>OY986437.1:40528062-41220562 GCA_963920525.1 Dichetophora obliterata | reverse complement strand
ATCCGAAAGACGCTATGGTTTCGGATTATTACCACACGCGCAGTGTTGGCTTCGACATGGATAAAACCTGCGAGCAGAGTTCAAACGACTACATTGACCATAGTTCGCTGACTCAGCTGCCTTTCGAACACGTTACGGAATTCTATGAGCTGCGTCATGAACCTTGGGTGCTCTATACTAGCTTTGAACGCATGAAGTCAAACTTGCGCGAGGTTATTACAGACGTAGTTCAGTTTCTGAACAAATCCATTACAGAGCAACAGATGCAGCAAATGCTGAAGCATTTATCTTTCGAGAGCATGAAAGGTTTGACTTGGCATCTCAACTTATGTTCACAATGGTTTTTATTTTGCTTTTTGACTTAGAAAATCCAAAAACTAATCATATCTGGGAGTTTGAACAAATACGTCGTTTATATAATTTCTCTTACACGGAAAAGCACAAGTGAGTGAGAATGGCATAATTTTTTTGTGTAATCATCGATTTAATTCGAAAATTATTTCAGTTTTATACGCAAGGGTCAAGTTGGTGGTTATAAAGACGAATTATCCCCGGCATTTATTGCCAAAGTTGATTGTTGGATAAAGGAGAAGCTATCGGCTTATAATATTACACTAAACGAATTATTGCTATTAGATGGTACAGAATAAATTCCTGTGAGTTTTCAATATCCAATATTAAAAATATTGAAGCATGTTGGTCGAGGATTTAGATCGATGAAAAATATTGATTAAAAAATTTCATACATGTAAACCTGAGTAAAAATAAAAACTTTTTTAGCTAAGGCCGAACAAGGCCTAAATTTAAATATTTTTCTTGGCCGACCAAAGGTCTGGCAAGAGTCATTTGCAGGCATTTTTGGTCAAACAGCGACCGTACAGAGGCCGTTTAGAAATAATATCGGCTGTACAATGGGCGTACAGCGGCCGTACATCGGTCCAACAAAGATTATTCTACAATGAAAATAAGCAGCTTTTCAATTAAAATCGAAGCTTCATAATTAGTCTCCAACCGAAATCGGAATTTTAGCCGAAACCGAAACCGAATATTCGGCCATTTTATAATATTCGGCCGAAACCGAAACTGGTTATTATATGAAAACTTAAGTTTTTACAAATAATTTTTTTTATTAAAAGGAAACAAAAGTACTTTGATACACATAAGAAAAAAATTTAATACATAAAAGTATTATTGAAGTTTGTAATAATTAATTGAAATTTACTATAATAATAAATGAGATAACTTTTTATTTTATTTTTTATTACAAAAGTTTTACATACTTTATACAGTGGATCAATAAAAAAGTCGGACAAGAGTAATTAATAAATCAAAATAGCTTATAAGGTAAATAAAAATTCTATAAATAAAAAGTAAATTTATTTTTTAGTTGCATTCCCTAATTAAAAATAAACAAAAGCAGAAGAACTTAACTTCCAATTAGCTACTAAATAAATCCAAACAAAAAACATTAATATATAAGGCCTCAAAATAGAACTCAGACATGTTGCAGCACTACTTAGCTTTAAAGCAATTTACCGTTTTTCTGCATTGTAAGTTTAACACTTTAAATTAAAGTGAAGGTATTGAAGTTGTAGGTGTGGTTGTTTCTTGAATTTTATAATAAACGAAAGCAAAATGAGACGACAACGCACAGTCATAGACAAAAATAAAAAAAAATTGTCTCAAAATATAATAAAAGTTATAATAATCGATAGATAACAATACAACTCAAATAAATTTGAAGGAAGTAGTTTTGTTTGACTCTCTTACACTTCACCAGAGGGCGCTAAAGTCAGTGAAATTTAAGCAAAAATTAATGAATTATAATAAAAATAATAATTCCCAAAAATTAACTTTTTTAAGAAAGAGTTTGCAATTTCGATTTTTGTGTTATTTAGTATGAGCAGAACTCGGAAAAAATAAATGATGTGTTGAAAATGTTAACTGGAATTATTTGCAATCGCTTGCAAAAATATATTTTTCTAAAAAATTACAAAAGTTTGATGGAATTTTTAAAAAAATCCGACAAAATCCAACATTTTTTATTGTGTTTTTACTTAATTTATAATGTTCTTAAAAGGTCCAAGAGAAAATTTATGCCCGCTTTTTGCCGCAACTTAAAAAAAAATAGTTTTAAAAATGTTTTAAATTCACATTTTCATTCACCGCTGGCAGGTTGCTCATTAGGGTGGAGTGGAAAGGTCCTTTTTTTTAGTTTGAAAAAGTTACACTCGGGAAGAGATACAGTTTGGAATCCTAACGAAGGGAAAAATAAGAAAAAAATTTTTAAAAAATTTTAGGGTTCTATTTTGGCGCTGATTTAAAAAAAAATCTTTAAAATTAACAAATCAACTTATTTGCAATTTCAAAGTTTCAGCTTGTTTAGTACCCATTTAAAAGTATTTGAGGCAAATTAGAGGATAATCGACCAATATTTGTAGCTTTAACCTATATGTTATTGCATTCAGATCCCATATTATCGTCAAAGAGGAACATAAGAAAAATAATTTTGATTTGGCTGGTATTGAAAAATATATACACAGGGAAAATATTGATTTGGAAGATGAAATATTTGAACAGGATGAGTTAGGTTCTTCGTTGAGCGAAAATATCAACAATTGAACATTTCAGAGACATCATTGAGACGAATTTTGCATAAAGACCTTGGTATAACGCCATACAAAGTCCAATTGGTTCAGGAGTTGAAGCCAACTGACCATCCAATGCGTTTTTTTTTAAAAAAAAAACGTTATTTGGCGGACCCTTTATTAGAGAAATATTGCACCTTTTATATGAGAGGTACCAAAAGCCGTGGTACGATTTCTTTAAAATTTGCCACAGAGTTAGTGACATAAAAAAAAATGTTTTGGGAAATTTAATGGAATTTGAGCAGTCTGATAGGGTGTTACGACATGATTAATATTTGAGACCTATTGCACCTTTTATATGGGAGATACCAAAAGCCGTGGTCCGATTTCTTTCAAATTTGCCACAGAGTTAGTGACATTAAAAAAAAATTTTTTAGAAAGTTTGGTTGAAATGGTGCTGTCTGATAGGGTGTTAGACTATGATTAACATTCGAGACCCATTGCACCATTTGTATAGGAGGTACCAGAATTCTTAATATGATTTCTTTAAAATTTGGCACTAATTTTTAAAAAGTTAAAACTATGCAGTTTAGAAAGTTTGGTAAAATTTTCAAACTCTGTTAGGGTGTTATAGCAGTTTGAATTTTCGCGATCCCTGAACCTTTTGTATGGGAGGTACCAGAAAGCCAAATTTTGGATTTTTCTTGGCTTACTCCAAATACAACTCCATACGAAATTTTGTGGACCTAGGACTACTTCTTTTTATTTTTGTCCCATCGATGTACTGGGACAAAGCACTTTGCAACGTGGTCAAACATCGATGGAAATAAGAAAATTCATTATAAAATATTATAATGGGAGAAAAATGGTACGCGATATTGGTGAAATATTAAACGATTTAAAACAGCAAAATAAGTCGAAAATAAAAAAAAAATCTGGAAGACCCAAAATATTTTAAAGCTCCGACGAACGATGGATTGTGCAACAAATTAAAAAAAAAACCTCAAGTTTAGTGCACCAATCTCAACAAAACTGTTAATCCTGAAATACAACGAGTACTATTTCGAAAAAATTACTTTAATGGAAGAGTTGTTCGGAAGAAATTTTTTATTAATAAGCGCAATAGAAATAAGCAACTAAATTTTGCCAAAACTTACATAAGTAAGGATATTTCTTTTTGGAATGAAGTTGTTTTCACGGATGGAAGTAAGTTTAACATGTTTAGATCCGATGGTCAGTTCTATGTATGGAAAAAACCTAATGAAGAGCTGAAACAAAAGAATTTACGAGCCACCGTAAGACATGGCGGAGGGTCAGTGATGGTCTGGGGCTTGCATGTCCACTGCTGGTCCAGGACAGTTATGCATTATTGATGGATCACAAAAAGTATTTAGCAATTTAACAACAATATTTAAAGCCAAGTGCTGAAAAATTGGGTATGCTAGATACATTTAGATTTTATCAGGATAACGACCCTAAGCACAAAGCACAAAATGAGCGACTATAACTCCTCTATAACTGTCCTCATGTTATTGAAACGCCTCCACAATTACCTGACATTAATGTTATTGAACATTAATGGGCATACTTAGAAAATGAATTGAAAAAGTACACGATTTCTAACAAAAAGAGCTTGGAAACTACAATAAAAGAAGAATGGACCAACATCGGTCCATCAGTCTGCGCAAAACTGGTATAAATTCACTATGCCAAGACGATTGGAAGCTGTTAAAAAAGCAAAAGTTTTGCCTACAAAATATTAAAAATTAGTTCCAAACACATTAGCTGTGTTCCATTCGCTTCAAAATAATCCAGATTATTTTTTTTTACATGCAAAGCAAAAACAAAAATAATAATCCTATAACAAACAGGATTATTTTTGCTATCCATATAAAATTGTGATATAGCCTTTAAAAAATTTGAAACACAGGTGTCGCACCTGTATATATCTCTGAGCTGTCATTTCATTTTTTGAATATTTTGTTTGTTTGATACAATGACTATAAGGTAGCCATGACAGCTACCTATTTTCTCACGAGCTGCGACCATCGAATGTTAAACAAAAGAAAACAAAACAAACCGCTTGTGTCACACACATTGGAAGCATTCAGCGGAGCCAACAATTGCACTTAAACTTTTTATATAATTGCATAATATTAATAATTCAATTAAATAATTTACACTTTTTCTGACGTTTAGCGCAAAACACATTCAGAAAAAAAATCGTTCACTAAGGTATCGCTACCATAACAGTTCACAACAGTTTTGAACGACTCACGTTCTCATGACACCTAATAGCTATTGTATCATGATTGCTTGTTTGAATTTAGTTTTGACTGCAACGGTAATGCCCTCTACGAGTGGTTTTTCTTGCCTTTCCTTTGAAAAAATTTGTTATCACGATTATATTAAGGCGAAAGGAACGCAGCTATTAATGTTCAACAAAAATATAATGTCCGAATTCTTTTTTGATGAAACTTTTGTTTGTTGTTCAAATTTTGATTTTTATTTTGAAACTTAAATTGAATTCTTTTATTTTAGTTTTTCGTTTATCGACTATCAAACAATAAAGCTTGAAAAATCACATTCTTTTATTTATTAAAAATTGCTCTTTTTCAATGTAACAATGTGACACTGTTACAATGTACATTTTTATAGAATTACAAAACAAAGTATTTTTGTTTTTTATATTTAGTATTTTTTAGGTTTAGTATTATAAAAATAGAAATATTTCGTTTTCTTTTCCTTTATTCCACACACAAAAAATTCGTTCGAAAGATTAAAGATCAATTTTTGGCTTCAATACCTATAAAAAACTTTAATATTAATTGCAATAGTATCGAACGAATAAAATTAAGCAAAATGTTTTGCGTTAACACGATATATCAAATTATAGACAAAATCATAATTTTTGTTTTGTATAATGCGTTGTAAATATTTTTATTGAACCAAGCATATATATTTGAATTAAATTAAAGGAATATTCGGTCGAACACTATTCATAATAAAGCTGAAATAAATTATATATCGGTCATTCCATGTCAAATTGGACGCTTTTTGAAACTCACATTTCTGTAAAAATTTGGTACTTTGCACGAGGATAGTACTTTAAAAAAGAAAAATATCTGCATATTTTTATATAATTTTAAATTTTTTTTTGCAGTTATACACAGTGAAAAATTTTAAAGATATACAAAAATTGTCATTTGGACATGTACTCAAACACCTATATCTTCTAAACCGTTAGTCCTACAAGAAAGAAATTAAGGACATATTTTAAAGATCTTGAATTGCTTTTTATCCTTCCTTTTTTACAAACACTTTCGAGAAAAATCTTAAATTTTTTGACCACTAAAAATTTCATTCCCATTTTTCAAGGTCAGCGCAACTATTTTTTTGGCACTTTGAAAATATTATCGTATTGAGGCATTCATTCTTAATGCATTCTCCAAATTTTATGTTGGAGAATCAATGTTTACTATTTTTAACAAAATTTTCAAAAACTGACTACACAATTTCTAAGTACAAAATACTTTAATTTTTAATTAAAAATGGAATTTTCAGTATTTTTTTGCAAAACTAGGTACATATCGTCACTGCGCCAACAAAAACAGTTATATGTTTTCCAGTAATTTTTCAGGAGAGCAAAAATCAAATTTTTTGAGAGCATTTCTGGTATTGCGAGCAATAACTGTTTTTGATCACTTCTAAATCATGAGAGGTATAAAAAACTGCAAATGCAGAAATGTGGGTAATAATAGTGTAAACAAAATATGCTATAAAAAATTTACAAAAAAATCATACCACCTTAAAATGAAGTCTTACTTTTGAAAGTAGGCTCCATTATGTTTTTGGGCATATCTTTTTTGTCTATAGTTTTTCCCATACTTGCTTTGTTTTTAGTTTTTACACGGAATCAATCAACTGCAAGTAAAGCCCGTAGCAAGTTTGCAGTAAAGTGGGAAACGATTGGTAAGTTTTTTGAAGTGCTGCTAATTCAGCTGTTTTAATAAAGTGTTGCTGAAATACCCAAGAAGCCAAATATCTTATTTTCTTAAATTTTTAGCATAGTTCTAAGGAAAAGTAAGAAAACTTTATTTCCAAAGGTCAATTGTTTAAACACCCCGAAAAAAATACCTAAAGCACATTAAATCTCCCTAAAAAAACCCCTGAAGATTCATTACCCCTGAAATCCCTCAACACAGTTAAGAAACCCCTTAATCTGGGGGGAAATCCCCTAACCTGGCAACACTGTCTGTCACCCACTCAGAGGTGTTTATGTTGTGGTGCTGCTCACACAAGAGAGCAAGATCAAACTGTCGCTCAAAAATCGTCTGTTGCAGCAGGTCCTGTGCCGCGATGCAGTGGTAAAGATTGAAAGCCGATGCACATTGACTGCAACAAGCGTCCACCGACAAAACGAAAACTTGCCGTCAGAGAGAAACGTCGCAGTATTTTCGACGACTTGATTATAATGAACGCAACAGCGACAATCTGTATTTGGGTGTTCACACGTCTCTCAAATAATTGAAACAATCAAAATTTGTTGTTGCTTTCCTATGTTAACAAAAATGAAATCTCTGCGGGAGCGAAAACGAACTTCAAACTCTTCATCGAATCCGTCAAAATTTTGATTGAGCTCCAGACCTGCATCAATCAGTAAAAGGGTTGCATTTTTTAATTGTCTGTTGTTTAGTAGCAAATTATTTCTAAAAAAGTACTTATTTGAACACACAAGCAGTTTTTTGAAGAGAAAAACGGAAGGGTAGACAGAAAAGTAGGCAATAAAGTAGGCAGAAGAGTAGCAAATGCCTGCATCGGTACTTTAATCAAAAAATTATGTGTGAACAGAGATAAATCAAAAATTTTAGAGTGAGTAAAGGAGAGTAAAAAATCGCTATATACTTCAATCATTTGACAGACGTGTGAACACCTCTTATTTCATACAAAACATAAACAAACTCTTCTATGTTCGCTTTTGTCGTCTATCATATTAGAAATAGATTTAAGTCTGCGGCAGCAACAATTGTGGTCTTCAAAAAATACATCTTCATAAGAAAACATGCGTTCTATTTTTTGGCAATTGGCGTTTGTCGCTTGTAGCAGTCAATGTGTATCGGCTATGAGTTGAACGATTCTCATTCTCATTTTTTTTTCAAAACCCTTTTCCTGAAGGACATAAAAGCTCATTACTGGATCATCGGAAATGAAAAAATTTATTAATTAGCTTATAAGGTTTGAAGGTAACGCTGAAGAGTTTTTTCACTTTTGGATTTTTAGTAGTGCTTAGAAATCAAAACACCGATTTTTGACTAAAAGTAAACAATTCAGCTTATATTATAAAAATGAATTAAAATTTAAAAAAATCTCGAAAGCGTTACCTCGCAGGTAATGTGAAAAAAGAGTGAGCAGATTTTCAATGTCGGTACAGTATATTTCTTTGAAAACGCAAGTTGTGGGAAAATCGAGTGAAAGATTTGCTTCCTTTGCCCACCATATGGGAGAGACAAAGACTCACAACCCTCTATCTCAACAGCTTTTCTCTTATTAGCTTGCAATTTGAACACAATAATTTTGAAATGTTGCACTTTTATCTGAAAAATTTTGAAAAAAATTATAAAAAATTCTTTACCAACAATAAAATTTAATCAAAGAAGTAATAAAAACTACGCTTGAAGTACGTTTCTTTAAAATGGATTTTTGCATTTCGTTTTTAATTTAATTGTTCTTTCAAATTAGCAATCAAACATTAAAACCTAATGAAAAGTACTAGAGCTGCGATATTTTACTGTTCAAAAAATATAATATTCTTGTTGTAATAAAAACAAAATCGTAAAAATCCAAATTTGAAAAATTGCGTGATTACGTTGAATAACTTAATAGTTTACCAAAAATTTTTTACTATAAGTGTAACATTTTATAAATTTCGAATTTGCGTATTTTTTACGAAAAAAACATCCCCAAAAATCTACACTCAAAAAAATCTGCTTCCCTTAAATAAAGAAACTGTGGCTTCAATTCATAGGCATGGATTTTTCTATATTCTATAGAGGTTTCTCCTTAATGTAGAGAATTTTTACATGATTTAACGACCTCACGTCTTGATTTCGTTGCAATGTTATCAAAACAGCTTCTTAGTTTTGAAGACAAGTTTTTACTTAAATATAAAAAATGACGATATGATAAAAATTAAATTTCCAACAATTTTATACAAGCAGAAATAATTTGAAGAAAAACTGTATTGATATCAAGTCTGCTCGCAACATTCTACTGAGTGATTTCTTAAATTTGGAGAAACATAAGTTACAAAACTTGGATATTTTATAGAAATATATATGTGGCGACCGTAGCCTAGTGGGAAGAGTGCGTGGCCCCTAAGCTAAAGAACCGCGGTAGCCTGGGTTCAATTCCAGCTCCGACAGAAAGTTTTTTCAATTGAAAAATTTTTCTGTTAGGTCGTCACCTCTCTGCAGACTTTGGCTGCATTCAGCGCAGACAACAGTTGGCAACTGTTGTGTAAAAATTCGCTGAATGGTACAAATTTGGTAGCGCTAATTAAAACTAATAAAGTAGCGAACGTCTTTAAATCGAGCGAACAAATTCTATGCTACATGAACACAACTGTTTGCTTCGCTGTCAGATGGTGTTACTGACGCTGTTAAATTAATAAACGCAGAAAGAACGCAGAAAATTTAAGTGAGAAACCTTTGCATTGAATTAAATTTATATAAAAATTAAATTGAATCTAACTTCTGACGTGTAGAGTAGCAACACATTCAGAGAAAAACATCGTGAACTAAGGTAGCGCTACCATTACAGTTCACAACAGTTGTCTGCGCTGAATGCGGCCAATGGCAAACCTCAGAGAGTAAAAATTGCCATGTAAAGTTTCTTGAGAACATAAGCCGTTCGGAGTCGGCATAAAACACGTAGGTCCAGTTCTCGATCATTTGTGATCAAACATTTAATAACACGCACAACACAATTGATCAATAGAAGCTAGGTCAAAGTCCTTCAAGGGCTGAAATGGCCAGTTTATTTTTTTTTTTTTTTATATGTAAGTTTTTCTTTTTTTGTACACCACAAGTGATTTATTTTAAGGATGCATTTCGTATATTTCTGGAAAAAATGCTTTGAATTTACTTACGAACAGTGTTGTCACGACGATTCTAAAAAAGTATTCATGAAAAAGTCAAAAAAGTATCCGCTTTTGAAAAAACAGTATCCACGTATCAAAATCCAAAAACCTATAATGTATTCATTTTTTTAACACAAATGTACAACTTCAATATTTTTGAAATAATGAAGCCCAATTTTTTAAGCTTTTATAACAATTTTTTTTATTTAATTTTAAGTCTAACAAATATTTTTATTAAAATATAATGATAGAAAATAAAGCATGTATAATAAAATTAAAAAGCAACATAAATTTCAGTACTTCTGTCTTTTATATGTGTTGCTATTGCCCTTTAATTAAATTTATTTTATAAGTATAATATTTAGACAAAAGCAGCTTACAAAACATTAAATAATTGCATAAAAAAAATAATTTAGTTGATTAGTTTAGTGTAAAATATTTAATATATTTTATTGCAACATTGCACTTTGAAAAAAAAAAATTTAATTTAAAGCATTTACCTTAATGGCTTGAAATTTTATTTACGTAAATAATACAAAAAACATATTCCAAATAAGTTTTTGAATGCATCTTATTCACGCTAGGTGTCGTTTTCAGACAGGGTCAAGATATTTTGGTCCCAATTTATCGGTAACAAAAGAATCAAAGTGCAATTTTTTTGTACTTTATTAATAGTATAGCAGACTGAAAAAATATTTTTCACAAAATTTGTAAGTTCTTTATAAATACATTACTTCAATGCATTTTTTGATAAGAAAATATTGCCCAAAAATGTCTCAATGTCATCATTTATCTTAACGTTTTTGTCGAATTTAAGGGACTGCTTACTTTTTATATTTTGCAAACCAAAACATGCATATTAAAACAGATTTTTTAATAAAGTATCCAAACTTACACTGAGGCTTACAAAAAAGTATCCATCAATTTTTGAAGGAAAAAAGTATCCAAATGGGTCCAATTGGATCCAAACGGCAACACTGCTTACGCAGCGATCATTTCGTCGGTTGACAGGTAAAACTCACTAAGTGCAGATTTGAGCCAAAATGACTTAATATCACAAAATATTTTTTTTTGTTGTATTGTATTGGTTACAAAAATAATTATGTTCATTGAGCGATCCTATGCCTCAATTTTCGATTTTTTGTTTTCATTAATTACAATTTCGTATATCCTTACGGCAGGAAAAATTCACAAACGTACTTAATGATTTTTACTTGTCAATGTTTTATACCTAAGACGCAGTTAATGAACTTAAGTTTAAAAAAAAAGATACAATATTATTTGAAATCAAAGTAGGCTTTGATTTGAATTTCAACGGTATGACAAAAAGAAGTTGATCATTTCTCTCGGTGTCTTAAAGTGAGTTGAATTTTTGTGTAATTATCATTTAATAAAAACAATATTAATTATGAATAGATCAAGTAGAGGTAGATACTTAGCAGAATTGGCAATGAACAAACAAAGGTGTGATAAAACCCCTGATAACAACGTAAGTACATAATGTATCTTTGTAATGTAGGTGTTGTCGTGAAACAAAATTGAGGGTGGTATTCTTATAATTAAATTCATTTACTACATACATACATAAATTCTTGGTCAACAGGATTTGTTTGATAATAAACCTGATAGCGTGTCTGAAGCTACAAAGTTTGTTAATGCTTTAACTCAACAAGAAATATCTCCTACTGATGAGGAGCAAAGTGATGTGAACAAGAATAATGATGAGGAGACTGGAGTAATTGAATCTAATGTGAGTGGCAAATTCTTTTTAAATTTCTGTTCGCATAAATCTTAAAACAGAAAATCCCTAAATCAGTGTGATTATGTGCAGATTCAAAACAACTCTTTTCGGCTTGTCGACTACGACTGCAGTTCTGATGGAGATTTCAGTGAAGATTCAAACGAAGATCAAACTTTCAAGCCAAACTTCCAAGAAGATTCTGATATATCAGATTTTTCGGATTACATTGTCGAAACCAATAAGAAGGTTTTGAGGAGACAAAAAAAAATTACCCAGAAGCCTGGAAGGTTAATGTAGCTAAATTTCGTCGAGGTAAATGCCTTCCATATTCAACAAAAAAAGGACCATCCTGCTAAAGCTCCAAAGCATATTGACTGCTCTGAATGTAAGTTTAAATGTACAAATTATGTCTCTGAGGTGGAAAGGCAAGAAATTTGCAAATTGTTCTGGGGATTTTCTGACTATAACAGGCAAAAAGACTTTATAATAAAACATGTCGAAAGTCACCAACCAAAAAGAAGAAGAATTGATGTGAACAGTGTAAAATCGCGTTATGTGTCCAAAACATCTTTTTTAGAAAATAGCACTGGGAGACAAAGAGTATGCGCAAAATTTTTTGAAAAGACCCTTTGCATCTCAAACGGACCTATAAACACTGCAATTTCAGGTTCAAAATTTGGGTCATTTACTGGCAATGATAAAAGAGGTCGAAAAGTACCCGGAAATAAAACAAGTGAAACAGGAATTTCTTTGGTAAAAAGCCACATAGATAGCTTTCCAGTAATGGAATCCCATTACGTACGAAAGTCCACCAAGAAATTGTACCTAGATAGCAATTTGTCTATTTGGAAAATGTACGATCTTTATCGTAATGATTTTTGCCCGAAACGCAACATTACAGAAATTGTCAACGAAAAAATTTATAGAAGAATATTCTGTAATGATTACAACTATTCGTTTTTTAAACCAAAAAAAGACCTTTGCGCAACATGTGCAAAATATGACCAAGCTTCTAATGCAGACAAAAAAGAACTGTAAGAAGAATACACAATGCATCTTATGAGAAAAAATCAGTGTAATGAAGCCAAAGAAAATGATAAGGTCAGATGCAAAACTGATCCTTCATTCATAACATGCACTTTTGATTTGCAAAGTGTCCTTCAATTGCCCTATTCCAGTGTGGCATTGTTTTATTACTCCAGAAAAATATGCGTTTACAATTTGACTATCTATGTAGGAAGCGGAGAATTAGCCCACTACACTTGGAACGAATTGAATGGAAAGCGGGGGAGCAATGAAATAGGATCAATTTTATTGAAATTTCTCGAAACTTTACCGTTAACCGTGACAGATGTTTCACTATTCTGTGACACTTGTGGTGGTCAGAATAGAAGCCAACAAGTAACAGCTGTTTTAATGTACGCTGTACAAAATTTAAGCCACTTGAACAGAGTTGAACTTAAATTTTTAGAGTCAGGACATTCACACATGGAGTGTGACTCGATGCATTCCGCAATAGAGTCGGCTAAGAAAAATAAGAGTGCCTACACAATGACTGATTGGATTCGAATCTTTCAATCGGCTAGATCGATTAAAAAACATAAAATCCAAAGCGAATACCAAGTTCATCTTCTAAAATTCTCCGACTTCTACAATTTACAGGAACTAGCAAACAGCACAATTAAAAAATCGAAATCGAGACGAATTTGGCGACAAAGTATCATGGCTTAAAATAAAATGCCTAAAATTCGAAAAACAATTCCCGGCTATCTTTTTTTATAGATACGATCATACATCTGATTATAAGAAAGTAAATGTTGCTGGAAGAGGTCGTCCAAAGAAAAGCGTCACACTGAAGTCAGCTTACAATAATTTACTAGCAATTTCATCGGCAAAAAAGGCTGATCTTGTTAAGCTTTGCGATTCAAGACTGATTGCAGAAGAAATGATTCCATGGTACAAGCAATTGCCAGTAGTTAACATGGGAAAGCATGAGCGCTTACCAGAACCTTCCAATGATGAAAGTGATTTAGAAGATGAATAACTTTTTTTTCCTTTTTCTTAATATATTATATTTTTTTTTTATAAATGAAGTTATCAGAATAAAAAGTTATAATTTTTTCGTTCTTCATTATCTCTCAATTTTTTTTCGATTCCGGCAGGTAAAAATCATTAAGGGTTTTAGTTTGTATTGTCTTGTAAACTTTTGTAGTTAGACCGAAAATTTAAAAGCAATTATAATAAAGAAACTATTTTTTAACTTACTCTGCAAAATCGCATCGATCTTATGTATAATAGATTTTTTATTCAAAATTTAACATTAAAACCTCAATATCTCTAAAGAGGTCTGACTACACTTAGTGAGTTTTACTTGTCAACCGACGATTTCTTAATGAAACAAACTAAGTGACGATTGTTGAACAACAGATATGGTTGAATGGATAAGCCCATGCACTTACACTCACGCGGCCGAGGTTCAAGTCTCCGAATAATGGTTATTTTTCAATCTGATTTAATGTTAATAATAATAATAATAATGCTTACAGTTTTTCTCAGTTTAAAAATCATAATTCTCACAGTATGCTGTTGTTTAAATTAAAATCTTAAAAAAGGTTTTTTTTGTAAAAATTAAAAAAATTTTCCAGGAATTTGATGAAAAATTTCTTATTTTCAGAGAACATTTTTCTCTTACTTATAGCTGATGATTAATAAAAGGTAGAAAATTTCTTATTTTCACAGAAAATGTTTCTCATAGTTATTGCCGATGATTAATAAACGGTAGAAAAGTTCTTATTTTAAGAGAAAATGTTTCTCTTAGTTGTAGTCGATGATAAATAAACAGTAGAAAAACTTACTAAAATGTAATAAGATTTCAACACATTTGGGATAAGTATCTTCAATTTAGCGAAATAGTTCGTAAATGATTGGATAATTGTCCTAAAATATTTCCCACTTCTGGTGTCAATTTAACGAAAAATATATATTTCATTTTTTGAAAATCGGCCATGGCGCTAAATGAAACCCGATTTTCTAACGATTGGGTGCTATTTTTCTAGATTTTCTGGAAATTTTTTTCTGAGTGTAAATATGCAAAATTTAAAAATGCGACATTACGTGTAGCTGTGACATAATCTTAAGCTATTTCGTGCAAGTAATTACAAAAACCAAAATTCGAATAAAAACGTTATAGCTGCTCAAACTTGACTTTTTTCAAAAAACCTCAAAGTGCCTGTATTTGGCATTTTGAACACAAAAACAAATCATAAAAACTTGAAAAAATTTATGAAAATGACCTTCTTTTATTTAATGTGTTGAAAGCAAAAGAAAAAAGAAAATTAAAATAAAAATTATAAAACTGATCTGACATTGTAACAGACAAAGTAACATTCTCATTTTAAAAGAAATGGGTCAGAATTCGTGAAATCGACACGAAAAAAATTTCTATCATTATTTTTTTTTTAATATTCATTTATTAGATACCTATGACCATAATAAATTATTGGCAAACGAAAAATTAAAAAAAAAATTTTTTTGGCAAAGTTATTGTAAAGTGAAATTTTTCGTCACTTTTTAAATAAAGTCTCGCCATTCGCAAAAAAACGAACCAATTAAAATGAAACTTAGATATGTCATAGATAATGAATTAGAGGTCAGTAAATTGTTAAGAAATTTAAGAAAAAAATTTTTGCACAATTTTGGCAACGATTTTTTGTAAACAATTAATATTTTTAATTGTTCTGCGCTATTACAAGATCTTAAAATAATAAAAAATTAACAATAAATTCTTAAAGAATTCAAATCCGTCGAAAAAAGTATAGAGCAGCAATTATTTTAGAAACTATGGCGAAATCAACGCTGCTCCTCATAAAAAAATTTCGAACAGACTACGAAAAGAATGTGTAGTGATATTTATATTTTAAAGCAGTGGTCATTACCACACCTGTCAAACAGCGTATTTTGAATAGTAGAAAATTAATATTTGTTTATAATTTGTTTTTAAGAGGATTAAGCAAAAATGCCCTCACCAAATGCATGTTGCAATCCGATGAGTGTACCGAAACAAAATTTAAAAGCGAGAGAGTTCTTAGTCACACTAGACTTTTCCGAAAACTACAGTTTTAAGATTCAAGACGCAGTTCATTCCTATCATTGGTCGAATGATCAAGCGACACTTCATCCTTATGTTATTTATTACAAGCATTAGACGGATATTTTTCACGAATGCTTCGTTACTATTTCCGAAAATAACAAGCAAGATACAGTAGCTGTTAATTTATTCAATAAAAAGATGATAAATTATTTGCAACTCATTTTTGGAAACGACAATGTTAAAAAAATCTATTTTTTTCTGACAGGTGTGCAACTCAATATAAAAACAAATTCAATTTCATCAATGTAATGCACTATAAGGCCGATTTCGATATTGACACAGAGTGGCATTTTTTCGCAACTTCGCACGGAAAAGGTGCGTGTGACCGTCAAAAGATTGGCATCTCGTGCAAGCTTGCAAAGGCCAATCGATAATCAAATCACCACTCCAATTCAATTATTTCAGTGGGCAGAAGAAAATTTTGATAACATCGTTTTTGAATTTTGTTCTAAAACTGAACATGAAAAGGAAAAAGAAAAATTGCAAAATCGTTTTTCTAATGTTAAAACTATTGTATTAAGGGAACGACTGTACCATTCTTTTCAACCTATCGATTGTAATAAAATTGCATGTAAGCAAATCTCAAATTCGAGCAATATTGTTGTTTATGAACTTCTGTAAATAAATTTTGTAATACATGATTGTAAAAGGTTTCGACGAATAAACATTAATGTAATAACTAATTTGCAAACAAATTATTATTTCGCAAACAATTTCCCCAGATTTAAAGAAAAATTTCATGACGGTTCTTATAGAAAATGAAACGTCCTATTTATTTGCTATTTAGCGCAGCGTTGATTTCGCCATAATTTCTAAAATAATTGCGGCTCTAGACTTTTCTCGACGGATTTGAATTCTTTAAGAATTTATTGTTAATTTTTTATTATTTTAAGATCTTGTAATAGCGCAGAACAATAAAAAATATTAATTGTTTACAAAAAATCGTTGCCAAAATTGTGCAAAAATTTTTTTCTTAAATTTCTTAACAATTTACTGACCTTTAATTCATTATCTATGATATACCTAAGTTTCATTTTAATCGGTTCGTTTTTTTGCGAATGGCGAGACTTTATTTAAAAAGTGACGAAAAATTTCACTTTACAATAACTTTACCAAAAAAAATTTTTTTTTTAATTTTTCGTTTGCCAATAATTTACTATGGTCATAGGTATCTAATAAATCAATATTAAAAAAAAAATAATGATAGAAATTTTTTTCGTGTCGATTTCACGAATTCTGACCCAAATGTTAAATATTTCTCACTGATTACTATTATTGTAAATTAATCATTAACTCTTATGTGCTTTTACTCTTCATGTTTAAATAAATAATAATAATAAATGGGCCATTTCAACCCTAGAAAGGACTTTGCCCGAGCTTCTATTGTGTTGTGCGTGTTCTAATTGAGTTCTAATTGTGTTGTGCGTGTTATTAAATGTTTGAACTGGACCTACGAGTTTAATGCCGACTCCAAACGGCTTATGTCCTCAAGAAGCTTTACATGGCATTTTTTTACTCTCTGTGGTTTGCCATTCTTTGCGGAGAGGTGACGACGGAACAGAAAAATTAGTTCGATTGAAAAAACATTCGATGGCGAAGTTGCGCTATTCATAAGATAAAATTTATCACCATCATCAAAAGCTACGATCTGTCCAAATCTAAAGGCAAAATCTCATTATTTGCTTATTACAAATTTTGTTTTACTTCAACTTACTCAAAATATGGCGAATGTGATTCCAGCGATATCTGTTTGGCACTCTTATGATCCAGCCCTTTTATGTTGAGACCTTTTCTAACAGCTAACTGATCGTCAAGTTTTTTAACAGCTCTTGGCTTGTACTACGTTGAAAAATATATCTTATTTTAAATTTTTCAGGTTATCTTTATATTGTTTATAGTATCGTATAAACTAGTGTTGCCCAACTTGTTCCAACTGGCCTCACATAAACCTCCGTACCATGTTCCATCGAATTATCTTGAGACCTTCGTCTAATCCTGTGTTTACAGACAACACACAGAACCAGACCAAGTTCAGCAAACAGTACAAAAGGGCAAGTAATTACGCTCCAAAAATTTGTTTAGCTGTTGAAGTAAATTCTCACTGTGCATTAGAAATTTTGTCTTATTTCATGAGCCACTGTTAGAGTTGGGCAACACTAGTTTATACAATACTTTAAAGATTAAACTAAATAAAGATAGCCTGAAAAACTTAAAATAAAATACACTTTTCAGCGTATAAAACAAGAGCCATTAAAAATTTGACGATCAGTTAACGGTAAGAAAAGGTTTCAACAAGATCTTAATATTGTCTTTAAAAATGAACAAGTGTACGTATTATTTCTATGTTGTCTCACTCTCTCTCTCACTGATCATATTTGTATTGTGTAGCTCAACGTAAAATCAGTAGGGATAAGATCGAGGTGAAGCCAAAAAGATTTCCAGTCGAACTGATAGAAAAGGATTGGTCTAAGCGTCGCTGTTTTAACGAAAGCTCACAAGAGTATTGCGATGAGGTGCTTGATCTACAGTTGCGGAGAGATGATGTTTGGTTGGTAACATTGCCGAAAAGTGGTACAACATGGATGCAAGAGCTGACGTGGTTAGTTCTGCATGACTACGATTTTGAGAGTGCCAAACAGATTTCGCTCGAATTACGTTCGCCATATTTTGAGTAAGTTGAAGTAAAACAAAATTTGAACTAAGCAAATAATAAGATTTTGCCTTTAGATTTGGACAGTTTGTACCTTCTAATGATGGTGATAAATTTCATCATTTGAATAGCGCAACTTCGCCGCGTGTTATTAAAACACATTTCTCGTTGCCTCTTCTGCCGATACAGGTTTGGGAGCAAAAAACCAAGGTAAACAAATTCATTTTTGAAAAGCAGACAAATTGATAGCACATAATCCTAATCTCAACTTTAAGGTTATCTACGTCATGCGAGATCCCAAAGATGCGCTTGTGTCAGCGTATCAATTCTATAAAAATTTTAATGTTTTTTACGACTACACCTTAGATGAAATAATTTTGCTAACTATTGCTGCACAACGTGATACTAACACGTATTTCCAGCATATCCTTGAATTCTATCAGCTACGACATGAGCCATGGATACTCTACACTAGCTTCGAGCGTATGAAGGCCAACTTAGAGGAGGTTATTTTAGAGGTATCTCAGTTTTTGGATAGAGCCATAAGCAAGGAGCAAATGGAGCAAATGTTGCATCATCTCTCTTTTGCCGAAATGAAAAGTAGCCAGGAATGTAGATCGCTTGAGGATTAGTTTTTAATAATCTATTTGTATTCCAGAAAACCCACAATGCTCTCATATAAATGAGATAAAAATGATTTGTGAAAGTTGGAATATGCCATTTAAGGATATTCAGTATGGGAATGAAACTGCCTTTCTTCTTTCTTATTAATATTTTAAATTTCTTTTTACTCGTTGTTAACTATTTAGATTCATACGTAAAGGAGAAGTTGGTGGGTTCAAGGATGAAATTTCACCGAAGGTAATTGAAGAACTTAATAAATGGATTGAGAACTCACTTGAACCTTATAATGTAACGTTGAATGACTTGATGTTGTTGAATACTTGAACATACTATTATGTGTAAATTTTATTTAAACCAAGAAATAGAAAGAATTAAAATACAGCATGGGTTTATAAAATTATGATAAAGTAGTATAAATAATGTTTGAGAAGGCAGTTTGAGTAGTCAGTGTCTTTTTAAATAAAAGGTATTTTTTCAGCAAAAAAGCGTTTTATTTCTCAACACAATCTTTCAAATAATAAGTTTCATCAAGATCCTCAAAATAGGCGTTTGTTTGACCCAGATCTCTTGCCGCCAAGCAATTATTTCAGGTTTGCAAATAGAAAATAACATTCGCAGCGGGCTAAGTCTGAAGGATATGGTGGATAGGGTAAGAGGTCGTAGTCCAAATTATGAATTTTTGCCATTTGATCAATCGCGGCACCCATCATGCGGATAGCTTTTTCATGTCTTAATATTTAAGTAAAATGTGATATATCCGCTCAGTTGAGATGTCTTGAGCCTCAACCACGGCACGCACTTTCATTCTCCGATCGTCCAATATCATCGACGATTTCTGGGGTGGCGACCTGAATGTTCAACGTCACTTGTGCTGGTACGACCACAACGGATTTCAGTAAACCACTTCTTAACCATTAAACTTTATGGTGCAGAGTCCGCATAGTATGTATCAAAACTTTTCTTTGTTTCGGTTATTATTTTTCTACACAAAAAATAATGCTGAAGTACATGAAATTAGCTTTTTCCATTTTCGTTGAAATACAAGAATTCGCCAAAACTTGAATCGTCGAATTTGGCTTCAAGGGCATCGATTGGGAAAATTACCCCACCAAGCTGACGAATTCTAAGTAGAAAAGTTCAGTGTCTGACGTACTACTGCCCATTGTCCTATCCAGGTAATTTTATTATCGGCCTTACTTCTGATGCTAGTTAAATTTGTATCCAATTTAAGATTCCAGTTTCTACACCGGTAAAGATATCGTGTATGAGTTTTTAAAAAGATTCTTAATTAATACCTTTAAATTCGAATATTCTCCACACAAGACACTGTGCACGCAGAGAAAAAGCATAGTTGCAACAACCATGTTTTAAAAGGATCATAGTATGATTCGGATTATGATTGTTACTAACATGTTCTTAAACATATAATATTTTCTTTGATCATGATAAAATGATTACAACAACTATATTTAGAAAAGGAACTTTTTTGTACGAACCAAAATATTATTGAAGCAATCTTATTGGAAAACAATCTATTCTCTTATTTGGTTGAAAATAGCATTGATTGCACAATAACTATATTTTGAATTTATTTTTAGAATCCAGCATATTATTGAAGCAATAATTTATTTTTTTTTTATTTTCATGCACTCCAACTTCCACAGCTATTAATTAATTAAAGATATATCCAGAGGTTTGCAATTATCTGGGCTGAACAGAAATATTAATTCAATTGAAAAATTTTTTTGATAAAATTTTCTGTCCGAGCTGGGGCTTGAAGCGCGGCTTTGTCGCTTACGAGCCACGCACACTACCAGTAGGCCACAGCCGCTACTACCGCTCGCCTGACTAATGCCATTGATAAACATAGTAAATTAAGTGCATTTTCAAAAAAATAGCAATATTTGTGATAAACAAAATATGGTCAGAATTGCGAAATATGTTTACGTTAAATAGAAATATGTTGGCTACAATTGAAGTCGAAAATGTCACTTTTCTGCGTGCTGTTTTTAGGATAAGGCGATTTAAAACAAAACACAATAATTGAACAGTTGACAAACGAAACGGCACATAGCCACGATAAAACTTATTGTGTCTGAAGGAAATGAAAGTTTTTCATGCAAACTGATCAGACGCAATAAATTCTTTCGATTCTTGGTTATGTTCTGCTTTGTTTGCCAACAACCAAAGAATACTTCAGACAAACACTCAAAATTCTAATATGTTTGTCTCTATAATAATATTTACATTTATCATGATTGACAGAACTACAACATTTTTGTTGCAACTAATAGTTGAGGCAAGCCTAGTATGTTGACGATTTCAATGATGTTATAATTTCAAATACAATGTTATTTTTGGTACCACCATTAGTAAATAATGACTTTATTAAGACAAAAATTTGTGTTTGCAGAAATAGTAAAGGGTGTTTTTTATAGACTGATACAAGTTTAAATCATAATAAAACATAATAATATATTTTTAGTATCAATAAAACGGGCTTTATTAGATAGAATTATGACATATGATAGAATTATGACATATGACATTATGACATTAATGTTTAAATATGATTTCGGCCATGTGGCCGCCATGGCTGGCGCGTACAAGGCGCAATCTGGAGCACCAATTTTCACAAACTATTCGCAGAATGTGCGGCCGTATCTCGCCGATAGCTCTTTGAATGTTGATTTCCAGGTGTTCAATTGTTTGTGGTTTATCGACGTAGACAAGTGATTTTACATAACCCCAAAGAAAATAATCCAATGGGGTTAAATCACACGATCTTGGGGGCCAATTAATTGGGCCATTAATTTCGTGAAATTATTTTTTCGTCAAAAGTTTCCTTGAGTAAATCAATTGTAGCGCCCGCTGTGTGGCATGTGGCTCCGTCCTGTTGGAACCACATACAGCAAGATTAATGCCAGCTAATTGGTGTACGAAAAAACTTCAAATCATGTTCCTATACCGTTCACCATTGACAGTAACATTCTGACCATCATCGTTTTTGAAGACATATGGGCCAATGACTCCGCCAGGCCATAAAGCGCATCAAACAGTAATTTTCTGTGGATGTAATGGTGTTTCGAGAAAAGCTTGTGGATTCTCCTCACTCCAAATACGACAATTCTGTTTATTTACGTACCCATTCAACCAAAAATGGGCTTCATCGGAAAATAAAATTTTCCATGGAAATTCAAAATCAATATCAATTTGTGCTTCAGCCTATTCGCCGAATTGGCGGAGCATACGATGGTCGTTTGGCTTTGCGCAATGGAATAAATAGAAAGGACTCCATATAAAAGAAGCATACTCTAACCTTGAACTTACAAAAGAATTATAAAGACAAACCAGAGTATAAGGATCAGAAAATTCTAAACTATTTCTACGCACAAAAGCAAGCAAGGAATATGATTTAGGAACAACATAATTTATATGATCCACAAAAGTGAACTTTGAGTCAAAAATAATTCCAAGGTCCTTAATTGAATTAACCTTTTTGAAGGGGTTACCAGAGAGGAATATGAAAAAATTATAAAATTGTGGCACTTTGCGTATGTCATAGCAAAGCACTCATTTAAAATTTAACGGTAACAAATTCAATAAACTCCATGACAGTAAATTACTAAGATCACTCCGTAAAAGAGCAGCATCATTTAGATTAGATACTTTACTAAAAAGCTTTAAATCATCAGCATAAAGTAAAAATTTTGCCGAATGAAAATATTTACTGACATCATTAATAAATAATGAAAATAGTAAAGGGCCAAGAATGCTACCCTGGCTGACTCCAGAAGAAGCAATGAAGTGATGCAATTTAACACCATTTATTTCCACAAAACATACCCTATATTGAAGATAAGACTGGATCCAATTCAATAAATTGGAATGGAAACCCATTTTGGCAAGTTTAGCTAATAATACATTATGGGGAACCTTGGAGAAGTCCATATAGAGGACATCAACTTGATGTCCTAGTTCAAAAGATGAAATGCAGAATCTTGAGAAAACTGCCGACCAGCAAAAAACCCGTGCTGTTCAGGACAAATGTGTCGCTTTACTAAGAAGAATAATCTATTTTTAATAACACTTTCAAAAAGTTTCGAAACATTTGATAGCTTAGAAATAGGTCTATAGTTGAATACATCATTCTTATTACCACATTTAAAAACCGGTGTTATAGAGCCAATTTTCCAACATTCAATGAAAGTGCTAGTCTTTGAAGATTTATTGAAAATTTCACACAAAGGCCTAGATAAAGAAAACGCGCATTTATTAAGCAAAATAGATGAAATACCATCATTATCAGGGTTATTCGAAACTTTCATTTTGGTCATAGCACTGGAAATTTCATTCTCAGACAAAACAACAGTACCAAGGTTTATAAATGAGTCTACATTTTCCAAGATTGACATATCAAAATTTGAATTGACCGTAACATAATTGGATTTAAAGTAATCAGCAAATAGATTCACAGTATCTTGAATAGTAAAAGAGTCAATGCCGTTGTAGTATGTTGAAGAAGGAATGCAGGAGCCATCACGTTTGGATTAAATAAAGTGCCAAAATGACTTTGGATTGATTTTAATATTATTCTCACAACGTAAAATATACTGTTTGTAGAGAAATTTATTTAAAAAATTAAATTCTCTCATGTAATGAATGTACATTAAGTGATACTGGGATCATTAGTTGTCTAAAATAATTTTATATTTTTATTGCACAAGTTTTTCAGCTTTTTAAGACCTTTAGTATACCATGGTAATTAATACACTTTAGGCGAAAAATGTGGAATATATTCAGTGCATATAGTAGACAAATAAGATTTAAATAAATCATAAAAATCTGCCACATTTTGATTTAAAAACATCTCATTCCATCTAGTATCGGAAAAAATAGCATTTAAAAGATCAAAATTAAATAATTTAAAATTAAAGTTATTATTTTGCTGCAAACATTGCACAAAGTCATAGAACTCAAAATCTAAAACAAGTGGAACATGGTGTATACCTGACGGAGATATCGGACATAAACAATGAGATAGTTGAGACTTAAAATTTTTTTAAACAAAAATCAGATCTAAAATTTTGTTAAGTGAATTAAAAAGGAATTAATTTGAACTAAATCAATGCTTAATAAACTATCAATAAAATAAATTTCGTAAGAATTATTGATAATGGAGGGAGTAAGCACATCAGCAAGAAAACTCCAAACGACTTTACTTAGATTGAAGTCACCCAAAAATTTTATCACAACTTCAATTGGAAATTATATTTTGCTGATAAAAATGTGATTTCTGTCATGGTACAAGAAATTTTTTATCGGGTATGCGGTTTTTCACTCCTAATAAAACGCGAAACATTAAGCCAAAAGATCACTCAAGGTTTAATGAAACTTGCAGGACAGCAGTCCTGTCTACAGAGGAAGCCTTTCAGAATTGGAGTTCCGAAAGAATGCTGTTAACAAAAGACTTCGCATCGAGGCAAGGCATCGCTGTAATGCAATTTCAAAAGGCGAAAAGTTTCGTTACGAAACTTGCATTCGAAAAAAGTTTCTTCTTTGCGCCAAAGTGAGCAAAAATTGTTGGACATTTGTTAAAAGAGTAAAAAAATCAGACATTGTCATCGATTTCAGCTCTTTGAAAAGATGACCAAAATCTTTTGGAGCCCAATCAACTGCTCAGTGATGGTCAGTATGGTTTCCGTAGGCCCTACTGGTGACTTTATGGCGTTCTTAACCGAAAAATGGAACCAGTGCGTTCACTTTTTCGGATAGAACAAGGTTGTTGCTCTGGATATTTTAAAGGCGTTTGACCGAGTTTGGCATAAAGAGCTCGGGTCAAAACTAATTCCATATAGTGTTGGTGGTAACTCTCTTCTAAGGACAGAAAAAGTCGTGTAGTAGTTGACGTTATTTCGTCCGAGGAGCACGCCATCAACGCAGGAGTATCACAGTCATTCATACTCGTTAAAAAAATGCCTGAGTTCTATGAAGATTAAGAGGAAGAGGAGAAAAAAATTGTTCAGAAAAAACGCTAATTTTCTACATTAAAATGAATTGAAGACTATTATGTATAAAGAGCTAAGGCCTTATAAAATATTGAAGCAGATCTAGCACAAAACTAAGTTGTGACTACGTTAAAAATGATTACGCACGAGCACATAATGAACTCTTTATTTTCATTATTTTGTATTAATGACTATGTAATAGTGTGTAAGAAATGAAAAATAAAATTTTTGTAATTTTGTTCTATTGTAAGACAAAAATTTAATATGTTAGAGACGGCGCTAATGTCGGGCCTTGGGCGTCGGAATGCCTTAATCCGCCACTGAGAGCAAGTAAGTTTAAAGAAGGCAGCAACAACACAACAACTCTGTATAGAGTCTCTCACACAACAGACTAGACAGACTGTTTCGAAGGGAGCTACCCCGTCATCTTCAGTAGTCTTGAGTAATTAAGCTGTGACCAACGTTTAAGTCTTATATGATTTGGCACTTGTTCGAACAAATTCCTTTGCTGATATCGCAAGAATTTGTTTTCTCTTGGGCCATTTTATCATACGAGCATAATATCAAGCCTAAAACTCTACCAGGGATTGTGTTTGTTCCAGTTGTCTCTTACTTTTTCGCTATTCTTCTATTTTAACCCTTTTAGGCAAATTTAGTTTTTCCAATCAACATTTTTGGTCGATGCTGCATGAACATAAGTATGGGAAAAAATATATATGTTGTATATCGGGTTGTTAGAAAAGTAATTTGGTTTATTCTTTATGGAAATTAAACACGATTTTCTTATAGTTAAAAAATATGTTATTGATTTATGTATAGCTAATGCTACCAACTCATGTTATTAAAAAAGAAGTATATTTGCTTCTTAGAACACTGAAAAGTAAGTATTAGTAAGTATAATTTTTTAAAATAAGTATAAGTAAGTATTTTACCTTAGAAAAACAAATTGAATATTTTTTTGATACAATTTACTAATTTATGTTAAAACCAATAGAACCCACAATATTCTTTAAATATTGTCACACCCTCTTTTTGTTTTCCTTGAAAAGTTTTGTGTATACAATCTATCTAAAACCAAAAAGTCTTCAGATAAAAAATAAACAAAATATCAATTTTATATATTTGAAATTCATATATATTTCTAATATATAAAATAGTTTAAAAACAAACAAAAGCATAACAAAAAATTAAAAGTTATACGCACTTTCAAGGTAGTCAAATAAAAAAAAAATATAAAAAATCACATTCAAATGTATACAGAGACCAAAGAAAAGTTATCATTATTCGCTCTCACTGTCACTGAATTGAAGCGCTACATTAATTTGATTTTTTCTTTTTGCTTGAAATCGTATTTGTCTTGGCTGTAAATTTTATTTAAGTGTGAAGTCTAATTGGTCACTTTCGAAAGTTTTTTCTTTTTTTTTACAATTTTTGTATATATACTAAGAATATTGTTTTAAATTTTTATGAAATAATTTTTTCAACCCAAAACTTTCTCTACCTGAACTCATGTTAGAACGCATTTAAAAAACTTTAAAAGCGTTTTTCTCAAAACTACGTTTTCACGGACGCCCCACACTATTTCTCCGGTGGGCTGATCCTTCTGAAATTTTAACCACATATTTAACACAAAACTACTTACAAAAAAACTATAATCGTGTTAAAAAAATTTATGTTTACTATATTTTTTTACAAATAACAGCGAAAAAAAAATTTTTTTGGTTTTTGTTACTTAAATTTAACAACAATTGCTAAAAATTAATATTAATAGTCTATTTTATAGTCCTTGTCATATTGAATCTAAAACACTTTGGTTTTCTGTTTCAGATAAACAGATGCCGAGATATCGTGTGGGAGCCGACCTGCCTCCAAATTATTAAAAAACATTAATAATTTTTTTTTTATTTTTATAAATTAAGACTTCATTTATCATTCCTTTCTACTTATTTAAACATATCTTTCATAGCAAGCTCACGAGAAATTCCCAAAAATAGCCTATTTTTTTAGCCGACGAACTACAGTACACCTTTAATATTTCAGGTCTTGTCTTTAAAAAATTTTAAAATTCGACACAGCTGTATTCAATATTATTTTTTAAAAATAAAATCGACTCCAGAGTCTGTATTTTTAACGCTGTTGGTTACAATTTTCAAACTTTTTCCACTTTTGCAAATAAAAACGTTCAACCGGAGCTGAAAAGTAAGCATAATTAAGTATAAATCTTAAAAGTAAGTATACTTATAAGTATGGAATTTTAGTAAGTATATGAAGCTGAAAATAAGTATGATACTTACAAAGTAAGTATAGTTGGTAACATTATGTATAGCCCATTCTGGTTCAATACCTTGTGTCATCTTTCTGGCAAGAGCATGACTCCTGTCTCATAAAATATTCGTTCTTTGCTAGCAAAAAACTTATCCAGGTGATTTTTGACCTCCTCTTTTGAAGGTAAGTTTTTATTGTCTAAACAATTTTATAAAGACCTAAACAAATAAAAACACTGGACAACAATAGTAAAAAAAACGCGTGAGGTTTCAAGACTTTATTTAAGGTTTTGGAGGTCGCTAAAATCGAAAATGAAGTCAGTTTTCGGGTCACGCTAGGTTTTCATCCTACATCGGGAGGCGACTCCAGGGCAAACCTTAACGCCCAACTGTTAATTAAATCAATGTTTCTTCTTTTAAAGAACGCCGTTAAGGGGTAATATGTATGACTGACCCCCACTACTTTTCCAGGAGGACTATTTTTTTCCTTTAGTACCTACCCTCTTGACCCTTTTTTAGGGGCTCAACGTTTGTTAACCTGTTTGAAAGCCTGACTTTCAAAGCAAAAAGTTGGAATTGTTTTGCCATACCAAAAATGATTTTTTTTCATGCAACTCGTGACAATAGATAAAACATGGATCCATCACTTCACACCTGAGCTCAATCGATAGTCGGTGAAAGCCGTCAAAAGCACCCGACGACACAACAATCGGTTGGCTAGTTTTATCCAGTATTTTTTGCGATGCACATGGTATAGTATTCGTCGAATACCTTTTACATGCTAACACAATCAACAAACAATATTACTATACATTACTAGATCGATTGGACGTTGAAGTCAAGGTAAAACATGCGCAAATGAAGAAGAAAAAAGTGTTTTTCACCAAGACAATGCTCCAGCTCAATTGGCTCGCGATATGACTGGTAAATTGAAGGAATTGCGGTAAGAATTGCTTCCGCACCCATTGTATTCTCCAGAACTTTTTCCTATTTCTCAAGTTGAAAACTTGACTCACAGGCAAAAAATGTTTACTCAAATAAGGAGATCGAGTTGGAAACAAATGCCTATTTTGAAGACCTTGACGTTAAAGGACCTTCACAATAAGTGCATTACTGTAGATTGAGGATATGTTGAAGAATAAAACAATTCTTTCACTAAAAACGTTGTATTTCCATTGTTAGATCAAATATTGATTATGCCCTGTAGTAGGTCCTTTAAAAACTTTTTGATGTATATGAAATTATGTAATTAAAATTTCGTAAAATCGACTGCTCAGTCAGTCAAAACACTTGAAACAACTACGAAAACTTTGACTTTAGTAAACATCTTTCGAATATAACAGAACATAATATATTCGAATATAACATATAACATATAACGAATATAACAGAACATAATTTTTCCTTTAGTTACTCACCTATTTAATTTCTAAATCTAATATATAAAAATGAATGTTTGTTTGTTTGTTTTTTTGTTTGTTCGTTCGCTCTGCGCTGCAATACCGTTCATCCGATTGCAATAAAACTTTGTCAACTTATTGCACTTACGCGAACAATAAAGGCATATTTAAATTTTGCCACACCCCCTTTAACCGCCCACAAATCAATAAAAATGCTATATTTAAGACAGTTTTTGTCGTATCAAACTAAAATTTGGTAATTAAGTTCGTATGATAACTATCGGTGACAATACTTAAAATGGGCGTGGTCCCACAATATCTACGCCTATTTTTAAGAAAAGATCTAATATATAAAAATGAATGTTTGTTCGTTCGCTATGCGCTGTAATACCGTTCATCCGATTGCGATAAAACTTCGTCAACTTCTTGCTTGCACTTACGCAAACAATATAGGCATATTTAAAATTTGCCACACCCCCTTTTACCTTTCACAAATCAATAAAAATGCTATATTTATGACAATTTTTGTCGTATTAACTAAAATTTGGTAATTAGGTTCGTATGATCACTATGGGTAACCATATAGCTACGCCTACTTTAAAGAAGAGATAAAGAGACTTCGAAATTACTGGTCCGATCGATCTAAAATTTTGGCAGTGGATTTGATTCGAGTAGAAGATGGTTTAAGAAAATATTGCCACACCCCCTTTTACCGCCCACAAATATATAAAAAATTCGTGATATCAAATTGCTTTGGAGTTATAGGTCGCACAGCTTCGAAATTCGATATTCAACCACAATTTACACATGTCGTTCCACTGATGACATTTAATGGGAGTTAAACAAGGGAGAGTGGAACGTCCAATACAACCAAAACTTGCGATATCGAATAGTTTTGGAGGAACAGGTCATACAGCATCGAAATTCAGTATTCAACCTCAATTTACACATGCAAGGGAGCGTGGCAGCAACGCGCCGGGTTTCAGCTAGTTATTGATAAAAACAACTTAGTAAAAGGAAAAGATAACATCGCTTGAAAAACAATGTATTCACTATATATTTTTGTGATAAGCTTAACCTATACACAATCTTATCTTGCTTGCTCTCGCAATAAAAAAAATGGGGAAAAATAGCCAAAATTGACAATAGACAACAGAAATATAGTTTTGGTAGGATTTAAGAAATTTTTTGATTAAAAAACTTTTATATTCCATTTAGTTGGCAAAGATCTTAACTCGCAGCAAGTTTGTTGAAATTTGAAGAGTGTTTTAAGAATTAGTATGTCGATCAAAGAAGTTATACCTAAATGTTGGCCAGTCAATCTGATACAAAAGGATTGGTCAAAGCGTCGCTGTTTTATTAAAACAACGCATGAATATTGTGATGAGATCCATAACGTGCAATTGCGAGATGATGATGTTTGGGTGGTAACTATACCAAAAAGTGGTACAACATGGATGCAGGAATTGGTGTGGCTGTTGCAGCATGACTTTGATTTTGAGGGTGCAAAGAATGAACCACAGGAATTGCGTTCACCATATTTTGAGTAAGTAAAAGTAGTTAAGACAAGATTTCTGAGATTGATGTCTAGCATCATTACAATAATGGTACAAATATACATAATATCTATACAGCACAAAAAACGTTGACTTTAAGAAATTTCTAAGTTTTTGTAAGTATGGTTTTTGACATGTGTTCTACATAAAATTTTAACAATATTTGAAAAAAAATCAAACCAATGAATTCGAAAGATACTAGCAAGTGCATAGAGTACAGAAAAAAGTTTTGGTAAGCAAATTATAACAACATACAGTGAAACTTCTACTAACGGACACCTCTCTTAAGCGGACACTTCTCTTGATCGGACAGTTTTTCCACGACCAAGTTTTTCGTCCGCTTTTTCGAACAAATTAACCTCTCTTAAGCGGACCCTCTCTTGAGCGGACGCGGACAGTAAATATTAAAAAATCAAAAAAAAAAAAAGCGGAAAAGCGGAATGTTTGAGTAAATAACTGATTTTAAAGAAATAGGGCCTTTTATTTTTGCGTTTGAATGCATTTGTCTCAGTAACGCGAAAAAAATGCAGCATTATTTGCCAATAAAACCCGTAACCGGTATAAAAAAAACAAATTAATTTCTGAAATTACCACATAAAGTATTTAGGTATTAAAAAAATTACTCTAAAAAAACCCGTTATTTAACAAACCGAACCCGGTACAAAAAACCAAAACCAATTTTTGAACCAGCATTTAGAAATGATATTTTATCAAATTCGAAAAACTCCTTCTACATTTTCCAACAAATATATGGAGCCATCCTACTGTGTTGCACTAAAGAACTTACAACTTAAAAAAAAAAATTCTGACGTGTGCATGAAAAATGACTATATTTCCGTGTATTTTTATTTTTTCCCCTCTTTCTGAAAACGTATGTTTCGTTCATAGGACAAAATGTATATAACGCAGTGTTATCAATTTATTAGAATTTTTTATTATATTATAATTAATTTAAATTTTATTAATATCAAAACTTATATTATAATAAACTTATATTAATATTTCTTAATAATAAATAATAAATATTATTTAATAATATTCAAAACTAATACTAATATTAATTTAATATTAAAAAAATATAATATATATATAAAAAGTAAATATAAATAAATATTAATATTAATAAATATAAATAAATATTAATATTAATAATTTATTATAAATAAAGTAATTATTTAAATAATTTAATTAATAAAAAATTAACAAATAATATAATATATATAAAAATAAACATAATTAAATATTAATATAGTAAACGGGTTTTATTATATTTATATTAATAATTTATATCTTATAACTTTACTATATATAATATATATATATATATATATATATATATATATATATATATCTGAGGTTTGCCATTGCCTGCAGAGAGGTGACGACCGAACAGAAAAATGATTTCAATTGAAAAAACTTTCTGTCTGAGCTGGAATTGATTTAATTTATATATATATATGTATGGCGACCGTAGCCTAGTGGGTAGAGTGCGTGGCCCCTAAGCTTAAGAACCGCGGTAGCCCGCGTTCAATTCCAGCTCAGACAGAAAGTTTTTTCAATTGAAATCATTTTTCTGTTCGGTCGTCACCTCTCTGCAGGCAATGGCAAACCTCAGAGAGTAAAAATTGCCATGTAAAGCTTCTTGAGAACATAAGCCGTTCGGAGTCGGCATAAAACAAGTAGGTCCAGTTCTCGGTCATTTGTGATCAAACATTTAATAACACGCACAACACAATTGATAAATAGAAGCTAGGTCAAAGTCCTTCCAAGGGCTGAAATGGCCAGTTTATTATTTATTTATTTATATATATATAAATTAAATTTTTTAATATAATTAATAATAGTATTATATATAATAATAATAATAATAGTATTATATAATTAATATAATATAATATAATAATTATAATTAATAATAGTATTAATTTTTATTATTATTAATTAATATTTATTATTATTATTTATTCATTATTTATTATTAATAAATATTAAAATAAGGTTATTGTAATTTTATTATTAATATTAATAAAATTTAAATAAATTATAAAATAATAATATATTTTAATAAACTGATGCTGATATTTATTTATATTAATTATTTTAATATTTATTTATTAATATTGTTTATATTATATTATAATATTAAAAATCAATTAATTAATATTTAATATTAATATAATATTATATAATATAATACTAATTGAATTGAATTAATATAAAAACAACTTTTTTATACATAAAAATTAATTTTTATGTATCAAAAATATCAAAGAGCTTTTATATTTATTATGTTCAAGAAATATCAAAGAGCTTTGATATTTATTGTGCCATTTTTATGCCTACCTCCCATAAAAAGTGGCTTTATAAAAACGGTAGAATTTTTAAAATCTCAAAAAAAGTTTTAAAATATTTTTTATGCCTTTTAGGTACCTATGAAATTTTACCAAATTGTATGCACACAACGACTACCTCCCAGACTAAGTGGCTTTATAAAAAAGAAAAGATCTTGAAAATCTCAACAAAAATTGCAAAAAAATGAAACATTCATTTCTGCGAATAAACTAAAACGTTTCTGTAATTGGTATTTTAAATTCGAACCCGTCGTCCGTCACTGGGCTTATCTTGTTTATTATTAAGAATATCTTTTCTGTAAGGCTTAACGAAAAGTATCCATTATATTTTGGCTAGATTTAAAATGTACTGGAACTTCGATGGTGGTGTCAAATATGGTCCTACGATAGAAGCAGCATCACCACGTCTTATCAAGACTCATTTCCCGTTACCTCTGTTGCCGAAAAATTTTTGGACACAAAAACCTAAGGTAAGCAATAAATGGCAAATCTTTGAATTAACCACGTAACTCAAAACATCTTTTTCTACAGACTATCTACGTTGTGCGTGATCCCAAAGATGCACTTGTATCTGCCTATTATTTTGCAAAAAATTTTGGAAATTACTCCGATGTATCCTTAGAGGAAGCCATACAGGAGAAAATTGACTTTGAACGTGAAACTGGTAATACTTATTTCCAACACATCCTTGAATTCTATCAGCTACGACATAAGCCATGGATACTCTACACTAGCTTCGAGCGTATGAAGGCCAACTTAGAGCAGGTTATTTTAGAAGTATCTCAGTTTATGGGTAAAACCATAAGCAAGGAACAAATGGAGCATATGTTGCATCATCTTTCATTTGATGAAATGAAGAGTAGGTTATTTTGAGGTAATAGAGACTTGTGAAGTGAAATTTAATGATTGGGTTATTTTTTCTTTTTCAGAGAATCCTCAGTGTAATCACGTCTATGAGATCAATTTGGCACGTAGTCAGCGTCAATTTGCTTTCGAGGATCATCAGTAAGTTGATGAAAATAATGTCTTAGTCAAACTTATTTAAAATCTGCTTAAACTAGATTCTTGCGAAGCGGTAAGATTGGCACTTACAAGAAGGAACTCTCACCAAAGTTAGTAGCTGAACTAGATGAATGGATAGAGCAGGGCCTAAAGCCTTATAATGTTACCTTGAAAGAGTTGCTGTTGTTAGACCAAGACACTAAGAATAGTGTAGAAAAATTGAAAAATGGTGGGCCAATAGTCGAAAAAGAATTAACTCAGAGGATGTTGTAGGAGTCGCAGTATATTTTTGATAATCGAAAACTGTGTGTACAAGTCTTATGTATTTTCTTTTATTATTGTTTAGTATAAAAAGTAAGTAACACTTAAGTAAGGAATTAACAAAAAGTTATAAAAAAATAGTAAATTTTAATAAAATTTAACAAGCGCATATATAAAAAAACAAAAAAAAAGCACAATCTTTAACTTAACTTAAACGCAGTCTGTGCAGTTATTTTAACCGGAGTTACGCCAAAAATGCGTTATTTAAGCAGTGGTGGTCTCTACTTTTCTGGCATTATCCTCCTTTGAAGATGGGCCAGTCTGTGAGATGGGTACCACACGTTCAGTAGCGGGTGGAGGAAGCTTCTTCATGGGTGCACTGACGGTCAAAAGACCATCTGAGGAAAGCGACGAGGCTACAGAGTCGGGGTTGACGTCACCTGAAAAGATATTAAAATAATGATGAGAAATTAATCTAATACTGGTCATAAACCTTGCGGTCAAACTCACTTGGCAGCATGTAACGTCTGGAAAACTGTCTGGAGACAAAGCCATGTTCATCCTGCTTTTCCTCGTGCTTTCCCTCGACCAGAACAAATTTGTCGGTAACCTTGACGGTTATCTCGTTGGGTGTGAATTGCTGTACATCGAGTATAACTTCGAATTTCTCATTGTCAATGTTGAGTGTGGAGCCGGATTCTTGACGCTGCAGACTGTTGTGGGAGCGTTGCCAAGGACGCAGATAGCCAGAGCGCAACATGGTGGGGCGTGAGCTCCACACCGATGAGAGCAGATCATCGCGCCTGTGGATGAAAATTTTAAAGTTGAAATACTTAATGTTGTGTATCGAAAGAGAAAGAGTGAAATTAAGCGTATCAAATTGAAATATAAAGAGAGAAATAAAGCGTATCGAATTAAAGATTCAACAGAGAGCTTTTATTTCTTAATGCTTTTTATAAACTTTTAATAAAATATTCTTACTTTTGAGCTGAAATAAAGTTTTGTTTGAAAAAATTTTTATAGAGCTTTTATTTTGCATAAAATAGTACAAGCATAGCTTATTTAAAGCTTTTTATGATGTTGAAATTTAAATTTTTATCGAAAAATTATTCGTTTTAATCATGAAGCTTATGTAACCTTAAACTTAACGAAGTAAAAAGCTTGGCTTTTTTAAGGTTTTATTTAATGGAAAAGTTTTAATCTTAAGCTTACTACTAATTAAAGATTTAAAATCTTTTCGATTTATGAATTGAGTTATTGATTTGAAAAGTATAGGTTTTGCCTAAACGTTTTTTATAACCACTTAATTGAAAATTACTAAAAATTAAAAGCTTGTCGAGAATTTCTTTAATTTAGAGGTTTAGCATTTGCTACACATAGCAGAAGCTCAACTTCTTCATTATATTCTTCATACATTAACGTTCACTTTTCTTGCTTGTATGTTAAGATACTAAATGTTTTCTTGAAGCGTTAAAAAATTTTGTGTTATTAAATTCTTGTTTTTGCCTTTTTCTTAAATAGTTAAAGATTGGCTTTTTAAGCATTCATAAACATTAAATTCCGGTTTAAACTTTAAATTTTTACTCATTCTTTGATATTAAAAATTAAATTATTTTTAAAATTATAATTACGTCCTCTAATGGCAATAAATTTTCACTTACTTCAAGCCTGATCCAAAGTGTTGATCCAAGAGGCGTGAGCTACGCATTGGAAAGTCGATTTCATCCCACCAGTCACGGAACATTAGTGGCACTACTGACATCTAAGAATGAGAATATCATTAAAAATTATCACTTTATTTAAAAAAAAAGTCGCATTTTTAAAGCATGCTAAAAATTTGTTAGAAATAACATTTGAAAAATACTATCTATGCAATTTTTTCAAAACTGAAGACCATAGCTTAATTTATTTTGCAAATAATTTGTTAAAAATATGCATTTTTTAATAATTTTTTAATGCAAAAAACTTAATGTTTTTCTATTTAAAATTTTTCACAATTTTCTTAGTTTTTCCTTCAACTATCTCTTTAATCTTTTAACTTTTTGTCACTTTGTACCTTTTACTTCGAAGAACAGAAGTGTATACTTTTGCTTAAGTTTAAGCTTTCGACGGATTTTTTTCTATTTTAATACCGCGCCGGTTGTTCTTTACACTTTCGCGTTTGAAACGTTTTTGTGCTTAGTTTTGAAAATTTCCTCAATTTTATATCAAAATTTTTGTTGCCATATATTTTGTGTATGCCGCATAGAAATTTGAAAATTTTTTCTAATTTTAGCAACGCAGTCATTTTAGTTGTTTTTGGTTTTATTTTTGTTGCAAACACACATTTTCAAATAAATTTTTACAAAAACAATGTGGGGGGAAAAAATTAAGAAATATTATTCACCGCATGTGAATTGACGCCGTTTATGATGCGCTTGTTGCTAGCATTTATGAGGTGTTCAAAATCGATTTTTGTCTGAGGCAGAAAACTGAGGTGGGCTATTTTTAGGCATTTCTTTTGGATCAGTCGGGAAAAGTGAATGCTTCAAGTAATTATAACAATCCAAAATAGACCTCACAGCCATTTTTTGCAATAATACTGACTTCAATGGATTAATGAAATCCTAAATACCATCTTTTGTAGGTTTTATTGCTCGTGCATTTGATATATCTTGGCTGTGCATCATTTTATAAAATTTCAGTTAATTCCATTCCATTTTTACATAGTGCAAGACTTGACAAAAAATATACATTTTCATAAATTCAACAAAAAACAAATTAGGCTATTGCACACTAGAGGTGTCCTTATTTTTACATTTCAAAATTTGGCTATTTTGTACAAAATACAAACTTGAATATTTATATGGTTTAAGACCAATAGTAAATTCTGGTATATCAGTATCATAACCTGTAAGTCTTTTGTAATGTTAAAATAATTTGACTTATGGCCGTATTTTGTAAAACACACGCAATCACCTCACTTGGGGTTTTATTGTCTGGCAATTTCAATTCCATATGAACAAACCCTCTCTATCTCTCTCTCTCGCTGAAATTTTCCTTTGCAATATCCCGCTTGTAAAAATTTGTCGGTGATGACATTGTAATGCAGAGCTGTAAGCGGAAACGAAATCTTATTTGTGCTTTTCTATTTCTATAATTTTTTTTTTTCATTGACAAAACAACAGTTTGACTTTATTCGTCTATGTAGCAACATCGTGTTTTCTAACAGGAAGTTTTGCAGTAATGAGTGTCTGTGAAAACTATTAATCTTTATGTTTAAGCCAGAACAAAGTTTTTTATATAAAATAAATTATTATTAAACATTAACTCTGAAGTGCTAGATAAAAGGTAAGAACTTCGTTCATTAAATTGTAAAAATTATTTTAGAAATAATTTGTGGCGTCATTTGCGTAGAGAGGATTGTCGTTCAATTTATTTCTATTCTCTCCAATTTTGTGCGTCATTTTTTTGTTTTTCTCTTATCTTGTGCATACCTACTCACATAGTCGCTTACTGTGTAAGGTAGTTGTCATCAGTTTTTTAGCGGTCATGTGCAAGCAAATGTAATTGAAAATTGTAAACATACTTTGGAGGCCCCCGGCTACATTATATATAAGAAATAATTGGTTACGTCATGTGTCCATTTACCACTGGGATATTACCAGGTAAAAACTCTAACGCAAGTGACTGCGTTGATTAAGTTTATATTTCTTAAAAAATGTTTTTTAAACTTAAAACCCCAGCTGCAATATGTCACGCCCGTTAGATGTAAATTATAAAGAATTATAATTTAAGATTATAAAGAATTATCCGTATACTTGAGATTACCTTACCTTACCTTACCTCTCCTTACCTTACCATACCTTACCTTACCTTACCTTACCTTACCTTACCTTACCTTACCTTACCTTACCTTACCTTACCTTACCTTACCTTACCTTACCTTACCTTAACCTTACCTTACCTTACCTTACCTTACTTTACCTTACTTTGACCTTAACCTTAACCTTAACCTTAACCTTAACCTTAACCTTAACCTTAACCTTAACCTTAACCTTAACCTTAACCTTAACCTTAACCTTAACCTTAACCTTAACCTTAACCTTAACCTTAACCTTAACCTTAACCTTAACCTTAATCTTAATCTTAATCTTAATCTTAACCTTAACCTTAACCTTAACCTTAACCTTAACCTTAACCTTAACCTTAACCTTAACCTTAACCTTAACCTTAACCTTAACCTTAACCTTAACCTTAACCTTTACCTTTACCTTTACCTTTACCTTTACCTTTACCTTTACCTTTACCTTTACCTTTACCTTTACCTTTACCTTTACCTTTACCTTTACCTTTACCTTTACCTTTACCTTTACCTTTACCTTTACCTTTACCTTTACCTTTACCTTTACCTTTACCTTTACCTTTACCTTTACCTTTACCTTTACCTTTACCTTTACCTTTACCTTTACCTTTACCTTTACCTTTACCTTTACCTTTACCTTTACCTTTACCTTTACCTTTACCTTTACCTTTACCTTTACCTTTACCTTTACCTTAACCTTAACCTTAACCTTAACCTTAACCTTAACCTTAACCTTAACCTTAACCTTAACCTTAACCTTAACCTTAACCTTAACCTTAACCTTAACCTTAACCTTAACCTTAACCTTAACCTTAACCTTAACCTTAACCTTAACCTTAACCTTAACCTTAACCTTAACCTTAACCTTAACCTTAACCTTAACCTTAACCTTAACCTTAACCTTAACCTTAACCTTAACCTTAACCTTAACCTTAACCTTAACCTTAACCTTAACCTTAACCTTAACCTTAACCTTAACCTTAACCTTAACCTTAACCTTAACCTTAACCTTAACCTTAACCTTAACCTTAACCTTAACCTTAACCTTAACCTTAACCTTAACCTTAACCTTAACCTTAACCTTAACCTTAACCTTAACCTTAACCTTAACCTTAACCTTAACCTTAACCTTAACCTTAACCTTAACCTTAACCTTAACCTTAACCTTAACCTTAACCTTAACCTTAACCTTAACCTTAACCTTAACCTAAGCCTAACCTAAGTTATCATATTTGAGTTCATCACAAATGTTTAAATCTAATACATATTGCTTAGTTCAGTATATTGATAAAAAGAAGAACTCAAAACTTTTCCAATAAGGGTAGATTGACGTAAGTTCAATAAAAATTGCAAAATGTGTTTTAAAAAATACCGAAGAATTTTTGAAGGAACACATAATAGTTTTTTACGAATTTTTACGAATTTTTTAATTTTTTTATGCAAAACTACTTAAATGGGTAATTTAATTTTTTCGAATATCTCTTATTTTTCTCCACATTTCAATGTATCATTGAAAAATTACTGTTATAAATAAGAATGTCGCAAATGAGAAACAGAGCCATAAAGTCTCTGCCGTACGGCAGCAATAATGACCAATGGGTTAAAGCTGATATTAAAAGGTATACCAAAGAATATTTAAGTTTACAAAGCTTTCTTTTTTTGGGAAGTTTTGTTTGTTTTTATTAACCGAAAATTATGAATAATACGACACACCTGTAGAAAATACCAGAACATATCAACAAAATAACAAAAAACAAAAAATTTCGATGTATCTTGAAAATATATTACAAAAATGTATATTTATAACATTTGTCAGCGTGCGATGGGGAAAATATTTACGTTAGGTATTTTTAGAATTTATTCATGAAGATCATTATGCTCCTTCTTAACCCCACAATTACCAGTGAAATTACAAAGAAATATTTTTCAATAAGTTGGTAGGAGTTAAGGAGTTGTAAGACACATTTTATTTTTAAAATAATTAAAATCAACGATTATAAGTTTTCACAAAAAGCATACATTCTTCAATAAAATATCTGTAAACTAGCGGACCACAGTAGTTTTTTTGGAGCAATCTCCTAAAGATAGTTGTCAAACAATATAAAAAATATCTTATTTTCTTTTGTTTTGTTTTGGAGAGCAGCTCTTCATTTATAGGTTTCTCACTTTTTACCCTGCTTGAGACACATTTATTTTGTTTTGTTGCACTGTGCTAGCTGAGCACAAAAAGAAAAAAAAAACAGAGCAACATGGAGTTTTTTCAAACACTAAAAAAACAGAATACTGAAACAACTTAACACTTTAACTAAATATACTTATTATTAATATTTCGAAAGGAAAATACCCCTAAAAAGTGCTGTAGTACAAATATGATATTTCAAAACTTAATTCATAAAAATAGGACCAGTACTTTTGAAGATTCCCTGGAACATAAAATTGTCCAGTTAAATTGTCAATTTTATATAGTTGTATAGATATAGATAGATATAGATATAGAAATGTAGATATTCGGTCCGTATTACCTGAATAATTTCGAAAACATATAAGACTTGTCCATTAGACCGAATCAAAAATTAGATTTCGACGATTAAAAAGTTAGAGAAACAAGTTCTACTTTTTTGTATTGCAGAAAATTCGACGGAGTCATTTTGGTTCTTCTGAAGGTCCTTTTTGGTTAAAAATCATATTTCTTGCAGGTAATTTTTTCACAAAACTTATATTCAACAAAAAATGGTCAGACAATGTTTACCATATGTTTGCGGGGTAACTCAGTCCGAAAAGTGTAATTATATAATAATATTATATAATTATAATTATATTATATATTATTATATTTAATAGGACCACAAACAGAAAAATATTTTTTGGGCCTAAGAACTAGACCATGCTTAGTATATGTTCACGCAAGGGTTTTGAGTAAGGTTAAATGAGTTTATAGTGCTGAGAAACCTAAATTATTTGATTTTTTGAGGTTATGGTAAAGCTTGGCGTGATGGGGCCAAATGGACATGGATTCAGATTCAGCAAACCCAAAATCATAAATCAAACATATTCTGATCCCCAGATCCGAAAAATTTTTTTGTCCTATTAAATATTCGAAAACCTTTGTGTTTTTTGTTGGAGACATCCAGAATAGTGGCAGAAAGGAAATAGGTGTGTTTCTAAGAAATGTTGGGAAGAGGATAAATAAAAGGGCCAGCTCATTTGAAGCCTTTAAGGTTCAATTCGGAAGAGATATGAACTATTTCGACACTTTTTTTAGTATTTGTATTTTGTTTATGGGGACTCTCAATGTCGTAGTAGATATATTGTGAGTATGTTCAGAAAAAATGTTGGAGGTAGAAAAATAATAGGTCCATCTTCTACACCTGAACTCACTCTTGGGGTTTAAGTTGGTCGAAACTATTTTTGACATTTTTCTTTATTTTTTTTTTTTTTTTTTTATTTTTTGTAGGGAAACCACCAGAAGGGTAGCCGAAAAGAAGGTGGGTTTGTTGCACAAAAATGTTGGGATAGGGATAAATAATAAGACCAGAAAACTTAGTTGCTGAAAAAAAGGGCAAAGACTCTCAAAAGTATTGGGCAAGATTCAAACACTCCCAAGAATTACAAAATTCTTGTGCATTTAACAAGTGTTTCGAATTTTTTTCATACCTTTTAACCACTTTTAACCGCAAGCAACAAGTCTTGTTAACAACCATGTTAACTTACATATCACTTTCACTTACACGTTGCGTGGAAACATCAAATGGACACAAGACGTAAAAATTACGTGTAGAGCACGAATGTCTCGGGAGTGGTAGGCCTCTGATTATATGCCAAATCCATATAATTTGGCAAAACTAAACTATATTGGCCATAAAAACAAAAACCACTTGACACTTATTACTTAAAGATTAAATTTCATTAAAATCAATGAATCAATCAAAAACACTTATTTAATTGTAGCGCCAACTATAAGTACATACATATATGTAAGCGTACGAACTTATTAAGTAACGTCTTTGTTATTTTATCATCATTTTTAGATATAATTAGGGTTTTCACAAGCTGTCGTATTGTTGTATTGTCGTATTTTTTCACAACAGCTGTATAGTTTTTGTTGTTGCCTTCCACATAAAACTAGTTTACGACAATACAATCGCATTTGGTATGTATACTGTTTGTCGTATTTCATCAGTGCTGTTCTTTCTTGTTACGAATTTGTTATTACCGTGCACATTTCATAAGTAACATCACTATCATAACAGTTTTTCTTTTTATTTTGCCAGGCAAATAGGTTTGTAGAAGAAATTGAAAGTTTTGACGTGGCTTTCTGATTCATAACAAGATCAAGTCCTTACTTTACACACAAAGCTCTTATTATTTCATTCTTTTCGTTTTTTTTAGGCATTTAAAAAAATTTATTTTTTCCAGTCATTTGTCTGTTTCTTCAGTCAGCTGTATAAATACGACATACAACAAAATAAACCCTTAGGGTATGTTCACAGTTGTTGTATATTTTACTGAAAACGCAATACGACACACAACAATACGACAGCTTGTGAAAACCCTAAATGTTTAACAATATTTTTAATTCCTTTAATAAGCCAATTCAAGCGTCAATGGGTTAAAGAACTTTTTCAAATTTTCAAAGAATTCTAAAAATACTAATATTTGTTTTGGGTTTATTTATGTTGTTATTAAATTTAATCTATTTTTGCACACATATATATACATATATATATATATACATTCATTTGGCTTATCACTCGCATGAAAGTAACGATAACACAAAAATGCAAGTACCTACGGTCATTCACAACAACAGCATAAATATGTCGTGAGTGGGCTATTCTGAATCATTTTTATCGAATGCTCTTCATTGAATGACGTTGTTGCTTAAAAATAACCAACAAATTTATTCTTTTGGGCCTTTGTTATATTTTTTCTTTTATTCATACTTAAAATAAATTTTTGAAATTTTTTATTCAAACGATATTCGTGTAACATAAAATGAAAAATGATCAAAATTTATATTAATTGTATTTGAAAATGAGAATCGAAGGAAGTGGTCATTATTATAATAGTATGTATATTTAAAGCAGGGTTAAAATATTACTTATTTTAGTAATAAGGTCAGTTCAAGAACTACTTTGCACTGGATTGCAAAACTGTGCAATTGCAAAGATTTGCTACAAATTGTGAACAGCTTTTTTTTTTTTTGACACTCTGCAACACATGTTGCAATACTAAACACAGCTGAGATGATAAAAAAGAAAAAAGGGGGCCGAATTACAGCATCCGTGATCGAGCAAAATTGTAAAAGATTGATAGGCACTTGTCTCGCCGTGCCCATCGTAATTTTGTTCGATCACGGATGCTGTAATTCGGCCCCAGTTTGTGAAGTATTAGTTTTTTATATTTTGCTTAAATCTGCTATATTATGCCGAAAAAAAGGCAAAATGAACAAAAAGTGAAGTTGACGATCTAATGCAAATGGTCTTATCTTGTGTAGTCCAAATGATCTTATTTGTTAAGTATTTGAATGGTCTTATTTGCACTAACAAAATACACAGATTTGCACTTGCAACGTTCTTGCAAAAATGCACCATTAAAAACCTGTAGATTATAAATGCTACGCATACACAACACTGGATGGCAAGGTCAATCAGCGGAATAATCTTAATCTTAGTAATCTTAAAATAATCTTAGTGTCTTAAAATTAAAAGAAATTTAAAAGGAAGAAGACCAACTAAAAGTGGACGGAGGAGGAAATTAAAATACTTGTTTTATTTTTTTTTTTTTCTTTCACAAATCAGCTCTGTTTAGTTTTACAAAAAGTGTTGCAGAGTAACAACAAAAAATTTGTTTACAACTAATAGCAAATGTTTGCAATTGCATAAATTTGCCTTCTAGTGCATATTAGATACTGAACTGTTCATATAACAGGCTCTTTAATAAAGGAAACGGTTTAAGAAATCATTGTCGAAATAAAAAAAATGTTTCAAAAAATTTTGTAACAATATTTTTTTGTTCTTCCAGGAGCAAAACGTCAGCACTTTATTTTGTTGTTGTTCAAGCGAACAGTTCAAAAAGCTTAAAAACAAAAACGAACTGCTGACAGAAAGGCCTTTTAAAGCAATTCAAAGTAAGCTTAATTGGATCTAATGGGTCGGCGAAGGCTCATTTATAAGGCTGTGGCACTTGAGAGCGAGCTCGGTCGAACTGTCAGAATGGATGAAAAGAAAGCAAGAAAATGAATGCTTAGAACAAATAAAAGCACAGTGACAGTTCAAACAAAGGCCAAAAAAAAAGTGCATTTCTCTCAAGTGCCATATCCTTATAAATGAACCTTGGGGTCGGCATGTCAGTAGCTTTCTGCAGGAGCAAAAAGTCAGCACTTTATTTTGTTATATTTCAAGCGAACAGTTCAAAAAGCATGAAAACAAAAACGAACTGCTGACACAAAGCTTTCCAAGAGAGGCCTTTTAAAGCAATTCAAAGCAAGCTAAATTAGAGTGCTTTTTCCTATGGCATGCAATGTTAAAATAACAATGGTGTGTCATACATCGGGTGAGCTCTTTCACGCTTTCAGCTGACTTGTAAGCACTCAAAAAGGCCTTTCGGTGTGCTTTATTTTCCGATGGGTTAGAACGATATTTGTTTTATAGACAAAATATATTAATTTTATTTTAATTTTAAAAATTTGAGCATTATACATGGTGTCCCACGATAGAGTGCAACTATTAAAAGAGGTGAAAGGTGATGTCGAGTTAAGTAAAAAATCGTATAGGAGGGAGGGGGTCTATTTTCATACCCTTTGTAAGTTACAGAGTTAATTAGTATTTGATGACTTTGACAACTTTGATGCACATTATTATTTTTAGCAGAAAACCTAACTCACGTAAAACTTGTTTTAAAGAATCATGGGAAAGGAAATGAATTGACCTTTCTAATGGTGTATCAACGAAACCACACGATACATCCATTACTGAGCTGTGCTCGTGTGCAGATGAAATAAATCCGTGAAAACTACTTAATTTCAAGTTTGAGAGCAAATTTCTCTAAATTTTTTGAATTAATTTCGCATTTTTTTAGCTTGAAATTTGTGATTATTTTAATTTTCTTTTGAATGACATCAAAACAATAAAGATATCATTAAAAATAACAAAGTTGGTTGTACTTTAAAACTTACACTAAATTGAAAACATAATAATTTTATTTGCATTTTGTAAAAAAAAAAAATTAAAAGAACTGTTTTTTCTTTTCTTTAAAAGAACTTAATAAAGAAAAATTTTGATTTATTACGCAGAATTCAGAGAAAATTGCGTTCAAACTTTAAATTTAGTAGTTTCAACGGATTGATTTCATTTTCACACGAGCACAGCTCGGTAAAGATGGATCGGATGGGTTCGTTGATAAACCGTTAGAAAGGTGAATTCATTGCCTTTCAAATGATTTTTTAAAATAAGTTTTACGTGAGTTAGTTCTCTTCTGCTTGAAAATAATAATGTGCATCAAAATCATGAAATACTAATTAATCCTGTAACTCCTAAGAGTGTTGAAATAGACCCCCTCCCTCTCATACGACTTTTTGCACAACTCGACATCACCTTTCACTTCTTTAAATAGTTGCACTCTATCGCGGGACACCCTGTACTTTGTTCAGAATTTTTTTAGTTCCTTGAAAGAACGTTGTTTCTAAATAAAATGTTCTTTTTTCCCGAAACGAAATTTAATTTTTGAACAAAATTATTTTGTTCATATTTTTTGGTTAAAATTTTTACTTTTTATTTTGCTCTATTTTGAATTTAACACCTGATTTCAATATCAGAAAAACTATTTTTAGCAGCTGTTTATTTGTATAGATACTTTATAGAGAAGCTTTGATGTTTATTTAAACATTTCAATGGAAATATTTATCGAATTTAACAGTACGTTTATTTTATAACAGTTGTTTAGCAAGCAAATAAACATCACTGTTAAAATTTTGTAATATTTTGCGCTACTAATAAATACATCAAAATATTGAAGAAAAGCAAAATTTATCGGCAATTTCCTCTGAAAACAAAGCATACATTCTCCTTATCTTAATAAATATGGCATAAATGTTAACGAAGCTTACCAGGAACGTAGGGAGGATTTTCTGTGGAGGAGGAAGGTCTTGATAAAAATGTATTAGTTCTTTTTTTCCAGAAAATTTTTTTAAATTACTATAATTCTTGATATTGATTAATACCGGAACAAAAGTTGTAACCTATAATTTTTTAACGAGTAAATTTTTAGAAATCATTTCGTTAACTGTTCGCATACTATAGCTGCTCCTTTTTGTGATGTATTTAATAAGTCTTTATCTGAGGGTAACTTCCTAAAATGTTGAAAAATCGCATCCATCACCCCCGTCTTTAAATCGGGTTCTAAAGATAACGTTGCTAACTACCGGCCAATATCTAAGTTATCAAATGTATCAAAGCTCTTCGAGAGTGTAATTAAAGTAAAATTGAGTTTTTTGATTAAACCATAGATGCCCAAGGTAGTAGTATTGGTGAGAGTGACGAAATAACACTGGAAGAAAACAATTTGCTATTCATTTTATTTAGTCGTCAACGAGATTGCGACGAAAGCACATGTGTGGCGTGTGTTGTCATTTTTTTTTTCTGTTTCTTTGTTTAACAAAAGGGAAATGTAAAATTAATGAATGTACATATTTTAGTAATACTCTTGATGAATGTATTTATTTTAGTAATACTCTTGATGAATGTATTGATAGATATATACAGTTGCAGTCAAAATAATAGTAGCGCCCTTATTATATTCATACATGTTTGGATAAATAATACTAGTATACGAATTTCGGATCCGGTAAGTCCATTTTCATTCCTATATGTACTTTCAACACTCGTTCCAACTCCGTACACAGTTTCCTCCTATATTGTAAAACTTTCAAGATACAGGATGTTTTACGGTTTTGGTACGTGTTTAGTATTATTGATCTAGAATCTAAACTACTCACCATAAAATAAAAAATAATAGAAATAATTAGAAAAAATATCAACCTTTCCATCAATATATCAACCACTTTCGTGTCATGTGCTGCAGCTGAGCTAAAATTTTGTGATTACTCAACGAAATATCAACAAATTTTGTATCTTTTGTTTTAGCGGAGCTGTAATCGTCCAAATTGAAAATGTCTTTTTTTCATGTAAAAATACACTTAATCAACAGTATTTTTTTAAATTCTAACTTTGGACAGTAACAGCTCCGCTAAAACAAAAGATAGAAAATTTGTAGATATTTTTTTGGATAATCTCAAAATTTTTTTTCCGCTACAGCACATGACACGAAAACGATTGATATACTTATGAAAAATCTGATATTTTTTCTAGAATACAAAATATTATTTTTTATTTTATGGTGAGTAGTTTAGAGTCTAGATCAATAATACTAAACACGTACCAAAACCGTAAAACACCCTGTATCTTGAAAGTTTTACAATATAGGAGGAAACTGAGTACGGAGTTGGAACGAGTGTTGAAAGTACATATAGGAATGAAAATGGACTTACCGGATCCGAAATTCGTATACTAGTATTATTTATCCAAACATGTATGAATATAAGGGCGCTACTATTATTTTGACCGCAGCTGTATATATCTATATTACACACATATATAATTTATATATGCGGACATCTGGATAGTATGATATATTTCGAAATAAAAAGATTCTTCGAAGTGTTTATAAATTTTCCCTCAATTAATCATTGTTCAATTTGCAATTAAAAAGTAATGGAATCTTCTATGTTGATACTTTTATTGCAGTTACGCAATAAAAAGATATTTCTCAAACTAGAAGAATTAAGCTTATTGCGTATTTTTGAGCAAATATAATTCAAATCTTAAAATGTTACGTTGAGGGAAATAAAGATAAACACTTCAATGAAATCTTCTTTATTTCAGGATATATTGTACCATACAAATTTTTCCAGAATTCTATATTGATAAAATTATCCGGGAAATCTAATTCACTTCGAAGTATAATATATCGCATTTAAAAGAGTTTTGAAAAATATCCAGTAAATGATGAATATTTTCAAAATCCTCAAACCTGTCATTAAAATTATTAAAAAGCGTTTCTAATATTTCCAAAAGTTCAAACTTTTTCAAGATTTTTCCTTGTCGTAAATAACAGAAGTTTTCGGAAAGTCCGAAAAGTCTTCAGAATCAATTTGAGCTGCAAGTAAAAATAGCTGAGTTTTAAAATCTGAAAGAGTTTTAAGCATATGAGAAATATTATTATCTTTTCCCTGCAGCTTCAAATTCAACTCATTCAAAATGTTACAAATGTCTGTTAAAAACGCCAGGTCTAAAATAAATTGATAATCTTTTGAATATTCTTTTTCGGTTATTTCGATATTTTCAGCTTCTAAAAATTCAAATATTTCATTTCTAAGCTCAAACAATCTATTAATACTGTTACCTCGGCTTAACCAACGTACCTCAGTAAACATTAATAGATCGTCGTGAGAAGCATTTGAATTTTTTAGAAATGTCACAAATTTTCTATGAGTCAGTGAGTTATGGCCGCCCCTTATCCTATTAATTATCCGCTCAGTAGCCTTCATGACCGGATGCTCGGATATAAATTAAGAAGCAAGAGCAGCCTGGTGTATTATACAATGCAAGGTATAAACCTCAATTTCATTTTTTTTCATCTGGCCTACAAATCCATCACGTTTGCCTGTCATAGTGTTCGCACCATCTGTACAAACTCCGGCAAATTTTTTAGAATCAACAATGGAAAGAAGTTTTTCGTTGACGACATCGAACAATAATTTGCCGGTTACATTGCCATAAAATGTTTCAACAGAATATATTGACTCGAAAACATTGTAATCTGAATCAACGCATCAAATGCAGATTACAAGTTGACAAAGGTCATTAATATCGGTGCTCTCATCAATACAGAATGAAAAAAATTCGCAATTTTTTAATTTTTCCCTTATTGCCGATTCCACAATAGCATCCGAATAAAGAGAACGCCGGGTTAAACTATTGCGGGACAAAGGTAATTTTCCAATAAAATTAGTTTTATAATGATGTTTTGCAAAAACTTTACTCAATATATTTTTGACAAATGGCCCATCTGAAAATGGACTTCTCTATAAATTTTAAATTGTTTTTCTTTTTATTCCCCCTGCAAATAATTCATGTCTTTGTGAACATCTTCAAAATGTTTTTTAAATTATATTTCTTAGTTTTTTTAAATGTCTTATGACAAATAAGACATTGCATGTCATCAAAAGCAATTTGTAACATAAAATACTTTTCGACTGACATCATTAATATATCGCAATAATTTCAATTTATGTGTTCACTGACAGCAGTTTCGATGACGATTAAAATTTCAAATAAGACACAGAAGTTCTGCAAGTGCAGTTTGTCTCTCCCACTCAACATGCTGATTTCCTATTGGTTGATTGACGATCAAACAAAAGAGCGTAAGTATACGTGTGAGTTTAATTTGCTGATATCAGCCACTACTGGGCATCTTTGGATTAAACGCGATATGTATATGCCCAGAACAACATGGTTTTATCTCAGGGCAATCTGCGGTCTCAAATTTGACTACTTTCTCAGAGTAATGTGTTTCTTCCTTTGGACTCAGACATCAAGTGGATGTGACTTACACAGACTTCTCTAAAGCGTTTGACAGAGTTTCGCATAATTTGTTACTTCGAAAACTCGAAAAACTTCGAAAAATTGAATTCCATACAAATTTTTTGTATTGGATAAAATCATATCTCTCGAATAGAATATCTTTTATCTGCATAAATAATGTTAAGTCTTATGAGCTTGTGGCGACCTCACGTGTTCCCCAAGGTATCCTCCTTGGACCCCTATTTTTTATTCTATTCATAAATGATCTTGCTAAGTGTATAAGGAACTCTCGATTTTTATTATATGCGGATGACCTTAAACTTTTTAAAAGGATATTATGTTCCGCGGATGTAATTGATTTGCAATCTGATATATCTAGAGTTCTGTCTTGGAGCTTATCTAACGGCCTTCATTTAAATTTTTCTAAATTCTTCCATGTCGCCATCTCTAAACTTTCTGGAATTACATTGCGTAATTCATATTTTCTGTCTGACTCTAAAATTAATGCTGTATCTACCTACCATGACTTGGGAGTTATCTTTGACACAAAATATACATTTTTTCATCATCTTAACTTTTTAATTTTAAAAGCCTACACCGAAAAAATGTGCGGAGCTAACCAAAGTTTTTTCATGAGTCAAAAGAGTTTGAGAGAAGTTAAAAACGATTTGTCGCCGTAATATGCAAATTGAATTGCATCAATATTTTTTTTGTTAATATAAAACTTTTTTTGCTTGGTACAACTCATTTTCAAAGCTTGGAGTAAATGAAAAGCTGTTTCAAATTAACTCTGCATCTTCTCCGAACATTTGTCCTTTTAACTCCATTAAAACTTATTGCAACCATCTATGAAGAACGCCTTTGTATTTTGAAGCTGAAACGGAGTTATGTTTAGCACAAAACAGAGTCTGCTCGAGCAAATATTTCCGTTTGTTCGTTTTACTTTGAATATAGAGAAAGTACTCAAATATTTTAACAAGCAAATCAAGTGTGCTGTAAGAATTAAGTGTTGCATAATGATAAAAAAGGGCCGTTTTTACTATTGCGAGTTATATGTTTGCGTTTATCTTTATCGAAGTGAAACTTCTTATGCGGTTATTTGAAATAGAGGGTAAAATTTTTCGAGTCTCGTCACAAAAAATTTTTTTAATCTTGTCACGAAAAATTGTGTACACAAGCAATGATATTTTTTTTTGTATGGGGACCCCCAGAAAGGTGGTAGATAGAGTGCTGATGTGCTTAGAAGAAATGTTCAATGAAAAAATCAGTAGGACCAGGCATTAGACCCTCTAACGGTCATAGATTTTTTTATATTAATTATAATAAACATTGTTTCTTTTTGTGTTTTTTTTATCTGGATCCCAGAGGGGTGGCAGATAGAGAAAAGGTGAGTTCAAAAGAGGTTTTAAGGGGAAAAAATTAATAGGACCAGCTCATATATTGATCCCCCTAGGGGTTATAGATGTTTTGATATGAATTATAAAAACCATTTTTTTAATTTTTTGTTTTTTGTATGGGGACTCCCACAATAGATCCCCATAGGTGAATTTTTTCGCGTTATCTCGTAAATATCAAATCACGAACACATTCCGCAAACATTGCAAACCATTAAGACCAGTATTACTAAATGAAGCACCAACCAATGACATGAAAATATTAAATAAACAGAATATGTTTTATGAAAATTTTGTATTGTATCTCGTTTGAGATGCTATCTCTTTCTTTCTCTCTGTTTTTTTTTTGCAAAAATCTACCTTATTCTTTATATTAAGAAGTTTTCCTTCTGTACTGTATACACACTATACTGTAATTTTGTTTTTAACCTGCGATGTATTTTTTGTAGAAAATTTTGGGAAACTAAATAATTTTATTAAATTTGGTATACAGCGTTGTTTTAATAAAAGTCAAGAAATTTATGAGATTTTGGAACATACTAAAGTCACATATTACCATATTTTATTAACGAAACTACATTAAACACTAATAAACAAATTTTTATTGTATGTATGACGACATTTAGGCAACCCTGCTCACTTAACACAAATCTCCTTGAGAATATTCTACCTATTTTTGTACCGTATTTAATTATTCTAGCATCAATATATATCGGAATTAAGCATATTAAATTAAATGCCACGTCCATTTTTGCATCAGTATAGGAACACAACTAACTCATCTTTTAAAAAACCTTCATAAACCTAGCGTTCACCCTGTTGTTTAATCCTTACTACATTTTGATAAATGCTTAAAAATTATCTTTTCCTTCATTCAACGAACAAAACTACAGCAATCAAGTGTAAAATGAATGCAAATATTAATCCCTTTTTTCAAATATGTTGAATACAAAAAACCCTTTTTTTGAAAAATTCCCCTTAAAATCAAAGAAATGCAACACCTTTGAAACAAATTTTGAGAGTTGAGCGCAATTTAAGCTAAAAAGTAAAAAAAGTTTTGTGTTATAAGAAATTATAGAGATTCAAAATTGCCAAATCGTGGATAAGCACTCTGTGAGTATGGAGATGAGATTGTATTTTTGGCGTTAACCTTGTCTTTCAATTTCCTCTTCAATTTCAATAAATAAAAATAGAAATAAATAGAAATAGAAATAAAAATAGAAAGAAATAAATAAAAATAGTTAAACACAAAAGAAATTACGGGTTCTTTATTTGACTCTTTTGTGGGTGAGTTTGTTTATTTTAAAAGCTTCATGCTACATTTAAATGAGTTGATTCTAGTTTTTTTTTGAGTGAACTCAAAATTTAGAAATTCTCAATTTCTCAACCTTAAAACAACTCAAAACGGAGTCAGTACGATTTTTCAAACAAATCCAATTTTAAATAAATTGAACACACAAACGGAGTTAAATATAGTTTTTACAGCTTTGGCAAAAAACCATGCTCGAAAAGAGTTAAATTGACTCCGAATATGACTTTATTTACTCCGCTTTTTTTTGGGTGTACTCTTTACTCGCTTTTATTCGAAGAAATTGCTCAGAGTTTTCGGATCCACACACTTTGAAAATGGTATTTAATGCATTTGTGAGGTCGAAAATGGAGTGTGCTTCTATAGTTTGGAGTCCTTTCTATGCCTCGAATTCTCTAAGACTGGAAAAGGTTGAAAAAAGCTTTACCAGGTACCCCTTGCGGTCACTTAACTTTCGGGACCCGTTACCACCCTATAATACCCGATTAATGCTTTTGGGATTGAAATCACTGGATTCAAGACGCAAAATAGCTTCATTAATTTAAATATATGATATTATCTCTGGTTTAATTGACTGTCCATCACTGCTTGAGCTTATAAATTTTAATATTCCTTCAAGACATTTAAGAAAATTTAATTTGTTTTATATAAAATTTTGTCAAACTAACTATGCTTTAAATGAGCCTATATCAAGGTCGTTGATACTCTTTATTGAATTGTATTTATCCAATGATCTTGATTTATTTGTTCCTAAGCAAATATTTAAAAACCTTGTGAATAATATTTTTTTAACATAGTAATACTTTTATTTCATTTTATAATTTGTAATGTAAATTTAAACTTAAATTATTTAACTATGAATTATTTAAAATAATTTAGTCTGTAAGGAAATCTGTAACCCAAAGACTTGTCATAAACTGAACTAAACTAAATAAATAAATAAATTTTTTGTATTCCTTTTGAGCCTATGGGCTTTTCAACCCCAAAAACCGACCCTTGGCTACAGGCTTGGCGCTCAGTTTGGCAAGAGCAAAAATCAGCGCATGAAGGAGAAACAAACGAGCCGAAAGGATTTTGACTTTTGACACGAAGCAATTCGCACACAATGCACGAGCTGCTAGCAAATGAATAGAAAAACATAAACAAAAAAAACAACCACTAGACGTTATGCGGAAACCCAAAAAGGATGCTAGAGAAGCGATAAAACGAACGCGTTAAAGGATACAACATTGCATTGCGGCAGAGTTTTAAACTGGTTAAAACTGCAGGAAATAGTTAAAGATCTTAGTGGAAAAGAAAAACACTAGTTCAAATAAAAGTTTACACACAAGCGGATTAAAATGCTGAAGGTGGTATCTGATATTGTTTTGGTTATTCTTCACCACTATGAAGTCTTTTCCTGTATATCGTTTCAGCTTCCGCAGCTGCTTTTCACACTTTTTACGTGTTCGCTAGTGCTGCTAAACGGGGAGGGTCATATCTCGAAACGCAGCTATTCTGACCAAAGTGTTCATGGTTATCTAACCGAGGTACGGTGTATGTTTGAGTGTTACTTGTGTATGTTTGTGTTTGTTCGATTATGTTTTCCTTTGATTGTTTATCAAAGCCTTTGAAGAGCCTGCAAAAAGTTTGCACTTTTCTATTATAGCGCACCTGCTGGTGGAATGAGGTATGTAAGGAAGAGTTCCAAGGAATGTTCCGCTGCAAGTGTCCACATCATTCTTTTTGCAGGTTAAGGAAACGTTTATTTCTACTCTTATCTTTAACGTTTGAGACAATATTTGCACAACTTTTAATGAGCTGCTTGTTTGTTTTTGTTTAACCCTTATTAGGTCACCGGGTCGCTATTATAATGCCTACTGCTCTATGACCAATACCGGCTACATTTGGACACAGCCCACTTGGGATTGGGGACCTTGAGTGTTACATCTAGAGATCTCTAAGCTAGCTACTAAGAATTAATAGAAATTATAAAACATTTTACAACATCAACAAGAGCCATGAAAATAAAAAACGAAATGAGCATGAAAGAGTATATTTAAAAAACCAGAGAGCATAGCCAATTCAAGAGCAAAAATAACATCAATGGCGCTACACTTAGTTAACATTAGTATAAATATTCTAGAAATTAAGCTAAAATATCTCATATCTAATGAACCGTTAACACATTCTTGTTAACGGAGTAAATAAACAATTCTTCAACGTTAATTTTTCGCCTTTATTTGTTGATTTAATTTGTCAATTTCATCTATCTTATCGCAATTTTGACATATTTTTAGTCATATGTCAGCCTGTTAAGGCGCGTGACGGTAAGCAACCCCTTTTTGAACGACGTCAACAACATGTTGAAAAATCAATATATTTCCATATTGTACAGTGGTTACAATTAAAAAAATTTCAAACTAGTAGGTTTCTTTAAACTTGTATCTTCTACAAATTTAGCTAACTAAAACAAACAATTTTATTGCATTTCGAATAGAAAGCAATAAATTTTAATTCTTCGAAAAGTTTTTGTGATTCGTTTAAAGCGATCTCTTTCTTGTTTTCATGACATCTCTCAAATAGTGCTGTGTATCGTGGTATTCGAAATTTACATCTCCTAATTCGATAACAACATAGAAGGAAACTAAAATCCTCAACCGACCTTATCCGAGCTCATGTTTTCACAATTTAAGTTGCATTTGTGTTTTGTTAGAAAAACACATAATAGTTTTTTTAGAATTTTGAATGAACAAAACTTTACCAATAAGATAGCTAGCGAGCACTTCAACCGAAATGATTTTGGAAAACTGGTTTTGGTCTTGCCTGAAATTTTTGAAGTGAAATTTCTTAGGCGGCAATTTGATATTGACGGTAAAAAATTTCGAGTCGTGTCATGAAAAATTTTCGACATGAAAATATTTCGAGTCTCGTCACGTTTTAATATTTTATTTTTTGCAATTATATTTTCTATTTTTTGTGTTTTATGAATGGGGACCCCCAAAAAGGTGTCAGATAGGGAGTAGGTTTGCTTAGAAGAAATTTTGAGAGGAAAAAATAAATACGACCAGCTCCAACGCCGTAGATAGGTATTTCTTAAGGGGGGTTTATTGAAGTAGAAAACTATTTGTTGTTTCTTTCATTTCCATAAGAATTTCTGAAAGCCTAGAACAGTCGAAGTGAATAAATGTTAATGAAATTTTTTATTTTAATTCAAAACATACAAAATTGATTCAATAGCTCGGTTTGGAGCAGGACGACAAGTAATTATTTAAGTAAAGCAACGAAAACAGATAGTCTAAAAAGATAAACATATTTATACATACACTGAGGGAAATATGTGTTAAAATGAAATGAAATTGTGTTCATAATAAACGAATTTGTTTCTAAAATAGAGCTGAAAACAATTTCATTTAACTTAAGCACAAATATTTTTAAAGTTGCATTTAAAGCAAAAGCTTTTGTTTTCAAAAAAATATTTTTAAACATGCTTGTAAAGCAAACATTTAAAGTTTAAAAACATTTATTTAATAAACAAAATTTAAGACAAAAACTTTAATATTAAAAACACATATTTAAAAACATTATAGATTTCCAATGATTTCCATACAAATTCTAAATGTTTGTTAGTTCAAATCATTCTTGATTTTAAATACAAATTCTAGTGTTTGATAGCTTAAAATCGTTTATTGAGCTTAAGGTCAAAGTTAGAATAATTAATTGCTCTAACGAATTTTTTCCAAAGAAACAACAACAACATTTTTCAATATGAAAAGGAAAACATCACTAGCTGATTTTATTGCAATTTCGGCCCTGCTACAGGCTTCATCAGAAATCTTTGTGATAACACCGGCGGTAATCGAACCCGGGCCGTGATATCCGTGCGCATTTTAGTGCACTACACCACAGAGGCGATGAGATTTCAATGTCAATTTCTCAGTTTTACTCCCTTTCATATTTCCTGTTGTTGCATATATAATCAAGCTTCACATATCAGACTATATCTCGAGTTTAAGACGTTCAATAGAGTCACACAAGACACCATTATAAAGGTAATTTAATTTTCAACAATAATGGCAAAATCTACTTTCCAATCAGTTCGATAGTTTAAGCGTGATAAGCCAAAATATATAAATACATATATATAACTTTTCAGCCAAAATTCAAATCTATAATTCATTCTATCACCATGTAAAATTAGTAGAAAAAAACATGAAAAATTAATGAATTATTACATATAATTATTTACGTATAAACCATATTTTTAAAAATCAAATGAGTTATTGATATAGAATATTTATGGACAAATGCCGGAGTTATGAGAAATTGAGTGATGGTATCAAAATTCGGAAACGAATTTCTACGTTCTTGTTGATTTTCTTCAATTTTGTGCACCCTGTAACTCCGCCAAAAATCATGTCAAACTTTTTTCCTCCAAATTAAGTTTTTAATTTCAGTCAGTGATCCATGCAATATTTAACCCAAATCGGAGATGGTCATTGCGTAATTTTTATTTTTACGGTATGTTTAAAATGGAATTGCTGCATACCGTTATTTTTCTTAATCAACGACTGAGAAAATAATTTTGTTATCTAAATAACGGGCATTTTACATTTTTTACTATTTGTAACAAATTTCACCATCACAATATGTATTCACACATGTTACATAAAATAAATTCTTACTTTAGGGTATCCGTAAGAGATGGCGAAAAATGCCTGCATAATTTTTTGCACAGCTTATCAATGTCTAAAATTCCCTCTTACACCATATTCTTCCATTTCTTATAGTTTAACTTTCATTTAAGAAACGCTCTTTTTACGATTATTTTTCAGGTCAAAGGTCACCAATCTAAAATCCAATTATATTATATTGTCCAATTATATCCTCATCCAGACTGGAATCCTTTACTTAAATGATTAAGTAATTAATAGTAGTTAATAGTAATTAAGTTGCACTATATTAAGTTAAAACAATGACAACAATCGACCTTAAGGATTTAAAGACATATGCAAAAATATGTACTGACGTTACGTTAAAAAAACGGAAGTGATTTTTGACTTGGATTACAAAATTTGCAATACTCTGAATTGGGCAAGACTTTTTGTATACAAGTTTTTTAAGAAGGGTTTTAAATAACATAAGTTTATTTACCAAGTGATTTAATTTCAAAATCTTCTCTGGTTTTTTTTCATTAGTCTTTTTGATCTGGCGTTACGTTACTTAAATTTCCTCTGGAGGTGAATTGGGTAATTAAATAATTAGTTAGTTAAGTTATTATGTAATTTAGTAATTAAAAACAACTTTAATATATTGTCCTATCCTTGCCTTAACCATTTTTTCATTGTATTTAGCCAATGCTTTCCATTTTTACTGAAACAAAAAAGTTTACGAAACCTTTACTAAACACTTACGAAAAAAAACAACATTTGTGAAACAGTGAAGATGATTTTATCATTATGGTAAATTAATTTATGCATAAATTGCTTAAATTAATAATATCAAAATGTTTCTCTTGGATAATATCATCAAATAATAACTTTGTAATAAGTTTTAATTTTTCGGTCAAGGGCAGACTTTTTTGTGGAAATACCCATAGTTATAAAATTGAAGGTCTAGTCTTATCACATCTTCTGGTAAAACGATAAAGCATTTTAAACGCGTAGAAAAATATTGAAGTATATTGTATAAAATATTAAGATAAAAATATCAACACTGGCTCAATAAATCTGCGTTCTATTTTAAAATTAAAGCGTGCACTTTTATTTAGAACCTCCTTTATTTTGTGTTGAATTTGTTCGAAAAGAGAGGAAAGAGAAAGATATAACACATACAAAGCTCTATTTTTATTCACTCTCGCATTCTGCTTTCCCACAGCAATACTTCTAAATAGAGCGAATGTGTGAGTAGAATGAGTGGCTTGGTTTCTTGTTGTTGTTTTTTGTATGACAAAAAAAGTGTTTTTAATTTATAATTTTACCTATCTAAATGATAAAACATTTGAATAAAAATTATATTGTGCACTTGCTATGAACCATAGCATTCAAATGATATAAGTTTCATTAAAATGTGTTGTCTAAAAGCCGGTACAAATTGCGCTAAAGTTTGTTGTTAACGTATTAATATATAGATTCCTTTAGCTCTAACACTGACCCAATTTTTCAAAATCCTTAAAATGATGAAATTTTATTGACACTAAAATAAATTTAAAAAAATATTAATATCATCAAGTTTCTCAGAGAGAAGGACGACTGGAGTGGCTAAAAAATAAATGATTTCTCAATATTAAAGCAAAGCACAACAGTTTTCTTTTGTTTATTTGTATAAGAAAACATAAAGCAAAACTTCTTTTTCCAGAAAAAAAACTCCGCAAAACACTGATACTAACATTTTTGTAGTATCAATTTTATAAAAAAAAATTTCTTCCATTGTATACATTTGCCATTGTTTCGTGCTACAAATGTTACAAATGAAATTTATAGAATTACGCACATATATTAAATGAGCACAAATCCACAAAAATAATTGATTGTAAGTAATAAATGTTAAAAACATTTGCTGCTGAAGTTTGTTGCTGCCGCGTTTATTAAAATCAAGTCGCTCAACATATTTCTACAACGACAGAATGGAGACATTTGCTGCTGAAGTTTGTTGCTGCCGCGTTTATTAAAATCAAGTCGCTCAACATATTTCTACAACGACAGAATGGAAACATTCTGCGCTTGTTGTGCTGAATGTGTTCAGGACTTCACTGATGTCAAAATTTATCTTTCTGGCTGTCAAAAATTCATCATCCAAGTGAAAAGTTTCCGAATGGCACATAGCCTTTATAAATTACATTGCATCAAGAAATAAATGGAAATAGTCTTTAACACTTTCAATTTTTCTAATACACCGATACAATGGAAAGACACCGAAATTTTACACCTTTTTTATAATATGCCCACTAAAATGTTTTCTCAATAAAATCAATTTTCTATGAAGACTATGAGATGAATTGTTTTCTTGGCTGCTGTCGACGCGATCGAAAATAGTGTAAAAGAATCGTAATTTTTTTGTGTCAATTGTTTTGAAAAATTGTTTTCTGTTAATTAAGCCGCTAATAATATATATAACAATAATATGAATTAAGATCCCAGGATCTCGGACTTTTTCCAGTCCCGGGATTATAACGCCTAAAAACCCGGGATTTTCGGTCAATCCAAAATTAGATCAAGCCCGGGGGATGACACCTTAGATGCTTTAGTATTTTTAAAAGCATTCTTTCAAAGTCAATCAGCCTAACTAACAGTTCAAAGACTTCAGTGATCTCAAAAAATGTACCCCTTTTATGTTAGTATGTATTATTATGTCAGAAAATATGGATTTAATTAATTATACTATAGATATATGTAATAAATATATATATATTCTCGTCCTTTATATATATACAGAAATGAAATAAATTAACTTTTTATAAATAATTTGAGTAAACTGTGTTTTTTTAATTCCTTTGGACAATTTTTTATTAAAAAAATATCCTAACTTTCTTACGATTTTTTTTTTGTTTTTTTTTTTTTTTTGTTGAAGAAATAACTTTTGATCTTTTTTCAAATCCCGGGACTAATCCAGGGATCCCAGAATTCTTAATTACCAATCCCGAAATTGCTTTTGAGACCCGAAATTGGAAGCCCAATTTTGAATAATTTGGTGTATTGGATTTTCGTAGAAAAGTTATTAAAAAGTTTTCCCAGCTTCACCTTGATCTCATGTCTGAATGGGTTAACACAAGATATTGCTTCACCTAATAAATATTCTTGCATTAAATATTGTTTTCCTTCGCAACATTAATTTTAACTCTATTCCAACAACAGTTTAATTGGATCAAATTACCACTAATAGCAGTGTCAACCAGTGATGTGCGGCGTAGAGAACATGATGTCGACAATACTATTGTCGACGGTGTCGAGAATGTCGAGTAGACAATTGCTTTTAACGACGTGTAGATAATTAATATAAAAGGCTTCATGTTTATTGTAATATTTTATTAAATTGAGTCCAAGTTCGAACTGTTCCTTATTTTTACGCCTTCTGGGCATGGCTTTTGTTTGTTTAATTGTAAAATTTGTTACTTTGTGTTAATTAAACGACTTTTCAAAAGGTTTTAAGAATCAGCATAATCTAAATGGAACTTTCATTTTCGCAGTGTTGCATTTTGTTGACATTGTTTACACAATTCTCGACATTGTCTACATTGTCGACACATTCTGCATTGTCGACACCAAAATGTCGACAATTAAAGACGACGCGTCGAGGAACATCACTGGTGTCAACAGCTTTGTTGTTGTTTTTAATTAAAACCTCTCTCGATATTGTTATGTTAAATAAACAATCGATTTTTTCTAAAAATAGAAAAAATTGTAACTTTTTAAGTCCAAGATTATCAATAGTCAAGAGGAAAGAGAGTGAAAGATAGAAAGAACGTGAGAGAGAGAGAGAGACTTCAGTTTAAAGAACGACAGGTTTTTCTTAATGACCCTTTTATGCTACCTTTCACCGATATGCCGCAACATTCTTAAAATGTCGCAAGTAAACTAACCCACTGTATAGCATAAACCTGACGCATGCGCAGTCAATTGAGCAGCACGAATGGTACCACAACATTTGGAAAAGCAAGTAGAAAAAAATAAAGAAATATTGAAAAATTCTAGTCAACGCATGCAGATATTTTAATATCGACCAACAGAAGAAGCAACCAGCTGTGAGTATTTATATCTTAGTTTAAGGTGGTTAAATACTAAACTGCTTTCATAATCAAAAAATATAGTGTGCAGATAGAAATGGTTTAATTTTTATTTCTAATTAAATGGTTTACTTTTAAATAATTTTGAAAAGCAGCTAAAAGCAACAAAACAATGACCAATCTCAAGAAGTTGCTGGGTCTCTTCTTGTTCTGGGCCATCTCATTAGAGCTGGCTACCAGCAATCATTTGCCAACACATAATGGCGACTATCCGCCAGAAACAGAAGCGTTGACATTGAATGAACGCTTCTTTAACGATGTCAGGGCGCTGATAAAGCGACGCTTAAAGGAAAATGCAGCGGTAAGTGGAGACAGTTAAAGCAGTAGAGAGGCCAGAGTAAATTGTATGAATTACTTATTATAAAAATTACTATCTCAAGATTCGCGAACTGCATCTGGATGGTGATGGCAGCTCTATTCAAAGTGGTGGCATTGAGATTGAAACTACTGCAAATACTGCTGAGGGCGCTGCTGTAACAACACGAAATGTCCCAACACCAGTTCTGGTTGAGAACTGGCCAACAGAAAGGCATTCCTTTGGTCAGGTCACAGCGGTGGCCATTGATCCACACGGCAATCCAGTGATTTTCCATCGTGCCGATCGTTATTGGGATGCAAAGTGAGTGTAAAAGCACAAGAGTAATGAAAAGTTAGAGTCTGAGCTAAGTTGCGTGCACGTGTCATTCAGTCCATCTGCCATATGGCAATCTATATGTATGCATGGCAGTGCATGATGTATGATGTTACGTTGCTTGCACTAATATTGGTTTACAGTTTTAAATTGGTTTAATTGTAAAGTCAATTTTACAACCACTTTATTGCAGCACCTTTAACGAGAGCAACATCTTCTATCTCATTGAATATGGGCCCATTAAGGAAAAGACTATCTATGTGCTGGATCCCAAAACAGGAGCCATACAAATGGGCTGGGGTGAAGAAATGTTCTATATGCCACATGGCATGACTATCGATGTGCATGGTAACTATTGGATAACCGATGTGGCCATGCATCAAGCCTTTAAGGTATGCTCAATAATCGATATAACTAAATCAGGGACCGCAAACAAAGTTTATTGCTATCAATCAATGATTTTATAACAACTATAAAATACTGACAACAGCTGACATACAGTGGTGCCAAATTAAATAGCACGTCTGTACTCTTTTAAAGTCTCTTTTTGAAACTAAACACACAAGCTCAAAGCTGAACTTTGTTCTCTTTTTAAAATATTAGTAAAATGCCTCCATTCTAATGGTATATAATCGGTCTGAATATTGTAATGTTTGCATAACCTTTCTGTCACTTTGTTGTTTTAATCGAATTTGTAGCAGACATTATAAATAGCACATTTTTAAAGGTTATAATATTAAAGGAAGTTTTTGCGAAAAATCCTGAATATTTATATGTAAGTTTTTGTAGAAAATATGTAAGGTTTCGTTTATGAAAAATTTTACAGTTTATTTTGATGATTCGATGAAGGCATGTCAAATACAGAAATTTTAAAAAAAAACTTCAGTGCTCCAGGAAAAATGTGTTAAAGCCCTCCAACATTTCCGATTAACCAAATCCACGGAAAATAAAATACGAAAAATTAGACAGCGAAAAGTTTGAGTCCCCATAACATAATTGTTAGTATTTCAAAAGCCGATCCATTCATAACTGCACCACAAATAAAGCAAAAAATTCAACGCGATTTGAATGTCACAGTCTCAGTCAGTACAATCAAGAGTCGTCTGCGTGAAGAAAATCTGTATGGACGTATTGCAAGATGCAAGTGTCAAAAGCAAGGACCGTAACGGTTATGATTTTTTTCAAAAAAGTCAACAAATAATCGTTATTTGTTGATTTTATTTCGATACAAAAAAATTAAAATTTGACTTTTGTTTTTCTTTTATCAAAAATAAAAGTTAAAATTTGACTTTTATTTTTTTGATCAAAAATTAAGGCTAAAATTTAACTTTAATTGTTTCGATTAAAAAAAGCAGTTAAAATTTTAGTTTTATTTCTTCGATCAAAAATAAAAATTAAAATTTTACTATATAAAAATTAAAATAAAGATTTAAAAATTTACAATGCTAATGATTATTAACTATAATAATGGTTTAAATTTTTAAAACGATTAATAGAGCACATTTTTTATTCTTTTACATCTATATTGGTAACATTTTTGTACAGAAAAAAAAATCATTGCTATCGGTGTTTCATATCGTTGCATTGAATCGCTTAGTTGCTTATCATTGCACATTCTGTTTTCATTAACTTCGAAAATGACTGAGACGGTGACTACAAGCAAATGATAAAGCAATTTAAATTTGACATTTACTTATGATCGAAAAAATAAAAGTCAAATTTTAACTTTCATTATTGATCGAAGAAGTAGAAGTCAAATTTTAACTTTTATTATTGATCAAAAAATAAAAGCCAAATTTTAATTTTTATTTTTGACTTTCTGAAACCCGGCGCGTTGCTGCCACATGTTTTTTACTTTTTATTTATTTTTTATTTCTTAGTCTTAAAGGTTTATTATTGACATATTTTATTTTTAAAACTTAGCAAATACTACAGCATTTTAATTTTTGGGTGTGGCCGAATTTTTTTTCTAACCCCCATCTTTTACTTCAAGAAAATTTACTACCAAAATTTTAGCTGCATCGAGCCAGTAGTCTAGGAGATATAGCATTTTTATTGATTTGTGGGCGGTAGAAGGGGCTGTGGCAAAAAATATATCATAATATTGCATTGTCACCGGACTTACATATCGCTACCTTAATATAGAAAGGCCCTAACTCATTTTTTGTTACTTTATCCGAATTTTCTTGAAATTGATTTTTTATTTAAGACACTAATCAATTCAATTCTGTAACAATATTTTTGCAGCAATTTTTTTTTCTATAGCAATTTTTTTTTGCAAAAAGCTGTAAAAAATTTTATTTTGAAAAAAATAAGTTAGGCCCTTTCTATATTAAGGTAGCGATATGTATGCTAAATTTCAGCTTAATCGGATACCAACAAGTTTGCAAAATTGCGAAAAATGGTTTGCAAATTTTGACGAACATACATACATACATGCATACATGCAAACAAACTTACATACATACGAACGAAGCAAGTTATAATCAGCTTATAATCAGCCCCGAAGTTTGGAAGATATAGGCTTTTTATTTATTTGTGGGCGGTAAAAGGGGGTGTGGTACTATTTTTTCCTGAACCATCCTCTACTTGAAGGAAATTAACTGCCGAAATTTTAGCTGAATCAGCCCCGTGGTTTTAGAGATAAAGCATTTTTATGGATTTGTGGGCGGTAAAAGGGCGTGTGGCAAAAAATTTTATCATAATATTGCATTGTCACCAGACATATGCTAAATTTCAGCTTAATCGGATGTCAACAAGTTGTAGAAAAATGGCTTGCAAGTTTTGAGGACATGCATATATACACACGAACGATGCAAGTTAAATAAAAGCTTATAATTATAATAATGGTATTCATCTAAACGCGCCAATTTCCCATTTGTGCAAATGTGCGTTTTTAAGTGGCAGCTTTAATGAGAGCATCTTGTCATTTTTGTGCAATTTTTGACAGTTGATGAATATTTGATGAAAATTAATAAATTTATTTATAGAAAAACTTAAATGATTGTTTTCCCAAACAGTTAAAATCCCAGAAGAAGAAGAAAAAGATCTTATTTCGGATTTGCACAATTAACAGCGCAAGTTTTCTTAATGATTTGGTTTGCATACTTATTAGGTTTGTGCAAAAGGTTTTCCATACAATTACTGACAGCTCATTTGCGAAAATAGAAAAATGCACAGTTTGGATGAATACTATTAATATTTTTTTCTAATCGAAACAAATCTTTTAAATGCATGATCTTTTAATATCAAAAATAAACACTTTTTTAGATTTATGTAATAGAATACAACATGTCTAAACTATAGCCAAACAATTATAAATATCTTCAATTTGCTTTATTCGCAGTTTAAGCCCTATGACACAACGCCACTTCTGACGATTGGAAAACGGTTTAAGCCTGGCTCATCGGTGAATCATTTGTGCAAGCCGACATCTATTGCTGTGGCCACCACAGGCGAGGTTAGTATATTAAATGCATACTCCAAAAAGCCCCTGTCGCACAGTGCGTTGTGCCCCTTAAAAATAGCAAGGGAAAAGTAGAAGGAGTAGTCTGATCTTTATAAAACGTTTAACCTAGATGATTTGAAGTGATTTGGAAAATTTAAATGGACATTTCCATTTACTTTATACTTTTTTCCCAAACTGCGCTTAAAATCATATTTTTGACCATTTTAAGAGACTATTTTGAAAAAATGACAGATTTAAATTCAGTTTACATTTTTTAGATGATTAATAGGAGTATTCTCTATGTCTAGCATAATTGCATGAGAATACGGATTGTAACAATCCTATACTTAAATATCCAAAGGATCGAGAGCGCCCTATTGTATAAGCGTAGCATAGTAAAATCATCAACTCAAAGACCTCTTTCATTCTTTTCTCTCTCAGTACAATCACAGGGTTGCATTTCATAAACTGTTCTTTATAGCATCGCCGTATACATAGGTTTCAGTTAAGGAAATAGTGCACGGTATATTTCTAACTCTTGCACCGAGCAACGGGCATATCCTAGACATAGAGAATACCCCTAATGTGTTGCATATTTCGCTTAATATTGTCTTATTTTCCAAAGCGAAGTTCGTGCAGATGCTTAAAATAACCATTGCTTAATTTCATCTTGGTCCATGGTCCATTTTTCAGTGTGAGCTTAAACTATAATCAAATTAAACTGAGGTTAACTCCCCAAAATTGGACGTTTAAACTCAGTTTAAGCAAAAAATAAACACATTATATGATAATTTTAGTCAATTTTACTTCAACGAATGCTAAAATATCTAGCTAAGCCGAGTTTAGACGTCCAATTTTGGTGAGTTAAGCTAGGTTTTATATGACTAACGCTTAAACTCGTACTGAAAAACTGGCCCTTATGCTATGTTCACACTGAGAGCTAAATGCGCATTTAGAGCATTTCCTTTATATATTCGTCCCTGTTACTCCTACAACGAGTAAAGGGCCGTTCGTAATGTGGATTTCGTAAATGCGCATTTAGCTCTCAATAGCATTGCTTTCACTAATAATTTCAGTTGCAGTAGTTGAAAAAATTATAACCCATAACCATAGGAGCGCTCAAAGTGATGAATCCAAAAGAGTCTTATTTATGAAGATTTTTATGAGCGCTCAAAATTATGAGATACTCTAGGATTCCTTATAGATGAAATTGTGAACGTTTCAAAAATTTAAATAATTCAGTATCTTCTTGGAGTCAGAACTTTGTGAAATTTACGAGAGCAAATAAATATGATTCAGAGTTACTTTTTCGGCAAACAAAGCTTTCTTATACAATTTTTGTGGAGCATTTGTCATTTGTGTATGACTCAGACTCAACGCTTGAGACTTTTATTTTCATGATGTCGTGACGTCAAAGCCTACAAATGGAGAATCTTAATACATTACACGAGTTGACCGCCAAAAATTTGCAACCCAAATTTTTAGAGATTCTGGAAGAGGATTTTTTTTTTATTTAATGGCTTGATTTAATTGGTTTAATGGCAGCAGTTTGTATACTGCGAATGCAAATAAGGAAAATCGTTGATTGTCGACATAAAAAAACATGTTATTAAAAAACATGAATTTTCAACTGATTTCATTTATCTTAGACTTTGGAAAGATATTTTATAGTCAAATTAACCGAAACTATTTATATAGTAATACTATATATTATAAAGTAAACTATCGGAAAAAAAATTGTATTGCTTACAATTTTTAAAAAATAAAATAAACACTATCATTCGAGTAAAATTTATGAAAAATCTACTTCCCCATTGCAACTTAACTATTGCACTATGTATTTTTTTCAAAATTCTTTTGTCACAGTCAATTTTATGTTTAATTCTATTGGAAGATAGTGCATTTTGTTTATGATTACACACAAGCCAAGTATATTTTAAAGACTGTTTAAAGTTGGCATACCAGAATTTCTACTTTTCCACTTGAAAAGTTGTTAAAAAAAATTGTAATGGAATAGAAAGGTCGGATTAGTTGCGATAATAGATCTGTTCCCGTACTCGATTCAAGCGTTATTTTACAAATTTTTGAAGCTCGAGAGAGAAGAATAACATACAAAATATAAATCTCTATTCTACTACAATTACTTAAAGTTAGTAACCGAATAGAGAGTGACAGTTTGCTTATTATTCTTCTCGCTCCAGCTTCAAAAATTTGCAAAAAGATTCTTTCCAGCAACTTCAAGTAACTTGAATTGAGTACGGAAACAGACCCATAATCACAAGAAGTCCCTCTCCCCGAATCTTTAAGACCATTGGCTGAAATTTTTTTAAGTTCAAATAAGTCACATAGTGTTATGATATAATTATGCTAAGAATTAAATACAGTAATGAACTTTAATGTTAACAAAAGTAATAAATAATGCAACGTTAAAACTTACGCTCAAAACCCAACAGGCCAAAACACATAGGAGGCATGCATGCTTCAAGCATCTGACATTTGAGATTGCATATACATATTCTTATGAAGTTGCCCACATCAAAAGTATGCATGTATGCATGATGCTTGAGGCATGCTTGAAGTTGCTCAACTTTTAACTTTTTGCAGGCATCAAAGCTTTGACAGACATAAGCATCAGTTAGCTTTGCTTGAAAAAGCTATATTAACACATCCAATTGAATTTATTGATTGCTTGAATTATTTTAAATTTAATTCAATGTATTTCCTCGACTTTTTGTTAAACATATTTGTTTAGTTTCAACATTTTTGGCATTTTTTACATATTCGATGTATGCTTGCTATGTGTTTTAATGAAGCATGCTCCACAGACATGATACATGCTTGAGGCATCTATGTGTTTTGGCCTTATCGGTTAAATTTTCTTATTAAAAAAATTTATTTTTGTTTTTTTTCCTTTTCTTCATCTGATATCTTGTAGTTCTTCGTTGCTGATGGTTACTGCAATCAGCGTATTTTGAAATTTAACGCTGCTGGACGTCTTTTGCGCACCATACCACAGCCACCAGGTGAGCTGGCATTAAAAAGAAATCATTTTAAAAACATTTTTAATAATAATTTTGCTAAAAATTTAGAATTCCTGTCGCTACAAGTACCACATGGCATCACATTGTTGGAGCACTTGGATTTACTGTGCATTGCCGATAGGGAAAACATGCGCGTTGTTTGTCCCAAGTAAGTGAAAGAAATTAAATTTTCCATGAACGTATATTGTATTTAAACATAAAATATAATTTTTTTTTTCCATATCCAGAGCGGGTCTTAAATCTTCACTAGGAGAGGGACAACCAGCTGCAACCATACAGGAACCCGATTTAGGACGCGTTTTTGATGTAGCTGCTTACGGTGACATTGTTTTCGCCATCAATGGACCCACTTCGATGTTACCCGTGCGTGGTTTTACAATCGATCCACGTTCTGAGTCAATCATCGGGCACTGGGGTGAATTCAAGAATCCGCACTCTGTAGCGGTATGCGTCAATGGCTCGGCTCTCTATGTCTCTGAGATTGGTACAAATCATCAGACCAATCGTATATGGAAATATGTGTTGGTCTAAGTTGCCGTTATTGTTAGATAAAACATACATATGAGTTTAACTCTTTCGCACACATACCTAGCAAACATCATATCAGACAAGTAGAAAAAGGATCCATTCAATTTTCAATTAGTTTAAAGATAAAAAATAGTCCCAACAGCTAAGCATCAAAATACAAATACCTGGACAACATAATCAAAAAAAACTAAAGCTAATACGAAATGCACATTCAAAACAAAAATAAAATATTAATTGACGCCTACCAAAAATTCGTTAAAATTTATTTCTTTAAAGTAAAAGTAAAACACACATTTAAAGGGTATTTAATAAAGGGTCATTATTAAACACCATTTCTGAAAAATAAAAACAATTGCCGGGCACTCAAGTAATAATATTTGTCTAAGGAATAAAATAAAAACAATGGAATCTTTTCCTCATTCTGTAATGATTTTCCTTTATATATATATAGCAGTTGAAAAAAATCACTTTATCTTATATCAAAAACAATTACAATTCAAAGAGATCACAAATACTTCTTATTATTATAATATAACAAAATAAATGTATGTCACAATAATGAAACCTCTGTGTAATATATAAATATGTAAAATATTATATACAAAAGAAAACTATATTAATCTATAAATGAAACTAATTGCTGTTACTTTTAATAAAAAAGTGCAGCTTATATAAAAATATAACGAAAAAATACATAATTTTAGCAACTATTCCCCTGAATGCAAATATTGTAGACTATTGAGTTATGTATTTCAAAAATAAATATTGTCTTGTAAACCTTTCACTGAAAAAACATGTTTTTCATTTATTAAGTTCTGGTAAGTATGGTATTGGAAAAGGGACACAATTCATAATCTTTAAATGTTCATAAGAAGCAAAATAGAATTATGTTTTTCAAGAAACTCCACACGAAACTAAGAGAGAAACCTATTTCTTTTTATTAAAGAGAAAGATAATTTATACAAAAGTAGCGGGCCCGACAGACGTTGTACTGCCCCAATTCAACTAATTTCTTTGTGATCATTTTCATTTTGTGAATTTTTGAAAAGTGTGGAAATGAGCAAACAACGTGACATTTGAGCCACACATGCCACTGGTTTCTTTTTGAAGCTGCAATTCATGACTATCAAAACCGTTTTAAATAAAGCATTTCTATTTAATTGTGGGTGGTAGAAGGGGGTGTGGCTATTTTTTTAACCAAGATATTAACCTTAATAACATATGTTGTATATTTGGTGGCCCAAGGTGTTTCCGTTCCTGAGATGTTAAGAGACACTGCACAAACGATTTTGTGTGTAAAGAAGGGACGGTAAAAGTAGGCGTAGCAATATTTATTTATAAAGTGACCACCACTTGGTCTCACGGCACACGGCACACGGCACGGTGCTGAAAAAAATAAATCAAAAATTAAAGTGCTGGCTTTGAAAGTGGATAACTCGTTCATCTTACAAAGGATTGCATTTCTGTTTTTTAAAATTTTGATTAATTGTCCGTCCAATTGTGTTTCAATCAGATATAAGCACTCGTTGAAAATAAGTGTAGCTATCGTGCACTGCATTCACTTTCAACGAATATACAAAATGTGGACTCGCTCAAAAAGTAAACTTCGCTAAGCTCAAGGCTCATTTATAAGGTTGTGGCACTTAAGAGAGAGCTCGGTCGAATTGTCAGTATGGATGAAAACAAATGAAGAAAATGAATGCTTAGAACAAAGAAAAGCACAGTTCATTTGGATGAAAACAAATGGAGAAAATGAATGCTTAGAACAAAGAAAAGCACAGTGATAGTTCGAGCAAAGGCGGAAAAAGAGTGCATTTCTCTCAAGTGCCACAACCTTATATATGAACCTTGGCTAAGCTTGCTATTCACCACTGTATTGCTTAACGGCGGATTCACTGAGCACCTTCAGCATTCATTTTCTTGATTTCTTTTCATCCATTCTGACAGTTCGACCGAGCTCGCTCTCAAGTGAAACAACCTTGTAAATGAGCCTTGACCTTCAGCATGTTTTGAAAGTTTTTTTATATGAAGTTTCCTCTCAGAGAGAGAACTTGCTGCACGCTCTTCAACTTGATTAACATTATTTTAATTCACACAAAAACTTGCTGAAGGCTATCAGTGAATTCAGCTTAAGAGACTCGCTGTAACGAATAGATAAAGCTATAAAGGCGGATTTACTGACCACCTTTAGCAAGTTTTGCAAGTTTTTTTTATATTAAGTTTTGAAAATTTTTGTGCTCTATCTCTCTACACACTCAATGAGAGAGTAACAAAAACTTACTGCACTCTCTTGGACTTGATTAACTTAATTTCAATTTTCTTACTGAATCTTCTTGCGCGGTGTTGCCAGAATAAAGTTTCTTGAGTTGAAATTGGCATATTTTATATTTTGAAGCTTCAAAATAAGGAAGCATTGCGTCTGGCAATATTGAATATGACAAAGAAAAATAGAAAACTTGCTGAAAGTTTTGCATATCAGTGAATCGACCTGCGGCATTTTCTCACAGAGAGATCAAGAAAGCTGTCACAAAAAAACTTGCTGAAGGTGATCAGTGAATTCGCCTTAAACACTCAGCCTCTCAAAGCTCCTCATTCGACCTATTCGCAGAAAGTTAATAAACTATTTGCATGACTCTCAATGCTTGAGCGAATCACAGCGAGTCATCTACGCAGTTAGCTACTGCGCTGATTTCAACTACGCTAATGTTTATCGTAAGCAGGGAATAAAAAAGGATTAAATACTTCTGTTAAATTCTATGCCATAGACTACATTTAAGTTTTGTTAAGTTTAAAATATGGGTGTCCTTAATTTTATCAAACTTTTTAATTAATTTATTAATCAGTCAAACATTTTAATATTCTTTTAAAATAACTTTATATAATAATCTTCATACTGTATTTCTTATGCAGAAACCTACGAGTTAATTTTGATGCAATGTAGCAAAAAGTTTGCTATTTATCAATGTTTTTCACGTGGCTTATATCAAGTTCAAAGACAAGATAAATAATTGTTTGTAGTTTTCTCATTTCAAATAATACAAGAAGCAACATTGTTTGCATCTACTCGCTTCCCTACAAGAAGACTATCGGTTATTTAACTAAGCAAAAACGGTTTTTCTAAACTGAAATATCGGTTACCTCTTTATACGAAGTTTCGGTTATGCTAGGAAGAGCCTCGGGAAGAAATTAACCGAAACTCGAGTATACGTGTGATCTGGCATCCCTTTCTCACACGAAGCAGTTTCCAATATTATCGAAATATAGCCGTCTCGCTCTCTCTAGTTAAGGTTAACATAAATACAGGTTATAGGTGACTAAATCTCACCAGATAAATCTAACCGAAAACTCAGTTATATATACTCGTTAGATATAACGTAAAAATCAGTTTTATCTAACGTATCTCTTAAAAAATAAAAATGCATGCAATTCGTTGGTGTCTTGAAACAAATGTTTTAAATTTATTATAACATTTTTTATTTTTGTTGTTGTTGTTGTTGTTGCTGCTGCTGCTAGCCACTTCTGTGCCGACGACTTTGGGAGTGGAATTAGATGTGGCGAATGTTGAAATGCTCACTGCATTCTTGATATTGGCAAGCGTGCTTATTGGCTCATCCATCTTTGATGGGCAGCAGCGTTCCAACAGCAAGCAATTTAAAGACATATAAATTTTTTATTGCAAACCTTGGTTTTTGTAAGCGAAACCTGGAATGGTAAACTACAATGGCGGATATGCAAAAATTGGACATGATTTTTAATAATGATACCTTCTCTTTCTTTCACATGCACTTGCTAAAATTTTCATATTTTTCCTTGTTTCACAATTTTTGACACTGAAATGAGTATGAGAATGTGGTTGTAAACAGAAAAATGTATGTGATTTTGTTAGAGTTTTGGTTAGCTATTTCATGGTGTAAGAAATAGAGGTGTTAGTGAGTTTGACACTTCTCTCTCAAAATTATAAAATTATGTTTCCTCGCTCTTGTCAAAAACAGCTGATGGTGAATTGCAATGAAAACGAATTTTGTTAAATTCGTGTCTTTCTGCAAGTTTATGAGATTTTACTGAGATTAAAGTGATATGGAAAATAATAAAAAATATATGAGACGCTGTGAGTTATGCAAAAAAAAAAACACGATGTGAATGCAAGACAATTTGCATGCTGGCCGAAGCTTCATGTAGGTGGCACCTTCCAGCGCACGTTTCTGATAAAATTAGCAAATCGGCGAAGACAACTGTAATAATTTTTTCTCAACACAACACGGCACATTTAATTGCATTAAATATTTATTTACACTTAATTCGCACAATAGAAACTATAGCACATCATCTAGCACCTCAAACAAATAACACAATTTGACAACTATCAACAGTTCCGCTCTTTCGCTCACAATTTTTTGACAGAAGCGAAGAAATTCATGGTGTTGTCAAAAACTCACTAACACCTGGTTTTCTTACATCATGAGCTATTTCTTGTGGGATTAATTTTGATACTATATGCCCAAAATGACAGTTTATCCCCAGCTGATTTTCAGCGAATTATAATACCTGGTAATTCTATCATGGCATGAACCAAGAAATAAAGATCATGCAAAGAAAAGAGCCGCCATATTGTAAACAAAAACAGCTGATAGGTCTGACGTCATCGGCCACAAAATCTTTTGTTTACGCTTAGTGATTGGATGTTGAATGCTATTTCTTAAAATTTTAAAGAATTATAATAGAATTATAAAGTGCTTTTATATTAAAATGAAGTGTGCTGTAGCGACATGCATTAATTGCAACAGCAAAAAAAAAACAAATACGTTGGTTTCTACCGTTTCCCCAAGGAAAAAATTGCTTGTAAGTAATGGGAGATTTTTTTATCGGCAAAATGTCGACACTGCAACGGCAAGAATCTGTGGAGATCATTTTCTGCCTGAAGACTTCGAAAGAAGGGTCCAAGTTGAAATGGGTAAGTACTTCTACATTTCCAAGTAAATATTTTTTTTAAAAAATGTTACGATAGGTTTCGGCAAAGCTATGCGCTTAAAGCCGGGCGCTGTCCCACCAGTTATGACCAAGGAGGTGCAGCCAGCAAATGCAGAACGATGTCAGCGAATTTTAAAGCGCGAAAACAAAAGAATCGTTAGTGCTCTGCTTCAGGAGTCGTTGGTCATGGAGAAAGTGCAGCGGCGGGAAGTAGAAGTTTTTCCTTTAGAGGAAATAGAAAAAGAAAACATGGACGCTTCTATTTCTAACCGCTTTTCAGAGCAGTTACTTCAAGCGAAAATAGGGCAGCTAGAGTCGCAAGTGTAAGTACAATATAACAATTTTATGTTTTCTTGCAGTCTCTTTATTTTTCTTACAAGAGAAAATTTTTCATTGCGTCAAGCTGCCATAAATTATGAAAAAGAAATGCGTGCAATGCAACAACGCGCTGAGAAAGGTTTCCCAGAAACTGTGAAGGACAAGAATTTGGACGAAGGAAACGATGACGACGAATTAAATGATTTGGAATACGACGGTTTGGAAAACCTCGCGGGATACATCTGTCACAAACTGCACAGAGACGTTCCGAACATAAGGGTGGAAGAAGGAGCGGCAGCATCATTTAGTTGGGTAGATAATTTAAGTGAGGGCGGCTTGTCGAAGCTAACGGAACTCATTTAATTTTAGGCTAAATCCGTAGCGAGTGCAGACGTTCGTCAAGTTGCTATCGTCTCGTCTATTTTGGTTGGGCCTTGAGTCTTAACTATACAGCCCAATTCTGAATTTTGCAATTCACAGTTCATTGCAATGTTTTAATAAACTAATATTTTAATGTACTAATTTTTGACAGCTGTGAGCAAAACTTAAGTGAAAAGTATTCATTTGTAGTTTCAAAACAGCACTGGAATCTTTAATTGCAGCTCAAATGTTTTGGATTCTATTAAAAGTTAAACAATTCAATTTAATATTCCAGCCAACTCTTTTTTGATTCACGTAAAATAGCTGTTCACGAAATAACACAATAACACTCTACAAAAGCATGCCTTAGGGCATGTACAAAAGTGGCAACATTTAACACACCGGTTTAACTTGTGTTTACATGAAAAACAAAAACAAAAAATTAACAGGCAAAATATCACATCTCAGAATTAGCAAATTAAACCCTAATTAGCACGAACTCTGAATTGCCCAAATGATTTTTCCCGGGGATTTGGAAAAGGGAGTTTTAATTTTTAAGATAAATTAAACATTTTTGAAATTTTTAATGCCAATTTGTTCATCAAGCGTCAATATTCATGAGAGTAAACCAAAAAAAAACTTGAAATCGTTGTCTGCTGTCTTCAAAATTAAAACTCCCTTTTCCAATTCCCCGGGGAAAATCATTCAGAATTGGGCTGATAATGTACCCGAAACATACCCAACAAGTACCTCGAAAAGGCCCAACCAAAATAGACGTTTTGCACCGTAACGAGTAAAAACGTAAGTGTTCGGTTAAATACATATTAATGCTGTTACCCAATGAGGAAACGTAACTGAACGAAACTAAACGAAACAGTTTGACAAGACGTATTATTCCGTAAGAACCGAACTGCTAGCGAAGCAACTCGTCAACAACAGCTGTGCACAGTGCGTTTTTATTTTATTTTCATCAATTTGTTTCAATTTCGCCATTATCACTCATTTTTCACAAATCTTTATTAAAAATTACAAAATGCACAATATAAATAGATAAATAATACTTGATTGCCTACTGATCAGCTGTTTCAGACGAGTTGAGCAAATCGTTTCATTTTGGGTTAAATCCCTAAACATCCGTAACGAGTGCAGACGTTCGTCAAAATGCTATCGTCTCGTTTCGTCTATTTTGGTTGGGCCTAAAGTCTGAAATAGTACCGTAGTAGGCCTATCATGTCAATAAAGTGTTCAAAAATTAGCGCCTATATTCGGACACAATAAATTGACGAATTTCCGATTCGGTCCTCGTTCGTACATTGTGCCTGCCTAAGGTGTTCCAGAACTAGCACTTCTTTCGGTGCAGAGGTCGGACATTTGCCGACACGGGCACCGGACATATATCAGCTACTTTATTGACTCAAAATATTAAATTGTGTCTGGCAGTGTTCTCAGTATGTTCTCAGTAGACGATTGGACCAAAAGTAATCGAAAGTTTCAGTGTATTTTCACTATATTGATGTATTGGGAAAAAGACAATAGAAAATATAAAAGTTTCGGGAGTATCGTATGTGTAGACGTAGAATTCCTTTTTATACAGTAACAGAGAAAAATTCTGTTTTTATTTTCGTATATATTTTTACAATTCAATTCCAAATCCTTGGAGTGAGGAATTGGTAATAAGACATCTCAATTCCTCAGAATGGAGTTGGAAAACTGTCAATTACTTTACAGAAATGGAGTAATTTAAACTCCATACCTCAGGAATGGAATTGGGAAAAATCATCAATTTCATTACAGGAATTATAATTGGAAGTTGAATACCTAAATTTTTCGGAATGTAATTGGAAGAAATTGTCAACTCCATTACAGGAATTTGTGTGTTTATTGTAATAAAGCCGGTGGAGCAAATTCAAAGCCGGAATAATTAGCTATTATAATGCGAACAAAAGAGGTGTTAATGTTATGGACAAAATGCCCAGTGAATAAACCACAAAGCGAAAAACAACTTGATAGCCCCATGCGTTTTTTTTTAGATATTGCTGCTTTGGCAACGTTGAAATATTTATGGAATATATAATCTATAAATAGCAAATTGTGTATATAATCCATAAATATTCCAACGTTGTTATAAAGGGTGATCCAATAAGAGCTTAACACTTTGTTTTCTAAATAAAATACATAAAAATCAATATACTCTATGTCTAGGATATGACCGTTGCACGTTGCAAGAATAGGAAATATACAATACGTGCACCGCTGCAACAACAAAATACAAGTAAAAAAACCGTAGAATATTTCCTATGTATGCTATATTGATACCCATACGGCGATGCTATGAAGCATAGTTTATGAAATGCAATTCTGTGTTTGTAATGAGAGAGAAGAGAATGAGAGAGCAGCCAAACAGAAGGTGAAATGAGCGTGCAGTGCAGCTAAGTGTAGAGTTCTTTGAGTTGTTGATTTTACTATGCTACGCTTGTACAATAGGGCGCTCTTGATCCATTGGATATTTAAGTATAGGATTGTTACAATCCGTGGTCTCATGCAATTATGCTAGACATAGAGAATACCCCTAATGTATTGATGCTAATCTTTATTTGGAATGATAGTTCGGTTTCTACAACTCAATGTTTAAAAATTATTTCGTTCAAATGTTGCCCACGACTAGCTCTCAAATGGCCCATTCTGTGGGTCTAATTTTCAAATTTCGACTAAATTGGAGATCGGCGACAAATCAATTGTTCACGGTTTTCACGAACACTCTCTGCTACTGCAGCAATATTCTCAAAATTACGGGCTCTGTGCACTCTAGTTGAACGATGAATGTCTAACTTGCAACTTGCAAAATTGGTTCGAAATTTGGTGATGGTTTGATGGTTTGGACGCTCATAACAACCAAAATGATTATGAAGAACTCTATAACATTCTCTTACTGATGACTGATTTTGGCAGTAAGTTTCCACTATTAATAAACGTTGTTCAGGAGTAAGTCTATCCGTGATTGGCCGCATTCAGCGCAGACAACTTTTGTGAACTGTAATGGTAGCGCTACCTTAGTAAGCGATGTTTTTCTCTGAATGTGTTGCTACTCGACACGTCAGAAATTAGATTTAATTTAATTATATATAATTTTTATGTAAATTTAATTTAATTGCAAAGGTTTCTCACTTAAATTTGCTGCGTTCTTTCTGTGTTTATTAACTTAACAGCGTCAGTAGCAGCATCTGACAGGTAGCCAAATAGTTGTTTTCATATAGCATAGAATTTGTTCGCGGCATCCGCTTAAACGGCAAACGCTATTAAACAGCATCCGCTACCTAATCAATTTTAGTTAGCGCTCCCAAAATTCGACCATTCAGCGAATTTTCACACAACAGTTGCCAACTGTTGTCTGCGCTGAATGCGGCCATTGAGTCGTATTGAATAGTGAATACAAACGTCATATGGACAAGCCATTTTACACATAACAGCTGTCAAAACAACCCAGTTGAAAAAGGGACCTTGTATTGGATCACCTTTTATAACATTTATTTATTTATTAATTTTTTTATTTATTTCAGTCTACTGATTATGCATCTTACAGATAATATTGTTTTACATTTAATAGGCAATTTATAAATTTATTTTTCACATCACAATATAAGCAAACAAAAAATATAAATTTGTCATTTGCTTGTTCTTCTTCTTTATACTTGTTCTTATAATGCTGAAACAAATTATTCCAGCACATTTCGAGCAACTTTCGAGCTCGATAGAACGATTTTATGGTTGTTATACCCCCACGTTTAAAAATCGTAATATGGGTATATTAACTTTGTCACTCCGTTTGTAACGCCGATAAGGAGGGGTGGCCGGTATGGAAAAGTATATATATTCTTGATCAACATCACCTCCTGAGTCGATTTGGCCATGTCCGTCTGTCCGTCTGTGGTCACGATTACAGTCGTAATTTTTTAGCTATCGTAACGAAATTCATTATGTAAGCTTTTTATTAAAAAATGTAGGTCTAATTTGAAAATGAGCCAAATCGGATGAAAACCACGCCTGCCTCCCATACAAAGTAACTAGAGTAAACGGTAAAATCTCTTTCAATTCCACAAAAACTAATCTAATGACTTAAAATTTTGCACATAAGCCTTAACCTTTAATATGCATTTTTAGTATAAAATTTGTAAAAGTCGAAAAAAATCACGTCTACCTCCCATACAAAGTGAGTGTACCAAAATGATAAAATCTCTTCCAATTCCACAAAAATTAATGTAGTGACTTTAAATTTTGCACAAAACCTTTAACAATTAATATAAACTTAAGGTATGAAATTTGGAAAAATCGTCGTCTGTGGGGGATTTTAGCTTCGGGCCAGTCGAAGATAATTCCTTACTAGTTCTTCTAGCTAGTTTTGAGCTAGAAAAAGTACGAAAACTCGTTTTAGCACATTGCACGTTACTACAATTGTGTACGGAAACAGATCTAATAAATATACAACTATAAACATTCAAAAATGTTTTCTTTTGCAATGTTACCCATCTCTAGGCGATCATCGTATAATAACTTCAGATAAAGACAGAAAGGTTAGTCAACCTAAAAACCAACTTGTTGCAAGCTTCAGAACAATATGATGACTTTTTTGCAATTTAGTCACCATTTTGGCTCTGCCATTTTGAATTTTCAGTTTTTGATAGAAAATGTAAAATCAACAACCCGTAAACCCCCCTATACTAAGTTTCAAGTTGAATCTATCTGAATCCGACTTTTGGCAAGAAAAAAAATTGATTGCTGTAAATTTAAACATGGCCGCATTCAGCGCAGACAACAGTTGGCAACTGTTGTGTGAAAATTCGCTGAATGGTCGAATTTCGGGAGCGCTAACCAAAACTTATTAGATAGCGGATACCTTTTAATCGAGCGAACAAATTCTATGCTACATGAACACAACTGTTTGCTTAACTGTCAGATGCTGTTACTGACGCTGTTAAATTAATAAACGCAGAAAGAACGCAGCAAATTTAAGTGAGAAACCTTTGCAATTGAATTAAATTTACATAAAAATTAAATTGAATTTAACTTCTGACGTGTAGAGTAGCAACACATTCAGAGAAAAACATCGTGAACTAAGGTAGCGCTACAATTACAGTTGTCTGCGCTGAATGCGGCCCATGCTTCCAAATTCCCCTACAATTTGACAGATCAATGCGGTTGTCTATTTCTTTCTTTTCGTTTGTGATATGTTGCATGCGTTAAAATGTTGGTGGTCTATATGCCTGACGCAACATGCTGTTAATGGCATTAAAAACTTTACAGCTGACCATAATATGCATAGCTGACGTTTCGTTAAGTTTCGATCAATATTATTTGGTTTGCTTAAGCAAAAAGATTTGCTTAACCAAACGCTAGTTCTGTGCGGAAACACTTCTTTCATAAAAAAAAAACATAAAACCAAACTACAATATATGAAATGGACGTGTGCGAAGGTGATTTCTTTAAATTAATAGAATGTGTTGAACAAAAAAGATCACTTTACGACAAAAAAGACCCATTTTATTACAATAAAATTATCAGAGACAAAACATGGAATGAAGTTGGTCAAGCTTGCGGTAAGAGTGGTAAGTAACAAGTTTTCTAATGCAATAATTTAAAAATTCCATCTAACTTCCAAACTTTTACTAATCACGATTTATCTAAATTTGATAGGCAGTGAATGCAAACATCGTTGGAAACTATTGCGGGAACGCTTCGGCAAGGAAGTGAAAAAACTAGAGAACCCATCTGATAATGTATGTTCCTCTCAAGATGAATGGAAATTCTTGCCGGCAATGATGTGGTTGAAGGATTCACTGCATCCACGTCGGTACGTGTACGACGTTTTAATACTTTTATCTTTAAATTGTTTTGTATTTGTTTATTTTTTGCAGTCTCAAAAATAACGAGCCGTTGCCCACATCATTTATAAATATGAATTCTTTAGACAGTGAAACCAGTCTTTTGGAGCCTTTACATTCACCTACAACAAAGTCACCAGTTCCTGCTAAGAAGTTCAAACATACTCTTGACAGTCTAGTTAAAAGATTTGGTGAAGCTATAGAAAACATGGAGCAAAACATGTTAGAAACAGAAGAGGAGCAACCCGTGGTCGAGACGACTTCTACAGACGAAGCCATTGCAAGTGCTTTGGTGTGTCTTATGAAAGATCTGCCTTTGCCTATAAAAGATAAGTTTCAAGCAAACATGTTCCAGGAACTCTATAGATTGCGATCAGAATATCGCAAATACAAATAATGAACGCAGTGGGAGCTACTTTAATTTTTAGGTTAGAATTGATTACGTCAAGTTATTTTTGAATAAATATTTTACTGATTTTTTTTTTATTTACGAATTGAATTTTGCATTTCTAGCTAAATTTCCTTGCCAGACAGCAACATTTCACAAATTGATAACACTTGTTATTAATCATATTTATTCCAATCTGTTGCTTAGGTCTGCATAAGCATATCATGGCTAGACCTTAAAAGAACATAGTTTTAAACCTAAAATCGTTACAAGTCCACCTCAGCCAAGTTCATAAATTCATGTTAACTTGTAGCATCTTTACAAACTTTCGTCATCAATATCAAAAACTATTCATATTTTATACTTTCCTAATTATATAACTAATTATGTACGACTTAAGTGGATAGCCTACGACAAATAAAAAATTGAAGAGGTCTACCTAAAAGCAAATCGACACTACCATTTTTTTTTCGACTACAAAAGTTGCCTTCGACAGTCCAGCAAGAAAATACCTATACGACACTATTAGACATGTTCTGCATTCCACTACCGAGTGGAAATTAAAATAAATCATAATTGAATTCGATATTTGGTGTTCTATATGTAACTTTTTTCGTATATAGAATTGATTATATTAATAAATTAAAATGAAAAACGAAAAAAGTGATATGTACACCAAACATCGAATTTAATTATGATTTATTTTCACTTTCACACGGAAGTGGAATGCAGAACATGCCTGTATGTCTGATTTTAATATACTGAGCAACACCATCAGCACACAGTTAATATTTGGACGGACACAGTTAATATTTGGTAGGACCTCTTCCCATTATTTGTTACCAAACCAGGTGTCAGGCAAAGTGATTCCTTATCGTGCTACTTTTTCAATCTAGTGATAGAGAAGATCATACGAAATGCTGATCGGATACATAGTGGCGCTATATTCAATGAAAGTGTTATGCGGCTGCCTTATGTTGAAATACGCATGAAGTCAGACCCAGATTCGAAAGTGAACCTAGTCAAAATCCGTCTTGAAATCCACATTACTGTTGACAACATCTCCTTCGAGGTTGTCAAGGACTTCGTCTACCTGAAATCCAGCATAATAACTCTTCTAATGATAAGCAACTAAGTAGGCGAGAAGCAAAATAAGTTTTACAGGAGAAGCAGGTGGCATTAAAACTGAATCGACCGACACAAGACTTGCCGCTTTATTTTATATCATGAGAAAGTGCACCAACGGCAAGTTAAACACGAGAAGCGATACTTTCTTTTATAGGAAATTCTAATGTCGTGTCTTGCTTGTCGTTGATGTTGTGTTTTTATCGTGATACAGAATAAAGCTGTATCATCAGTCTGCCAACTCAGTTTTAATGAGCCTTTCTTTAATTCTATCGCATTCTATACGAAATCTATTATTGCTTTTTTTGTCTTGCTTGTCTTTGTGTGCAGTTTTGCAACCGAAAATAAGGTGGTAAATCTTTAAATTTCGAGCCTTCTGACAAAAATTTGTTAAGGATTAAATTAAGAAAAGAAGCTTAAAAGTACATACTCATATTTATTTATTAATTGTATACAATATAAAAATTTCGAGTTACAAAAATGGTCTTGTAATAGAACTGCAAAATTCTGAATGATACAAACTTAGACACTATAAACTAGATATGGATTCAACTAGGTTTTTATATAAATATATTTTAACTTTAATTAAAATAAAAAACGACATAACAAGTTTATGGAATGCATGAATTGCTTTGTTTTCAATAAGACTACTACTAAAATAAAGGCTCAAAAAAGTAACAAAATTATATGCAGGCACATACAGAATATGTTAAAATAAAACATAGTTGCAGAAAAAAAAAATTAATAAAGGCAGCAGGTATAAAAGGCAAGCTGTAAGGGTAAGCATCATTTCATCCATTGGTTAATAAAGTCCAGAACTTTATTTAACGCCATCAGCCAAGTATTGAGATCATTATGCGTGTCAGCAACAAAGAAAATCGCAACCAAATCGGCGGTAAGTGTGACATCATTGGAAGGAATAACACAGCATTCCAAGGCAAAGGAACGCGGTCTGGCACACTGTTCGCTTGTCGCACACTTTAATGGTGCCGAACTGCTGCGTAGACGCAAATCTAATTCCAGTAGTGGTGGCAGCTCGGATTCGTTTAAGTCACTGCTCAAAGGCACATCTTGCCAGACTCGTACAAATAATCCATCTAGCGTGCACCAGCGACGATTCCAATGATGCTTATTTTGTGAATGCTGCACATTGAGAAAACCGCTGTGCATAAATTTGATGAACTGCACTTCAGCGCGTCCTGTAAGCAGCATTTCGGTGGCGAGATTCGTGGACTGAGTGCGCGGCGTAATGGCAATTTTGCAGCTGGTAGACGAGCTCAAACAAAGGCTATTCGAAGACTTCGTTGGCAATTCCACATATTCATAGGGCACAAAATTTCGAGAGCTAATGGTAAACGAACCGTGTAGACGAAAACGTGAAACGATATCATCACAGGAAGAGCCAACCGAAGAGCGGGACGTCGTGAGCAAGTTCTATAGAAATAAAATAGAGGCAAGTTAATAAAACATATCCAAAAACATTGAAGATAATGGATGATTAAAATTTGAAAAAAAAAAATTAATAATAATTAATAAATTTATAATGAATTATCTTCGACTGAACAAATACACCCACTCTTTTGTGTTTTAGTATTTTCGAAGTTATGATGGTTTAATTATTTTGATGATCTCATTTTTAAAGGGGGGTAGGTGTGCTCAACCAGCATTTTAAGCGAAAACTGTAGAAAATTTCGGTATATTTTTTAATTTTGGTATTGGTGTATTGCAAAAATATTTTTATTATTGTGGAATAACTCGCACACCGGATTTTTTTTTTAATATTGCTCACCGGCATTTTGAACAAAGGCGTGTAAAATTCCTGTGTACTTAGTTTTTTCCCAAAAATATTTACCGAATAAAAAATGATCAATAAATTTTTTGGCAGTTTTTATACTGAATTCGATCGATTTATAAAAACGTTTAAAAAATACTTCCGTTGCACTGAGGGTCAGAAATTTCAGAATGTGGCTAAAAATCAATAACCTGGCTAATAATATAGATAATCAACTTGGCACACATGTTTATATAGGCCCAAGCATATGCTCTGTTAAAAATTTTTTTAATCCGTCCACGGAGACACCCACCTCCTCTACAACCTACATAGTGAAAACTCAATAAAATGGCTAATATTTGAGTTATAGAGTTATTATTTTATATGTGAATATGTGGCGTCAAATGAAAGATGTGAACAAAAAGTGGGTATGACACGCCCCGGGGACGGACACTTCCCCTACAACCCACATAGTAAAAGCTCTATAAAATTGCTTATTTGAGATATAGAAATAAAATAAAGTATGTTTGTATATTTTTGTTTAGTTTGATCGACGGAAGGCACTCTTCCAGTGTATTGGATGTACGCACGATCCGTGGTGCAAACATTGACTCGGATCACTATCTTGTTGCAGCCAAGATCCGTACACGTCTGTGCGCAGCTAAAAATACACGCAACCCTACACAGAGAAAGCTAGACGTCGACAAGCTGCAATCGAAACATACAGCCGATGCTTTCGCCACTCGACTTTCACTCCTGCTTCAAAGCACTCCTCCAATCGATGATATATGCGCGCAGTGGACACACATTTCCAACTCCATGCGTGCGGCTGCTGAAGAGGTGATTGGCTACCAACGCCCTCGCCGAAACCAGTGGTACGACCAGGAGTGTCGCGACGCCACTGCAGAGAAAGACGCCGCCTACAAAGCCACCCTGCAGTCGGTTGTAACGCGCGCTGCTAAGGAGCGATACAAAGAAAAGAGGAGGGAAGAGAGACATATTTTCAGGCGGAAAAAAAGAGAGGCAGAAAAGCGCGAGCAGGAGAAGATTGAGATGTATGGTGACAGGAATGAGGCCCGAAAATTTTTCGAAAAAATAAGACGCCTTGCCGATGGTTTTAAAACCGGGGCTTCTTCCTGCAAGGATGAAAACGGGAATCTAGTGACAGATGTCCAGAGTACACTGACGTTATGGAGGGAACACTTCTCCAAGCTTCTAAATGGCGACGCTGACAACAATCCCGCCAATAGAGATGATATTCCGGAAACCCCAATTGCGGATGACAGCGTCGAGGTTCCGCTGCCCGACTATGATGAAGTTCTGACAGCTATAGCTCGGCTTAAAAATAACAAAGCCGCGGGAGCTGATGGCTTACCTGCTGAGCTGTTTAAGAACGGAGGCGAAGCTCTACTTAAATGCATTCACGAGCTTCTATGCAGAATATGGTCGGAAGAATGCATTCCGAACGATTGGAATCTCAGTGTGCTCTGCCCAATCCACAAGAAAGGCGATCCCACTATCTCTGCCAATTACCGTGGGATAAGCCTTCTTAATATCGCTTATAAGGTCCTGTCGAGCGTTTTATGTGAAAGATTGAAGCCCATTGTAAACGAACTGATCGGACCTTATCAGTGTGGCTTCAGACCTGGAAAGTCCACCATCGACCAGATTTTCACGCTACGACAAATCTTGGAGAAGACTCAAGAAAAACAAGTCGACACCCACCATCTTTTTTTCGACTACAAAGCCGCCTTCGACAGCCCAATAAGGAAGCACCTGACTCCACCATGTCTGAATTTGGTATTCCTGTAAAACTAATACGACTTTGCAGGATGACACTGAGCAACACCAGCAGCGCAGTTAAAATCGGGAAGGACCTCTCCCCATCATTTATTACCAAACGAGGTTTCATACAAGGTGATTCCTTATCGTGCGACTTTTTCAACCTAATGATGGAAATGATCATCCGAGCTGCTGATCTGAGACGTAGTGGCACAATATTCTACAAGAGTGTTATGCTGCTTGCGTATGCTGATGACATCGATATCATTGGCCATAATACGCGCGAAGTCAGTGCAGCATTTTCCAGATTAGAAAGAGAGTCAAGTCGAATGGGTCTGGCAGTGAATGCAGATAAGACGAAATACTTAGTGTCAACAAACAAACAGTCCCAGCGTCTTGGAACCCACGTTACCGTTGACAATACCTCCTTCGAGGTTGTGTAGAACTTCGTTTATCTGGGATCCAGCATTAATTCAACCAACGACATCAGCATTGAGATCAAACGAAGAATAACTCTTGCCAACAGGTGTTACTTTGGGCTCAGTAGGCAATTGAGAAGCAGAGCCCTCTCTCGACGAACGAAAATCACGCTCTATAAATCGCTCATCATGCCCGTCCTACTTTACGCATCACAAACCTGGACGCTGAGCAGTTTAGATGAAAAGACTTTAGGAGCATTCGAGAGAAAGATTCTTCGTAAGATCTACGGACCAATCTGCGTCAATGGCGAGTACCGAATACGGTGGAATGATGAACTGTATGAGCTGTACGCTGACATCGACATAGTCAAGCGCATTAAAATCGAGCGGCTTCGCTGGCTTGGTCATGTTCAGCGCATGAAAGACGATGCTCCAGTGAAGAAAACATTCGATTCGGTACCCAGCGGCGGTCAACGCAGAAGAGGACGACCGCATCTTCGTTGGAAAGACCAAGTAGAGGACAACCTGACGAAGCTTGGAATTTCCAACTGGCGCCAGCAAGCGAAAGACAGAAATGGCTGGCGCAAATTCTTAGATGAGGCCAAGACCGACATACGGTTGTAGCGCCAACTAAGTAAGTAAGTAATTATGTTTGTATATTGCATAAGTTCCAAGCAAAAGAAGTGGGGCCAGTGTTAAGAAAAACACTAAGTTTGGTGTATTGTATACCTATGTTTTTTTTTTCATTAGTCAACATATATATTTATCCCATTTTTATAGAATACCTAAATGTTCTTATTACGAAAACCTGCAATTAGCCTACTTCCTTGTAGTTTCTAGGGTCCACCACGTGGAGAGGTTGCAGGAAGAACCCCCATGTTTTTTTTAAATTTTTTAAATTTTTTAATTTTTTTTTTTTATTTTATCCCTTTCAGACCTGACGGTGGGCTACTGAGAATTCTTTTATGATTTTTGGAGTAAATGGTCTTTATATGATATGAAAACATATTCATTTTGCATAAAATGTTGCCAAATCATTTGAGATCTTAAAATATTTTATTTTTTTAACGAAACGAAAGAAACGACAAAATTAACAGCTAAACAATATGAGAGGCAAACATAAACAATAACCTGCGCAATCGATACATGTAAAATTGATAAACATTCGTGAAATAGCAGTAAAGATATTTAGACTAAAAGTTATTCGCACAATTGATGCATCACGGTCTGAAAGGGTTATATTTTTTATATTAGTTTTTATTTTTATTTAATTTTTTAGGTATTTTTTTATTTTTTAGGTTCTCTAGCTGCAGAGAATCTAAAACTGAAAATGTCCTCTGAATCCCTGTGCAGTCATCGGATTCATTGTCATCAATTGGTTCGTCTCCATAACTGACAAAATTATTTTTATGGGGAATTTCAAGTAAGTTAATTACTTCTAAAGGAAGGGGAAATTTGTTTTTATGGCTAATTTTGGCAATGATACTTTTTGTTGATATACTTGGGTCAGTTGGGTCCATCGATCTATAAAACAGATCCGATAAGGTTGTTTCTCAAGAAAACCTTCTGGAATGTGAGCTTCTGAATCATTTATAGCTCCTGTTTTGGGCTTCGTAAGCTTCTTCTGGAAGTATTCCTACAAGCGTTACACTGGAATTGATTATTGAAGCACCATATATCAAAATTTTGTGTAATAATCAACTCCAATTATATAATTTAATTATCAATTATAAGCTATCAAGTGTTATAGATGACAGCCAACTAAGAGCAATGCAATAGATCACAGTGTGTGTGCGTTGAAATAGGTGCACCGACGCAGGTCTTTAATTAATATATGTTCGGTAATTTATAAGAAAGAAGAAAATAAAAAAATGGTTTATTTTACGGTTGAATATTCCTTAACCAACAATTTTAATGAAAGCAATTATAAGGTGCGTTTCATAATTATAAAACCACCGAAGATTTGTTGATATGTCCTAGAGGACTGCCTGTAGGGTATCATAATGTTCTACTCAAATGAGCACATAATTAAAAGAGAATGATTCCCACCAACTCGACTTAATTTTTAACTAACGGTATTTGTGAGAGTAAAAAAACAATATTCGCGCTGTTTCATAAGTATAAAACCACTACAAAGTTTATCATATAACGCGTGAACTTCAAAGTAGAAAGGGCTATTTTTGACTGAAACAGTGAAAATAATATATTTTTTTTAAAATGCCACATGGTCTCAGTCTTACCGATGTAGAAAAAGGCAAAATTTTAGCCTTTTCGGAAGAAAACTTAGGAATAAGAGAAATTGCTCGCAAAATCAATCGCAGCCATAATGTTGTTTTAAATTTTTTAAATAATCCAGAGGGCTACGGCAAAAACAAGCGTTGTGGAAGAAAAAAAAATGTAGTGAACAAGGAATCCGGCGTATTTTGAGAACTGCAAACAATTCAAAAAAAAGCTTGCGTGATTTGGTTAACGTTGCTGGAGTTCCTGTTTCCCGATCAACTGTCTGGCGCATCTTGCACACCAATCCCAACCTAAAATTTTCAAAACTCAGAACTGCCCCACGTTTGACGAAACGTCATAAGGATGCAAGGCTGTTGTTTGCTCAAAAACATATGACCACGAATTGGAACAATGTGAGTGAAAATAGTTATTTAAAACAGTTTTTTTTTTATGAATTAATGTTTTCAGGTAATTTTTTCCGATGAAAAAAAATGGAATTTGGATGGTCCAGATGGATTCCAAGGTTATTGGCGTGATTTGCGCAAGGAGCCCTTGTATTTCTCCAAAAGGAACTTCGGCGGTGGCAGCGTTATGCTTTGGGGGGCATTTTGCTCATCTGGATGCTTGGAAGTGCAGTTCACTTCCAGTAAAATGAATAGCAAAGCGTACACTGATGTACTCCAGATGAGCTTAATTCCCTTCCTGCATAATAATCATGACAAAAGCTTCGTCTTCCAACAAGACAACGCATCCATCCATGTAAGTCGAGAGACAAAAAATTGGTTTTCCGAGAGGAATTTTGAAATAATGGAATGGCCAGCCTGCTCACCCGATCTAAACCCCATCGAAAACCTATGGGGTATACTGGTCCGTCGGGTTTACAAAGAAAGTAGGCAGTTCGAGACGGTGGAAGCCCTGAAAAATTCGATTGTCTCAGAGTGGAATAAACTTGATGGAAACTTGCTGAAAAATTTAATAGATAGTATGAATACGAGAATATTTAATGTTATTTTAAAAAAGGGAGGGCAATTAGCTGACTAATAATAAAAAAAATAATTGATCAATATAAAAACGAAAGTGGTTTTATACTTATGAAATAGAGCAAATAATCGTTCTTTACTTTTAAAAGTACCGTTAGTTAAAAATATGTTGTCGAGTTGTGGGGAATAGTTCTCTCTCAATTCAGTGTTCATTTGCGTAGCACATTGTATTACCCTACAGTCAGTCATTTAAAAAATATTAACAAATTGCCGGTGGTTTTATAATTATGAAACGCACCTTAGAAGAATCAAGGCAATTTTTAAACTTTCGGCATTGTTATCATGAATAATAGCAAGCCAAAATACTACTCAAAAATTTACTCAAAGAAACTAGAATACATATAAATAAACTGTCTACATTCCGAAAATATAATAATTAAGTTAAAACTCAAGAATTGGTTTTTGGCCAAATTCTGAGTGCGCTGGCCCACAATGCGTTTGTATATTTTATACACGATACATTTTTCAACTTTAACTTTTAACTGACAATGAAGCCATTTTTAAGTTGTATGTATAAAAATGCTTCGTTTGTATATTTTATATGCATTAAATTTAAAAATACATTAAGTAGTTTTTTTAGTTTTAAAAAACAAATGTTAAAAAAAAATTCTGTTGGTATATTTTATACAGTTTCAACTTTAAATAAATAAATATACAATGAAGACTTTTTCGAATTTGAAAAACACATGCTTGAATTAATTTTTTTTTTTTTGGTTATTTTATTGACATTAAATTTTTAGATTTGAAAATGCACCAAAGTAGTTATTTTTAATTTTAAAAACGCATGTGTAAAAAAAACTTGGTTAGTATATTTTATAACCATTTAATTTTAACATTTTAAAATCACATTCAATTTTCAAATTTTAAAGTATTCTTCAGTATTTTTAAAAAATACTGATTTATTTTTTATTTTCTGATTTTTAAAAAAACATGTTTGAAAAAATATCTCATTTGGTAAGTTTATTTTATAACACACTTAAGTAATTTTTTGTGTTTTAAAAACACATGTGTAAAAATATTTCCATTAGTGCATTTGAACAATAGATGGGCATTTTCCATTACCATTCATTTTCTATTACCATTAACCACATAGTGGTAATAAAAAATACATTTCCATTACTACTAACCACCTAGTACATACTTTTTTTATAACGCATTTACATTTTTTTATATATTTGTTATTAGTAAACATTTAAAAACACGAAAAAGAGTAGTGTAGAACAAATTTATATGTTTTATCGAGATTCATTTTCTTTAATCGAAAAATATAAAATTAAATAAAATAAAGTTTTTTGTTTTTGTCAAAAATTGGTTTCGTATTTTGTGCTCTTGATTTTTTGTGTAAAAAATATTCCAACACTTTGTGTAAAAGTTTAACTTATATGTATAACCAGAACATTTTATACACAACCGGGTGTGTAAAAATATTTGAAAATGGCGTTCAGGGTTAAAATTAGAAATCATAGTTTTTGTGCAAAATTTTAAGTCATTTAATTCATTTTTGTGAAATTTAAAGAGATTTTGCAGTTTGATAAAGTCACTTTGTATGGGAGGTAGGCGTAGTTTTCATTCGATTTGGCTCATCTTAGAAATTGCTATTTATTTTTTGAAAACAAACTTATATATAAAATTTCATGGGCACATGTTTTTTTAAAAAAAAAATTAAATCCTAAATGGAGGAATTTCAAATAATTAAAAATTACTGGTATATTACCATAATTGACTTCTTTGTGGGCTCCAGCGATATAGTTGAGACCTTCCTGAGACGTAGCATAAAAATCTCACACTTTACCTCCGCCTCATCGCTACACGCCAACTCTATGCCGCAGTCACTGAAAATAGCCTCATGATTGCGACACTCAACCGACTGTGTAGATCTGATAACGCCATCACAGTAAAAAGTACCAATGTAGAAATAATTAAAGAACAAATCCTGACTAGCGTCCGTTCTAATGGGCAAACGCATTGCATCCACATAGAAGCGTTTCACCTTTTGTGACTGCCTCGCATTGCAGGATGCTAACTTTGCTTTTGTTGCATCGCGACGCAGTGTAGAGAACAATAGTAAACGCTCAGCTTCAACCATTTCCGGCGATATTTCCAAGTCCGGTAATTGGCGGCATATGCACACAGCTTTTGCCAGTTGATGCTGCAACGGTTGTTCTTCAGGCGCACCATCAAGTGAAAATAAGCTGTCCAAATTGAGACTAGAACTGGTCAGAAGCTCCCCGCAATTTTGCATATCGCTCTGATTGAGTTTTTGCATTGCAGCCGTTGATGTAGCTGCTGCTGCCGGAAAACTCAATGAGCTGGACAACCGCTTGGTTTCAGTTTTAACGAATTTTTTACTCTTGCGCAACGATTTGCGCAGCACATTTTTCAAACGCTGATAGCGTGCCAAAGCAGATTTATTATTGTCTCGTTGCTTTTTGTCTGTGCTGACGGTTGCGGAAACCTCTATCAGGCTGGTCGAGCACTCGTTGTCTAGTTCATCGAAGGGCTTGGTTGGCAAACGGCGCGGTGTATTGGGACAGCTGCTGCTCTGATGTGTACTAGGAAGGCAGCAGCCATCAGTGCTGATGTCTAGGCTGAGCTGTTGAGTGTTGACTTCCAGAGAAGGCTGCAAAAATTTAAGAATACAAAAAATACATTTTCACCTATAGAATGAGAGTTTTAAGGCCATTAGATTGGTTTTATCCAAACCACACACACTCACCAATAAGAGCAAATGTGTGTATGTGGTAGTTGTATGAATATAAATCAAACCAAATATTGTAAAATAAAAATGAAAAGAACCAGGATATTGTTTTTAGTAAATCAATTTATGCAAGTATATTTTCAATGATAAGAATAATAAGCATGGAAAATAGAGAATGAGTATTGTTTTGTTTTTTCTTAAATTTTCTTAAAAGAAATTAAAGCAACAACAATGATAGCAACTTTTTAGTCTTAAAAATGAGCAGAAAAAACAAAAGCAAATTTTAGTTCAATAGTTAATAAGCCAATAACCAGAGTATAGCAAAGCGAGCATCTTACTTCAATAGGAATCTATGAAAAATTCTACCTTGGTCGTAAAAATTTGTGGCTTTTTTGTTTGGGATTTCTTTGGAGTGCTCTGATTGGTTGAATGAGGCGGATCAATGTGGTTTAAACCAAGCTGGCTGCCAGCAACAGCATGGGAAACATCATCATCTTGCTCAGCATCGTTTGGAAGCTCATAAGAAACATCATCGATGTCGCCTTGCTCTACAGTTCTTATGGCGGAGTTTGGATGTGATTCTAGACCGCAGCTATTAATCGATATATAGGAGGATTCATCAAGTTGCGACTGCAAGTAAATTATCATTAAGATATATTAATAAAAATTAAAAAAACTCTCCGTTACATTTTGCACTTTTTCCAGTGGATCCAAACCAGCGGCATCGATGATAATTTCACTGCGACATAGATTTTCTAAAAATATTTCGCTACGCTGCAGCGACAAATCTGATTTACTTAGATGACGATTTCGCTTGGGTGGCGAATTATGCTCCATAACACGAATATTATTCAAGGACTGTGAGTGAGGTGCACCGGAAATAGCCGAGTAAGTGGAGGCGGTATGATGCGGTGTAGGAGGCAGTGGCGGCAATGGTTTTAGCATTATCTTAGACTTCAGAGAATCACGCATACACTGCGCCAGCGAAGTGCTTGAATTGGGCAACTGTTGCTCAACTGTCGTTGCTGACTTTTTTACTGCTCTGCTCGGCTTACTGGGTCGTCGTTTGATGACTTTTGCATAAAGAGCATTTGGGTCGCGAGCTGCAGGAAAATGTTCGATCCCACCTTTACTCTCGAACTGGGGACTGCTCGATACATGCATGCTATCTTCTTCAATCTCCGAATAGATGGGATCATGTTCGGTCTGAACAATGGCAAAATGACGATTGTTGCGATGCAGATCTACACGAGTCTGATGGCGCATTTGAGGTTGCGCACTGTCAGGGTAATCAAAGCCGTCAGCAACTTCTTGCTCACGGCGCTCAATTTCCTAAAAATGTACAATTTTCACAAAATTATTAAAAATATTGCTTAAATTCATGTGCTTAAAGTAAGCCTTGCCATTTTTTTTTATTATTAAAAATAAATTGTGTGCTACAATGTGCTCGAAGTGTACTATCATGTGCATACTTATGATGTGATTTTCATGAGTAGGTGAATTTTCTAATGATCGAGATGTGCTGCAATGCCCAATAGAGAGTTTTGTAAAATGGACATATAACATATTAGTTTTACACTACTTTTAAGGTATTTTTTTACACTTTTTAGACAAATTTATAGACTGCTTTTGGTTTACAAAATACACTCCTTAAAATGTTTAAAATATAGTACTTTTTATAGTTTTACAAATATAGTTTTTGGGGTATTTTTTACTTTTTTTAGACAAATTTATACACTACTTTTGATTCACCAAATTCACATTTTCTAATAAATACAATACACATCATTTTTATGTATATTATAAACACTTCATGATGTATAATATGCTGTTTAAACGAGTTTGGTGCACAAAACAAACTAATAATTTTGAACTGAATTAAGATGTTTCCCTAAAAAACATATACATAAAAACTTATTTTATTTTTTTAGGAGTAAGTATGTAAGTAGAAACAGTGTGTATGTCTTAGTCTAAAACTTATGGCCTTATTTTGTAAAACGTACACAATCACCTCACTTGGTGTTTTTTGCCTGGCAATAAAACTCAGTGAGAGAAAGAGAGTTTGTTTTATTTATTTATGTATTCATGTATTCATTAATTCATTCATTCGTTCATTCATTCATTCATTCATTCACTCACTCACTCACTCATTCACTTATTTATTTATTTATCTATTTATTTACTTATTTATTTATTTATTTCTTTATTTGTTTATTTATTTATTTATTTATTTATTTATTTATTTATTTATTTATTTATTTATTTATTTATTTATTTACTATTTATTTATTTACTATTTATTTATTTATTTATTTATTTATTTACTTATTTATTTATTTATTTATTTATTTATTTATTTATTTATTTATTTATTTATTTATTTATTTATTTATTTATTTATTTATTTATTTATTTATTTATTTATTTATTTACTTATTTATTCCGCTAAAATAAAAGATACAAAATTTGCTGATATTTCGTTGGATAATCTCAACATTTTTGCTCCGCTACCGCACATAACACGATAGTGGTTAATATATTGATTGAGAAGTTGATATTTTTTCTAAAATACAAAATATTATTTTTTATTTTATGGTGAGTAGTTTAGATTCTAGATCAATAATACTAAACACGTGCCAAAAACGTAAAACACTCTGAAAATTTTTAGAATATAGAAGAAGGAGTAGAGTTTTCGAAGGAGCTTTGAAAGTACATGTAGGAACGATAATGGGTTTACCGGATCCGAAGTTAGTAGACAAGTATTATTTATACAAACATGTCTCAATATAAGAGTACAGCTATTATTTTGACCACAGCTGTATTTTATACATAGTAGCAGAAAAGATGCTTATTATAACTACTGCATAAAAAAAAATAAAAATGCTTATGTATATTAAGGCAAAATAATCCTTGGTTTATATTATGATGATTCCCCAAATATTTCGACTCTAGCGTTAGCCATCCGTGAGCTGGAATGGTTTAACCGAACCTCTAAAAATCGAGTTTTTTGTAAAAATATTGGCTGGTATGGTAACTAAAAATAAAAAAACCGTCACAAATAGTAGTAATAAAAAAGTTCATACAATCTGCATCAAAAAATATTAAATTTTTTCAGTTTGACAAAATATAATGCGGATTTTCATGATTTTTTTTTTACTTTTTTATATTAATTTCACTAAAATTCAAATTACTTCATTTTTTTTATGCGATTTTCGTTTTCGAGATACCGTTGCAAAGGTGTTGGCTGTTACTTAATAATACTTTTAGCAAGCGAAATGTACGAGTGAAATGTTGTAGCGTTTTGTATGCATTCTAAAGGAGCGGTTATATAGGGGACATCTGTGAAAGTGGGCGGATCACGCCCATTTTTGGCACGGTGAATGACACTTATAATTAATATTGACTTACTAAATATTATCGAAATATAAGGTAATGGTTGAAAGTTCAGGAATTTTATGTAATTATGTTATATGGGAGGTAGGCGTGGTCATTGACCGATCCCGCCCATTTTAAATCCCAAACACCCTATTGATATAAAAATAATATGTACCAAAGTTCATGTCTCTAACGTTATCCGTGTAGTTATAATCGTGATTTCCTGATTTCACTCATATGTTTGTTGCAATATATATATTATTTAAAACATTAGTTTTAATGGTAATCAATTTTAGCAATTCTGCAATAGAAACAGAAAACACCTTTGCAACGGTATCTCGAAAACGAAAATCGCATAAAAAAATTAAGTTATTTGAATTTTAGTGAATTTAATATAAAAAAAGTAAAAAAATCATGAAAATCCGCATTATAAAGGTGATTAAATTTTAAGGGCCGATGTTGAATGTGAACCACACCTAAGCGTCAAGTTTTTTTCTGCATATGGCTAACGCTAGAGTCGAAATATTTGGGGAATCATCATAATATAAACCAAGGATTATTTTGAGCATTGTGAGGACACAAATTGTTGTACAATTTGCGCCCCACAAATGATATGTATAAGGGAAATGAAATGTAAATGAATTGTGAATATTTAATAAATTTAATTAATATTTTAATGTAAATATTAAAAATAGTATACATATGAAATGTATTAAATATAACAAATTATTATAAATACATTGTAGTAATAATAAATAAGTAAATAAATAATAAATACACACATGCAAACATGCAAAGGCATGTACACAGTCACACATACACAGGCAGGTAAAACAAAACACGTGAACGGCGAAACAGAATACAGCGAGAGCATATATAAGGCAACTCACTGGCATAAGAAAATCGGTCTGGGTGCAAGCGCGGCTGTGTGCACATGCTGAACCCACCGTTCAGCATAGAAGTCATAGAAACGTGTACCCACCGATCAACATAGAAATCATAGGAACGTGTACCCACCGTTCAGCATAGAAGTCATAGGAACGTGTATCCACCGTTCAGCATAGAAATCATAGGAACGTGTACCCACCGTTCAGTATAGAAGTCATAGGAACGTGTCTCCACCGTTCAGCATAGAATCATAGGAACGTGTACCCACCGTTCAGCATAGAAATCATAGGAACGTTTACCCACCGTTCAACATAGAAATCATAGGAACGTGTACCCACCGTTCAGCATAGAAGTCATAGGAACGTGTACCCACCGTTCAGCATAGAAATCATAGGAACGTGTACCCACCGTTCAGCATAGAAGTCATAGGAACGTGTCTCCACCGTTCAGCATAGAAGTCATAGGAATGTGTACCCACCGTTCAGCATAGAAGTCATAGGAACGTGTTTCCACCGTTCAGCATAGAAGTCATAGGAACGTTTACCCACCGTTCAGCATAGAAATCATAGGAGCGTGTACCCACCGTTCAGTATAGAAGTCAGAAGCTATTAAACATAAGATCTATATTAAGTTATAATATATATATATAACATGCTGCTGAGGTGAGCTCAGTGAGTAAACCAAGGGTTCTTACAAAACAATTTATATCCTAAAGGTTCCAATATTTAAATGAGAAAGCCGGAGTTTTTAGTTTTCAACTGTAATAAAAATCTTTTTTATTGTTACTTTCATTAGTATTTTTCTTATATTAGTTTAATAATTATTTACTTAATTATACTGCATATATATATTATATATATTTATTGTTACTTTCATTAGTATTTTTCTTATATTAGTTAAATAATTATTTACTTACAGTATAATTAACTCGATTTTAACGATAGAGGTATGGTTCCTTTGGCAAATTTTCATGGAATAACCCATAGAATACGGAAATCATAGGGAAATTGTCGAAAAATAAATCGACCCGCCCTAATATATATATTTATATAAAAATCTTTTTTATTGTTACTTTCATTAGTATTTTTCTTATATATATATATTAGGGCGGGTCAAATTCTGGCTCAGCGAAATTCGTAAAATACATGTAATTTCAATACTTTTTCTCCACTACAGCATATACAAATTCTGAAAAAAAGCTGTGCGGACTTTCGTAAATAGATTCATACACATACATTCATACATTCATATTTTATAATTGAGAACAAAATCTATTTACGAAAGTCCGCACAGCTTTTTTTCAGAATTTGTATATGCTGTAGTGGAGAAAAAGTCTTGAAATTACATGTATTTTACGAATTTCGCTGAGCCAGACCTCCAAAAAATTCGTCCATACAAATTGACCCGCCCTAATATATATATATTGTATATATATCATTAGTATTTTTCTTATATTAGTTTAATAATTATTTACTTACAGTATAATTAAGTAAACAATTATTAAACTAATATAAGAAAAATACTAATGATATATATACAATATATATATATATATAAGAAAAATACTAATGAAAGTAACAATAAAAAAGATTTTTATATATATATATATATATATATTAGGGCGGGTCGATTTATTTTTCGACAATTTCCCTATGTTTTCCGTATTCTATGGGTTATTCCATGAAAATTTGCCAAAGGAACCATACCTCTATCGTTAAAATCGAGTCCCCTACTTTTTGTTGGTAGATTTTTTCTCAAATTGACGTTCGTATGAAATATTACCTACACGTTCACATCCATAACTCAAAAACTATCGATCGGGTTTAATCGCCAGTAGGCGCGTTGGAAAGGTGAGCTCATTTTGATCAATTTACAATCTCCAACATTGGTCCAACAGTTCGAAAGTTACGGGCATTTTTGTCCAAATTTTGGAGCATTTTTCCATTTTTTTTTCATGATTTTGTCCAAGATTTTGTCTTTTACTACACTCAAATTGAATATTTTTTTTTGATAATAGGTTGATAGATACTTTATTATCTCTTAATTTGAATTTTTGTAGAAAAAAAAATAAAAAGGGAAAAAAATCAAAAAGTTGGTTTTATGTGTTATTTTGTTTTAGCAATATCGCATGAATTAATCAACAGAATTCGATAATTTTGGGCTTAAACTCTTCGTTTTGAATTGTAAATTGAATTAAATAATGGATTGAGCCAAAAAAATGGCCATGAAAGTAATATTCTTGGACAAAATCATGAAAAAAATGGAAAAATGGTCCAAAATTTGGACAAAAATGCCCGTAACTTTTGAACCTTTTTACCAACAAAAAGTAGGGGACTCGATTTTAACGATAGAGGTATGGTTCCTTCGGCAAATTTTCATGGAATAACCCATAGAATACGGAAATCATAGGAAAATTGGTGAATTTTTTCACTCCCTACAAATCGACCCGCCCTAATATATATATGTATATAAAAATCTTTTTTATTGTTACTTTCATTAGTATTTTTCTTATATTAGTTTAATAATTATTTACTTAATTTACTTTATTTACTTAATAAATACTATACACAGTATATATATATATATATACAGTATAATTAAGTAAAAAATTATTAAACTAATATAAGAAAAATACTAATGAAAGTAACAAGAAAAAAGATTTTTATTACAGTTGAAAACTAAAAACTCCGGCTTTCTCATTTAAATATTGGAACCGTTAGGATATAAATTGTTTTGTAAGAACCCTTGGTTTACTCACTGAGCTCATCTCAGCAAACTAGTTACGGGCGAAAAAGTGTTCGTTACAGTATTAGTGCCGAAAAACTTTTTTTCGTGAGGCACCTTAACGTATATAGCTTAAATACAATTTAAGAGAGGTTATGGAGAAAAAAGGGATTTGGAAAGGGAACGCTTGAATGTAGATTTTGACATGGGCGGTAAATAGTGCCGGATACTGTTATTAAATATTCTGCAACATCTATTAAAAGGTTCGTTGTCATAAATAGTATGGTGCTGAGTTTCATTGAAAAACCTTGTATACCTAGTACTCCTCATTGGCTCATTACGTACAATTTTGTTGAAAATATATTCGCTACCGAAGTTTTTAGTAATAACATCGAATGTAAAACATGAAAAATCAATGTTCTTCTTGATGAAAGTGGCATTAAATTACGGTCTTTCAGTCTATGTTCATATAGTGGCAAATTTCTACAGTCCTCGGGGTCATACAAGTCTCTCAGAGCAAAGAGGAAATATTTTTTTGGATGGATTGTAGTCTCTCGCTATGCACTTCAAATCTTGAATCCCAAACTATGCAACAATATTCAATAATTGGGCGCACTAATGTGCAGTAAAAAGATTTTGTTAACCATAAATTCTTTACTTCTTTGGCACGTCTTTTTGAATCCATGTAGTTTTTGCCCTGGATATAATGTGGTCATAATGAACGTTGAAGGATTACCCAAAGATCTTATATATGGTTGACCCTGTTTAATTCGAGCCCATTAGGCACATAACTTTTATAAGTTATTGCGATTTTATGAGAAGATCTTATAACGTAGCATTTCTTTATAAAAATATAAGAGATGTGGGATATCACTCAGAACATCAGATATATCTGCGATAAATATGTTGAAGAGAAGTGAACCAAGGTGTCTACTTTGAGGTGGCTACAAACAATCTTTTTTTATAGCATTCCCTGAAATTTTAAAAATTGGGACATTTCGCACAGGTAGGAATTGAGTCATTTATGTAAAGTACCCGAAATTCCAAATTTTATTAATTTTACTAGCAAATACCCGCTGCTTCGCCTTCGATAAAAATATTAAATACCATGTAAAAATTTTAAATCTTAAAATGAAAATATTTAGTGTTATTAAAACTGTAACGGTGATCCCCGTTACAAGTTTGCACCCCGCACACTACGCCACTGCCTTACTACACCACTGTGCGCTTAACTCAACCAACAGCCATACCTACACACACACGCACACATACAGCCAGCACATTCAACGTAGTCAACAGCCGAGTCTACATAAACCACACGCAACGCTATAATTCACAGAAGGTTAATGGCAGCATACGGATAAATAGACCGCGTTGTGACGGCTCGAGGGCACGGCTCGAGGGGACGGCTCGAGGGCACGGCTCGGGGGACGGCTCGAGAGCACGGCTCGGGGGGCGGCTCGAGAGCGTAGTGCTTTGTACCGTCGCCACTTGCTGGAACCGAGAACAAGTTTGTTCATAGTCGGGTCTTGCCTTAGTCAGTCACACTGAACATCGCCGAACATCACCGAACAGCACCGAACTTCAGCGAACACCGAATATCACCGAACATCACCGAACCTCAGCGAACACCGAACATCGCCGAACATCACCGAACTTCAGCAAACACCGAACATATCCGAACATCGCCGAACATCACCGAACTTCAGCAAACACCGAACATATCCGAACATCGCCGAACATCACCGAACAGCACCGAACTTCAGCGAACACCGAACATCACCGAACATCACCGAACCTCAGCGAACACCGAACATCACCGAACATCGCCGAACATCACCGAACTTCAGCAAACACCGAACATATCCGAACATCGCCGAACATCACCGAACAGCACCGAACTTCAGCGAACACCGAACATCACCGAACATCACCGAACCTCAGCGAACACCGAACATCACCGAACATCGCCGAACATCACCGAACCTCAGCGAACACCGAACATCACCGAACATCGCCGAACATCACCGAACAGCACCGAACTTCAGCGAACACCGAACATCACCGAACATCGCCGAACATCACCGAACAGCACCGAACTTCAGCGAACACCGAGCATCACCGAACACCGCCGAACAGCACCGAACAGCACCGAACTTCAGCGAACACCGAACATCACCGAATATCACCGAACAGCACCGAACTTCGCCAAATACCAAATATCATCGAACCAGCATCGGCAGACTCACCCACCGCTGTAAATTTATCATATTCCTAAAATATTGTGTATTGTAAGAAAGACTTGATTTAACAATAAATCAGAAAATATCGTCTGAGCAAGAAAATCACCAAGTCTACTTATTTATTTTGGACAAAAGTTTGAGGGTCTTTTGTTTGACCCTGGAACCGCTGAGCATACCTCAGCCTGTGAACAAAACCCCCATTACAAATGGCGCCCGAGCAGGGACCTGCTTCCAAAGACGGCAGTGGAAAACCGAACGCACCCACCAACGACGACGAAGCAGGTACAATACACAATAAAAATAATAATATGGACAAACATCTAACATCGGATTCACTCGGCTGGATATACTTACTTAAAAAGGAACGGCTCATTAACGAGTGCCGAAAGATCGGGTTACCAATTGATGGCTGCACTGTAGAGGATTTACGAAGGCAATTAAGCCACTTCGTCAAAACCAAACGAAGTAGAGCATCAACCGAAAATATATTTCGAGCACTGGAAGCCGAAGTTGAAGCAGGAAAAAAAAATATATATATAAATAATAACCTGACAAATCACTCTCCGAAGTAGGGGGGGAGTTGTAACGGTGATCCCCGTTACAAGTTTGCACCCCGCACACTACGCCACTGCCTTACTACACCACTGTGCGCTTAACTCAACCAACAGCCATACCTACACACACACGCACACATACAGCCAGCACATTCAACGTAGTCAACAGCCGAGTCTACATAAACCACACGCAACGCTATAATTCACAGAAGGTTAATGGCAGCATACGGATAAATAGACCGCGTTGTGACGGCTCGAGGGCACGGCTCGAGGGGACGGCTCGAGGGCACGGCTCGGGGGACGGCTCGAGAGCACGGCTCGGGGGGCGGCTCGAGAGCGTAGTGCTTTGTACCGTCGCCACTTGCTGGAACCGAGAACAAGTTTGTTCATAGTCGGGTCTTGCCTTAGTCAGTCACACTGAACATCGCCGAACATCACCGAACAGCACCGAACTTCAGCGAACACCGAATATCACCGAACATCACCGAACCTCAGCGAACACCGAACATCGCCGAACATCACCGAACTTCAGCAAACACCGAACATATCCGAACATCGCCGAACATCACCGAACTTCAGCAAACACCGAACATATCCGAACATCGCCGAACATCACCGAACAGCACCGAACTTCAGCGAACACCGAACATCACCGAACATCACCGAACCTCAGCGAACACCGAACATCACCGAACATCGCCGAACATCACCGAACTTCAGCAAACACCGAACATATCCGAACATCGCCGAACATCACCGAACAGCACCGAACTTCAGCGAACACCGAACATCACCGAACATCACCGAACCTCAGCGAACACCGAACATCACCGAACATCGCCGAACATCACCGAACCTCAGCGAACACCGAACATCACCGAACATCGCCGAACATCACCGAACAGCACCGAACTTCAGCGAACACCGAACATCACCGAACATCGCCGAACATCACCGAACAGCACCGAACTTCAGCGAACACCGAGCATCACCGAACACCGCCGAACAGCACCGAACAGCACCGAACTTCAGCGAACACCGAACATCACCGAATATCACCGAACAGCACCGAACTTCGCCAAATACCAAATATCATCGAACCAGCATCGGCAGACTCACCCACCGCTGTAAATTTATCATATTCCTAAAATATTGTGTATTGTAAGAAAGACTTGATTTAACAATAAATCAGAAAATATCGTCTGAGCAAGAAAATCACCAAGTCTACTTATTTATTTTGGACAAAAGTTTGAGGGTCTTTTGTTTGACCCTGGAACCGCTGAGCATACCTCAGCCTGTGAACAAAACCCCCATTACAAAACAAATTCAAAATATAAAAATTATTGTGTTTGTTTTGTTTAATTATGAAAAAATGGTATATATATTAAGAAATTACTTTATTTAATTTGAATAACTTATTTAAACGGTAAATGTTATGATAACATAAATTTACCTGGCTTTCTTTTTTTTTACTTTTGAAAAAGTCCTGCATAACAGCGTTAGAATAAAATTTGGGTAAAAAAATTTTAAAATTTGTAATCAAAAATTTAATTTTTTACATATATTTTGAAAATAAATATATTCTTCTTAAATTGTTGCAGTTAATCGGCTTTCTTCAGTTATTAATTGTTGTTATTGGGCTTCGGCCAAACAACAATTCTTCTTAAATTTAAAAAAAAACCGTTATAATGACATCACACTTTTGGCAATATCTCAAAAACTATAGACTTTCTCAATGCATAACAATGCATTTTGTATGGACAGTCGTTGATTAATAAAATTATTGGTAATTTTATTTTCTTTTCGGTTATGTTTTGTACGGATATTAGGTATCTTTTAAAAAACCTGTTATTATGACATTAAAATTCTTGCGATATCTCAAAACTTTAGATTTTCTCAGTACAACTCATAAGCCTCAGAATGAGAAAAAAAACGATTGAAATTTCATGTTTTGACTTAGCAAGCAAACATTACCGCCATTTTCAAATCGATTTTCATCCAATTTTCTTGGTTTGAAAGTTCAATTAAGTAAATTGGGAAAATGAGAAAAGGTTTACCGTTACCTCACCAATGCAATGTTTTATATTGTTTTCAAAAAACCTCTAAAATATCCAACTTGTACTAAACAATAGGCCAAGAGTTGCTTTTGTTGTACATATTTTTTAAATTTTAATTTTTTTAATGTTAATTTTCCTTATTCTTTCATATAACATAATTTACCTGCAAAAATTGTTCTATTTTGACACAAACAGTTTCTATCATTAAAAATCATGGGACACCTACCCCCCCCCCCCCCCTCCCTTCCTATGATTTTTTGATGAAAACTAATTTGCTTAAAATGTTGTTATATTTTTTGCAATGTGCTACAGCGTAAACACTCATTTGAATTTATCCTGACCCAATTCAATGAATTTTTTATGATCGTTTTGTGAATTTGTAAAAGTGTAAATTGACCTTCGAACAAAACACATGCTAGACGTTTCCGTTTGAAACATCAATGCATGACGATCAGAATTTTCTGATATATACAGCATTCTTATTGATGTATAGTATTGCCCGGCAGACGTTGTCCTGCCGCAGACCACCTTACTGCTATATACGAATTTTCATGCTGTTCGGAAAAAAATTTATCTATTCGCCACTTTTAATACAGTTGCCGAAAGTAGCCGTATGAACTAAATTATCAAATTTTAGTCTAAAACAAACAAAACCGTTCTAAGTATAACATTTTTGAATAATTCTGGGCGATAATGGGGGTGTGGCAAAATTTTTTCACTTAAACCATCTCATACTCGAAACAATAGAATGCCAGAATTTCAGCTCAATTGAGCTTAAACCTAGTGCGCTTTGCTTTACTCCAAGCTTATCCCCCGAAAAGTGGACTTAACTAAAGTGGGTCATGCCCATTTTTAGTAAAGTTAGCGAAAGTAACCATACAACGTAGATTACCAAATTCTAGTCTCATACGACCAAAATCGTCTGAAATATAGGATTTTTTTGCAAAAAGTGGGCATGGAAAGTAGACATATCAAATCTAACATAGCATATTACGATTAAGTTGGAATAACAAATCGTTTGATAACTATATCGTGTTAATCGGTTCAGTGGTTCTTGCGTGATTGTCAAACGTCCATGCAGTGTCACAACGCTTTTATATATTCGTATAGATAGACTAACACAATCTCAAGTGGGTAAAAGCTGGCTGGCAAGGCTGCAAAACATAATTAATGCTAATAATAAAATTCTGGCAACTCCCCTCAAAACATTAGCAAAGAAAAGTAATTAACACTGTATGAAAGCAAGAATCTCCCTGAAAGTAAAGCTGAATTCACTGATCACTTTCAGCATGTTTTGAAAGTTTTTTTCATATGATGTTTTCGCTTAGGGGCATGTCACACGTAGCAGACACGGACAAATTTGTTGTTGTTTTCACGGGTAAAAGAAGCTCTCTCAATTTCCAGTTTCTTATTTTACCCGCGAAAACAACAACAAATTTGTCCGTGTCCGCGCTCGTGTGACATGCCCCTTAGAGAGAAAAATTTCTGCACACTCCCAACTTGATTAACATTATTTTAAATCACACAAAAACATGCTGAAGGTTATCAGTGAATTCAGCTTAACTACACAACATGGCTGTCGTGTTACATTGAGAGAAGCTCTCGCGACAAAGAGAGCAAAGCTTTGTTTGCTGATATAGTGTGCTGCTGGTTGAATGTAGGCATCAAATAAGATGCTTGATTTTGTAATAATTAAAGAATATATTTTTCGATAACCTTGGTAAGCTATAACAATCTATATTATCATAGGAATCAAATAAAAAAAGAATTATCAAAATCGGTTCAGCTGTTACCGAGCTTATTCTGGATAAAATTTCGTGAATCTCCTTTTATTAAATAGTATAGATATATAAGATTTCGTGATCAACGATATTAAAGGCTTTACTGAAATCGGTATAGATTGCATCTATCTAATGTCCTTTTTCCATTCATAGATTTAGACTAAAATTTAGCGGTAATGGAAAATTTTAATGGTAATGGAAAAAATTTGCATTACTACTAAGTTTTTAATGGTAATGGAAGAAATTTACACTACCACTAAATTTTAAAAAATTTTCACCAGTACAAAATTTTTCAAGTATAAAATTCTGTTAGTGACGTGGTTTCTTTTCAATAAAAAAAATGCTTATCAAGAAAACTCACTGAAGGTTTAGAGAAAATGAAAAGTCGACAAATTCTCAACAGGTGGCGCTGTAGGCGCACATTTTGTTTTTTCAATTCGGACGTGATATCGAATAGCTTTGGAATTATAGGTTGCACAGCCTCGGGATTCGGTATTTGATCACAATTTACACGTGCCGTTTCACTGATAAAATTTTATGAGCGATTTTGCGTAGCAAACCCCATACAACCTTAATTTGAGAAATTTAATAGCTTTTGAGTTATAGTTCGCACAGTCGAACCACAATTTACACATGCAGTTTCACTGATAACATTTTATGGGCGTTTGTCAACGGGGGCGTGGCAACAACACGCCGGGTTTCAGCTAGTTTCTTATAGTATTGAATAAGAAATATTATTTAATATGAAAACGAAAATACCAGACAATAAAAAAACCCAAGTGAGGTAATTGCGTGCGTTTTACAAAAAAGGTCATTAGTATAAATTTTGCATAAAAAGTGTAAAAAATACCCCAAAAAAAATGACAACTGAGTAATTGGTAATAATTCCCGTAATACAAATTAACATAAAATATATAAATCAGTTTACATTCTAAAAAAAGAAGTGTAAAGTTTCAGTGTATTTGCACTATAACGGTGTATCGGAAAAAATCTAAGATTTTTAGAGTATTTTAATTTATATTGCGTACTCAAAATGTCTACTAAAAGCCTGTCTACAGCACATTACAGCATGACTTGAGCACATCACAGCACAATTTATGAATTTTACTTTACAATTAAAAAAGTACCATCTCATAAGAGTTATGCCATTAGCATAAATTTACGCTTAAATTCGACACATGGTAACACACATTGGGCACATTACAAAACAATTTGTTTTTTGTTAATTATAAATCAAAAATGTTGCAGCTAACATTATTTACTCTTAAGATCACACTCACCTGAAACGTGCGCATCGCATGATCATCACTGGCTTCTAACTTTGCTCTTATATTACTGAGAATAAAACCCATTCTAGAGACCGTCACATCCTGATCCAATTCGGAGTGAAATGAACGATAAGTTTTCGTCATTGCAGTGTTTCCGCCCAGCTGCTGTTCACCATTCGCTCTGCCATCGGCTTCACTATTATTTCGTGGAAAACTTAGTTTTCTGTGTAAGGTAGCCTTTGGTTTTTTTGGCGGCGAGTGCACCTTGCGATTGAAGTCGAAATGCTGACGATCTAGTTGACCTGGAAGGTCTTGAGAGCAGGTTGGCGTGCTTGACGACGGTTGCGACGTCTGGACTGCAGAGAAATAGCTACCAGGTGGCGATTGTGGTGTTGAGCTGGCCTCATAGGAACGCAGCTCTTCTCTGGACGTTTGTATGCCGATGGAACGCAAGGGTGTACGCCTTGCTGCAAATGGTTCGCTGCGCCGCTCGCGATTGTCCTTTTTTGGTGAAACAAGTTTCAAAATGCGTTTCTTAGAGTTGTTTAGAAAGTTGCGTGAAGAACTTTTGAGACTACTTTTGGGCTTGTTTGTTGTGGCATCATTCTTTTTGTTACTCTTATTTGTCCACGGTGATTGTACGAAACTCTTTAGTTGTTCGCTTAAGATAAATTTTTGCGTATCCTCGGATTTTTGGGAGGCGTTGAGTGGAACGCGTGTTTTGACTGGCGTTACTTTTTTCGAAATGTTGGCAGCTAGATTGGAGCGCACTTCACCATCGACAGTATCCAACGCCATCTTGGGCGGCATGTGCCAGCCAACTGTTTGTGGTTCTGCCTGCACAGCTTGTGAACGGAACCTGCGTTTATTTGCATTCGCATCGTAACTAAGCATATGATGGATTTCTGGTTCTGGCTCTTTCCAGCCGAAACTATGCTCTTTAATAGGTTTTTCAGCAAAATGCCGTATGTTTTTCTCATAATTTGTTGGAGATTTTTTTGTGTCGTCTACCATGCGTTCAATATCTGTGAGCGAGGGGCAGGTTGGCAGCTGTTTTCCAAAGTTTATCTTCGACTTTGGCTGAACTGTTCTCGATAGAAGGAAGAAATTAGAAAAAAGTTTTAATTAAATTTTTTTTTTCAAATAGGAATTAGTTTTTTTAATAATTGTGTAAACAATATTAAGTAAGATAAGATTAAGATTTAATATAATATCACATTAGCATGAACATCAAAACTTAACACTACCAATTATGCTGTAACCACTTCACATCATTTACCTATTAACCATGCAAGATCTGGTATCATAAATAAATAAAAAATAGAGAAAATATTATTTTAATCTCCGGACATCGAAGACCATTTAATATGCGACTCATTCACATTATCAAAGTCTACAATACACACTTTTTAATAAATAAATAATGTATGTAGACTTCTCGATACCGAAATATTAAAAGAAAAGTTGAATACAGTCAAGATGACTGGATCAGCTCTAAGCAAATAATCACCCATACTATGATTGTCAATGTTAACGTTCAATTCTTTGCCGACATCAACATCACGTCAACACAAAACAGGTATTTGCTAACTTTTTGTTTTGACGTTGACGTGTTATCGCTATTTCTTTAGCCATTTTTAAATTTTATTCGTTAACCGTTTGATTTTGCTTTATGTTTTATTATCAATTTGTGCATGCTGTTAGTGTCGGATTCCAGAAAAGTTCAAGCAATGACAAAAGTATATAGATCCTAAGGATTCAGAGAAAAATCATAAGACAAAGACCAAACATTTTTAAATTGCCGTATATCAAGTATGTACAAGAATTTGACTTATTGATTTATTTGTAGCCAATATTAATTTCAAAACGTGTCAAATACTTATGTATATTATTCTTTATTATAGATTTATTGATTTGGATAAAATAGAGGCGTCAATGAAAAGTGGAAAATGGTCAAAATTCATTTTCAATGAACTGAAGTCAGCAATAACATTAAGGGTTTTTGCGCAAGGCTCGTACCATTTAAGTGTCGGAAATGACTTCAATCTTGGGTTGTTACAACCCACCATCTGTAGAGTTTGGCAGAGGCATATGGAATTTTTTCCAGTTCAACAATGTACATTAAAAACTGCTGATTTTGTTATTTTTTAAATTTTCAATGTATTTTACATGTTAACCTTTAAATGGTGACGTGTACTTTTCCTGCACTACCAGTGACTTGGGGTCTGACAGGCTCCTTTACTTCATTGTTTGATTATTCAGTAAACACTAATCAATCTTTTAGAAAAAATACAAACGTTGGTTTATAGAAGAAAGAATAAATGTTTAAGCAATAGTCTTTTTTTCTTCTAAAAATTTTTTTCAAATTCTAAAAATTTGAATCAAAAATAAACATTTAACGAACTTTGCAGTCTTCATGTGTTTCTCCACGTTTCTCATGTGAGACTCCACGTCACCACTTAAAGGTTAAATAAATTCACTGTATATTTAAGCAAATTAATTTTACTCAATATAAAGTCTCAATACTTAGTAATAGTTATAGATATTGACAACGCCAATACCAATTCGTCAACGTCAATATTAATTGTGTTGACATTGACATTCATAATACGGGCGAATAAAGCGAAATTTGTTCGTGAAATACATAGCTAAAAACATTTATATTGTAAACAGTAACAGCTCTAAAGGCGGATTCACTGACCACCTTCAGCAAGTTATCAAGTTTTTTATATGAAGTCGCGCCTCCACACTCAATGAGAGAGTAACAAAAATGCTCTTTAACTTGATTAAAATAATTTAAATTTTTGTAGAAAACTTAAGTAAATCCCACTTAATTGACGTAGTTTATGCAAGTATAGAAACCGTGTCAAATCAGTCACTAGATATGCCCAAAACCATATACATTCTAGGGTTTCGAGAGTTTATTTGTAGCAAGAAGTTATAGAACATTCTACAACAGAATGGATGCTCTGAAATAGATTCTCTGATTGAAGTTGGTAATATTAATGCTTTAAATAAAAGTTTTCTATCAAATCTTTGATTTTAAATTCAACTGTAACGACAAGTTTTTCCTTCAAAAATGTTCAACTGTGTAAGTTCCACTTTTCTAATGCTGCGTGTAGACTATTGCTATCATATTTACGTGATCGTAAACAATTTTTTCTGTATAATGGTGTTGAATCAAATCTTGGCTAGGTCCACTACTTTTTATGTTGTACATGTATGACAAAAACTTGATTTTTTGCGCGAATTTAATAGATATTTAAAATTTAATTTTTTTTTTACATTTAGGTGGTACAAAAAATTTTGCTTATAACGTATTTTTATGTTAAATTGCCCGCTTAATCCAAATATGCCATCAAATTTTTGATGAAATTAACCTTTGACCCAAAATTGGCACACTACGTTAAAAATTTATAAATTTTTTTGACAATTTTGGAATAAAATCTTTACCTTCGCCAAGATGTCTGCAACTTTCTTAAAATTAAATTATGCAGAATTGTTAGGAATTTCATGTTGTTTATTTTAAAAAATTGTCTAAGTCGGCTTATTAAAACAGTGGAAATTATATTACTTTTTAACCGTAGTCCTACGTTGGTGTAGAAAACTACATATTTTTAATTTTTATATATTTCCAAAACCGTTTTGTTTTGGGATAAAAGCAAGCTTACATGATTTTTATTTTATACTAAGTGTAGACCGAAATCATGTTCCTTGTAGTATCTCAATTATAAATTTTTTAAAAATATTTAAAAACTTCAATTCCTCATCTACACCTCAACGTGGAATTTAAAAGTTTTTCTCAACGTAGGACTACGGTTAAACATACTTTTTAGATATTAATAAATATAAAAGGCCAGTTCTATCTCTTTGACTACCACCAACGTTTTTTGGTAAGAAAATTTAATATGACCATGAAAATCAAAAAAAAAAGCCTAAAGTAAGTGCTACAAAAAAATGCTACGTAGCTCTATTATTTATTGAAGAGCGGCCATTAAATGCAAAACATAAATTTAAAAAATAAAGGTACCAGGTGTTGTATAGCGAGCGCGGTTCATGGCGATGGCAATCTATGCCCAAAAAACGTATTTGTTCCGGGATCAATTTACTTTGACCGGTACATTCAAAGCGAATACTAAAATTGTTAACAATAATAAAGTCTATTTGAATTATTTTATTCTTCAGATGTTAAACTGGCGGCTTTTCGGGACTTAAATGTGTTTATCGTCACCGTTTATATGCGTTGTTGGTTTAAGTGCCCTTTGCCATCTGCTGCCCGATCTTCGATTGATTGGGGATCTCATAAAATACCGTCAAACTAACGAAAAGGTTGCCAGAGAAGTTCTTAATGTATTTACCCGACACTTGTGGTATTTGTCAGAGACACTCGTCGGTTTTGCCTTTTTTGATAGAACCATTGATTGACTCAAAAACAAAGCGATTAATAGTTGCCGCACTCAAGAAGGAAGGCGATATTGAGAAAAAAAACTTCTTGGCACATTTACAAAACGGTTTCTAGTTTGAATCAGTATCAGCCCAATTCTGAATGATTTTTCCCGGGGAATTGGAAAAGGGAGTTTTTATTATTAAGACAGCAGATTAAGATATCACATTTTTTGTTTGCTCTTATGAATATTGCCGGTTGATGAACAAACTAGCATTACAAATTTCCAAAATGTTTTTAAATTTTATATAATGAAAACTCCCTTTCTCGATTCCCCGGGGAAAATCATTCAGAATTGGGCTGTATTACTTTTACTATTTTTATTTCCTTCTAATGCAAGTTTATTTATTGCTTCTAATGCAAGTAGAAGCATTAAATTTATATATTGTTGGGCACGTTGTGTATCCAACATTAATAATAGTTTTATATTTTATTTTTTTTAGTTCTTAGTTTTCACTCGCTGTATACACTTGTAATTTGTTAATTAAAACTAGAGGCTTTTGAATTACATAGAACAAAAAAAAATTAAAATAAGTATTAATATTATAAGTATATAATAAACTAAGAGAATTATTGAAAGGAATTTTCAAATTTCTCCAATTTTTTTTAAACTATTTTGACCTATTTGATAAGAAGAGAAGTAAGACAGCTATTTAAACCCATAAACATCATGCTTTGAATAGATACAACACCAGTTCATGCTATTTTAAATTAAATGCATTTTTGCTTATTTCATTTTAAATGTTCTTGTTTAAAAAACTAAAAACACTAGTAAAAATCAATTTGTATGTATTAAATGTTATTTATTGCAAATTATTTATCAATTATTTTAATAAAATCCAGTTCTAATTAGATAATGTAACAAAAAGTAAAAATTTCAACTTGAAAAAACAAAAACTAATATTTTGACTACGTTTGCTCTACTTTTACTAACTGCTACTTTCTACTTATTAGCTACATAGGGCTAAAACTTACTCAAAGGATATGATTTTCTTTTCTCTCTATTCGTAGTCGCTTTTATGCCCTGCTGCTGTTGTTGCTTTTTAGCCTTTTGATTTTCAATCTCTTTCCGCTCTTTACTTTGTCTACGTTTTGTCTCACCATTTGAACATGGTAAAGCGACTCCCTTGCTACGCAAAAAGTCATCCAGGACACGTTCCGCTTCACGCAGCGAAGGCGTTGTTGATGCCAAAGTCGAAACCGAAGTTTTGTCCTCGGCATTGTTGAATGAACATCGCGGTGGTTTGGGTGGTGGTTCATTTAGATTGCGCGGTTTATATTGCGTATGAGTTTGACTCAAACGTTTTTGCAGCAGCAAGCCAGCAGCTTTGTGGCGGCGTCCTGGACTATCATTGCTCTTTGAGCTGCTATTCAAGCTTGTAGAATAGACAAAACGTTCAGACAGCGATTCCAGCTCACTGATTTTATCTAAAGGTGGCGCCGAAGGCAGTGATTTTCTAGGTGATCTTGAGTTAAACATTGTTGTTTCGGCTTTTGTTTCTGGCAAGTTGAAGTGTGTTTTCTTCGGTGACGGCTTTGAGCTGAGGCTACGACTACGTTGCGCCTGTATTTTATGCTTGTTAACGCGCACCTCAGATATCACGCAATTATTGTGCAACTCCTGTATAATGTGTATGAGTGGCGCCTTCCGTGGACTTGTTTGCAAACGGCTGATAGCTGTTATTTGATCTTTTGAAGTGGAATGAGGTGCAGTGTTGGGATTTGTGACTGTTTTTTTGGGACTGTTACAACTTTTTAAGCCAGCTGGTGCGCTCTGCCGACGCCGCTCTTTCGGCTGCGGCGATTTTGAGTTTTGCCGTGCATTGGGAATCTGGTTGAAATAAGAATTAAAAAATCTCATTATGAGTTTATTATTTTTTAAAATACTAACCTGGCTGCTATCAGACTTTCTGCTGCGTCTGTTCTGCCGCACGTGTGCTCCAACACGATCAACACCATCGGCCAATGCATCACCGCTGTCACTAGTAAAGCAATAGCAGAAACCATCCTTACATGGTTTACACTTGCGCTCTTGCTCCTTATTGCAGCGATTTTGATTTATCAAATCCTCCTCCGCTGGATCCAGTTTGTGCGCACAATCTTTTTCAGCGAATATATCGCGACTATGAGTAGAAATTCGACGCATACGACGAGCTTTAAACTCATCGATACACTCTTGTAAACTAAAGGAAGAGCAGGTGTCTAAAGAAAGTTCACCCTCCTCGTCTAGGTCGTAGTCGGAGTCAGGTGTGGGTGTTAGTGAATCTATGGCGACACAAATTTTATGCATTGAATACGGAAAACTATTGGAAATTATTCAATTTTTATACCTTCGTCTATGCATTCCTGCGCTGCAACGACACGTCTTTGTTGCGCCGCATTCCACGTTGGCATTACATACTCCATCTGCTCTAACACCGGTTCTCTTTGGCCATTGTTTTCACTGGCTTGACTTTGTAGCTTTTGTGCTGCTGTCGCTTGTCTGGCATTTCTATTTTCCTGATTTGTCATTCTGTACTAATGCTAAACAGCTTCGAACAGTTATTAAAACTAGAATAACTAGATGCGGCATTTCCAAGTCCAGCATGAATATGCAGCATACATTAGAGTCTTCTTCGTATCGTGTTCTTATCGTATTTTATTTTCAACTTTTCCACGAGTTTTCCGTATATTTATTTAATCACTTCAACTTGGCTTCTCAAGTGTCCGTTTTTCCTGTTTGTTTAAATGGGGGCTTCTATTTTATTACTGTGCTAAGCAGCGCTTATCCACTTTTAAAACGACGTTTGTGTCTGTTTTCTATGGCGTTATCAGTTGTCTAATTATTTTTTATTGTACTGAGGATTTTCATCTATTTGGAAAGGGCCGCTGTCAATGCACGCTGAAGTATGCGTGCGTGTGTGTGTGCATCAGTTGCATGAGGTCATGTTGTTTTTGTAACGTTTGAGGTGAATAAAAGCAACGAAGCAAAGTGCTGCCAAGTTTGCATCGTTGAAACATGAACAAATCATGGCAGAATTACAAGGTAGGATCAAAGAGATAAGTGTCGTCAGTTCTGCAAATTACTTTTTTGTGCAGCCAATTTCAATTAACGAGCATCAGGAAAATATGGATGTGAAGAAAGGCGATAAAATTCAGAGATTGAAATTGAACTGAAAATTGAAAGCCAACGTAGCTTTGTCGTACCGACGCGTAGTCCGATATATGTGCGAGAAATAAAATATTATAACCGTGTGAAGAAGCGAGTCGGAAATAATTTGTTGATGTCGAGGTTGATGAAGATTTGGTTTTTGCAAGCAAAACAGATTTAATTAAATTTACCAATTACTGGGTTATTATATAATATCATAATAATATTTTAATTATTAAATAATTATACAATTATTGGTAGTTAAACGAGCTATAGGTCAGATTTTTTTCGCTGAAGCTAGATATTTAAAATATGACAACAAAATTTATTTACAACTACGAGGCACGGCCATGGGATCACCTGCATCACCAATAGTAGCGGACGTAGTAATGGAAGACCTTTTAGATAAATGTTTAGACGATCTCCCAGTGAAACCAAAATTAGTTACCAAATATGTAGACGACCTTTTTGCGATAGTTAGATATGACCAAATCCAAAACACTTTAAACGCACTAAATTCATACCATAGGAGAATAAAGTTCACTTTAGAAAAGGAAACTGACAATAAACTACCTTATCTTGACACATTACTTATGAGGAAAAACAATAAAATAGAAATAAATTGGTATCAAAAACCAACGGCAACAGGACGAATAATTAATTTTCACTCAAAACATCCAAAAAATATAATAATTAATACAGCTAAAAAAATTTTACAAACCGGGTTTTCGAAATAAGTGACAAAAAATTCCATAAGGACAATGCGATTAAAATTAAAGATATTTTAAAGAAAAACTGCTTTCCGGAATATTTAATTAAAAAAATTGTTAAACATAAAGAAAGAACAGTAAACGAAAAAGTGATGACAAACGACCCCCCTAAAACTTATAAAAGCATGACATATATTCCCGGTTTTTCAGAGAAGTTTAAAATGTCCAACATTTCTAATAAGGACCAGTTTAGAATAGCTTTTAAAACATCAAACACTTTACAAACACTTTACACGAACACTAAATGTAAACTTGACAAGCAGGACAAATCGAATTTGATATATCAAATTCCGTGCAAAGGTGACGGATCCAATTTATGCGAAAAGGTATATGTTGGAACAACAAAAACTAAATTACGGACGAGAATAGCAGGACATAAGTCAGACTTTAAAGCACTGGACAAACCTTTAGAACAAAAAACAGCATTAGCAGCCCATTGTACGAAGTCTGGACACGCTCCTGATTTTGACAAAACAAAAGTTCTGCAACAAGAGAAAAATTATAGGAGACGATACATGCTTGAAATGCTACACATTATTAACGTCCCTAAACAATTGAGATTGAATTTTAAGACTGACACGGACAATTGCGCTCACATCTACAGACACCTAATAAATAAAGAGCAAACAAATAAACAAAACATTATAAGACAAAACTAACAATAATTAGTCATCAAAGTCCGTCGTCAAGTGTTGTTTATTCAGGCTAGATGTTCTTATGTTTTTTGTCATATCGTTTCTCAAATGTTTTTTTAAAAAAATCAATGTAAATTCAGTATATTTATTTAATTTTTGTAAGTTCATGTATTTTAAATATTATGTTATGTGATTATATTGTAATTTGTAATTATTGTATATTTTTTAGTGTTTTCCCTGATGATGTTTTTCAACGAAAAACGAAATATTGGAATTTAAATTTATATTAAATAAATTAAGAAAAAAAATCTGACCTATAGCTCGTTTAACTACCAATAATCTAATATAAAAAAGGTCAAAAATTTAATAAATTATACAATTATCATATAGGTATTTGGCCCAAAAAAATTTAATATTAATTTTTCCAACATTATTAATTTTTAATAGGCATATAGTAAATTAGCAAATTGGTAAATTGAAGGAAATCTGTTTTGCTTGATTTCACCCAAGTAGAATTTTGTGACCACAGGTTACTAAGTACACATTTTTTACATGACGACGTTACCGCGATACTGATTTGGAAAATATTTTGTAGGAAAAGTTTGAAAAAATTCCTATTTAGTTTTATTTCCATTTTAGAAATAAAATGGCACACAATTACGTTATTTTTACTATGTTGGCACAATTCCTATATTGTAACCATACCTTCAATGTGACTTTCGTTTTTAATACTGCTTTACCACTAGGTCACAGAATGTTGCAACGATTCATAAAGTTTTACCTTTATCACTCAATTTTGGAATAATAACTTAAGATGGAACCATTTTGTAACGATTAGCTAATTGCGACCCAAGTGTAGCCTCTTTCTATTTAAAATGGTGGACGTAAATTATTATTATATTTTTCTGACAATGAACATGAAAATGCTTTTATATTTATTGTAAAGCTTTAAAACTATGTTTTATTGATTGATTACATTAAAAACCATTACTGAAATTTGTGTATAACATTTTCTTCCACAAAACTTTTTAGAAGATTTTTTATTAATATATGAAATTATTATAATTTTTTTCTGAATTTAGCTTACACTTAAATTTTTAAGAAGTTTTGGCTGTTATTTTACCGAAAATCTTCTTTTCCATCTACATTTAGCTCCAAATAATATCCAAATCACTTAAGATTATGTTGTACTCCTATATATTATATAAATTATAATTATAAAATAATCACCCTTATTCTTGAATCCGCGTCGAGTAAATGTCGTCGTCGAGAGCTTACTTTCACCAATGAATTGTCGTCGAAGATCATTTCGACGATCAAAAATGTAAACATTTATTTGACGACATTCGTTCAATAAATGACATGAACAATCACTGCAGGTCTCAACGTCGAAATTGAAAAATTTAAGAATATAATAATTTTGTTTCGACGTCGTTTTGAGAGCGAGCGAGGGTTCAAGAATAAGGGCCAATTATATTAATGGCTGTAAACAAAATTGGCAACTCAAGCAACAAAAATAAACACTGCGACGTCACTGCAACCCAAATATGGACCATCAGTTCTAATTTGGGCATTCATCTCATCTGCTCATCTAGCAAATCTTTGCAAAAAATGTAAATATTCCAATTCTATTTGAGAAACAAAACTACAAAGCGAACAAAAACAAACAATTGCTTGTGCAAACGGTTTTAATTCTTTTCTTTTTCGCACTTATATCACTACGTTCGTTGGTGGGAAAATTAGAATGTTTTCATTATTAAATATCTAGAAAAATAAATTAATTTTTTAAAAATTGTGCATTATTAAATATATAGGAAATTGGTTAATTGAATTAAATCTGTTTTGCTTGCAAAAACCAAATATTTGCAAAAAATGAAAACATTCTAGTGAATAAAAAAAAAAACAAATACCTTGACATCAACAAACTATATCCGACTCGCTTCTTCACACGTTTATAATATTTTTATTCCTCGCACTTACATCGGTCTACGCGTCGCGACGACAAAGCTACGTTGGCTTTAAATTTTCAGTTCAATTTCAATCTCTGAATTTTGTCACCTTTCTTCACATCCATATTTTCCTGATGCTCGTTTATTGAAATTTGCTGCAAAAAACGTAGTTTGCAGAACTGACGACTCTTGTTTATCTCCTTGGCTAGTGTTCATATATGTGAGAGAGTTGAAAAACCGCTTACACCATGATACAAAGAACTACAGATAAAGTATTGCGCATGTCCGCCATCTTTGTTGTGACGTAGTTCGAGCTTGTTAAAGTGGCTAAATAAAAACGTAGTCACAATATATTTAAAGGGGATAATTTATTTATAGCGATGAAAAATATCGACATTTTCTTATTGAAACTGGGCTTATTGAAATGAAATAAATTACATTATAAATATATTTATAAATAAATTTAAGCAAATTTATTTTTCAGTACTATTATTGAAAAGAAATGCATATATAATAGGGGTGTTTTCTCCCATTTGTTCTCCTACACAAAAAAAAATTGCTACGTCACTTGATGTGTTTGACAGCACTTTGATTGCTTCGTTTTCATTTTCTTGTTCTTCTCGTTAGTTGAAAAAATTGTAAATTCATTTTATGGCCCGAATGAAAATCGTTGTTATTCTCATCAAAAGCATCTAAAACTTTAGTACTAATTTTAATTACATAAAATATAATTGAAAATTATAATTTACGCGTACTATAAGTGCACAATATTAGAAATTGAATTAAAAGAATGCAATATTTCTTAAATGCTTGCAATTGTGCTGCTTCGTGCTTGTGTTTACTTTTTGCTTTTTCACATTTTCTTTTGTATGTATGCACCACGTGTTACAGCTGACAAGCTCGAGTGACGTAGTGCGCCGTTGATTTCATTTTTTGCGCACGGAGTAATCTATCTGTATGTCTTTGTTTCATGGCTTACACCTGGTTAATTACACCATATATTGTACCAAATATTTTTTCCCCATAAAATTTTTCTATTGAGCTGACAACTCTTCTTTAGCTTCATGGTGAAAAGTAAACATAAATGTCAAATGATTTTTAGGTTATTTGTTATGAAAAATTGAACTGAAGTTAAAACAGGAAGTTTATGCTGAAAATTTAATAGTTTCCTCCACAAAATATCATGTCCAATAGTCATCTGTTTCTTAAATCTGGTTTTCCGCGTGCGCCTCTACAAAACGGTGTAGGAAGATATGTGTGTCAACTGCAGCGCGTCACCTTAAAGTTCTGCAAAAATAATGGTTCCAGCCGTGGCATGAGGTAAAGTTTTGAAATCAATGTCCAAAAACCAATTTGTCAAGTAATGCTAGTCTAACGCAGAGACTTCATAGAAAATCATTTGCTTGATTTTGCCAAAGAAAACCCAGGCATTGTTGTTTACGTAAAACCCAGACGCCACCGAACGCCTGTGCTGGTGGGCGAATATTGTAAGTACAGGACACAAATTTATTCATAATACGTAATTTCTATTATTTTCTCAGTAAATGGAGAACGCGAGTGGCTCAACTGCCGCAACTCAACCAAAGATGAAATCACCAAATGGATGCATCTACTAAAAACACAAAATGGCACGTCCAGCTCACTGCGTCTGCGTAAGATGTGGCACACAGAAGTGCCCTCCATACAAGGACCTTGGACACCTTTCTTGTTGCGTAGCCCTGATGAAAATCGTATTACCTACCCCAATCCGGAGTTATCCAAGCCATTTGACATCGAACAATCCGCCACAGAGAAATTGATTGAATTGTTCAAGAAACAACAATTGGAGGATGGTAAAACTGATGATCAGTTGCTGGCTAAAACGCGAGCTGAATAGTTTATTTAGTAATTTTAAAGTTATTGGCCTTTAAATGTTGCTGCATAAGAAAGAAGTTTAAAGCAAACACAAGTAGTTTAAATTGAATAAAACGCTTTATTTAAACAATGTTCTTTCACTTAATCTAAACACATTTGTGTGCAAGTTTTAGTGTAGAAATAAACTAGGTGGTTTTTTGGTGTAGTTATTAAAATAGGTGTTGGTTTTGGTTTATAAACGTTAAACATGTATGTAGGTGTAAAGATTAGCTTGGTGGCATTTTATTTAAATGCAGCCAGCACAATTATATATTAAGTACAATTTTTAAACATATACTTTACTTGACAAGCAGGACAAATCGAATTTGATATATCAAATTCCGTGCAAAGGTGACGGATCCAATTTATGCGAAAAGGTATATGTTGGAACAACAAAAACTAAATTACGGACGAGAATAGCAGGACATAAGTCAGACTTTAAAGCACTGGACAAACCTTTAGAACAAAAAACAGCATTAGCAGCCCATTGTACGAAGTCTGGACACGCTCCTGATTTTGACAAAACAAAAGTTCTGCAACAAGAGAAAAATTATAGGAGACGATACATGCTTGAAATGCTACACATTATTAACGTCCCTAAACAATTGAGATTGAATTTTAAGACTGACACGGACAATTGCGCTCACATCTACAGACACCTAATAAATAAAGAGCAAACAAATAAACAAAACATTATAAGACAAAACTAACAATAATTAGTCATCAAAGTCCGTCGTCAAGTGTTGTTTATTCAGGCTAGATGTTCTTATGTTTTTTGTCATATCGTTTCTCAAATGTTTTTTTAAAAAAATCAATGTAAATTCAGTATATTTATTTAATTTTTGTAAGTTCATGTATTTTAAATATTATGTTATGTGATTATATTGTAATTTGTAATTATTGTATATTTTTTAGTGTTTTCCCTGATGATGTTTTTCAACGAAAAACGAAATATTGGAATTTAAATTTATATTAAATAAATTAAGAAAAAAAATCTGACCTATAGCTCGTTTAACTACCAATAATCTAATATAAAAAAGGTCAAAAATTTAATAAATTATACAATTATCATATAGGTATTTGGCCCAAAAAAATTTAATATTAATTTTTCCAACATTATTAATTTTTAATAGGCATATAGTAAATTAGCAAATTGGTAAATTGAAGGAAATCTGTTTTGCTTGATTTCACCCAAGTAGAATTTTGTGACCACAGGTTACTAAGTACACATTTTTTACATGACGACGTTACCGCGATACTGATTTGGAAAATATTTTGTAGGAAAAGTTTGAAAAAATTCCTATTTAGTTTTATTTCCATTTTAGAAATAAAATGGCACACAATTACGTTATTTTTACTATGTTGGCACAATTCCTATATTGTAACCATACCTTCAATGTGACTTTCGTTTTTAATACTGCTTTACCACTAGGTCACAGAATGTTGCAACGATTCATAAAGTTTTACCTTTATCACTCAATTTTGGAATAATAACTTAAGATGGAACCATTTTGTAACGATTAGCTAATTGCGACCCAAGTGTAGGCTCTTTCTATTTAAAATGGTGGACGTAAATTATTATTATATTTTTCTGACAATGAACATGAAAATGCTTTTATATTTATTGTAAAGCTTTAAAACTATGTTTTATTGATTGATTACATTAAAAACCATTACTGAAATTTGTGTATAACATTTTCTTCCACAAAACTTTTTAGAAGATTTTTTATTAATATATGAAATTATTATAATTTTTTTCTGAATTTAGCTTACACTTAAATTTTTAAGAAGTTTTGGCTGTTATTTTACCGAAAATCTTCTTTTCCATCTACATTTAGCTCCAAATAATATCCAAATCACTTAAGATTATGTTGTACTCCTATATATTATATAAATTATAATTATAAAATAATCACCCTTATTCTTGAATCCGCGTCGAGTAAATGTCGTCGTCGAGAGCTTACTTTCACCAATGAATTGTCGTCGAAGATCATTTCGACGATCAAAAATGTAAACATTTATTTGACGACATTCGTTCAATAAATGACATGAACAATCACTGCAGGTCTCAACGTCGAAATTGAAAAATTTAAGAATATAATAATTTTGTTTCGACGTCTTTTTGAGAGCGAGCGAGGGTTCAAGAATAAGGGCCAATTATATTAATGGCTGTAAACAAAATTGGCAACTCAAGCAACAAAAATAAACACTGCGACGTCACTGCAACCCAAATATGGACCATCAGTTCTAATTTGGGCATTCATCTCATCTGCTCATCTAGCAAATCTTTGCAAAAAATGTAAATATTCCAATTCTATTTGAGAAACAAAACTACAAAGCGAACAAAAACAAACAATTGCTTGTGCAAACGGTTTTAATTCTTTTCTTTTTCGCACTTATATCACTACGTTCGTTGGTGGGAAAATTAGAATGTTTTCATTATTAAATATCTAGAAAAATAAATTAATTTTTTAAAAATTGTGCATTATTAAATATATAGGAAATTGGTTAATTGAATTAAATCTGTTTTGCTTGCAAAAACCAAATATTTGCAAAAAATGAAAACATTCTAGTGAATAAAAAAAAAAACAAATACCTTGACATCAACAAACTATATCCGACTCGCTTCTTCACACGTTTATAATATTTTTATTCCTCGCACTTACATCGGTCTACGCGTCGCGACGACAAAGCTACGTTGGCTTTAAATTTTCAGTTCAATTTCAATCTCTGAATTTTGTCACCTTTCTTCACATCCATATTTTCCTGATGCTCGTTTATTGAAATTTGCTGCAAAAAACGTAGTTTGCAGAACTGACGACTCTTGTTTATCTCCTTGGCTAGTGTTCATATATGTGAGAGAGTTGAAAAACCGCTTACACCATGATACAAAGAACTACAGATAAAGTATTGCGCATGTCCGCCATCTTTGTTGTGACGTAGTTCGAGCTTGTTAAAGTGGCTAAATAAAAACGTAGTCACAATATATTTAAAGGGGATAATTTATTTATAGCGATGAAAAATATCGACATTTTCTTATTGAAACTGGGCTTATTGAAATGAAATAAATTACATTATAAATATATTTATAAATAAATTTAAGCAAATTTATTTTTCAGTACTATTATTGAAAAGAAATGCATATATAATAGGGGTGTTTTCTCCCATTTGTTCTCCTACACAAAAAAAAATTGCTACGTCACTTGATGTGTTTGACAGCACTTTGATTGCTTCGTTTTCATTTTCTTGTTCTTCTCGTTAGTTGAAAAAATTGTAAATTCATTTTATGGCCCGAATGAAAATCGTTGTTATTCTCATCAAAAGCATCTAAAACTTTAGTACTAATTTTAATTACATAAAATATAATTGAAAATTATAATTTACGCGTACTATAAGTGCACAATATTAGAAATTGAATTAAAAGAATGCAATATTTCTTAAATGCTTGCAATTGTGCTGCTTCGTGCTTGTGTTTACTTTTTGCTTTTTCACATTTTCTTTTGTATGTATGCACCACGTGTTACAGCTGACAAGCTCGAGTGACGTAGTGCGCCGTTGATTTCATTTTTTGCGCACGGAGTAATCTATCTGTATGTCTTTGTTTCATGGCTTACACCTGGTTAATTACACCATATATTGTACCAAATATTTTTTCCCCATAAAATTTTTCTATTGAGCTGACAACTCTTCTTTAGCTTCATGGTGAAAAGTAAACATAAATGTCAAATGATTTTTAGGTTATTTGTTATGAAAAATTGAACTGAAGTTAAAACAGGAAGTTTATGCTGAAAATTTAATAGTTTCCTCCACAAAATATCATGTCCAATAGTCATCTGTTTCTTAAATCTGGTTTTCCGCGTGCGCCTCTACAAAACGGTGTAGGAAGATATGTGTGTCAACTGCAGCGCGTCACCTTAAAGTTCTGCAAAAATAATGGTTCCAGCCGTGGCATGAGGTAAAGTTTTGAAATCAATGTCCAAAAACCAATTTGTCAAGTAATGCTAGTCTAACGCAGAGACTTCATAGAAAATCATTTGCTTGATTTTGCCAAAGAAAACCCAGGCATTGTTGTTTACGTAAAACCCAGACGCCACCGAACGCCTGTGCTGGTGGGCGAATATTGTAAGTACAGGACACAAATTTATTCATAATACGTAATTTCTATTATTTTCTCAGTAAATGGAGAACGCGAGTGGCTCAACTGCCGCAACTCAACCAAAGATGAAATCACCAAATGGATGCATCTACTAAAAACACAAAATGGCACGTCCAGCTCACTGCGTCTGCGTAAGATGTGGCACACAGAAGTGCCCTCCATACAAGGACCTTGGACACCTTTCTTGTTGCGTAGCCCTGATGAAAATCGTATTACCTACCCCAATCCGGAGTTATCCAAGCCATTTGACATCGAACAATCCGCCACAGAGAAATTGATTGAATTGTTCAAGAAACAACAATTGGAGGATGGTAAAACTGATGATCAGTTGCTGGCTAAAACGCGAGCTGAATAGTTTATTTAGTAATTTTAAAGTTATTGGCCTTTAAATGTTGCTGCATAAGAAAGAAGTTTAAAGCAAACACAAGTAGTTTAAATTGAATAAAACGCTTTATTTAAACAATGTTCTTTCACTTAATCTAAACACATTTGTGTGCAAGTTTTAGTGTAGAAATAAACTAGGTGGTTTTTTGGTGTAGTTATTAAAATAGGTGTTGGTTTTGGTTTATAAACGTTAAACATGTATGTAGGTGTAAAGATTAGCTTGGTGGCATTTTATTTAAATGCAGCCAGCACAATTATATATTAAGTACAATTTTTAAACATATACTTTAGTTTTAGAATAGTTTAGGATAATCTTAAATATATACGTTTGAAGCCTAGCGCAGTTATGTGTATTGAAAAATAACGTATTTTTCAATAAAAAAAGAGGAAACGTCAAGGCAGCAAATTTACATGATGTCTTTTTCTCAGTGTGTAGTGCATTTTAGAAAAAAAATTAATTATTTTTAAAGAATTTAATTATTAAAATTGTTAAAAAAGAAAGGAAATATTTATTGAATGACAGTTTGACAGCTTTTGGTTACCAGTGATGTTAAATATCTAATATCTGATGACGTATTATCAGACGGAAAAAAGGCAGAAAAGCGCAAGCATGAGAAGATTGAGATGTATGGCGACAAGAATGAGGAACGATCATTTTTCGAAAAGATAAGACGCCTTGCCGATGGCTTCAAAACCAAAGCCTCTTCCTGCAAGTAAAAACGGTAATCTAGAGCACACTGACGTTATGAAGGAAACACTTCTCTAAGCTTATAAATGGCAAAGCTGATAACAATCCTGCCAGAAGAGATGGTATCCTGGAAAACACCAATTAGGGATGACAGCGTTGAGGTTCCGCTACCCGACTATGATGAAGCTCTGATAACTATAGCTCGGCTTAAAAATAATAAAACCGAGAGAGCTGAGAGCTGGTACAAGCTTCTATGCAGAATATGGTCGCAAGAATGCATTTCGAACGATTGGAATCTGTGTGCTCTGCTCAATCCACAAGAAAGGTGATCCCACCATTTGTGCCAATTACCGGGGGATAAGCCTTCTTAATACCGCACATAAGGTACTGTCAAGCGTTTTATGTGAAAGGTTGAAGCCCATTGTAAACCAACTGATTGGTCCTTATCAGTGTGGTTTCAGACCTGAAGAGTCTACCATCGACCAGATCTTCACGCTACGACAAATCTTGGAGAAGACCTAAGAAAAACAAATCGGAACCCATCATCTTTTTGTAGACTACAAACCCGACTTTAACAGCCTGTCTGAATGTGGTATTCCTGTAAAAATAAAAATACTTTGCAGGATGACACTGAGCAACACCAGCAGCGCAGTTAAAATTGGGAAGAGCCTCTCCCCACCATTTGTTACCAAACTAGGTTTCAGACAAGGTGATTCCTTATCGTGCGACTTTTTCAACCTCATGATGGAGAAGATCATCCGAGCTGCTGATCTGAGACGTATTGGCACAATGTTCTACAAGAGTGTTATGCTGCTTTCGTATGCTGATGGCATCGATATCATTGGTCATAATACGCGTGAAGTCAGTGGAGCATTCTCCAGATTAGAAAGAGAGTCAAGTCGAATGGGTCTTGCAGTGAATGCAGATAAGACAAAATACTTGGTGTCAAAATCAAACAGTCCCAGCGTCTTAGAACCCACGTTAGAGTTGATAATACCTCCTTCGAGGTTGTGAAGGCCTGCGTCTATCTGGGATCCAGTATTAACTCAATTAACGACATCAGCATTGAGATCAAACGAATAATAACTCTTGCCAACAGATGTTACTTTGGGCTTTGTAGACAATTTAGAAATAGAGCTTTTTCTCGACGAACGAAAATCGCGCTCTATAAATCGCTCATCATGTCCCTCCTACTTTATGCATCACAAACCTGGTCGCTGAGCATTCAGATGAAAAGACGAATTCGGAAAGACCAAGTAAAGGAAAAGCTAACAAAGCTTGGAATTTCCAACTGGCGCCAGCAAGCGTGGGACAGCAATGGCTAGCGCACATTCTTAGATAAGGAAAAGATCGACATATGGTTGTAGCGCCAACTAAGTAAGTAAGTAATATTTGAAGAGGCCAACATTTATATTTTTAACGGTATTCACAGCCCACCGTCAGCAGGCTCACTAAGAGAGTAACAAGTAGCTGCTGCACGTTATTTTAATTGATAACAATAATTTTAATTTTTGCACAAACTTGCTGAAGGTAATTAGCGAATACTACTGTAAATACATTAAAATAAATTGACCATTTCAGCCCTTTGGAAGGACTTTGACCGAGCTATTGATCAATTTTGTTGTGCGAGAACACAAATGGTCGAGAACTGTAGAGGCATAAGACGAAAATTTTTTAGCTGAATGAAATTAACTTTGAGTTCAGATTTAAAATGGACATTTTTTTAATCCCGAAAATACATTCCGTCTGGTTTTTTGTATGTTCACTGGAACTGATTCTTTTATTGATATCCAGAAAAATTCAAATCTGAAGTTGAACATTCAGAAAAAGTAACACCAGCTTGAAAAGCTGGTTATGTACATATTCACTTGTATGGAAAATTCAAGGCTGTTTGTTTTGATACATCTTGATCACAACATATACATAATTTAACTGGATTTAAAACTAATATGTTTTTTAAAGTAAAAATTAATTTAATGCTTTTGCAATACATTTTTGAATAAAAGATAGATTTTTAAAATTAATGCTTTAATTTTTCACTTTGCAAAATAAAACGGAATTCAGCTCACGCAAAAAAAAAATTCAATTTTAAAGCGTGGATTCGTTACAACTTACAAAATGAGTCAAGTATACGCAAAAATATTACTGGGCTTAAGGTTTGCTTAAAAAATTAATAACATTTACATGATTAATGCATAAACTTAAAAGTTAAACGAATACATAACTGTTATCATAAGAAATAATCTTTAAAAATAATACTAGTAGAAATAATTTTTTTTTAAACAAAAAATATTTACAATTGAAGTCATACAGAATGAAGCATAATTTAATATCATCAATCAATGATGATAAATTAAGTTATTTTTGTATAAAATTACACAACAAAACAGTTACTAACAACAGCTAAATATGAGAGTATTATATTTAAGAATGTGTGTGTGTGTGTGTATCGTGATAATTATAACACTTATTGTCACTTAAAATAACGATATGTTTCAAAACTTTCTGGATGGATGTCGAACATAAAGATGCACCAAAAATTGCTTAAATTACACAAAACAAAAATGACTATAACAATTTACTATAATAATTGGTAACAACATCTTATTTACTGGAAATTTGTTCAAGAAAAGACAACAACAATTATTCAAAACGTTAACTCAAATTCTTATTGCATTTCGATTAAAGTTGCGTTTAAGCAAAATTTGCTGATTTTTCTTATAGCAATTGTATGTGTAAGTGTTTGAAAGTGTGTACAAAATTGAATATAAAATATTTGCGCTTTTTGTTTTTAAACTGTTATTATTAATATCAAAAAGTTCTTTTAAATGCTGTTAAATATCTTTTGAACAGATTATAAGTAGCGATATAATTTTAGATTGTTTTTGTATTAATGTTTTTTTGTTTTTGGTCCGTATAAAATTGATATTTGCTTTGGTACATAATATAATAGTAGTTTGTGTATGTATATACAAATTTTCACATTAGATTTAACTATTTTAATAGTACGAGTATAAATTTTATAAACTTTATAATTGATATAGTTTGATGAAGAGCAAAAGTTGTTTCTGTAATGCAATTCCATTTATCTGCAATGCCAATCTGCTAGAATAATACATAATTCAGAAAAAAACAAACACTTTTTACTATCAAGAACTTTTAAGTTTGTAAAGAATTAAAAAAAGTTATTTATTATTGATTTAAAAAAATCATTAAAAATCTCTCATCATCTTCATCAAAAACAACTCTTGTTAACTTGGATTATTTTTCTAGCAATATCGTTGGTAGTATATAATATAGTTTAGTCGGAAATTGCTGTATGATATAGAAAGCTTTAATCAGTTTGATTATATATTTATTTAGCATTTTGGTTAAGAACTGTTAACTACTTAAAAGCACCACAAGATTTCCGAATTTGCCGAACTTCGAAAGTTCAAAAGTATCAAGAGCTCTCAAACTAATTTTTATATATATATATTTTTTTTTAAAACAACAGCTTTGCTCGATCGCAGAAAAGTGATGTTGTTGTTTCTATAAGTTTGTGGACGTTTTCTTTATTATTCTTGTCAATTTTTAATTGTCAATTATAGCAGCTTAGTTTGTTGGATGAAAACAAGTCAGGTGTTTTTTCATTGTTGCTGAATTTTGCTTCAGATTTTTATCACCATCCAAAATATTTGTATGACCAATTAATATGTGTTGGTTATAGTTGTTGTTGTAGTTAGTTCTTCGTATGCTTAGTGCGCATTTTAAAAATATGGATACGGATGCTTCTAATTAGCACTATTTAAGGTACTTAAAGGTTTATGTACGGCAGCATATAGCTTGTTTTTTTATTTTACATATCACCCGTATCCATGGCAGTATTTATATCGGCTACAATTTTTCCCAGCACCTCACGATAGGGGGAATCTGGCTTAAATGCTGTCTCCAGCAGATGCGCATCACCAAAGAATTCAAATACTTCATCGATGCGATTCAGTGATTTCTCGGTTAGATGCCGTTGTACAATTGACTTTAGCGCCACATGTGACTCGGAAATAGATTTTTGCAGATACGGCATATCGAAGCTGTAGTCGACTTCATAGAAAGAAATCACAGAGAGTTGTGTGTTCTGTCAGAAAAAAAAAGAAAAAGTTAAAAAAGTATTTGATAACGTAGTAGAAAGAATGCGGGACTGACTAAGAGAATAACTGTGTGTTTATTATGTTCTTGTGAATACCCTACCCTGCAGTGTAATACTAATCAGCAGTAAAATTGATTAGTCTTTATACCAGTTAAAACAAACTAGTTTATATTTTGTCACGACTTACTAGTTGCAAAAATAGTCTAAATTCAACTAGTTTATGTCATGCCACAATAAACCAGTTGTAAAACTAGCCAAAATCAAACTATATTACATATTGTTAAAATAAACTGTGCTTTATGAACTTAAAAAAATTTACTTTAATATGAAATAATAAAACACTATGTAAATTTTACATGAAATTTTTTTAATAGTCACTTTAGTAGAAGCTCCAAATTTGTAACATAAATTGCCGAATAAAGAACTGGTTGAATCATTGGTTTGTTATAAGTAGTTGTAAACTAATTAAAAAATGACTATTTGCCAACCAATCAGGAAAGGTTAAACTAGAAACTAGTTAAAATTTGGCAATATATTATTTGTTGACAACTATTTACAACAAACTAGAATATAACTAATTATAATTATATATACTATAAACTAGTTTTCATCTGTTCAGAATAAGACATTTGATATTTCCTCTGACATCGCCATGTTAAAAATACTAGTTGGGTATATGAAAAAAGACGATCTTGAACTAGTACTGCTCAGTTTTCAACTAGTATGAAGACTGGTTTTAAACTAGTTGGTTACACTGCAGGGTATCGTCATCTAAAATGCAAGAAGGCGTAGCAACAAAAAATTCTAAATCGATTTTTTGATTGGTTATAATGCATCGCATAAAAATACATGTTCGTGCAAAATTGCACACTCCCCCATCTTAATACGACGTTTTTATTAACAACATTCTTAAAAGTCTTCAGTGCAAGCTCTTGAGAAATTTAGAAAGTTTTTTGATTCTCCTGTAAAATTATAAAAAGTGTTGTTACGCTTTCTTGCATTTTAGGTGACGATCTGAAATAAATATCATAAATAGTTTATACGAAAATATCAATGACATTATTTTTGGGAACGTCTGGTCGGAAATTCAAAAATATTTTTAACATTCCAACAAAGCTTATGAGGCCCTCCAAAAAAAGACTCTGGATGTAAATTGTGTCAAAAATTGCATTTATGATCGCAGGACAAAAAACCAATTTTAATTTTCCACTTTTTTAAGAATAATATCGTCTTGCGTGTGCAAAACCGCGTATCGGCCTTCGGTGATAGAAGGTGGATATCAACAACGATATGAGAATTTGTTTGGTTTATGAAACTGCTACTATGTCATTTCGAAATCAGTGGTGGCAACCTGCAAGCCTCAATTCACAATTTAGGTGTGTCAAGCCACCTTTTAAGTGTCATAAAAAATGTTTTTTGCTTAAATTAAAATTTGATGAAAAATAAAAAAGTTGTACCCAAGAATAAATTTTTTTAGAATATCTAAGATTGTATTGATATAATTTTAATTATTTTAAAACACAATGCCGCCTTAATCTTACTTGAAATTTTCGTTTAAAAACTTCGGCACCTTCCAGTTCATCGGCATTAAATTGATTGTTTCTATGTAGAACGCCGATTTTGATGACAATCTTTATAATATTCTTCATAAGCTTTTCAGCTTTAGCTTTATTGCCGGTCTATAATGTAGAACAAAACAAAAAGAAAAAACATGAAAAAAATTGCTCAAAAATGAATTTGAGATTTTAAAATTGTGCAACGATCGTGAAAAGCAAAATCAAATCAATTGTAGTTTCATTATAATTGAACGCAATTACACTCTTTCTACACGGAGAGAAATAATTTTCCTGCATCGAGAAATACTTTTGCTTAATTCTTGAATAGTTATGTCAAATTAATTCAAATTTATTTGAATCAATCAGCCTAGCCAAAAAACATTTTAATGCGGATTCTAAAATTAGTGTAAGCTTTTTGACAACAAATTCTATAGAAATAATGTCAGAAAAGCTCACACTAAATGAAAATGTTTTTTGGTTAGGCTGAAAAGTTTTAAACTATTTATAAGAAAAAAGTTTTTTGTTGTTGTTCAGGTTTTAAATTCTTATTTTCAATTTAGAATAAACTTTTTTCTTTGTTTTTATAAATTGTTTTGTTTTTTCAATATTTCAGACCTTTTGGTATCTGTCTTCTGGAAAAATTTAAAATAATTCCATTATTTTATATTTATAAAAATAATATACAATTTATAAAAAAAAGTTTGTTATGAATTAAAAATAAGAAAGACCTAGAGCCTCAACAACAACGACAAACTTAAAAAATTAAGGTCGTAAAAAAAAACAAATTAAAAAATATTTTTATTACAAGTATGTGTTTCTAAACCCTAGTTTTTATTTACTTGAATTGGGAATTTACCATCCTGAACTGAGAATTTTATTCTGAAGTTGAGAATTTCATGCTTTATTGAGAACCGAAAGTCTTCTTGTTTGGATCAAACATTTTATTTCTCTCCGTGTACCCACCACCACACTTACTTTCATGGAGACTTACATGCATTTTACACAATCTATATAAATTATCCAAAAGCGAGGCCGTCGTGCCATCGATGAATGTTTTTGCAATATTTTTTGTAGCCATGCGAGAGAGAATTTTCTTCTGGGCACGCAAACCAATATCACGTGACTTGAAAGCGCTGTCAGCCATGACTGAAAAAAACAAAATAAAAATTAAAATTTTAATTGAAATTCAAATCAAAATTAACAAAAACAATAAAAATTAAACCGATAAGAGAAAAAATGTAATGAATTTTATGTAAACATCATAAAATTCAATCAGGAATGAAAAATAAACAAACAAAAACGTGTCGATAAAAGCTGTTTTGACGGTTTTCCTGCACTAAATTAAGTATTTGAAAGAATAAACAAAAAAAAACAAAAATGTAGTAAAAGAATTGAAGCTGGAAGTGCTTGTTTTTTAAGGTGTTTGACAAATATTTGCAAGAGTAAAATAAAATAAAAAAAAGCAAGAACACTTCAAGTGAAGTAAACAATAAGCATTGAAGTATCTTAATATAACAATCAAAGAAAAATAATAGGAACATCCGGTAAACAACTAACTTAATAAAGATTCTCACGTTAAATCATTGAGAAACTGGTCTTTAGTTTGAACAGAATAAAATAGAACTAAAAATAGCAACACCAACCAATAAAATAAAATTTTTCAAAGAAAAATAACAAAGCACAAAATAACTAAGGATTATCTGCTTTTTTTTTTCTTTTCCTTAAAACTATTTTTAGTACCTTCTAGGTTCCAATAATCTACGCTCCATAGCAGCAAACATTGACGTATGCCCTCGGCTGCCATTTCTATTCGTAAGCAAGTGGTTCATTGTTAAATTGAATGCAAAAGAAAAAAACACAGGAGAAAAAGTAGAGGCAGAAGAAGTAGAAAATATAAATTTTAAAATTCCAATAATACACAAACTATTGACATGTAAACCATGCATTTTGAACTTGAATAGTTCCCTAGACGACGTTGCTTTGATGGTGTTGATAATGACGATGATGATTATGATGTGTTTGCATAGAAAAAGCAATATAATAATAATAATAGGGGCATTCACGATGTGGTGTATTTTTGATAAATTTTTACAAAATTTACAATACTTACAATTTATTGTGAACGAACTTTTAATAAAGTATTGTTTTTTTTAATCAGCTGATTTGTGTTTGAAAATATTTATTAAAATCATAATTTAACTAAAAGAAAGGAAACCACCAACAAATTTAAATGAAACACTAAATTATATTAGTTTTCATGCAATAAACTCACAGCATAGCCGGTAGCTTCCTCCATGCTGAGTAGAAATACTTTTGCGATCAGCTGATCAAATACACAACGAAATTTACAAAGATTTACATTTCAGGGTTGTATTTTGAACACTGTACATTTAGTTTTTGTGATTCTATAAAATTTACTACAAATATATAATTTATAAAAATATACAATACAAGAAAACACACATCATGAATACCCTAATGTTTATCAATTTTCCATTGAAATACATAATCATGAGGGGGAGGGTAGGATTTCTGAACTGCAGCCCTCAAGCGCCTTTTTTGAGGCACTAACACAGATATAGATATACATATATTATAGGTGTCAATGCGTAGTTCAATCAAATTACATTCTACAAGCGTCCGGAGAATAGAAGAAAAAAAAACAAAACCAATTATGCTTTTGCCTTAGCAGTTGTTTCATGGACACCTATAGAAAAGTACAGGCAACGACAAAATGAACGCTGAGGCAAAAGCATAATTCTTTTTGTTTTTTTTTCTTCTATTCTCCGGACGCATGTCCAATATAATTTTATTGAACTACGTGACACCTCTAATTAATGTATATCTATCTCTGTTAGTGCCCTAAAAAGGCGCATGAGGGCTGCAGTTCAGAAATCTTGAGTTTCCGAGTTTCAGTTTACTTGAGTAAAAGAGCATTCGAAGTCGAACTGGGACCTCTATTATATCTATCTCTATGACACTAAGGAACTAACCTTCAGAAGTGTTTTTGTTCTACACCATTTTCAATTCTAATATTTTAGAAAAGATCAACAGAATTTCAGAATAGATCAATTGAAAATAAAAATAGATCAATTAAATATTCAAAATATTCAAAAATTAAAATTCAGCATACCATTTGAAATTCAAAATAGAAAAATTAACATTCAGAAATTCCATTTGAAATTGAAAATATATCAATGAAACTTTAGAATATATCAATTAAAATAATTAGAAGTTAGTGCCATGACTTAAATTTATACCAAGAGTTAAATTAATTATTTTACTTTAGTAATTTTAATAATTTAAAAAAATGTTGGTCTAAAATAAAATAAAGAATAAAAAAAAATTTTAAAAAAGTGTCTTAAGATTACGCAAAATAATCAAACAGAATCAAAAGTAATAAAAAAATAATCCGATTACTTTTCGAGATTATTTTGATTCTTTTTTGATTATTTTAAGAATTTCAGTCTTAGGTACAAACAATTTTGTTAAATTTTATAAAAAAAAACAAAGTTATGTATTTCATTATAAAGCAAAGATTGACAAAAAACAAGAACGAGAACAATAATATATTATAGTACAACACAAACTAAACAAAAATAAAACCGTTTTACTCTAAATTGCTATTTGACTTCATAACCACTAATTTTTCAAAAGACAATCAGACAATGATTGCCGTCTTGGAGTGTTTACTATGCCAGCGAAAGAAAATAATCTTTCAACTGGCGCTGAGGACATTAAAGGCGTATTGAATGAAAGAAATGGTTCCTTCAACAAGCCATACTTTTGCCAAACCATTTCATCACTTGAATTGTCATTCAAGTAGCAGAAGAGTTGGTGTGTCATTTGAGATCGTTGATCGGGCTTATATCTCATTTTATGCGAAAACACTAACAACAAAAAAGCTCACCCAACATGTTTGCCTAGCATACCCACGGCATAAGACTGAAATTCTTAAAATAATCAAAAAGGATCAAAAATAATCTTGATAAGTAATGGGATTATTTTTTTATTACTTTTGATTCTTTTTGATTATTTTGCGTAATCTCAAGTAATCGTTATTATTTTTTGATTATTTGTAATCGTAATCAATTACTAATCATAAACTTTTATAGGATTATAAGGATTATATAGTCATTACAATTCTTTTTAAAAAGTAATCTAATTGATTACTAATCGTAATCGCAATTTAACAGCTATGGTATTTATATAAAAATAGATAAAAAAGCGGTATCTACAGGCAGATACTGCGTTTTCCCGTTGTATTTGTAGTAAATGTTTTATAAAATGCTTTTTATTTCTTTATTTTTGTGACAAAAAAATCTATATTTAAATACTGATTTTTTGAACATAGAATATTGATTTTATATTAAATATTCTTGTGCAAGATATTATGGTTTTAAAAATATATCATTTAAATATCATAAAAATATAAACAAAAAGCTTTTTACTATATAAAACGTACATTTGATGTCGATACGGCTTTTGGAACTTATTTAAATTTATAGAACAAAAAAATAAAAAAAGCAGCAACTACAGTGTTTTTTTCCACAGTTTTGGCATTTTTAACAAAATCAAAAAAATTTAATTAATTTTGAAAGCAGACTGGATTTCGCTATTCTAAAGAACCAAATATTTATAACCATCCAAACACTAATCAGTGAATTTTTGATAAATTACTGTAAGTTGTTTATCACAGAATATTGAAATATGTAGATGCTGCACGCTTCTTTATGATGGCAGTATAGTCCGTTGTAAAATTAAACTTTACTTATGTTATAGATTAACTAAATATCCATAAATATTTATTAAATTAACCTTTTTTTGATGTGGCCAAAAATAAAAAAAGGTTAAACAAAATAAAAACTCCGCCATTTTGTATTTTTTCCCAAAATACTTGATTTTACTACCTGCCATAGCGAGTAACTCATATTTTAATAAGAATTTTAAATTTTTTGTTTCAAACGTTCCAGAGTTGAGAAATCATGTCAACCAGTTTTGAATAAAGTTGCCTTGGGTTGGCTCTATCTCCGCCATATCTACGTTAAAAAATTTTTTGTATACTACAATAAGTATACATTAATGTATAAAATTAGCAGGTAACCAAAATAAATATTTTGATTAAAAAATGTTAAAAAAAATAAAAAACGTACACTGTTAAAAATCTTGGAATAAATTTTAGTCCAAAGTTTAAATTTTTACAAATATTAACCCATAATTACAACTTTTCTGTACTAAAATTGAAATCAAAGAAATATTGCAATGCTGAAACTCAATATTAGACTATTAGGTTCATATACTTGTTTATTGCTTTGGTTTCGCAGAGCGCAAAAGCCCAGTGGTTAACGTAGTGAGCTTGCAAACTGGGTGTCCCTGATTCGAATCTCACTGTTTGTTATTTTTTTTGTTATATTTCAATCCAAGCTTGTACTAAATTTTAAACCAAAGCTGTATTAAAACGATTTTTTAGTATTTTGCAAATGCTAGATTTGAAACCAAAGCGTGTGGTCATATATAAAGTACAGAAAAGTTTAAATTTTATTCCAAGGTTTTTAACCGTGTAGTAAATCTTAATATTAATATTACGCTTTGATTTAACTAATTTTGCCTATGATTTAGCTTCAAAGAGTGAAATATTTATTCTAGAGTGTATCCACTTTGATTTTTACGTAACAGTGAAAAAAGTTGATTGAAATGGTTTTTTTTGAAATGGTATATAAATATTTGAAATGAAGTGTTTAAATATTTAATAAAATATTTAATTTAATTATTTCCTAAAGTCAAAATTAATTTTTCTATATTGATTTCAATTATTCCTCTTTAAATTTCATTTTATGTACTAACAGCAAAGTGTCTTATTCTTTAATTTAAAATGCATTCATATTCAATAATATATTTGAATATGTTTTTAGTTAAAATAAAGTATTTTATATTACATATATTTAAATATATATTTATTTACATATATTTAAATATGTTTTTAGTTAAAATAAAGTATTTTATATAACATATAACTATTTCAAGAATCAAGTATGTTCATATTTATTTTTATCATCCAGTTTTTCTACAAAACAAGCTTTTTTCAAACATTAGGCCTCCACCCAGTTGGCCTCAAAACACAAACAACTCTTTGTTCACTACTTTTGAATATTTTTGTAGATATTAAATAACCATAAAATGTATGTGGTAGAAAAAAATGTGATCAGTTTTTTGAACTCTGTCTTCATGCCACAAACAATGAATGCGAAGTGACATAAATTAAGAGAATAGCAAAACTAAGCTTTAGGAGTTGCTCTGCTGATTATGAAAATTGAATAAATAAAAATTTTTGTCTAAAATATTTTTGTTCATACATATTATTTATAATGTGTTAATCCATGCTGACGGCAAATTAGTTTGCATCCGCTAAATTAGCTTAACCAAGCATGAGAGCAAGCTTGTTTTGTTTGAAAAAATTAGCAGATATTGAAAAAGTTTTAAGGATTTTTACAAAACTATGATTTACATTCATAACTTCTTATCAATATTATCGAAATTTTAAATGAATTCTCATTAAGACCTTGCTAGAAATCACTAATAATACTGGAGTGGGAAAACAACTCATTCTTTATTAAAATTCTAAAGAGAGTACACAAAACAAATTCTAAAAAATAATTCATTTTCTTATACTCATTGTTGCTAAACATATTTAAGATTTATTGTATTTATAAAGATAAGATTTATTGCCTCCGAGGCATAACAATATACTCTGACGCTTTTAACAAATTTTTCATCGCTTTAAAATTTTTTCAACATTTCTGAATGGCTATCATTTTAAGAAAATATTGTTACTTATCTTTGTTATACTTTTTACTGTTGACTTTCTCAGTCATAAAATATTTTTTATCAGCAGCTGGTTTTTATCTTACCATTATTTCATTCTATGTAATCAATCATTGTGACTGCAAAATACGCAGTTAAAATTAACTTGTTACAAACCAAACACAATTTTAAGTTTGTCATACAACAACTGTGGTAATATTTAAACCATAACAATTACTAAGCCGACGGCTTTTTCATAAAGAGTTTTAATGGGGGCATTTTTAATTTTGTTTTTGATTAAGGATTAGTTAATAAAAATAAATTGGCCATTTCAGCCCTAGAAAAACCTTTGACCGAGCTTCTATTGATCAATTGTGTTGTGCGTGATCGAGAACGGGACCTACAAGTTTAAAGCCGACTCCGAACGGCTTATGATCTCAATAAGCTTTACATGGCAGTTTTTACTCTCTGAGGTTTGCCTGTTTGTCTGCAGAGAGGTGACGACCGAACAGAAAATTTAGTTCAATTGAAGAAACATTCTGTCTGAGCTGGAATTGAACCCGGGCTACAGCGGTTTTTTAGCTTAGAGGCCACGCACTTTAACCACTAGGCTACGGCCGCCACTTTTAAATGGTCTATAAGTCCAATTTATGTTTATAAAACTGTTCTTAAGTTTTGAGTTCTTTTTCGAAGGCGATTTGGAATTTTTTAATAATCTTAGTTTTTTATAAATCTTGATAATAATAAAATGTATATATGAATACGCGTAGGCGAAACAGTTCGGTGCCATTTTCTCCCGTGTTTCTCAACCGATTTTGATAATTTTTATATATTTTATGCGACCTTTCACTTGAAATATGATCATTTAAAGAATATTTCTTAAATAGAACCTAAACTGTAAGAGATGGAAGAACATGGTGTAAGAGAAAATTTTAGACATTGCTTAAATGTACAAAAAACATTACAATTATTTTTTGCTACCTCTTTTTTATAGTGGAATGGTAAAATTTCTTACAAATAGGCAATTTTGAAAAATTTCCGTTATTTTGACATCAAAATGATGACAATATCTCGAAAACTGTAGCTTTTCGTACAACGTACTTCTGCATGAAAAGTTGTTGGTTAACACTGAGCGGCAAACTGAAAATAGAAATAGAGTCGTTTTTTCCTCTTTCTACGCTCACCTCATATCACAGTGTAGATCGAAAGGTCAAAGTGAAAAGGTCGAATTTCTACCACTGGCAAACTCTAGCAATAGTAAAAGATCTTATGTGGATCTAGCAAAATCTGTTAACTAAAGCAAATCTTCATATTAAAATACTTTTTAAAATCGAAAGTTTTTGTCGATTAAATTTAAAAAATCTTATGTTATTTTGACACTAAAACATCAACTTTTTCATATAACACTCTAATTTAAGAATAAAAAAAAAACGATTAGAAAATCAAAGTTTTGATTTTCGGAGCAAATACACATATCTCCGCTGTTGTTGAATATATTTCATTAAATTTTTGTCTTTTATTGGGTTAAAAGATCAATAAAATCACTTAATCAGGGGTTTTATGGAAACCGACAATTGCCAGAATTGGTTTGGAAATGGACACAAATTTCTTTTTGGTGTCATAGAAACCTATTATTGATTAAGAAACACAAAACCAATTTCGAAAATTAAACTAATTTCTAAATCGATAATCGGTTTCTATGACACCAAAATGAAATATGTGTCAATTTTAAAACCGATTCTGACAATTGTCAGTTTCCAAAACACCCCTGAATAAAAATGATTCAAACTGCAGTGTTGGCTGCGCTTATATATTTCTAATTTCTTTTTCAAGAAAGGTCAACAAATTTAATTTTTACTCGAAAAATAGCTCGAGTTGGTTTTCTGTAATACAAAACAAAAAACACAAATACGGGTAGCACTTTTTTGTAGCACTTAAAAAAAATGTATCGAAAAAATTACTCCAATATCTCTGATGTTCTCAAGAAGCTTTACATGGCATTTTTTACCCGCTGAGGTTTGGCATTGGCTGCAGAGAGGTGGCGGCCGAACAGAAATATTAATTCAATTGAAAAAACATTCTGTCTGAGCCGGGAATTGAACCCGAGCTATTGCGGTCTTTTAGCTTATGGGCAGGGCAACACATTTCACCCAGTAGGCTACGGTCGCCACGGTCAAATTTTAAATAGCAATCTTAAAAAATACTTGGAGTGTTTGGTATTTGCTTTTATTTATACTAGTATCGCCTGTGGTCGAAATTCGACCAACTTCGAACCAAAATTTCAATCGCTTTTCTCATTCTGAGGCATTGACTTTGCCTTAAGAAAGTGTGTTGTACTAAGAAAATCTTAAGTTTCGAGAGAAAGCAACAGTTTTCGAGATATCGTCATAACTTTTATACCAAAATTTATCAGAATTTACTACTTGTGAAATAAAAAAATGTACTATAAAAAATGCTTATGGTAGGGTATCCGTAAGAGATAGTGAAAAATGTTTTTCCTACATTGTATTAATATCTAAAACTTCCACCTCCGCCATGTTCTTCCATTTTTTTTAGTTTAGGTTTTACTTCAGAAATATTCTTTCAATTCTCATATTTCAGGTCAAAGGTCACATAACTATTCGGTGAACTTCTTCTCCTACTCTAATTTATTTAAAAAAAATTATCAAAATCGGTTCAGAAACGCGGAAGAAGTGTTTCTCTTACGCCTATTTTTATATATAACGAAATGGCTTAAAACATAGATTTGGGTATATAACTTTGGAGTGGTTTGAAATATTTGAAAATTTTTTTCACAGAAATTATTTTTAAGCTGAGCTTTGTAGAAAATATAAAAACAACATTTTTAAATATTTAATTTTCATCAAAAAATCATAGAGGGTAGCTCATGATTTTCGATGATAGAAACTGTTTTTTGCATTATGTGTCGAAATGAAGCACTTCTTGCTAATAAATGATTTGTCATATGAAAGAGTGTGAAAAAAAAATTTTATAAGAAAAAAAATTGCAACAACAAAAATGTTTGGCCTATTTTTTGAGCAAAAACTGAATATTTTAGAGGTATTTTTAAAACCATATAAAACATTGAATTAGTGAGATAACGGCAAATCTTTTCTTATTTCTCCAAAGTCAATTAATTGATCTTTCAGGCAAAGAAAATTTAATGAAATTCGATTGAAAAATGGCTAAGATATTTGCTAGCAAAATCAAAACTTGAAATTTCAATCGTTTTTTCTTATTCTGAAGCGATGACCCTGCTTCAAGGAAATACGTTGTACTGAGAGAATCTACATTTTTTGAGATATCTCAAAAGTTTTGTTGCCATTATAACAGGAATTTTTTTTAACATATTATCCGAGAAAAATATTACAAAAAAGCTTTCGTAAAGCGTTATTTTTCTGAACCAACGGCGTTTCATACAAAAATACGTTGTACTGAAAACATCTATAGTTTTTGAGCTATCACAATAATTTTTCATGTCAAAATAACGGAAATTTTTCATTATTTCTATTTGTAAGAAATTTGACTATCACAATATATAATCACACTTTTAACATAAAAAATGCTTATTGTAGGGTATCCGTAAGAGATGGCGCAATATCCCGGAAGTATTTTTTTTGCACACCTTATCAATGTCTAAAATTTATTTTTACATTATATTCTTCCATCTGTTACAGTTTAGCTTTTATTTAATAAATTCTCTGTTTACGCTCATATTGCAGGTCGAAGGTCACCAATCTAAAATGTAATCATACTGTGCAGCCAGATCTTTCATTTGATACCTCATTTACTATTCTACCTCTTCTTAGCCCTGAGATTCCTTACTAAAAATAATACAAACTTTCAACGTCAACATTTCGGGTCAGAGGTCATAAATTTAAAATCTAAAATGATTCTGCACATAAAAGGCGCAGTACCTTTCGAATGATATAAGTTTCATTGCCCTTATTCTAAAATTAATATCGAAAAAGTGTACGATAACATTTGATGTTTGCCTATTAATATATAAGATTCTACATAAAACATAAGGATTCGATTCTCTACTATTTGTGTAAAAGTTCAAACTCCTTGCAAGAGCTCAAATGGCCAATTCGATTTTATAACTTTTAACAACAACTTTAAAAATATAAAACGTTTCGATACTTATTCAACTTGGTGACCATTAAATAAAATGAAAGACTTGATTGAAATATGAAAGAAGAATTGCTTCGATACTTTTGGGATTTTTGTATGTTTTAATATCTTCTACAACAGCAGATATAACATGTTGAAAAAAAAAAAACAAAAAGCTGAATGAAATCATAAAAAAAATTGTATCCGCCTCAAACATTGTTGCTTGCTTCCTGTTGGTGATAAAAAACTCATTCATGTTCATCATAAAAAACATGTCGTTCCTTTAGAAAGCTGCTGCTGCTAGTTGGCTATATAAAGAAGTGCTGCCTCAAGCAAATCAATTGAATTCCTAACAACATTCCGACGTACCTGTTTATGGCGAAGCGTTGGACCGATTACAGAGCAGAAAACATAATAAATTTTGCGACTAATAACGGCATCGCGTAGCAACCAAAACCGAACTGGTATGGCAACCTTAATCGCATAATCCAGCCAGTAGCGTGCCTTAAAACGACAACGTTTCTAAAATCTTAGCCGATCCCAAATGCTATAAGAAGATTAACCCTTGCGCACCAAGCAGTGACAGCTTTCATAAAGAGAAACAGCCATAAATTGTTTTTGTTTTTCTTTTTATTGAAACAGGAACAGCTGGCAATATACATACATAGGTATGTATGTGAAACATGTTGGAAACCGCCTGTACGGAATGTTACTCGTAGCAAAGACAGGCAGGTGCTGGTGGCTCTGTGCTATAATAGCTTTGCGACTCTACTCATCGTTGCCAGTTTTACCAAGGGTCACAAAGATTGTGTGTGCTTTGTTTGTAGTTTTTGTTCAACATGAGTTTATGGTTTTATTTTATGGAGCCTTTCGTCAACACGTGCCACACTTAAAAACCTAATTTGACTGGTATTTTGTCCAAATAAATTTTGCTGTTAAATTTTGTTCGGCTAACATAAATATTGGTTATTTATTTTAATATGGCTTACAAGTAACGGCCAATTTGTACGGTAAACATTAGAAGCAATATTGTATTTGATTATTTTTTATCATTGCCTTAATTCATAGAATCTTTGTAATCTAACTTTTCCTGTCTATTGATCTGCAAATTGGCTTTGATCTTAGAAATGGTCATCTGATCCAAGTTAATCTCAACACTCATAAAACAAAATTCATAAAACTCGTCATATCTAATGTTCCGCTTAAGCACTTTTGTGTTTAGCTCTTTTTTAAGTATGTTATTATGACTCACTTTTATAATAAATACTTTTGTTATGCAGTTATTAGCATACATACATAAATTAAAACAACAATATTTCAATGACGTATACCATTTTACGGTTTGTTTTAAGTTTTTCTCTGACTTTTTACATACTGGCAAAGTTTTCTCACACTTTTATGTGGAAAAATGACTATAGCAAGAATTACAAAAGAGTGAATGCATGTATGGAAATGGTAATAAAAGCAAAACACGCTGCTGGTGACAAAATACAAATATAAAACCATGCGAATCCACTCAAGTAACGAGTGCAGCTTATAAACACTGAGTAATCATAAATAGCTTGTTTATACACAGTGTCAGTATAGACTCTATTCGGCGGGTGTTTAAATAAGCACCAAACTGTTGTGCACAAGTAATGCTAGTTTTTAATTACGATTGAAATTATTGAAAAAAGCAAACAAAAATTCCAAATAAAAAAATCAAACATTGAATAAGGTCAAAAATTGGTATATTCTGAATTTCCGTAGACCTTTTTCGAAATTCAATTAATCTGCATTTTAATTGATCTATTCTGAATTTTACTTCACCTTTTTTTAATTTTAATTGACCTATTCTGATTTTCACTTGATCCATTCTGAATTTCGATTGATCTATTTTGAATTGTAATTAATCTATTTTTAATTTCAATTGATCTACTCTGAAACTCTGAATTTTAATTAACCCTCATCGGTACCTCGAGAAATACATCTAATCGGTCCAATTGTATGCGCGCGCATACACATATATTTTTAATTGTAAAAAAGCTAAAAAAAATTAACAACCATTTATTTTTTGTGATTTTTTATGCTTATTGCATTGTTTACTATCATATTAATACATTTGAACTTCATAAAGGTAGATTTAGAATGAAATGAATTATAATATTACATATATTAGAAAAAAAAATTTAATTCTTAACTTTTGTCAATAATTTGTACATTTTTCGCATAAATTGAAATTATGTTCAGCACAAATAAAATTTCTACACTTTTCACAGCGTGTAGCAAAAAGATTTTTGTTGTTTTTATATGTGCAGATGTAGCATCGGCCTCGTTTTGATGTACTTGGTAAATGGCGAATCTCCCGAATTCTTTGAATAACACTGGAGGCATCATTACTTTGAGGTTGTTTTTTACGTTAAGTGATCTGTTTTTCAACGAGATTCAATCCAAGCTCCTCGATAAAAAGGCGACGACGGATATTATGGTTCGTTTTAGAATTTTTCCAATTCGGGAACAATGCAATGAACGTCACGAATGCATTCAAGGCACTAACATCAAGCATGTTACAGAATACTGCCATTGGCCACCGATTGACTTTTTGTTTGCATGTGTACGTAGCCGCCATTTGATCCATAGTATCAACTCCACTCTTGGTTTTGTTGTAGTCTTCAATGATGTTAGATTTCTTCTTTTCACTATTCTCATTTATGCTGACAACATTGTGGTATGTACTGAGCAATGTCACAAATCGGTACCGGCGAGGAAAATATGACAACATAACTGCTTGCAATTTATGTTCATATACAACTTCTGTATGATAAATTGGCTTTTGACGCATGTTGAGTAGAACTGAAGGAATTTCAGTCCTATTTTTCCTTATTGTTCCCAAAATAGTCATGCGATTCTTATGTAAATCTTCTGCCAATTCATACGAAGTGAAAAAGAAGTCACACGTTACATTTCTGTCAGAAAGTCCTTCCACCAAATCCAAAGCAACACGCCGTCCGAGATTACGTTCAGGAGTGGCATTACGATTCCGACCATCATAAATTTATGTGTTGTATGCATACCAGCTTTTTGAGTCGCATGGCACCCAAATTTTGATGCCATATTTCGCCGGCTTGGATGGAATATACTGACGAAACGGACCAATTTTGATGCCATATTTCGCCGGCTTGGATGGAATATACTGACGAAACGAACATCGCCCACGATACGGAACTAACTGTTCATCTACGGTAATGTTTTTTCCTGGTGTATATACAACTTTCAAATTATGATTCCGTTTATCGTATACATTTCGAATCGGTGCCAACTTGTCACGTACAGAAGTACTTGTAGATGCAGTGTTGGCCATACGTTGTTTGCGGTCATCAAATCGAATGCAACCATGGATACGCTTGAACATTTTCAAAGACACACCATTCCGATACACACCAGAAAGCAGCAATAATCCAAAGTATGCGTGCAGAGTGTCCAAATCAATGTTTTCCCAATCGTCTTTGTACTTTCGCACACCATATAAATTCGTCATGTTCAAAATAATATTCTCAAACGGTTCAAGGAACATGTGAAATGCAGACGAAACATCAACTATAGTAGCAGCTGCTAATGCTTTTGGACCTGAATTATAACAAAAATGAAACATATAATGAACATGAACCCATAACAAAGAGGGTTGGTTTATACCTGAAGTGAAATTTTCTGCACGTCGAAATGAATTTCTTCGATTTATTTCAAATGGTTGCGATGAATATTCAATTTTTTTATTTATTGAAAAATACTTATTTTCAGGATTTGCTGCTTTTTCTTCTGCTTAATTTTGCTCAAGTGGCTCAATGTCGTCTTCATCCGAATGCACGCTAACTTCAATTTCATCATTCTCCTCGTCTGATAATGCAAAATCATCGTCACTATTGCACGGAGATTCGCTTTCCAAATCAAAATCCATTTCTAGTTCATCTCGCTGCCTTCTTTCACGTAAAAGTCTATCCATTTTTTATCAAATACTTCGAAAAACAACCAAAATTCAAATAAATACGCAAACAAACTTCACTTATGCGTGTTCTAAAACAAACTGAATTTCATAAAACGAAAAAATAAGAACTTGCTATAAATCCACACAAAAATAAGCGGCATTCCAGGTACCTGCTTATGTGTATGCGCGCACATATACAGGGACCGATTCGTAACTATAACTGCACAGGCAAATACAGTAAGGGTACAAATTCAAAAACGGGTTTTTTTGGATGTTGAGGCAAAATAATTCTACTTTGCAAAATACAAGGTCATTCCGCTGAACCGTTTTTATTTTATTCAAGGTTAAAGATCAAAATTGTATGCGTGCGCATACATGGGCCCGATGAGGGTTAACCTATTATAAATTTTAATTGAAGTATTTTGAATTTCAAATAAAATTTCTGATTTTCAATAGATCTTATCTGAATTCCAATGGATCTTTTCTTAATTTCAATTAATTTTTTCAGAATTTAAATTGATTATTTGAGAACTTCGATTGATGCTGAATTATAATTGGATATTGTGCAATATAATTTTGTAACTTTGAACAAATTTTAAAAGCATTAAAAGCATGTTAAAATGTATTTTAACAACAAGAAAGTTTAGAGAATCGTAATTTTTTTGTTCCAACTTATGTTGGGGACTTAATTCATAGAATATACACTGTTATTTTTAAAGATTGTTATTTAATGTCTGTATCCTCTTCTTTTTTTCTGTTTTTTTCAATTTCATCTACTGGGTTAAAGGCCCTCACAGATTACTAATACTTAAAAACTAACTGACCCAACTAATTACTTAACTAAGTCGGATATCACAAAATTAACGGTTTCACTTAAAAATTAGTCAAAATCAAAATAAGGTCAAAATTAGCCCATGTGTGAAAAAATTGTCCCCTCTTTTAAGAGTTAACACGGTATCTTAATTCAAAGCGCGAGAGCACATAATAATGTCATTGGCCGCATTCAGCGCAGAAAACAGTTGGCAACTGTTGTGTAAAAATTCGCTGAATGGTACATATTTGGTAGCGCTAACTAAAATTGATAAAGTAGCGAACGCCTTTTAATCGAGCGAACAAATTCTATGCTACATGAACACAACTGTTTGCTTAACTGTCAGATGCTGTTACTGACGCTGTTAAATTAATAAACGCAGAAGGAACGCATCAAATGTAAGTGAGAAACCTTTGCAATTGAATTAAATTTACATACAAATTAAATTGAATCTAACTTCTGATGTGTAGAGAAGCAACACATTCAGACATTCAGAGAAAAACATCGTGAACTAAGGTAACGCTACTATTAGGCCTTTTCCACACTTGGTCAACGCAACTCCAACTCAAATTGCTAGCCTGTGCATTTATACCGGAACCTTCAGAAGTCGAAAAACATGAGTTACATGTTGCATGACTTTTGAAGCAAGTCTGAAAGCATTCGGCTTATAGTTGCATTGCTTTTCAACTTTTTCGCTGTTGCGTTGAAGTTGTGTTGGAATTGCGTTGACCAAGTGTGGAAAAGGCCTTACAGTTCACAGCAGTTGTCTGCGCTGATTCGTAAATTTATTGCAATTAGAAAGGCATCAGGAAAGAGGCTCATTGAAACCATAATTAGTTCTATGGTAAGGAAAGTAGAATAAAATTAGCTCTCTCAAATTACGTGCTGGAACATTGAATGAAAGCTAATAATTCAGAAGAATTACTTTTACCATCAATTATAGCCTTAATGAACACAATATTATCAAAGATTCGTCTATCAGATAAATTACTGAGGCCTTACAGACGCATCCAATAAGTAGGCATTGTTTCCCAAGCGTACAGTCTTCTCAAGGCAAATCTAGTACATCGTTTTTGGATATTCTCAATACGGGCAACCGATACATCATTAAAGGGGTCCCACACAACCGAAGCATACTCTAGTAGAGATCTTACCAGACTTAAAAAGATTGTTCTAGGTGTTAAAGGATTAAAAAATTCCCTGGAATTCCATTTCGAAAACCCAAATTGTGAGTTCGCTTCCAATATAATCTAAGTGAGCATCAAAAGAGAGTTTATGGTCAAAGTAGCCACCAAGGTCTTTAAATTGACTCACCCTGAAAAAATCATCGCAAGAGTTATACTTATATTCATAAACAATATGAGTTACTTTCCGAGCAAAAGTGAGAACATAATATTTTTCCAAAATACAGATTAAACTGGTTAGTATTACACCATTGGAATAAAGCTGAAATATCATCCTGGAGCTTCACGCAGTCCGTAAAAATCTTTAACTTCTATAAAGATCTTCAAATTATCGGCATATAAAAGACTTTGCTAAACTAAAATGACGGAGTAACATCGTTAATGAATAAGTTAAAAAGAAAAGGACCCAAGTGACTCCCTGGGGAACACCGGACGTAACCTTAATGTACCTGGAATAATTTTAACCAATCTTGACCGCTAGTGTTCTATCAGATAGATATAACTGAATCCATTTTAAGTAATTAATGAATTACTTAATTAATAAAAAAATAATTAATTAATGGGTAATAATTAATTAATACCCAGTATTTCAACTTTGGAAAAAATTGGAAAAATGGCTAAGTTGGAAGTAGTGGATCTATCTTTGAAAAAACCGTGTTGTCATAAGACAACGCACTTCAGCAAATAGAAGCTTATCCGAGAACAATTTCAGATTTTATGTCAATAAAGTATCTGATATATGTCCGGTGCCCGTGTCGGTAAATGTCCGACCTCTGCACCAAAATAAGTGCTATTTCTGGAACACCTTGGGCGGGCACAATGTACGAACGAAGACCGATTCGGGCACATGTCAGTTTATTGTGTCGAAATATATGTAGTCGCTCGTTTTTGAACACTTTATTGACATAATACAGACTTACTACGGTACTATTTCAGGTACCTTTCAAGATACTTGTTGGGTATGTTTCGGGTATATTATAGTTAAGACTCAGTCCAGTTTCGATACATATCAGCTATTTTATTGACTTAATATATAAATTTTTCTCGGGTCCTGTTTGCTGAAGCTCGTTTTCATTCGGCTTAATATCAATGTGCGATAAATTTGTTTTCATAAACTTCGCAGTTTTTCGTTACTAATCGTAGCTTTTAAAAATAAAATTGAGTCCGATACTCTGGACTTTAGTCCCTGAGTAGTTTAGTAAGGACAAAAATTTTTTCTCGGGTTTTTCATAATTTTATCTAGGACTTTAGGGATAATTGATAGCTTTCCGATAGTCCTGTAATTTTCAACCAAATGCTTTTGGTTTCCACTCATTTAGGAAAATCCCACTAGAAAAGGAATTGTTGAAGATTAAACACAATACGATGTACAAATTAGGCACACAATTTCTTTCATATGCTGGAGGAAGCACATCGAAGCCGGTACTCTTTGAGCAGTCCAGGCTCATTAAAGCTTCAAGTACCTCCTTAATCGATATTTCTAAATTACCAATGTTCAATAGTTTCGGCACTTCGGAAAAACTATTTGCATCACTGGGAGAATTCGAGTTATTAAAAACAGATCCAAAGAAATCAGCAAAGTTCAGTTATCCTTTCCAAATTGTAAGACATTTCCCCTCTATTGTTAGACACTTCCCATTGATGTAGGAAAACTAGTAGATTTTATATTATTGTTAACAAATATTCAAATAGATTTCGGATTCGATCTAAGGCCTCTCTAAATGAAGTTGATGCATTTCTTAAACAAAAAGTTCGCCAAAAAGTCAAATTCTCGCCTACGTTAAACAAAAATAGCTTTGTCAGTTGACAAACCGGTTCCTTTGAATTGTAAATGAGCTTTATAACTTAGATTTTTTAGGTTGACTAACTTTCTATTAAGCCATGGATGCTTGAAATAAAGCATTTGTTTACTTAAACAAACCAAAACCCCAAACTCTAATTAACAGACCCAACATAGTTTAATCCGACATAGTTAGTTGTCGTAATTGAAATTGTATGCGAGACTACGACCAACCCTCGGGTCATCTGTTAGCTGCATATCACATTTGAATAGTTCGTATTTAAAATCATCAATAATAAACATAAGATCTAAAATTCTGATAAGATCATGTTTAATGTTGTTTATCTGAAGCAGCTTTAAAACATATAGATCATCACAAAGGGAGTATTCAATTGCGGTCTTTAAACCAAAAGGCAGTAATATTTTTTCCTCAGAACTAAAATTTCACTCAATATTTTCGGAAAATGTACTTATAAAAAACGAAAAAATGTTGTTCTTTAAATATTTGTATCATTGTATGTTTTATTGTCAGCATAGATTGCATAATCAAGGTTTAATGTACTTCCATGAACTCAATCGTATTTGGTATAATGTTATTCTGCACACATATATTGTTTAGGAAACTTGAGCGCAAGTTCCAAAATCAGTTGGTAAGTATTCTCTGAAGCATATCTGAGGATCATATCAAGGTTCTGAAACAAAATTACTTTCATCAATATATATTAGATGAAACAAATGATTTTTCTTATTATAATAACAGTTAATCTGAAAAAGTCCATAACTTGAAAACTCGTTTTCTCCAGTATAAACACAAAGTATGAGTTAAGAGTGTGGAATTGAAACGTGGACGTGCCCCCAGCCTTCAGAATAGTTTCCTTTACAACTCAAATGAGAGTCTTAAATAGAAAGTCTAGAAAAGGAGATCTGAGCTAAAGCCAATTATTACCAAAAATGGCTACAGGAAACTAGCGTAAAATATAAATGTAGTTAATTCAATTCAAATTGGCACTAATTAAATTGCTTATATCTTATAGCCAAAACCAACCGTTTAATAAATTTTGAATAATCTATACAACTGACAACATAACAACTCATTAAAATTCAACAAGCATCGCGAACTTAGCAAAATCGTTGCCTTTGAAGATAGCTTTACTATTTCTACTACAACAAAATGTGTGGCCTAAACAAATTTAACTTCCTGTTATGCCGGTAAAGACGGCAAGCGTTATAGGGTTCTTAGCAAAGTTTTACTGCATTAAAAATTCTGAAAATATAATGGAATTTCCCAGCGAATAAACTCAAGTGTTGGTTTTGTTGCTTTTTTGTTTAACCCAAAACAGCATTTATTAAAAGACAAAAACAAGGTAAGACCCTCAAATGCGAGACAGTAGCAAGGAAAGCGCTGAACGTTGCAACAATAGCGCAAAAAGTTCAGTATCAAGGGCGACTCCAAGTCTAAAGAACAATCGATTTAGTGTTAATTGTATACGGAGAAGCCTACAAATATGTTTGCTACCTTTCAGAACTATGGCACACCTTCAGCTGTTCCGCTCAGGGGGTTGCAGGGCGTAGTGTTTAGTCCACAAAGCAAGCGTAGGCAAACGATTGTTAGCAGAGGAGCGACCAACCACAAACGCAATAATACACTATATAATATTTGGGCGGAAGAGGTGGCAATGGCGCATAGTTCATGTGTTGCTAAGGTAAAAACAAGGACGAGTTAGAGTCTGCTTCGGTAAGCTGCTTTCGTGAAAACGTAACTGCCACCATAAAACGTAGTAGTAACACGCTGCTTAGTGTTGAAGTGCCTGGAGAGGAAGTCAAGCCTTATGAAATATGAAGGTTTTTAGAGGCCACCTAAGACGAGGGGTAGCTGAAGACAGAGGACAAGAACGTTAAAGGCCAAAATGTAATGGTAATCAACGTTAGTAGTGTCGAAGTTGTTTGACGAAGAACCATCACACGAACGCCTGATGGCTGTCATCGTTCCTGGTGGTCTTTCGTGGTGGCGTAGCCCTTGTTGATGATGATGACAAGCCTGATAAAAGCTTTTATGATCCCTTTTAATATTGATTAAGTTATAAATTTAGTAAATGTTTCAATTCAATTTGGTGCTATTGACAATGGCAAAGACCATAAAAAATGCAATCAACAAATTGGCTATTAACGTACCTATTTTTGTTATTTGTTACTACTCCAACCGCCTCAAGTTGTTGTTTTTTTATCTTTTGCCACACTAAATTTTATTTACGCCTATTAATGGTTTTATTTGCACTTCACTTTATTTCAATTAAACTCAATTCCAGCTCAAATGCACTCTGTTTTATGTGGTAATGCACTTCAATTGCAACATATAAATTATACTTAAATGCTGATTACTTTCTGTAAATCTATTAACACTTTTTTAAATTCCCTTGCAGCTTCTATCACTTGTAAATTGCGCGTTTGTTGTTTTTGATTTTATTTTATCAATTTAATACGAGCGTTTGCTTCTCCAAATTTACTTTTAACCAATGCAGCAGCAAAGAATCAACTCAATAAAAATACAAGCAAACATTTTTACAAATTGAAAAGATGAATGACCAAGGCGCAGCAGAGCGAGAGCGCAAACGTAGATTAAATGTTAGCAATTGGTTCGAATGAGACAGCAGCTAAAGACAGCTGACGAGTTTTTGACAGCTGCTTATTAAAGATGCCAGACTGCCAGATTTATTGGAAAATACCATAAGTAATTTTTATGGAATCCTTTGCTTTTGCTACGTTTATGCGTCCGCCTTATTTGCAAATAATAATAGATGGGGTAGTGCACTAAATTTTCAGTTTCAGTTAACATATAGCCTTTGACTAGGTTAATCATAGAATTTTACTTCTCAAATTAACTTCTTTGGGTTTTCACTTAAATTTTCTATATTGGATTAAATCTTACACCCAAAAAAATCCTGTAGTAAAAATAAATAAAAATGTATTTGAAAAAAATGTAAATTAGTAACTCACCGTCCAAATAAAAATGTAATTATTTTAACTAATTTCAATTATTTACTTTTACTACATATTTTTTTAACTACAGAAAATAAATACATACACATTAAAATTAAATGTTTTTTAATTTATTTATTAAAAAAACTGCAGCTCGTGAGAAAATCAAATAAACGTATCAAAATCAAATAAACAATTAATTCAAAAAATGAAATCACAGCTCATAAAAATATACAGGTGCGACACCTGTTTCAAATTTTTTAAAGGCTAAATCACAATTTTATATTAGTAGCAAATATAATCCCATTTGTTATAGGATTATTATACCCATAAAGCTTAGTTTTGTTAAAAAATGAAAAAACAACAAGATTTTCAGGCCATTTTTCTAACTCTGGAAGCCCTTAATATTCCAAACTTAAACTTAATTCTAATGAAGTTATATTAATTTTTTAAAATCATTATTTTGTTAGTAATTGTGCAGAAATCAGAAAAATTTAACATATAGGTACTAATAATACATTTACACCGAAACCAAAACACGTTTTATCGCTATTGTGTTTTATCTCAAAACAAGACTGCTTACACCATAGAAGTAAAATATAAGGAAGCGGTGTAGTTGAAGTGAATTGAAGTATTTTACAAACACAATGAAGTTGACACAAACACAAAAACATTCAAACAGGGCCGCATTCGGATATGTAGTAAAGAAAGGGGTAAACTATTTTTCGTTTTTAAAGATGTATGTTTACTAAGTCATTTTTATGTAGCACCATTATACAATATGGTGCGTTACCGATTTTTTTACAGAGAAAAACATTAGTAAAATGAAAAAGCTACTTTTAGTGATTTTTTTAATAATTTATTTCAAAAACTTTTTTATAAGCTATTTGATTTATATTAAAATAACACAAAATCTAAACTACTAAAATCCATACCAAATTAAACAAATTAAATTCCTTTTAAAGAAATAGTTTTGTGTAGTTTTTCCGAATTGTTGGCTTTTCATTACTTTTTTTTATATAAAAGTATCTAATTTTAGCTTCCAACCTTAGGGCACTAATTCGTTTTAATCTCACGTCAAGTATCCAAAGACATCTGTAAAAAATATGTAAATATTAAGCTTATCTTCATACAAAAAAAATTAAGGCGCTCTTATTTGCCATCCTAAAGAATGAATGCGCTCATGAAGCAGAACTTGTGTTTTATCAGAAGCTCTAGCTCTCAAATGGCGGGAAAGATTTTTTCGCCATTTGTTTTGCTCGCAAGGGCTTATGTAAAAATGAAGCTTTATCTCGCTTCCTCGATTGACGAAAAATCCTTCTACACACGTATAGTGTGTGTGAGTAGAACACCATTTCCTTATATTTTACTTCTATGGCTTACACCGCCTTTTTCACGTTTTAGCTTAACGTTTATGTTTTCTTACTGTTTTTATTTTGCTCATTTTTGTGAAAAAATTAAGCTTTGACAGCTTGAGGTCACCACCTTCCATTTTTACCATGATATGTTTGGACCTTTACAGTGTTTTAATGGTGTTTCCCAGCTAGACACCTCCCAGTTAGACACGTAACTGTTAGATAACGTGTTATTTAACACGAGCGCTAACACGTTTCGTGTTATTTCTCCTTAAAAAATCCATACAAAACTTGTTACATTTGTTCTAGCGATAGGTTAATGTACAACAAGGGTTGCATCTCTGATTCTCATACATGTAGTCTGGCATCTCTGTCTTTCACCCATGTTTTATCCATAAGAAAAATATATAGCTGAGCTGCTCACACCAACAAACAATTTTATATGAAAATCAGTAACATAAAAAACCAACAATGCAATTTTTTGCAACATAAACACACATTTTTTACAAGTTAATAAGGGTTTTCATGCAAAGTGGCAGGCTTCTAATTTGGGCAATTAGTTATTTTTATCAGACAGGTTGTATGAACAGCCCTTAAAGTCGATTGTGCATTTGCAGCATATAAGTCAGCTGTGCGATCTGCCAGCGATTCGTTCCATTTAAACAGGGACGCTTTGCGGATTGTTTGCTTGTTTTCTGAAATTTTTAGAATTAAATCTTTATTAGTTTTGCTCAAATTATAACTTTTCCTTCAAAAAAGAAAACAGCTGATTGATCATATAAGTTTGCCACCTCGTTTGCTCACCTAAATCGAAGAGCAAATTTATCTGGTTTGTGCAAAAGCTTTTTCATACGAATTTTGACAGTTCATTTATAAGGCTGATAAACTTATAAGGTTTATACCATTTATAAGGGTATTGCCCATTTGCATGAAAACCCTTAATAGCTTAATTATTTTAATAATAACAAATTATGTGTACATTTGCCTTAAAGTCTTAACTCATATATGTTAAATATATCATTAAATAAGTATGAGTGTTTGCAACGCATTGAAAATGGCTTCAAAGGCTGTCAGTAAATTGTTTTTAACCTGGTCCTGAAGAGCATTTCCTTCACCACTGAGACTATCGTCAGACAGTTAAAATGTGGCACAAACTTGGAGATAGTTTCATGACTGTAGCAAACAGACTGGCATATCTCGTGGTGCCTTTGAAAATTATCGCAATATTATTGATGACAGAAACAATTGCTGACGTTTTTTGATGGTTTTTATAGATGAGTTGCCGGTATTGTTGAAGAGCTGCGAAAATTAACAACAAAAATATAGCAAAATAAATTTTTAAAAAAGATTTTTACATACATTTTAAACCACTAGCCCATCACCATCTAAACGATTATGTTGCGTGATCAACTACTGCTGCTGCTACTGAGTCCCTGCACGCGGCGTTTAAGATTGATATAGAATTAATTTTTGCCGACTTTACAAAATTTTAAATAAAAATGTAAAAATCTTATATATTGTTTTATTTGAATAAACTTTCCTTCAATAATCTACACAGCTCACTTTGATATGTTCGTTTATATTTTTGCTTTTTCAATATATTTTAGGCGAGTGCAAAAGGTGGATATATAACTTTCCTTTTTATAAAAGCACATTGAAACAAAGTTTGGTTGTCACCATTACATTCATACTTTCTGATGTCTTGTTAAACAAGGTAAGTTATATATGTTTGTATATCTTGCTCTTTTACTGCCAAAATTATAGTAAACTAGAAAAAAAAAACAAAATGAGCAGTGCAACAGAAAGGAAGTATACAAATATTATATTTATAAATCAAATAAAAAATTTAACAATTTTTCTTTTCAGAAAACCAAACAGATTCCCGGGAAACATTTTCGGTTGACTGGATTATCAACAAATTAAAAAATTTGCAAATAAATGCTGCTGTCGCTGGTGCCATTGTTGCTGTTTATGAAAACACGTGTAATATGTTATATGAATTGTGTGTGCTTACATATTAATTTTTATGCCGCAACTGTTGTAAGCTATTTGTAAGGTAATTTGTTTATTAAAAAATAAAAGAAATTCATATACAAATCGTCTTTTGTATTTTAAGCAACATGTCAGAGTTCTATTCTCTGGTTAGTGGGTGGGCATCATACAATGGCGGGGGGGGGGGAGAAGTAGGCACAGCTGAATTTGTTATTGGTGTGAGCAGTTCAGATATACTTTTTCTTATCGGTAAAACATGAGTGGCAGACAGAGATGCCAGATCACACAGATGAGCATCTGTCCATATATCTACCATCATCGTAGAACAAATTCAACGTACAATGTATGGAGAATTTTATATGACTTTATAGTCAAGGTCGCTACGTATATGCCATATATACGGAATATTTAACAGTTAGATGTCTAGCTGGGTTAGAGCTGTTTAGCTGGGCTAAATATTCCGTATATATGCCATATACGTAACGACCTTGACGTTAAATTCATATAAAATTCTCCATACACTGCACGTCAAATTTGTTCTACCATCATGGTAGATACATGGACAGACAGATTACAGCTCTGACATGCTTATTTTAAATTACAAAGACAATTCTTTAATCCATTTTTATGAGTTGTTTGAGTTGCAATAGTAATCAGTAATCCTATTAAGTCTTCTGAAAATAAAACCAATTTTGAATTGTTTTATTTGATTTACAATTTTTGTATACTTCCTTTCGATTGTACTGCTCATTTTGTTTGGTATGTTATTATTTTTTTTTTTAGTTTATTATATTTTTGGCCGTAAAAGAGCAAGATATACAATCATACATAACTTTCCTTGTTTAACATAACATCAGAACGTATGAATGTATTGCTGAAAGTCAAATTTTGTTTCGTTGTGTTTGTGAAGGCGTTAGAGCTGTCGTTTGGGTTTGTAATAAAACGCGCTGTGAGGTGTTTTAAATTTTGAATGGTAAAACACTAAAAATAAGTTGTGTTTTGGCTTTTAAACGCGATAAATGCATACAGCACGTTTTGAAGGTTTGGTGTAAACGTACTATAAATCTGATTCGCTATGCTGAAAATAAGATCGCCCCAAATACATATTCAACTGTGAAAAATACCTGCGCCCCTGAAGCAGTGTTTGTGTTTTGATAGATGTTGTTTGATCAAACTGGCGCAAAATCAACGGAGTCTAATTTGCCTTTTTAATACTATTTTTTATTAGAAATATATACATTTCTAATACAAATAAGTTAAGAAATCCAAACCGTATGTACATATTTACCTCTAGAACGGTTAATATGTACATACAAGTTTTCAGAAACTTTTACAATTTTTAACCGCACAACTCATGTCGTATTTAATGTAGTGATTTTTTTTCTTTGATTTTGTCGCTTATTTAGCAGTGAAAAAAGCTTAAAATTAGATTATTTTCAATTATTTTTTGGAGCAATCTTCCAATCAGATGCCAGGGAACTCAGATATGTAAAAAAAATACTCTCTGTCTCACTCGCACAATTTACAAATTGTACGACAGTTCACGTTTGTGTAAGCAACACCAATTCCTTATAAGTTACTTCTTAGATTATAACAGTGATGTTCCTCGACGTGTCGTCTTTAATTGTCGACATTTTGGTGTCGATAATGTAGAAAGTGTCGACAATGTAGACAATGTCAAGAATTGTGTAAACAATGTCAACAAAATGCAACACTGCGAAAATGCAAGTTCTATTTAGATTATGCTGATTCCTAAATTCTTTTGAAAATTTCGTTTAATTAACACAAACTAACAAATTTTACAATTAAACAAACAAAAACCATGCCCAGAAGGCGTTAAAATAAGGAATACTCCGTACTTGGACTCAATTTAATTAAAAATCACAATAAACATGCAGCCTCTTACATTAGTTATCTACACGTCGTTAAAAGTAATTGTATTAGCTGCGTTCCTTTCGCCCTAATATAATCGCGATAACAAATTTTCTCAAAGAAACGGCAAGAAAAACGACACGTAGAGGGCACTACCGTTGCAGTCAAAATAAAATTCAAACAAGCAATCATGATACAATAACTATTAGGTGTCATGAGAACGTGTGTCGTTCAAGACTGTTGTGAACTGTTATGGTAGCGATACCTTAGTGAACGTCAGAAAAATTGTAAATTATTTCATTTAATTATTAATATAATGCAATTATATAAAAAGTTTAAGTACAATTGTTGGCTCCGCTGAATGCGTCCAATGTGTGTGACACACGCGTTTTGTTTTGTTTTCTTTTGGTTAACATTCGATGGTCGCAGATCGTGAGAAAATAGGTAGTTGTCATGGCTACCTAATAGTCATTGTATCAAACAAGCAAATAATTCAAAAAATTAAATGACAACTCATAAAAATATGCAATTGCGGCACCTGTGTTTAAAATTTTGTGAAGGCTATATCACAATTTTATATGGATAGCAAAAATAATCCTATTTGTTATAGGATTATTATTTTTGTTTTTTCTTTGCATGTAAAAAAAATAATCTGGATTATTTTAAAGTGAATGGAACGCAGCTATTAATAGTATTGTCGACATCATGTTCTCTACGCCGCACATCGCTGGATTATAATAGGACCTTTAACATTTTCAACACTGTTCGTTTTTGCTTGTTCCAACTTCAGTCGTTCCACGTATGTTTTGACAGCTGAGTGACTTATTATAAGCATTATTAACTTCACGTTGGTGTTATTGAAATAAAAACAAAGAATTGTCTCTGAAAACAATAAAAACAATAACGACATCGCTTGCATTACTAGCAACAGCTAAGATTTTAATGCAAAACAACGCATTTATTTAGATACGTAGTGGTTAAAATGTGTAGTTTTTAGTTCATAACTTAAGCAAAACGCAAAAATAAAAATATTGCGCTAACCCACCGAATAATTTAAGGAAATAGCAAAGGGACAGCAAGGACAAAAGACACACACTAAACGACTTATTTGGTAAATTAAATAGTTTCCATAGCAAATTAGTTGTATTAATATGCATTCTAAATCAAGTAACAAATAGTTGCATATCGTCTATCGTTGGACGTTATCGCAGTGAAGCCAGTGGAGGCTCTGCCAGTGTCAGGCAAAAAGTAAATAAACTTGGAGCAAATATGCGTGGAATCGAAGGCAAAGTTGTTATTTTGGGTTCGCGGGGTAAGTTGAATGTTTGCATTTCTACACTTGTACAGCTATAAAAACAGACAAATTAAAAAAATATATATAAAAAGAACCGCGACAATAAAGGGTGTAATAACAATATCGTGATTCAGTGCAAATCGATCGATAAAAGACAACCTTGAGTCGACTCTCGCAATTCTCGGATAAGAAAGACGTGGAAATTTAAACGGATATCAGCAGAATTCTACTTTGCTACTGTTGTTTGTTTTGCTTTTCTTAACTTTGTTCAATATTCTTTAGAACTACTTACAATGATGTGTGCAATAAAAATTGTCACTGTTTATAGTTGCCACAAAAAATTACAAGTTATTTAGCAGATGCTTGGAGAGCTTAGAGTCTTTGCTTAAGCTGAAAATATTTATGCACAAACACAACCACTTAAATGTGCTCTATTTTCTTATCAGCTCCAATACAATTATTACAATTTCAAATAAACTGTGTTGTAATAGAAATAGAATGTGTCTGTTTACTTAATTTTACGTAAATAAATATGATTGTTTTTATGTCTCGTCGTATTATGATTCAATCTGATCATAACTGCATCCATAGTTGGCATGCTTTGGGGGAATTTTATTAAAAATGTTCTGTTTTTAATTTTTAGACTACTTATAACGTGAGTACTTTGCACACAATTATTCTTTTGGTTGCATTGTTTAAATTAAAAAGTCCTTAATTTTTGTTAAAGAATAAATTGTTACAATGAGAACTAGGTACTTTTGTAGTACGATATTAAGTCTTTAATACTTAAGTTTTAATAACAATAAGGCTTAAATACATTGTATTGTGCTATATTAATTGTATGATACATAGTATAAAAGCAATTATATAATTATACAACAAATTCTTCTAACCTAAGAGGAAGAGCATTCCAAAGTTAACATAATTTTTTCTAACTGAAGTTTTTCATACAAGTATAAAGGTTGTTTTCCGCATATGTATTTTTAGCAGATACATATAGTTTCAAACATTTAGATATGCTATTAAGGGTTCGTCGAACCCCTCCCCTCCTCTATAAATTAACGTGACAAATCAAATAAAGAAATTCATTTATTTAAACATATTAGGGCTATTCACAATCCGGTGCAAATGGTCTTGCACCATAGTATTGCAAAATGGAAAGTATATTTTTAATCTACACTAACAAAATAATCAAGGCTACATTTACTACACTAAAAATTAAGTATAAGGAAAGTTCAGTATAAGGAAAATATTAAAATTAGTATAAACAAAATATCAACAATTTACAAAGTACAGAATAATCAAACGATACATACTATTTGAGCTAAATAATATTAAATCGGAAAAATTTTTTTGTATTAAATCAAAATATTTATTTTAATAAAATGACTAAAAATCAAATTCCCTAGATTTCTCGATACATACTTAAAAAATCTTTCTCAGCTTTGGGATACGAAATGCGAAGCGTATAAAAATAAGATAATTTTGTTCTTCACTGTCTAAAAATTGTACGTAGAATGAAGTCAGATGCGAACGTACGACTTGATCGTACTACTCGGTAGTATGTATTAAGAGTCGTATCGCCTAATGACCATATCAAGGAAAAAAAACGATTCCAAATTCAAAGTTTTGACTTTCGACGTAAATATCTCTTTTTTCAATATATTTTATTCAATATTCTTTTGTCAGAAAGTTTTACCAAAGTAAAAGAGTGTCTCCGGTTATGAGACACGTTATGTTTTTAGCTCAGAACTTTTGACCAAGTGTATAATATATGGTCATATGCATAGCAATGGAAATCTTTTCAAATAAGCAAAATTTTTTCTGGAGTAACTATATTGATTTAGTCAACTTTGTCAATAAAGTTTACCCATTTGTGGGACACCTTTACAAATCCACTAAAAATGCGAAAATATAAAGAAAAACTACAAAAAATACGAAAAACAACAAAATTTATTAATTTTAGAAGCCTTCAACAATGGCACAGAAAATGGCACTTCTTTCACGGTATTCATCATCTTCTTCATCATCCAAATCAGAAGTGCAATGTTTGCATTACATAAATAGTTAGTTTGCATGCCAACGCACTTCAAATGCACTGGCCGTTTGCACTCATTGCATTTGATTGAGTTTGTTCCAGTCAATTTCGGTGGCAGAAGGTGTAAACAAATGATTAGCGAAAAAGAAATCTATCAAAACACTATCTCCTATAGAAACAACACAAAAATGGGCCACCATCTTTGTCACGAAGCGATGGAAGCTCTTTGGAATTCCATAGGTTCGAGCAGTCACTCTAATGCGCTTTTTCTCGACTAAATGCTCCTTAATGACTTCAACAAGCACATTAAAATCCAAATCGGTAGACTTTTCTGGGGTTGATATCGCTAAAAACGTGTAAAAATGCAAAAAAACACAATTTAAATATAATATGTTGACAAAAACGATGATACTTGACAATTTGTAAGTCAAACGCAAACATTAAAATGCAAAAAACAAGGTGTCCCACAACCGGTTACATGAGGAGTCTCACAACTGGGAATGATAGCCATTTTGAAAGTGACAAGCTAAATTGTATGGTTTTCTCATAACAAGCAAACAAATGCGTGTATTCACTTCGGTGTTAGGAAAAATACTGAGTACAATACAAGTTTTACAATACTCAAATTCACGATATTTGCTTTCTGTCAATAAATACGAAGTGTGTCCCACAACCAGACACACTCCCCCACTTGAAAAAAATTATTGCAGCATACCGTTAGCTAAGAATTTATATTTTTTAGCTTTTTTTCAAAACAGGTTCAAAACAAATTTCTGTTTCTTCCATAAACATTGCAAAATTTTGTTTGTCGTCAAAATAATAAAAACCGAAAATTGTGTTTTTATACTTTTCATATGACGTATAATTGTTATGAAAAAGTTTCACTTTGATAGAAAATTTGTTCTTTTTTTAATTTAATTTTAATTTTTGTAACGATTAGAATTTTTAGCATGTTGTTTTTATAATTTTTAAGAACACTATTTTTAAATAAAAAATTATAGGTGTTATATATTTTAGAATATATTAAATGCATAACCAGCATTTGATTTATACCCACAAGAGTGACAATAGCAGACATATTAAATAACGTAAGGCAAAATCAATTTTTGGACTACACTATTTATGTACGTGATCCACACAGGACAAAGAAGAACTAACGACAAAATCAAGACACTTTAATACTATTTGATATGTAGAAGATACTTGACCAACTTTATCTCTACATTCTATAACATAACTATGAGACATAAAAGATTAACAGCGCTTTCTCAGAACCCAAAAAATAAACTTAAGCTTCTGACACAAGTATTTATGGTTAACTTTATCAAAGTCATTGAAAAAGTAAAGTAAACAGAGTAAGGACATAAAGCCCAGCATCATAATCAGGCAGATTATGAAAACTGCATTTGATTTTATACGTTAAAGGTATCGAATTTGAATGTTTATTGCATGGTTATTGTAGGAAATCATATAATCTTTAGAGGCAGCAAAAGTGTAAACGAAAATGTTTTTAAGTAGATCAGGATTTTCATAACATTCATTTCTATTTTTGTAACATAAAACAAGTCTTTTAATGTTGCTCCACAACATTTTGGTTTATAAAGATAATATTAATTAGTCAGCAAAGTATCGAGATACCAATTGTAGTGGTTCTCCCTATATTCTGCAGTTGATTTGAGACACGAAAGTAATCGAGTAGAAGTAATCGAGGTGTTGGTTAATTAAATTGCTGCTGTAGCCTGTGGACACACTATCATTTGCCGCTGATAGCCCTAGAGTAAATATATTTTCAAGTATCACTTCTTTACTAGTATCGTTGGAGAGGATGATATTGATCACATATCAACATTAAAATCAAGAATGTCTCTTGCTAGAGCACAAAACAAAAGATCAAAAGAATAACATTTATTATAATTGCGCACCTGATTTTATTATTTATTATAATACGCACCTGAATAAATTATTTTAGTGATATTATCCCATTGGTATATTTGTATTAATTCTATTCCAGGTCCACTAGACCCTTTATTTGTAACTTTAAAATTTAGGATAGTTTAACAGTAAAAAGCTACTTTCCGGACTTTTTTCCCAACCCGATCATTTCTATAAATTGTGTAATTATTAATTAAATTGTGTATAAAAATACACTATATTCTCTTATAAATGTACTCTATATTTGTTTAAAAGTATTTCTCATATTGTATTTCTTTAAATTTTACCTTCCCCCCTCTTCTCTCTTTTAAGGTGTTGGAAAGACTTGTCTTGTCACAAAATATATTAAGAATATGATCCACAAAGATATTGGGCCCACAATTGCAGCTTCATTTTTTACCTGCAAAATTATGCTTGATGACGTTAAAATAAAATTACAGGTACTTACATTAAATTTTTTCTCTCAAACTATACCACATTTAAACACAAGTCTACTTCCAGATTTGGGACACAGCTGGTCAGGAACGTTTTAAAGCCGTTGCACCCATGTATTATCGCAATGCTAATGCGGCCATATTAGTTTTTGATCTCACGCAACATAAAACCTTTACAGAAATAAAATCCTGGATACACGAACTACATCGAAATGTACAAGATCCAATGATTCTTACATTGGTTGGCAATAAACTGGACTTGCCTGCTCAACGAGCTGTCTCACGAGATGAAGCCTATCTGTTTGCGTCATCAATTGGTGCCACCTACTTTGAGACATCAGCCGAAGATGATCAAGGTCTAGAACAAGTTTTTCTAGCCACAGCCTCGGGCTTGAAGCGTTTGGCGGTTGAAGGTAAAAGCCGCTCATTGCGTCAGTTCGACTCGTGTGACTCCATATCCGCCTACACAAATAACAACACTGCCTTCAGCCACTCAGCGGCGGCGATGGCCAATAGTGGCATTGCGTTTCGTTTGCCTGCAGTGCACATTGGAATCCCAGTGGAGGGGGATGTGAAGACTAATGGCGAAGGACGCCTGGAAATGCCAGCGTGGAGCATTGAGCATATTGCCTTCGGTGAAGAAGAGCATGTCGGCTGGTGTTGTTTCTAAAAAGAAAAGCGTTCATAAGCGTATCAGAGCTATAAGACAAAAATGTGATTGATTACCTTTTTCGTTGCAGCGCACGAATACTGCTATTAATATTCTAGAATAAGAATTTCCAAAGAGCTTATTTTGTAAGCTGACAAAGTGAAATTGTTTCGATGTTCTACATGCGTTCTTGTATTCTCAACAATTTGTTGAAATCAAGCTTGATTGTTATTTAGCTGCCAGAGCAAAATTTACCGTAATGCTGTATAAATTGTTTTGATGACGTAAAACGTTTATAAATAAGTTGCTTCAATGGTCTGTTTAACTTTCCTGGTAGTGACAGAAAACTCCTATTATATTAAAAAAAAAGCCTCGTTTCAAGCTGTTTCTAAAGTAGTCAGTTTTAGTAGGTGACAACCTTTGAATATAAGTGTTTTTTGTGTTTCCTTAATGTGTCATCAAAGATATTTTATGATATTAATACTAATATTAATATTATGTAAATCATTAAATACTCATTTCAATTACAGTTTCTTTACTCACATTGACTTGCTGCATATTCATTTAATCCATTTCGTTTTTTTATTTTTATTTTCATTTCTTTTGTTACATTTATTAATTAATTTATCTAACTAAAATCGCATGTAAGCGTCGCTGTTAGGTCTAAACCAAATAAAATAGCTTTAGATTTTTTAATAATAATTAAAATGTATCCTTAACGATGTGTACAAATTATATGAATTTATTTTAAAATAAAATATCTTAAAGTTTCACTGAAAATATGCATATTTATTGCAAAATAAGCATAAAAACAACACAGAATGTTTATCAACACTGGTTAATGCACAGCAAACAGAAGTAAAAAAATATATTAAAATACATATTGAGTTAACTAATATGTTGAGTAATATTTCGTATGCCGAATCTGTAAGCGCATTATATTGTAGTTTTCGGTACTTTTTCTTGCAACTCCTTCATTAAATTTATGGTTCTTTTTTAAATTAACCACTCAAAAATTTTCAAAAATATCTTTTTGGGGAGAAGATGTATAGTTGCAATATTCTGAAAAAAATTATGCTTACAGTATGTCAAGAAATTGTTTACACTATGAAAAAATCCTAATTTTTCTTTATTCTTTCGAGAAAAAGTAAGACTTAATTTTTTTTTGGTACTTTTTTTACATATTTTATTTAATTCGTGTGTTTACATCCAAATACAAACAAATTCAGTGCATAATAACAACAAAAACAAAGAAAATATAACAAAAACAAAATAAACCCGAAAAAGTAAGCTGTCAAGTTTACACTTAATGTTTTTCCACGAATTCTGCGATGCGTAATGGATTTACCGTTACCGGCTTCGATGCTATTTTGTGCAGCGTTCAATTGTTTGTCGTATGATAAGAACAATAGTGCCTTAGTCTTCGTTTGTTATTCAAAGTAAACAGTTAAATTTTGTGTAGTTATTTCAAAACCGTGATGCCTGGTAAAAGAACATCATTTGATGTTATGCAGTTGGTTTATTATAACCACTCCATAGGGAAAACTGTCAATGAGTTAGTAGACATGTTTTCCTTGACTAAAAAGACAATATATAACATTTTAAACCATTTGATAAATATTGTAGCTGGAAACCCACAGATTTCGACGAGAGAGCTTGGTAGGCACCTAAAAGAAGAGTTTGGTGTTGTGGTTTCACACGAAACTGTCCGACAGGTACTAAAAAGAAATAAATACTCTTCAAGAGTGACGCGAAAAAAACCATTGCTATCAAAGGCGAACATTCAAAAGCGATTGTCCTTTGCTGAGATGTACATGGACCAACCTGACAACTACTGGGATGACGTCATATTTTGTGACGAAACGAAAATAATGTACTATAACGATGGGCCGAATAAAGTGTGGCGAAAACCGTTAAAGGCATTGGAAAACAGAAACATTATTCCAACTGTGAAATTTGGCAAACTATCGGTGATGGTATGCGGCTTCATTTCAAGTAAAGGAGTCGGTGATTTGGCTTTTGTTGAGAACACGATGGATGTACAACAATATTTAAATATTTTAAAATGCAATTTAATCAACAGTGCTAGTAAATTTGGGCTAATAGACGGCAATAAACCTCTGTTTAAATTTTATCAGGACAACGATCCAAAACATAAGGCATATATCGTAAGGACCTGGCCTCTTTATAATTGTAAAAAAGTGTTTGATGCACCAGCCCAAAGCCCAGATATGAACCCAATTGAAAATTCGTGGGTATATTTAAAAAAAAGTGGCCAAAAGACATCCAACAAACCGTGAACAACTGAAATCTTATGTATTAGAAGAATGGAACAAAATTCCTGATACATACGACATGCAGAATTTAATTTATTCAATGAAAAGATTAAAAGCCGTTAGAGATTCTAAAGGTGGTCATACGAAGTATTGAAACTGTTTTAGCATTAATATTCTTCTACTTTTAATAACGGAATTGATATAGTGTAAACAATTACTTGACAGTTAAATTTTCGGATTTATTTTATTTTTGTTATATTTTCTTTGGTTTTTTTGTTATAATTGTACTGAATTTGTTTGTATTGGTATGTAAACACATGAATTAAATAAAATATGTAAAAAAAGTAACCAAAAAATATAAAGTCCTACTATTTCTCGAAAGAATAAAATAAAAATAAGGATTTTTTTTTCATAGTTTCAATTTCTTGACATACTGTATAACATTGTAGTCTGGGAAGGGTGAACCCATCTTGTTGTGAACACTTCTTTAAGGTGGAAGTTAAATTTTTTATATTGAGTGAATCAGAGTTATTGAGTAAACTTCAACATTGACTTAAAACAAAAGATACATAAAGGAATGGGCAAAAAAAACAACTAATGGTCAACATAATTTACTGTCTATGAATTAAATAAAATATGTAAAAAAATAACCAAAAAATATAAAGTCCTACTATTTCTCGAAAGAATAAAATAAAAATAAGGATTTTTTTCATAGTTTCAATTTCTTGACATACTGTATAATATTGTAGTCTGGGAAGGGTGAACCCATATTGTTGTGAACACTTCTTTAAGGTGGAAGTTAAATTTTTTATATTGAGTGAATTAGAGTTATTGAGTAAACTCCAACATTAACTTAAAACAAAAGATACATAAAGGAATGGGCAAAAAAAAAAACTAATGGTCAACATAATTTACTGTCTATTTTAACCGTGTTTTAGTGAAATGCAAGCTCAAATAGAGATAATTGAAGTCCGTGTTTGAATCGTTACAACGCCCTTTTAGAAAAATGACTTAGAAAAACATACATTTTTAATTTTGAAAGAAAAGTTGTCATTACGGAAAAGCTGCAGGAAAAGGTGCAGGAGTTACAAGCTTGACCAAACAATATGGTGTGGCAAAATCAACAATTTGTGATTTAGATAAAAAAAAAAAATAATAACAAAATCTTAAATGTTATTGCGAATAGGAAATTCTAATATCTAAGGAGAAAAACTTTAAAGATGGACATTACGTTCTAGTGCATAAGTAATAAATCTGCATAAAATAATTATACTTCTCTAACCGTTTTTTTAATATTAACTCCCAATCTAAATCTTAATTAATTTTAAATTCTCATTTTAATTTTACCTCTTAATCCTATTCTAACAATTCCATATAAAAGGAAAACAAAAACCTACCTCTTCCGATCTCCAAACCTAATTTCAAAAAACCTTCGCCAGATTCTAGCTGGTCTTATAAAACAAATATCTTCCCCAACTTTTCTTCTCTACCAAAAAAGCCTTTGACTCCATCCTCCTCTGCTCCGAAATCATCAAGTTCTTAACCCAGAGTCTAATCACTCAATTAATATTACACCAAAAATGCCTAGTACATCCTATCACAATTTCGTGCACTTCCATACTATAAGCTCCTCCCCATCTGTTTCAACTATAATTCAACCCTTGAACCAACCTGCCAGTCCGAAATCCTTCTTAGACCCTCTGCTACCACCAAGAGTTAAATTAACCTTAAATTCTTGTGAAGATATTGAGAGCAGATAAGCCCTTTGACGACTTAGGGACAACAGCGTTTACAAAAACGTTTGTCTGTCGAATTTGCATAAAGCCCCTTCTTCTTTAAATGTATTTCAAAACAATTGTGGTGAGGCAAACTTAATAAGTTATATGTTGAAGCTAATTCTTGTCACTTCAATGTTCTTGTTTTCACTGAAATACAGTTGAACGACACCTTAAAAAATGAGGAAATTTCTGATAGCAATTGGACAACATTCAGGAATGGTACTACACTTTGTCTAGTGTTATACTTGAAACCACCTCCCATGAACTCTTTGAGCACCGATTAATAAAAATAAACTTAGGTCAAAATCTTTATAAATACATTGGTGTTCTTCACATTACTCCTAATTCAACTAAAAGTTCGTTTCATTTATCATTTATGTGAAATTATTACAACAATAACCGCCTCTTTAAACGAAGAAGATAAGGTTATTATTTTGGGTGACTTTAATCGTCCCAATATTTATTTTATCCCCGCCGAATGCGGTCGACTTTAACTTAATTATTACCTCTTATAGTAACGACTATCAGCAAGTAGCTCCAACTACAAACCAGAATGTTTACACCAAAGGCAAATCCGTGGAAACAGCGTTCCACTCCATAGTATTCATCATTGAAAAATCCTTCTACCACAAGGAATATACGATAATAGCTTTAATTGATATAGAAGGGGCCTTTAATAACGTCGAAGCAAGAGCTATCACTAATGCGCTGACGGAGCTTGGGGTGGATGTCGCACTGATAAATCAAATGCTAGTTGGCAGGATTATAAGTGCAAAATTTGGAACGCCATCCACGTTAAGATATGCACCGAGGGGAACCACTCAGGGAGGGACTCTTTCGCCTCTACTCTGGAATTTAGCAGTAAATCGACTGTTAGTAAAACTGGAACTAGAAGGGTGCAGGGTGAAAGCTTATGCCGATGACATTGCTATTGTCACCTCTGGAAAATACATTTCTACTCTTCGAGACATGCAAAACTGTCTAAATACTCTAGTCAAAGGGGATATCAGCTGTGGGCTCAGCTCAAATAAAACTGAACTAGTGGTTTTGAGCGAACAAGAAAAGAAAACAAGAAAAGCCAACAAGACTTGACTCTACGACATTATTGCATTAGAAAATGTATCCCTCTTATATCTAGGTCCACTGACTACATCACACAAGATCTATCCTTTGAAAGGAAAGTCGATGTATCCATTCCCTCTCGAGATGAGTAGGAACTAGGAAACCTTTCACCTAACAATGCCATTGAGATATTTACTGACGAATCAAAACTAGATGGCAAAGTAGGTGAATGAGTCTACTCTGAAGCATTAAGCATTAATATAGCCTTCAGACTCCCTAATAATTGCAGTGTATTTCAAGCTGAAATCGCTGCTATACATGAAGTGTTAACTTAGCTTCAAGTAAATGAGATATCTCCATGGATATTTGCATATTATTCGACAGTCAAGCCGTTTTGAAAGTCCTAGGAACTGTTGAAATAACATCACAGATCTCTAAATGAGATGGCAAAGCAGCTCAGAATCCTTCTATGCTAGATTCCCGGACATAAAGATTTTCCAGGCAACTAAAAAGCAGGTGAATTTGCTCGTATAGGCACTACCAAACAATTATCTACAGATAACACAAGACTTGGTTTTCCTCTCATCACATGCTAACTCCTTACACATGAGTTAACCTGTAATAAAACCAACAACAGATGGTCAGCAGGTTACACGTGTAATATAATGCGGCAAATCTGCCCAAACTCACTGTTAAGCGTTCAAAAGAAATTATTTCTCTTAGTAGAGACCATATCAGTACCATGGTAGGAGTCCTAACAATGACTTCTGCAGAATCTGTAGAGATGAGGAGGAGAAAAAAATCTACAGTACATTTCCTTTGCACTTGTCCAGTGCTGGCTCAAAAACGCTTCCTTCACTTAGGCAACTGGTTTTCAAATAACCTTGAACTCTCGGGATCTTCGGTATACCGAATCCTAGGCTTAGTAAACAACTCAAATTGGTTTAAATAGAGAAAAGGAAATTAACTCTTGGTATTACAGTGGGCCTCATTGGCCTAAGGGCGTCTCGTTTGAGGCAGCCACACTAACCTAACCTTACCTAACCTACTAACTCCAATGACGGAGTACAAATCCGTCCAACGTGTGAAGCGAACACTTACTCTCTAATACCCTCCACCATACTACCTTTACTATTCGGCTGCTGATCTGAATCATGCTATGCTGCTGTGCTGCTTGCGTATGCTGATGACATCGATATCATTGGCCATAATACGCGCGAAGTCAGTGCAGCATTCTCCAGATTAGAAATAGAGTCAAGTCGAATGGGCCTGGCAGTGAATGCAGATAAGACAAAATACTTGGTGTCAACAAACAAACAGTCCCAGTGTCTTTGAACCCACGTTACAGTTGACAATACCTCCTTCGAGGTTTTCTATCTGGGATCCAACATAAACTCAACCAACGACATCAGCATTGAGATCAAACGAAGAATAACTCTTGTCAACAGGTATTACTTTGGGCTCAGTAGGCAATTGAGAAGCAGATTCCTCTCTCGACAATCGAAAATCGTGCTCTATAAATCGCCCATCATGCCCGTCCTACTTTATGCATCACAAACTTGGACGCTGAGCAGTTCAGGTGAATAAACCTTAGGAGCCTTCGAGAGAAAGATTCTTCGTAAGATCTACGGACCAATCTGCGTCAATGGCAAGTACCGAATATGTTGGAATGATGAACTGTATGAGCTGTACGCTGACATCGACATAGGTCATGTTTAACGCATGAAAGATGAAAGATGCTCCAGTGAAGATATTATTCGATTCGGTATCCAGCGGCGGTCAACGCAGAAGAGGACGACCTCATCTTCGTTGGAAAGACCAAGTAGAGAATAGCCTGACGAAGCTTGGAATTTCCAACTGGCACCAACAAGCGAGAGACAGAAATCGCTGGCGTAGATTCCTAGATAAGGCCAAGACCGACATACGGTTGTAACGCCAACTAAGTAAGTATACTACCTTTACGATAGGGTTATGCGTTATCCATATAATTTTTTCTCAATAATTTAACATCTATTGCATATGATTTTTTTAATGCCGATTTCAATATTATAAGAAATGAGTTCAATTGTTTGAATTGAAACCATCTTTCGACCTTGAAATTGGACAATCAGTGAGTCTTTTCTATACTCAAGGTTCATGCTCAAAAAAAAAAAATAATAGAAAAAGAACCATGGCTCGATTCAAACCTTAGACAGTTGAGATATCAGAGATATAAACTTTACAGAATCATTAAAAGTACCGTCATTGTTAGTGACGAGGTAGAGTCAAGATATGAGGAACTGTCTAAAGAGTTATCTGTCAAGTCTGAAGAAGCTTATAAGTTTTACACCAACTTAATTGGAGAACGAATTATTATAGACCCTAACAAATTCTGCAACATTGTTAACGTTAAGCAAAAATTGACCGGCTACCTGATATCCATGTTTAAAGGAAATGTAATCTCTTCCATTCCGCAGGAGATCTGTAATCTTTTTGCAGATAACTTCAAAGAGGTCTTCTGTTCCCCTTCAACGTGTAACCAAACTCCATCTTCGTTTCCCCATATATCAGCACAGATTTGTTCAATCAACCTAACGCAGGGGTGATATAATCAATTCCATTTTGGAATTAGACGCTTACAAGACCCTCAGTCCAGACCTGCTACCACCAACCTTGCGTGTACAATGCTTAGACAAGTTAGTTACAACCGTATACATAATTTTTTACATGTCCGTGCAAACAGGCGTTTTTCCATCTCTATGGAAAACTTCTAATTTAATGTCAATTTATAAGAACGGTGACAAGGCACCGTCAAAAGTTATAGGGGTATTGCTATATTGTTGGCTATTCCCAAACTGTTCGAAAAAATGATATGTGTCAGTCAAACTTACAGACCTAATTAATCCATGTTTAAATGAACAACAACACGGATTCCGTAAAGGTAGGTCTACTTCTAAAAATATTACAATTATGGCCGCAGATGTTCTTACTAAAATGGAAAAAAGGCAACAGATAGATGGAATCTATACCAATTCCAATAAAGCCTTTGATGGCGTTGATCACGAAATCTTATCTATAAAATTAAAAAATTTGGAGTTTCGGGTACTTTACTGAAAAGACTCAATTCTAACCTGTGAGAAAGGTCCCAATTTGTAAAATTACAGGGAATGCTATCTTAAAAGGTTGTTGTTTCATAGGGTGTACTTCAAGGTAGCCACCTTGGTTTACTTCTCAACATATTTATCGCAGATACATATATCTGATGTTCTGAATGATATCCCACATCTCTTATTCTATATATATAAAAATAAGTTGTCCTATGTTCGTGATTTTATAACTCGAGAACCACTCAACCGATTTTCAAACGAGTACATGCGTTGGAAAGGTCTGCTTTCATTGATGATTTATAAAAAAAAAACATCGAAAAATTTCTACGAATATGCGTTATACGCACACTTTTATGATGGTGTGTTTTCCCCATATAAAATGTATTTTTTTTTATGAGAATGACATTTTGTCCTTATACCGACTCTGCTTGCTCGCGTCATTTGACTTATTTAATTTCTGTGTGTTTATTTTTAGTTTGAACGGTTACTGTTGACAACTGTACTAAAAATGGGTTTCCACGCCCCCTTTAACCGCCCACAAATCAATGAAAATGCTTCATTTCAGACGGTTTTGGTCGTATAAGACTTAAATTTGGTAATTTAGTTTGTATGGTTACTGTCGGTAACTGTATTAAAAGTGTGTTTAAACGCCCCCTTTTACCGCCCACAAACCAATGAAAATGCTTTATTAAATGCGGTTTTGGTCATATAAGACTTAAATTTGGCAATTTGGTTTGTATGGTTACTGTCAGCAACTGTACTAAAAATTGGCTTCCACGCCCCCTTTAACCGCCCACAAACCAATGAAAATATTTTATTTCAACGGTTTGGGTCGTATTAGACAAACATTTTATAATTTAGTTCATATGGTTACTCTCGGCAAGTGCACTAAGAATAGGCCTGTCCCACTTTAGTTTAACTCACTTTTCGGGGAGTCAGCGTAGAGTGAAGCAAAGCGCGCCAGACTTAAGCTAAATTGAGCTGAAATTTGGGCAGTCGATTTGTTTCAATTACGAGATGGTTTGAGGGAAATTATTTTGCCGCACCCCTTTTTACCGCTTACAAAACAACAAAAATGCTATATTTCGCACGGTTTTGATCGTATTAGACTATAATTTGGTTATTTAGTGCATATACTGAAAATGGTGAATATATTTGGCATTTCTTAACAGTAAGGCGGTCTGTGGCAGAACAACGTCTGCCGGAGAATACTAGTATTTCTATAAAAAAATGCTATGTTATAAAATCTTCTCGTAAAATCGCAAGAACTTATAAAAGTTAAGTGGGCTCGAACTAAACAGGGTCAACCATATATCAGATCTTGGGGTTATCCTGGATAGCAGGAGACGCTTTAACCTTCATTACGACCATATTATATCCAGGGCAAATAAACTAATCGGATTCATAAAAAGACGTGCCAAGGAATTCAAGAATTTTTGGGAAACAAAAACCTTTGACTGCACATTAGTGCGCCCATTTCTTGAATATTGTTTCATTTTTTGGAATCCAGCATTTGAAGGGCATAGTGTAAGACTAGAATCCATCAAAAGATAATTTTTGGTCTTTGCTCTGACAGACTTGTATGATCCCGGGGACTACAGAAATTAGCCACTATATGAACATAGACTGAAAGTCCTTAATTTAATGCCACTATCACCAAAAAGAATATTGGTTTGCTCATATTTTACATTCGATGTTATTACTAGAAACATCGATAGAAAATTTATTTCCAACAAAATTGTACGTAATGAGCCAAAAAGGAGTACTAGGATACCAAGATTTTTAAGGGAGCACAACTAGTTGAGACGTACTAGAAATGGTCTTGCTTAGAATGGTTTTTTGTCCACACATTGACATGATTAAGAACAAAATTTTTTTTTACATGAAAGATATATATTTGAAGCAAAATTTTTTTTTATTACAAAATATTTGACTTATTAGTGGGGGACACTGCAAATTTGATAGGGGGTCAAAAAAAAAACAAGCGTATTGCGGTGATATCTGCTGCTCGTCACTGGATCATCTGAAGTAAAAAAAACAGGGATCATTAGTTAATGAAAAAATGCTCCGGATGAACGAAAGGCTTGAAAAATGTTGATTTTTCGAAAAATGGCGGATGTTGAAATTCAATATTACTAATATTACCAAAATTTTACTCATATTTTTGGCAAAAAAAAAATAGTAAAAAAAATCCCTCACATAGTGATCACCAGGGCTCGAATTTTGGTGACCTAAAAAACTGCAGAAATTACCTAAAAAAAATGACAAAAATGACCTAAGAACTGCAGAAAATAACCTTCAAACTGACAGAAATGACCTAAAAAAAACAAACAATTACATAGAAAAATAAAAAAATAAAGCTTTAAAAACAAAAAATTACTAAATTTAAAATTTTTTGTATACAATGTTTATACATAGCGTTACAGTATATTACAAAGTACATTTTTACGATATTAAAATTGAAAGAACGTCGATTGTCTGTCAAAATGTTTATGTAAACAGAAAAATTTCTTTCTACTTCTGCACTGACGAGAGGAAAATATTTGAAGGACGATATGTCATCGGATGTAAGTTCCTCTTTTAATTTCATAGTATTAAATTTTTTACCCCCTAATATTTCAGCAATAGAGCATAAAAACTAACATATCTTGAGCTTTTATCTAACACTTGTTTCACCATTCTACAAACCCTTTCATCATTTCCACCACGCGCAGAGTTTTTGTTCATCGAGGTTTATAAATAAAGCTACTCCTTTTTTGATAGGTAATGTTTTTGATTGAAAGGACTCTATTGTTAAAGGAATATGTTTAAAAATTTGCATTTTACATTTTTTAATACGAAAAAAAATTCTATTCTATCCTAAAATTACCTTAAAACCCAAAAAATGCTCTAAAAATTAAAAATGTCCAAAACTGACTCCAAAATTGCTAAAAACTACCAAAAAATGCCCTAAACTTAGTAACAATGATCTAAAAAAAACCGATGAAAAATGGCGATAAAATGACCTAAAAACTTTTCATATTTGGAATTTAGGAAAGATAAATAGACGTTCAAGTTAACCAGGAAATGTCTTAGAAGCAGCTAACTAGTTGTGCCCCTTAAAACAAACACACAAATAAAAATAGCAAATGCGGTTTAGCGAAATTTCGACGTGTCAGAAACAGAGACACAGAGAGAGATAGCGAAAGAGAGAGTTGCGCACTTGCCCACTCGTTTGTTAGTCTGATCTCAATACTCGCACGCACACACACAGCGCACTCGCAATCTCACTGTTACGTGACGATTTCTACCAAATCACATCATCCGCAAGCCGCGCAAATGAACTTCGTTCCAAAATAAAATTTTTCCAAGCTTACTCAAAAATTGAGCTTGATTAAACGAAACTCAAAATAGAATGAAGTGTTTTGCAACAAGTGATTTCTGCTGCAATACTCATAAAAAATAACTATTTTTTAATAATTTCTTTTTTACGCTTGATTCAAGTTAATTTGAATGGATTTGCCATAAATCATGCAAAATGAAAACATTATTTTTTTCCAAGTGCTAACGAAAAAAATTACCCTGAACTATATGCCTTAAGCTAATTTCCAGCTACTTAAATTAAGCAATTTTTTATGGATTTAAGATATCGTAAATAAAAGTGCATTGTAGAAATTAATATTACATACTATGTAATACATTTTTTACCAATTAATAGTTTAAAGTACTTGTTTTAAGTAAATTAGGATTTATTTGACATATTCTCGATTATTTTTCTGTGTGCATGCTGTAATTATTTTTAATTTCATAATTTTTTGAAATAAACTATATAAAAGGGGTCATTAAATACGCAACTACTGAATAATGAATTTCGTAACACGTTCGTGAGTCAGTTTCCAATAAAAACACAAGAGCATAAAAGAAATCTAAACCCGGCTTGGTAACAGTTATTGTCTTAATCAAGGCAGCTCACTTCAGCAATAAAGAACTTTTTGTTATAATTTCAAATTTATACGATATTGAAGCTTTAACCATTTTACTGGTATCTCTCTAGCAGCATTTAAAGCAGTACGGACAAGTTTTTGCCAGCTGTCACCAGCTGTCTATTATGTTCAAAATGTGCTTATTTTGGTTAACAAAAAATATTGTTCATCATCATGTCAAGCTTTCATTCGAGTTAACAATTAATCAAAACAAACAAAAAAAAACATGAGAACAACCTCATTAAAAAGTGGTATGCTATTTTATACAACATCTTCGAACCCACATAAAATTATTAAATTTTTACGTGGTTAACAAGTGAGCGCGTGCCAGGGCTCCCATTTTAAGTTTTTTGGGTAGTACAATTGTTGTTATAAGTTGTTATGTATGCTATAAATGAGGCAAGTAAAAGACTAAGTCTTAAATGTCAACATATTGTAACTAAATAAATACAAATACAAATGCAATTTTTGGTTTTTGAGTAGCACTTCAATTTACAACGAGAAAAATTTTGTATTTTTTTTTGTCAAATTAAAAATTGTGGAAACACAACAAAGACATATAATAAGCAAAGGTATTTTATAATAATGTTAATGGTTTATCTATAAAACTTATGTATAAACAAATAAAGAACAAGTTTCGACTAGAATTAATTTTGAAACTCTTAAAGCAATCTGATGCTAAAAATGGGCAATGCATGAATTTCAATTGATGTTTTCTGAATTTCAATTGATGTTTTCTGAACATTTGAATTTTCAATTGATCTATTCTTAATTTAAATTTATCTTTTCTGGAAATTATTTTATCTATTCTGAATTTTAAATGAAATTTCTCTTGGATCTTTTCTGAATTTCATTTATTCTATCAGGAATATCAATTGATCATTTCTGAATTTTAATTGATCTCTTCTGAATTTTGAAGGATCTTCTGAAGTTCAATTGATCTTTTCTGAAATTCAGATTAAATTTCTTAATTTTATAACGTCTATTCTGAATTTCAAATAGAATTCTGACTTTAATTTCAATTGCCTTGAATTTCAATTGCTCTATACCATATTATAATTGATCTTTTCTGGATTTTATTTTATCTATTCCGAATTCTAAATGCAATTTTTGAATTTCAATTGATCTTTTCTGAATTCAAATGGAATTTTTGAGCTTAAAATATAATTCTGAATTTCAGTTGATCTATTTTGAATCTTAATTGATTTTTTCTGAATTTCATTTGAATTTTTCGGAATAACTTTTTACAATGGAGTTTCGACACGTTATATATAAATGCCCTGATTTACACAATCCCGGCGAAAAACTTCAGTTGGATTTTTATCGCACAGAGGCTTATATAATTGTCTTATTTATCTGAGCCCTATTTTATAAAAATTGACATTTGAACATTTTGACTGACATATTTGTCATACATGATATATTTACAAATATATGTCGATGTTAATGTAATCCCGTAGTAAAATTTAATTTTGCTAGTTCATTTTAATGTGTTTTATTTTTCTATTTTAGACATAAAACTTTTTTAACTATGAAATGGCAATTATAATTTTTTGACATGGAGTTTTACTAAATTCAGAAACTTTTAGCAACACAGAAATTTACTTTAAATTGATAAACTTATAGAGCATTTAATTAATTTTTTATTCGTTGCTTCACAATCCTTCGACACACATCGTTTTAGGCGGCGAAAATTATTTTATTGGGTAAACAGTTTCTAATCAAGTATGTTTTTCGATTTTTGATATCCTTAACCCTGTACAACAATTGGGTCATATTGACCCACTCCGTACTTATGGTAAATTCTGGTTAAGAAAACACTTTTACATTAGAATATGTCATGGCCAAAAGTGTTTTTATGACTAAAATGTGAATAGGAAACTCGATTTGAAACATTTATTTTATACGTCTTCAAATTCACGTTTTTTAACCGGCATCCACCCATTTTGAGAATTTTTTGGCTTTTTTCGCGTCACGTGCAGAATTCTGATATGTTTCCGAACCCGATTGTAGTAAGTTGCATGCTGCTAGAACTGATGCAAGTTGGAAAAAGAAATAAGACATTTGATGTCCATGCGGGGAAAATTTCAAGAAAACTCTAATTCTTAGTTTTTATGGATTATATGGATTTTCACCACCTAAATACAAATCTGAAAAATTGTGTCCGCTCTCAATAGGTCTATGAGTTATAGGCCACCAAAGCTAGAAAAAATGGTCCAAAAATCTTGCTGGTTTTACGCAGTTTTCCAAAAAAAAAAATATGGTTTAATATTGGGAAATTTTTGTATTCTTATTTATAACTTATAACTTGAGGTTTCAAGGAGACCTCACATTATTTCATTTACTTAATTACTAAAAATATTTGTTGAGGAAAAATTTTTTGAAATTGCACGACAACAAAATAAAATTAAATTTGAAAATGTTTCAGGCATAATACGAGAGAGATTTTTATCCCATCTTTAAAATCGCGAGCTGAGAATCAGAGGGGATAATCTCATTCGCGGCAAATTGTTTAAGAGAGCATTTTTAAAGATCGGAGCCTTTTCTAGGCTACCTAGATAAAACATTTTTAAAATAAAACCCAATACAACTAAAGTTCAATCAATACTTTATTAGATTATAAGTTTTATGAAAAAAAAAATTAAAATAAGCCAAAAAATGCATTTTAGGTACTTCATACTCAGATGAACCCTTCTGGTTCTCATCGAAAAAATGTTCTTTTTTTAAGATAAATCAAAAATTTGCTCACACGTGGTTGCTCACACGTGTTTGCTCACACAATTTAAAAAAAAATTAAACACAATACTTAAAACTCATTTCTTTGATGAAGTATAGAAAATATTATGAAAAATGTTTAAATAATAGCTGCGTTCCTTTCGCCTTAATATAATCGCGATAACAAATTTTGCAGTCAAAATTAAATTCAAACAAGCAATCATGATACAATAACTATTAGGTGTCATGAGAACGTGTGTCGTTAAAAACTGTTGTGAACTGTTATGGTAGCGATTCCTTAGTGAACGATGTTTTTCTCTGAATCTGTTTTACTCTAAACGTCAGAAAAATTGTAAATTATTTAATTTAATTATTAATATTATGCAATTATATCTTCTTCTTCTTCTTAAAAGAATGCTAAACAACAGAATAGCATTCGCAGCGATAAAAAGCTACCGTAAACACGAAGTTCTTATTGTAGCTTTTCATCACAAATTTATGATTATATTAATTAATACACATTTTTGTGCATTAATTTTTTAGGTTATATTATTTTTGTTGTTAATAATTAACAGTAAAAGTCACATCAATTAAGATGGACGATTATAGTTGTTACTGACTGGCCGCACTTAACGACCTCGCTGTTGAAACGACGCGAGTCGAATCATGCAATTATATAAATAATTTAAGTGCAATTGTTGGCTCCGCTGAATGCGTCCAATGTGCGTGACACACGCTGTTTGTTTTGTTTTCTTTTGTTTAACATTCGATGGTAGCAGCTCGTGAGAAAATAGATAGCTGTCATGATTACCTTATAGTCATTGTATCAAACAAACAAAATATTCAAAAAATTAAATGACAACTCATAAAAATATACAGGTGTGGCAACTGTGTTTCAAATCTTTTAAAGGCTATATCACAATTTTATATGGATAGCAAAAATAATCCTATTTGTTATAGGATAATTATTTTTGTTTTTGCTTTGCATGTAAAACAAAATAATCTGGATTATTTTGAAGCGAATGGAACGCAGCTATTATTAGTAAAAAATTTTTTTATTTATTTAATTCAGATAAACCCTTCTGGTTTTCAAAACTATAATTTTTGTTTTTTGAAAGAATCTCATTTAGCTAAATAAAATGTTATAAAAGACAACATCTCAGGAAGGCATCTACTTAAACATACTTTTGAGATCGTTTTGCTTATCTTTATTTAAAGTAGTCATAGGTTTTTGTTTATTTACAACCGGGAACATTCTTCTTTAGGTAATGCGAGTAGTTCTATTTTTTATTATTGAGGCTTTCGGTCGTAGAATTTAGTGGCATACTCCGTTTTTGTCAGTCTGATCAAAATCTCGAGACATTTGCGATTGAAATTTAGTCACTTTTTTAGCTATACATATTTTCCTTATTTTTGGAGAACAAAAATTTGTACAATCTCCAATTTTGCTTAAATTTTCAGAATTGAATCTACTTGTGAAATAAAAATATTAATTTGAGTACAAAGCGTTAAAAAATTTTTTTATAAAGTTCTTACAATCATTATTAAAGTTCTGTCAAATTGGAAGAAAAAGCGGAATTGCTTAACTTTTAAAAAATCATAGTTTCAATAGCGGGTATTTTTAAAAAGACAATAAAAAGTTATTGCAAAGAAACTATTAACAATTGTGAAATGGTGGTCAAATGAAGGTCAAATAATAAAAATCTGAATATCTCGAGATTTTGATCTGATTTGGAAAACAGAGTATACAAATAAATTCTACGACCAAAAAATAAGTTTACGTGTCTCAGCGTTTTTTTGTGTCTTTACAATAATTAAAAATTTACCTACAGTGTAATCAAAGAAGTCACATCATCTCATTTCTATGATGCGGTAGGGATTTTTTTTGATGCCTGTAGCACTCTTAAAAGTGACCAAACCTTAGTTAATTTTAGCTTATTCTCGATATTTGAGTGGATGTTGTCTACTTCTTGTACACAGGAATGCTTTATTTGACAAATATCTAATATTTTTTCCAAAGCTTTACTGGTTTTTTAGATATTGCGAAAAATGTGTTCAGTTGTATGGGAGGTGCAACGCACATTTACAAAATTTTTGAAAACGATTCTTCTGTTCTTTCCTATGCCTCAAGTACCAAATACGACCCTTGAAGCTACCAAAATAATTTCCAAGCTTTTATTTGTTCTAATTGGTCCATTGTGGATAGTTTGTATGGCTGTGGACATGTCGATCAACATAATTTATTATTCAATATTTTAAAACTTCCAAATTAATTTTTTTTCACGAATTTTAACTATTTTCACATTCGCATTAAAATGGACTCACGAATTTTAACTAATTTCGTACTCGCATTAAAACGGACTCTAGATAAACCCTTCTGGGTCTAAGCACCTCAACTCTTTTCTAGATAGAACCTTCTGATACTGTGATTATCTCAGAATGTGTTTTATTTTTATAAAATGGGTGAAAGCGAAAGATTGAAACCATCGCAAAGAAAAAATATCAATCAAAAACGCATTTCGCAAAAAATCCCCGATGAACCCATCTGGTTCTCAGCTCGCGATATATTGAATTTTCTTATATGTACAAGCGTGTGTCAACCGGTGTAGTGTGCATATCATGATAACAAAATTAGTACAAAAAATCTCAAGAAATATAATTACATAGGCTACATTTTCTTTATGTGCATTCCAGACTACTTTACAGGGTTCAAACTCCTCCTCATCAATATTATTCAATTGACGAACGATTCATTTTGCTTTCCTCATTTGTGAAGAAAAAGACTTGAGTGCTCTTATGTTAAATATTCAAAGTGATCAAAACTTTTTCCTTGCTCTTTCATAGTATTCGTTCGTAGATTGTGTTCCTCAAAAAACCGAGTTGAACAACGCCTTCTCTTTGTTATTCATTTATTATTTGTCGCTCGCGAGTTTTTGCAAAGATAAACTCATTTCATTGGAGTTTTTGCGTTCTCTCATTTATTGACTCAACGATTGATCTTGTTAAATAAAAATAAATACGTGTTCTGTGATGAACTATATTTTTTTTGCGTTTTTTAATGAAATATTTATGTACTTAATAAATCTTTAAAATATTTTAAATGTTTATTTATCTCAGTTTTTTTAATTTTATAATAATTAAATATATTACTAACAAAAATACTAAATATTACTTATTTAAATCCTTTCAATTTATTATGTGCGAAGTGTTTAACTAAAGTTCGCACCAAAATGAAAGCGAGCGATTCAGTGAGTTTATCATTTAAAAATTCATGAGCGATGAAAACTCAACAACTCTCATCAACACGAATAAAAAATTTTAAATAAATAAATAAATAAATAAATAAATAAATAAATAAATAAATAAATAAATAAATAAATAAATAAATAAATAAATAAATAAATAAATAAATAAATAAATAAATAAATAAATAAATAAATAAATAAATAAATAAATAAATAAATAAATAAATAAATAAATAAATAAATAAATAAATAAATAAATAAATAAATAAATAAATAAATAAATAAATAAATAAATAAATAAATAAATAAATAAATAAATAAATAAATAAATAAATAAATAAATAAATAAATAAATAAATAAATAAATAAATAAATAAATAAATAAATAAATAAATAAATAAATAAATAAATAAATAAATAAATAAATAAATGAATAAATAAATAAATAAATAAATAAATAAATAAATAAATAAATAAATAAATAAATAAATAAATAAATAAATAAATAAATAAATAAATAAATAAATAAATAAATAAATAAATAAATAAATAAATAAATGAATAAATAAATAAATAAATAAATAAATAAATAAATAAATAAATAAATAAATAAATAAATAAATAAATAAATACATAAATAATATATGTGCTAGCTTGCCATACCGCATGAGTTTTGGATTCAATACTTTCGTATTCTATGCGCAAAAAACCCACGAGCCATGAGTAAATATGTCATATCTAAGATTTCATGACACTTTTTTCATTTTTCATGAGTATCAAAAGTAGGGCATCCAATTTCGGGACATTTTGACAATCCCGGGAGTTTGGGATTAAAAATACAATCCCGGGATTCCGGGACTAGAACCGGGATTGACAAACCTTAAAAAATTAATTTTTTGGAAGACAAAATGTAAAGTTTCAAAGTAGTTACGCCTTTGTTTTACAATTTTAAGTTAGTATTTTGGAAGTTTAGTTCAAGAAAGGTTTATATTATTATATTTTTTACGTTATATTTTGTACAGATAGTTAAAAAATATTTTTATTTGCAATCCCGGGACTGTCGGTATTAAAAAAAGTCCGGGACCCCGGGACACCCGAAATCCCGGGATTGGATGCCCTAATCAGGAAAGATTTACAAATTTGCAATTTCACTGATTGAGTATAAAGTTTTCAGTTAAATTAGTTTTGATGATGTTATCGATGAATTTGCAGCAATAAAATCTTGCAAAATTAAAATTTAATCATTTTAAAAAAATCTGCATTCTACACTATTATGTTTTTTTTAATATAAACGTTACTGTACAATATTCATGACTAGGTTTTGTGGATTCTGTTATAAATAAGTACATACTTTTCCGAGCGAAAATTTTTATATATTTTTCAATGAAATTTTTTTAACTTTTATAATTTTTAGGGATGGGGAGGGAACGTACATTTTTTAATTCGCCTCGGCAGCCAGTGAAGCTTGTTACCCTCACAGCTTGTTACGGCTCTGTAAACTTTCTAGTACAAGAGAACACTACACTAGATCATTGAGGGTCACTCTGTCGCTCGCCTTCAAAGAGCTTTCTCTGCCATCTAGCTTGGCAGCATAGAGAACTTTTCCGCGTGTGTTTGCTTTCTAGTGTTAGAATGCTGCTATAAACTTTTAGAGCTGTAAGTTAAGTAAATGAATAAAACAGCTCACGATCATTTAAGTTTCTTGAACTTTTCATTTAAACAGTTCAACTAGTTGTACCTATATTGTTTTGTTACTCACTCGATTTGTTTTTCGCTAACATTAACTTGCATAGACGTTGCAATATAAACAAATATCGATTTGCTGACAATTTTAAATTCATGCCGGCTTTTATTCAAGGCCAATGTCAACAACATGTTGGGCGATTGAAAAGAGGGTGTGAGCGAGCAACAGTACGGCAATTGCATGAGCAAATTTTGCTCGGGTTGATTTAGATTTTGTTGTCTAATTTTCAACATATTTTCATATTTACATATGTTTTTAGTTATAGTATCTATATGCCTTTATTTATATCTACAGTGCCGTGCAACTAATTTAAAACGATGCTACTTTCTCTACGATCCTTCTTGAAACAAAAAATCTGTAGCAAAAATGATATAAATCCTCTTGTTTTCTCGATATGGCAACTCTGTTGCCAACAACAAAGTATTAAAAGTTTTTAATTAGTGCCGTTACTCAATCAGCTGTGAGCTTTTATACAAAAACCGCTTAGAAACATCGTTACGGAAATGAACTGATTTAAACCATTTTTTGCTTATCGGTGTATCTTGATTAGCCATTTTGACAGAACGGGTTTTGGTTTGGCTTTTGTTTCATTCAGTTTGTTCGGTTTATAAAGCGAGCTTGTCTGCTTTTTTCGAAAAACTAAAACTTTTGTGTAAAGCATAGTACTCTGTTTATTTTCATGTGGAATTCCACTCAAATCTCCATATAAAAAGTGACGGCTGCGAAACAAGCGTGTAAATTTTCACAGCATGTTCGTCAGAGCAGTACTCTGTTCCGCTGGGTGAAATTATCGCAACATGTTTCCGAGCAACATTTTTTCACGACAATTTAATTGTACTGCCTATTTATTTTGAAATGAAAAGAGAGATATCATATGAAATCTCCCAACCTATTCTCTGAGTCTCTCTGAGAAACGTTGCCATATAAATTCCTCGCAACAAAATTTGAGTCAGAGATTTCACGCAACAAATAAATATATGTTGCCAGCGAAATTTCACGCAAACGAACAGAGTACTAGGCTTAAGTATAAATATAATTTAAAGTCTAAAGCCTAGAACTCTGTTCGTTTGTGTGAAATTTCGCTGGCAACATCTATTTATTTGTTGCGTGAAATTTCTGACTTAAAGTTTTTGCGAGGAATTTCTATGGCAACGTTTCTCAGAGAGACTCAGAGAATAAGTTGGGAGATTTCATATGATATCTCTCTTTTCACTTCAAAATAAATAGGCAGTACAATTAAATTGTCGTGAAAAATTGTTACTCAGAAAAATGTTGCGATAATTTCACGCAGCGGAACAGAGTGCTCTGACGAACATGTTGTGAAAATGTCCACGCTTTTTTCGCAGCTGTCACTTTTTGTATGCAGATTTGAGTGGAATTTCACATGATACTGAACAGAGTACTATGCATTAAGATGAATAAAGAATTTGATCCCCAATATACTCGCCCCACATTAAAACATGGTGGTGGAAACGTTATGCTTTGAGGCGCTTTGTCGTGGCGTGGTGTTGCACCCATTCACAAAATTGAAGTTCGTATGATTCAGCTTCAATACATTTAAATTCTGAATGACTTTCTGTTAACATTTGCTGAAGACTACATGCCCATAACATGGATCTTTCAATAGAACAACGAGCCAAAGCACAAGGCATGCACTACAAAAAATTGGTTTAATGACAAAATGATTACATATGGGACTGGCCTTCATGTAGCTCAGACCTAAATCCAATAGAGATCTTGTGGGACCAGTTTAAAAGGAAAATCAGCTTGCATAATGCGGGAAATTTTAGCGAGCTTTACGAAACAGGTAAGCGGCAGGGGAAAATGCTGCCTATAGAAGTGCTGTCAAAAGTTAATAGAGTCAATGCCACACAGTGCATTGTAGTTATTAAAAATAATAGGGGCATTCGCGATGTGCTGTATTTGCCCTTGTATTGTGTATTTTTTATAAATTTGATATATGTAGTGAATTTTGTAAAACTGCAAAAACAAAATGCAGTGTTCAAAATACAACCCTGTAGCAAAAATAAGGGTGGTTAAATTATAAGGGCCGATGTTGAATGTGAACCACACCTAAACGTCAAGTTTTTTTCTGCATTTCATTTGACATTTCTCAATTTCAGACTAATTCAATTTGGATAATGGAAAGATACACAATCGAGCAACGCGTTAAAGTTATTCAGGCTTATTATGAAAATGGACGTTCAAATCAAAATGCATATCGTGCACTTCGTGATTTTTTCGGTCAATTGAATCGTCCAAATGTGCGTACAATCGGAAAAATCGTGCAAAAATTTGAGCAAACCGGGTCTGTAGAAGATGTGAAAACACCAGTGAATGCTCGTACAGCTCGTACTGTAGAAAATATTGCTGCTGCTCGCGATAGTGTGGCTGAAGAGCTGTCCACCTCAACTCGTCGTTGTGCCCAACAAGTGCACCTCTCACGCTCGTCGTTGATGAACATTATGCATAAAGTCTTGCATTTACACGCTTACAAGGTAAAATTGACTCAAGAACTAAAGCCTCTTGACCATTTCAAGCGTCGTCAATGGTCAGAATGGTGGCAAGAAATGGCAACAGTAGATGATCAATTTTCGAAGCAAATCATCTTCAGTGATGAGGCACATTTTCACCTCAGTGGATTCGTCAATGAGCAGAAATGCCGTATTTGGGCGAATGATAATCCAAGAGTGATTGTCGAAAAACCAATGCACCCACAAAAAGTGACTGTTTGGTGCGGTTTATGGGCTGGCGGCATCATCGGGCCGTATTTTTTCCAAAATGAGGCCGGTCAGGCAGTTACTGTGAATGGTGTGCGCTATCGTGAGATGATAACGAACTTTTTATGGCCCACATTGGAAGCTATGGATGTGGACGATATGTGGTTTCAACAGGATGGTGCCACTTGCCACACAGGCCGCGTTATCTCAGGTGGTGGCGATGTCAATTGGCCGCCAAGATCATGTGATTTGACACCGTTGGACTTCTTTCTTTGGGGTTATTTGAAAGAAAAGGTGTACGTCGATAAGCCAGCAACAATTCAAGAGCTAAAGCATGAGAGAGTTCGGTACATTAACGGCATAGAACCTCAATTATGCCTAAGCGTCATCGAAAATTTGGACCATCGGATGGATTTGGCCGATATTTTGTTCCATACATAATGGAATCATACCAATATTATCATAATAAAAAGAAATGTTTAGTAATTTAAGACGGTGCGTTAATATTTTAATTATTTTATTTTATTATTCAATTAACTATCTTAAATACTATTAAGAACTTTAAAAATATAAATTAAAAGTTACTTCAAATGAAAAAGAATATGCAAACGAATGTGCCAGCAGTGACACCATGACTGAAGAATCAAGTTCTGTCGTTTGCAAATTATATAGAAAAAATAATATGTTTCTGCACAAAGCTAGCGGGTTAGCTAGCAACAAGAAATGCGTATACATAATTATTTACATTCATATGTACTATGTAAATAGATACCGTCGATGAGATGAGCTGACAGATCGGCTGATTTTGCGGGAAGTGTTGCTTATATGTTGTTGTTATTTTGTGCAGCTATATTATGCATTGCTACACTACTCCCCCTCTAGTCTGAAGGTCGCGGGTTCGCAGCTTAACTAATCTGCCGGCGCGAGTTTTGTATGGCTGAGCTTGGAACGATGGAGGCAAAATTCTTGGGGTATCTGTACTTTCTTCAGCTGCGATAAAAGCTGCCTTGAGACGATCTACGGATACTTTCTGCACAGTTCCATTAACGTTGACCTTAAAATATTTCTGGTTTCTTTGTATTACTTTATATGGACCATTGTATGGCGGCTGCAATGGTTTACGTACTGCGTCTACTCGCACAAACACATGGGTACAAGTTGACAATGCTGGTTGAACGAAGAATGTTTTCGAGGAACTGTGGTGTACATTATCTCCGAGCTGGAACTTTTTAAAAGATCTGGACAACTGTCGTACAAAATCACTATCGTTGATGTTTTCCTGTCTGGATGAAAAATATTGTCCAGGTATTTTAAGTGTCTTACCATACAACATCTCAGCTGGCGTCGCACTAATATTTTCCTTGCAAGCAACTCGTAGACCTAGCAAAATTAGTGGAAGCTCTTCTGACCAATTGGTTGACATCTTTGCTTTGAAAGCAGCTTTGAGGCAACGATGCCAACGCTCCACCATCCCGTTTGCTTGTGGGTGGTAAGCGGTTGTTCGTAAGTGTTGCACACCGAGCATTTTGTTGAGCTGATCGAACAAACTGGACTCGAATTGTCGTCCTCTATCTGAAGTGATGCGGCATGGTACACCATAGCGTGATATCCAACCAGATAATAAGGCCTTTGCTACGCTTTCTGCAGTGATTTCGCTGATAGGAATCGCTTCCGGCCACCGCGTCGCTCTGTCGATGATGGTGAGCAGATACGTAAAACCATTTGATGGCGATAATGGACCCACTAAGTCGATGTGCAAATGATCTAATCGTTCTGTTGGTTCTTCGTATGGTTGCAATGGCGCCCTGTTGTGCCGTTGGATTTTAGCCTTTTGACATGCGATGCAGTGTTTAACAAACTGGCTGCAATCCTTTCGCATCTTTGGCCAAACGAATCGTTGTTGAATTAGCTTTGTAGTTGCTCGACAACCCAAGTGTGCAAGACCATGAATTTTTGCTAAAACGATATTTCGAAAACTTTTAGTAACGAATGGTCTTATAAACGTACCTGAAACGTCGCATATTAAGTTAGTTGATGACTCTGCGTTTTTTATCGTTTTGAGGACCAGTGATGTTTTATTTTCCTTCAGCAACGCTTGCAACTCAGTATCAACTTTTTGATCTGCCTCTAACCGGCTGAAATCGATGTTTGTGTCAGTAGTTACGACTTCTATGCGTGACAACAAATCCGGTACAATGTTTTCTTTACCCGAAACATGGCGAATGTCAGTCGAGAATTGACTTATAAAATCAAGATGACGAGCTTGTCTGGGTGACGCCTTATCTGATTTTTGGCGAAACGCAAATACCAGCGGTTTATGGTCCGTATAGATAGCAAATTCGCGTCCTTCCAGTAGGTGGCGAAAATAACGAATCGTTTCGTAAATCGCTAATAGCTCGCGATCGTAAGTTGAATAGTTTTTCTGCGAGCTTGACAGTTTTTTTGAATAGAATGCTAGTGGTTTTGTCTCGGTATTTTCAGTTTGCTGCAAAACGGCGCCGATGGCAAAATCTGATGCATCAACCGCTATTGAAACAACTGCGTCTTTTGCTGGATGAGCCAACATTGTTGCGTTACACAGTGCTGTCTTGTATTGTTCAAAAGCGTCTTCCGCGTCTGGGGTCCAGATGATTTTGCGCTTGTCGTTTTTAACGTTGCCTAGAATTAAAGCTTGTAAACGATCCTGGATGGCTATGGCATTTGGGATAAATCGCCTATAAAAATTAATCATTGCCAGGAATCTTCGTAGTTCCTTGGCAAACTTGGGCTTTTCATACGCACGTATTGCATTAACCTTACTTGGCAAGGGTTTAATTCCTTCCGGCAGGACTAAATGGCCAAGAAACTGGACTTCTGGTTTTCCAAAAACGCACTTTGGCAGATTAATGACTAAACCATTTTCCTGAAGCCGCGTAAAAATAATTCGCAAGTGATTTTCGTGTTGGGCTACTGTCTCGGAGGCTACTAGGATGTCATCGATATATGCTACTGCAAAATCTAGACCTCTAAGCACTTCGTCGATCAGCCTCTGAAACGTCTGAGCTGCGTTTCGTAGTCCATACGGCATGTATAGAAATTCATAAAGACCAAAGGGTGTTATAATAGCCGTTTTTGGAATATCAGATGGCAGTACTGGTACCTGGTGGTAAGCTTTTTTTAGGTCGATTGTGCTAAACAGTTTTTGACCGTAAACGATGTGCGCGAAATCTTGAATGTGGGGGACTGGGTACTTGTCCGGTACAGTTGCTGAGTTAAGGCGCCTGTAGTCGCCGCAAGGCCGCCAAGTAGAGTCTTTTTTCGGAACCATATGTAGAGGTGAGGCCCAGTTACTTTTCGATGGTCTGCAAATACCTAATGTCATAAGTTCTTGAAACTCTGCTTTTGCGATCGACATTTTATTAGGTGGAAGGCGTCGAGGTTTTGCAGTGACTGGTGGCCCATTTGTAATGATGCAGTGCGTAATATCCGTTCTGACTTTTCGGTTCTTTACAGGTTGATTTTCGAATAAATCTTTGAATTCTCTTAAAAGATGAGAAAATTGATTATTTTGGTCTATGATTGTTACCTGCGGTGCATCGAAAAAATGCATGGTTCCGATCTGGGATACTGCAGTTGAATTATCGATGAGCTTCCGACTATGCAAGTCAACTGACAAATTGTAAAAATTTAAAAAATCTGCACCAATAATAGAAACTTGAACGTCTGCTATAGTGAAATGCCACGGAAAATTACGTCGCAGACCAAGCGATGGAACAAGTCGTTCTTGTCCGTAAGCCTTGATCTGTGATCCATTGGCTGCGAAAAGTTTAAGGTGCGTCGATTCGTGTCTAAATGTGCAGAATGAGCGCTTTGTTGGTGGAATGATGGATACATCCGCGCCAGTATCTATAAGAAAATTTCGGCCTGTTGCTTCATCGTAAATAAAAAGACGAGCAGAAGACGCGCCAAGCTCAGTCGCCTTAGTTTGAGCTCGGCTTTTTAGTTTTCCGACTGAAACGAGCACGGTGGTTTGCATTTCGTTGCTTGAGGTCCAAATTTTTTATGGTACCAGCATTTATCGCTGCGATTGACACTACGATGCGATGAGTCCCTTTTTCGATTAATTGATCGTGACTTTGAATGATCACGGCCACGGTGACTTGATCGTTCTAACTGTTGAAAACGCCTACAGATATCATCCATCCGTGCAGTAATTTTTTCGAGCACTGATTCATTTGTTGCACATGAGTTAGACGAAAATGATGACGTCGCAGCTGCTACAGGCACCAAATTTGTTGTTTCTACTATACCATCTGCCATTTTTGCGAGTTTATCGAGAGATTCATCACTCCAAGGTGACAAAATTTGCTGTAACGTCATTGGTAAACAACCTAGCCATAGTGTTGTAAGAAATTTGTTGTCGACTGTGTCTCCGGCAAGGTTTTGCATTTCTTCCAGCAGTCTTGATGGCTTCTTGTCACCCAGCTCCATCTGCGAAAGCAACTTTTTAATTCTTCCTTGGTCGCTAGGTGTAAATTCTTGGATGAGCTTTGTTTTAATGGCCATATACTTTCCAGATGCTGGTGGACTACGCAGAAACGTTCTTACCTTCTCCGCGACTGTTTGATTTAGCTGAGAAACAACAGAGTGGTACATTGAAGTGTCTGAAGTAATACGGTTGACAGCAAATTGTGACTCGAGCAGGAAAAACCACAGTTCTGGGTCGGACGTAAAAAAATCTTGTGTTTTAATTCGTGAAGCGTGAAAAACGTGAGCTGGTTCATTTGTTGTCTGCGCTGCAGTTTCTGCCTGCGGACTCAGTAGCGGGACGTTGTTGTTGTCCCCAGAGCCTTCTTGTTCATCATTAGTTTTAACACCGTTTACCATTGTTATTTAAGTGAAAAACAAACTCGATATATTTCGGGGTCACCAGTTTAGTAATTTAAGACGGTGCGTTAATATTTTAATTATTTTATTTTATTATTCAATTAACTATCTTAAATACTATTAAGAACTTTAAAAATATAAATTAAAAGTTACTTCAAATGAAAAAGAATATGCAAACGAATGTGCCAGCAGTGACACCATGACTGAAGAATCAAGTTCTGTCGTTTGCAAATTATATAGAAAAAATAATATGTTTCTGCACAAAGCTAGCGGGTTAGCTAGCAACAAGAAATGCGTATACATAATTATTTACATTCATATGTACTATGTAAATAGATACCGTCGATGAGATGAGCTGACAGATCGGCTGATTTTGCGGGAAGTGTTGCTTATATGTTGTTGTTATTTTGTGCAGCTATATTATGCATTGCTACAAATGACAATAATTTCTTAAATATTTTGTGTTTTATTCAAAATCAACATCGGCCCTTAAAATCTAACCACCCTTTACAACAACGAAACCCTTTGAATTCTTTTTAAATTTCGTTGTGCATTTGATCAGCTGATAGCAAAAGCATTTCCACTCAACATTGAGAATGCTACCGGCTGCGCTGTGATTTCATTTAATACAAATTAATATAATTTAGTGGTTCTTTTCAATTTTTTATGATTTTAACAGTTAAATGATGATTTCAATTTATATGTCGATTTCAATGAAAGTTCGTTCACAATTAGTTTTAATATTGCAAATTTTGTAAAATTTATCACAAATACAACACTTTGTGAATATCCCAAAAATAGTTTTTTTTCAGAAATAAAAAAATTTATAATAAAAATAATAGCGTTGTTAATTATGTGCACGACTTTATTAAGCTCGTTTCTTTAGTTTCACCATCTAAGATACCAACCCTTCCATTTATTCAAATAAGATAGGATGCGATGAAAAGATAACTTTAAGTAGACAATCATGTCATAAAAATTTTCAAAGATAATCGAAGAAAAATATATATTAAAGCGAATTTTGCAAACTCAGTTTCGGTGTTGTGAATTAGTTGCACGGCACTGTATATGTATTTATTGCCCCCAATATTAAGACATTCTAACATTATGAATAGAAAATTTAAAATTTTTCTTTTCGTGGTTTCCGATTTTTGTACTTTGGTACTTTTTGAGTTGTAGAATTTACATACATACAACCATTTATGCGAAATCTGTGATTCCCAAAATGCGCAATCTGTGTATAAAGGTAATTTTAAAATAAGTTTTTAATTTATATAAATCACCGAAGCTATGTATATATAAAGCACATAGAAACAAAACAATAATAAATAAAAAAATGAGTATCAAAAAGCATTCTTCCCTCAAAAGTTATATAAAGCTTATACGAGTAGCAACAGCATAAAAACAGTTGCGGCTGCCAAAAAGCCAACAACCTGTTGATCATGATTGATGATAACATTTTTGTCATAGCTCGTTTCTATTTTATATTTTGATAAAAAGCTTTAAACTTTTTTTTCAAATTTGCATAGCTAATTATTTGCAACAAAAAGCTCTTAACTATTGAGTTTACTGCTAAGATCTAAGATACAATAATTAAATATAGCCGCTTGCTGGCGGTATCATGATCAGTTAAACTTATTAAATGAAAAATACGATTCGAGCAACTTCTCTTTGAAGCGGGGGCCATCAGACGACGCACGACAGACACTTTAACGGCATGCAGTAAAAATCAAGTCTAAATGAAAGTCAACGGTTTTATTGTGTTTAAATTTCAAAGTGTTTTATGGACTTGCTGCCAATAAAAGATAAGAAAAAGTGTTTAAAGTGTCAATAGAGCCTATAGTGAGCACCCTTTGCATTTGTTTTGTGCTTTAAGTGTGGCAAGTGAAGTTGAAAGCTTTTTTTAGGCAAACCGTATATAAGCCAAGTGAATGCTGATCGCAGGCTCTTTCTTATTTTAACATAGATACTACGTTGGCGCATTCAATAGCTGTTAATTAAAGTGATCATCAAGAAAATAAAAAAATTGTTAATTGCATACAAGAATATTGTGAAATACCGAGCATTTTTGTAGTTGTAATTTTAATTGTTGGCAAGCTGATTCTGCTTGGCTAGGGTTCATTCGATCTTTTGTGATTCAGTTAAATTCTACATATTCAGCTTAACACTCGTGCTCGCGCTCACTTTTTAATTCAAGTGCGATAAAAGCAGTTTCGACCACACAAAAGCTTCTCGCACCGCAGACAATTTCTTTGCTTAAACGCTACACCGACAACGATCACAAACGACCACAAACACGATCAGTTTTGTTAGCAACATTGAACTTGAACGCGCAAAGTATTGGTTGTTAAGTTAACAGTTGACGCTCGCGCGTATACAAAATTGGTTTACGTTTTCCGAATACCGCAATATTTCTAGAACGAGGCTCATTCAATTGAATATAAAGAACATAGAGATTAAAAAAAAACTTTTTAAGAAATAATTAATAAAAAAGTGCTGCTTTGTGCGTTTAAAATTTTGTCTAACCTTAGAATTTGTTTTGCATAAAAAAGTGTTCACAAAATGTCTGCACCAAATAAGCTAAGAAAATTTCACAGTGTGCCGATCATGGGTCTTATAACAGGTGTGTATTTTTGTTAACTTTTTTTTAATTAATTTTATTTATAGCTTAAGTACAATTAAAAGACCAATTTGTGAATTTTATGTTTCTTTCTGTGGTTTTCTTGTCGAACAATGCAATAATAATTTAATAGGTGCTAAACAAAGCAAAAACATAGGTCTTGAAAAAACATGAACATTTTATATGCCAGTTTCAACTTATATTTGTTTAGCATACCAGATGAACAAAAATAGATTTGTGAAAATATGCTAGTCTTTTTCTAAAATATATTAAAACATAAAAAGAAAATATAAACTTTCCATATCTTTTATAGGAAAAGTTTTCAAAAAATTTTAAAGATTTTAATAAATTAACTTTATAAATTAATGACGTTTTCGTTACTCGAAAAATGTTGCATTTTTCTGTGCTATTTCTGCTATTTTCGAGCATTCTGAAGTGTTTCTTCTTTTGAGGTTAACATTTTCGAAAAAAGACCACGATTCTAGAGATCACTATTTTTTTTCTCAAGAGGGCAGAATTTCCGATAAGGATAGAAAAACGGTGTCATTTTTTCGAGAAACGAAAACGCCATTAGGCGAATTTCAAAAGTATCGACTTAATTTAATTACGCGTATTTAAAAAAAAAATAAAGATTCGTTATAAATTGACTAAGTTATGAGAGTTGCCAGCTCGAAAACGATTTTTTTTAGAAAACGCGTTTGAAGTTTAAAGTAAAGTGCGCTACCTGCTGTGACGCAGTCGACTCGGAGGCTCATAACTTTTGAACCATTACGAATTTTGAATTGCCCTTTTAGTATGATATTTTACACAGATATAGCTATCGAAAATTGCAATTGCCCTTAATTGAGCTTTTAAACAGAGAGAATATGTTTTAAAAGAAATATTTTGAAAAATGTTGGAGATATTTGCTTCCAAAGAAAGATATTGAGAGATATCTCGAGAGATATTTGACAATTCTCTCGAGAGAATTGAGAGATATCTCGATATCTTTAGGGGTGTTCACATTTCAAACCGCTCATCAAATCGTTTGTCAAATACAATAGAACAACGTGAAATTTCCATGGAATTCCCACGTTAATCAAATCATTTGTCAAATCCAATAGAATAAATTGGGAATTCCATGGAATTCCCACGTTGTTCTATTGGATTTGACAAACGATTTGATGAGTGTGAACTGCCCTAATTAGGCTTGAGTAGTTCATGAACGAATTAGTTCAATTGGACGATTACCACTCATGAACCATATGAACTAGTTCAGTGTTTCTCGTTCTTTTAGTTCATTTAAGTTTAATTGATTTTTTAAGATTGAATTGAAACGAACGAGAAGATTGAAAAAGATCTCAATTCACCAAGCTATGGTTTGAGTCCTTGCTTTGAGACACTTTTTGCGTCTGCATTAACAGAAATAATGAAGTTGATGGCTGTCACATTTGCATATTTCTATCATTCGCTGACATTATGTTTAGTATAAATGAGCATGCAGTCTTTTAAGTTTGCTAAATTGAATTTTTTTTTAAAATTTATACAATTTGGAAACAAGAAAACCTTTAATTTTTACACGTATTTAATTTGAAAATTATATTGATTTGAAGAGGTAACATTGTAAGAGGTACAATTTTTTGAACGAATTAAATAGCAAATCTATTTAATGACCTAACGAACTAAAATACCTAACGAACTATAAGAACGAACGAACGAAGTAAAATAATCAACGAACAAAAAAAAAAAAAACGAACGAACTAAAATAGTTTTTTACATGCGATTGAACTAAAAAGAGCCATCTTTGTGGTGAACTAAAATGCCCAAGCCTGGAGGTAATGAATGAGTTTGCAAAAAAAAAAGCGTTGCACTAAGAAAATCTATAGTTTTAAAGATATTTCAATTGTTTTCATCTCAAAATAACCGGTTTTTTCAATGCTTTGTACAAGAAAATCTATTTAAGATTTAAGATATCCAAAAACGGGAATTTTTTAGAAATTCGTAAAATACATAAGAACATTTTCATTTCGAAAGAGCCAAAAGGGCCAATCTGAAAAGTTAGATTTAGCCTGCTGAAAAAACTGTAGATTGGCCCTTTTGGCGGAACGCAATTGATACGCTACATAAAAATATGTTCATCGAAACAGTTGGCTAAATTCTTCTGTTAGTTTCTGTAGATCTAATTCAGTGGCAGTGAGCCTGGGCTCTTAAGAGCTCTCTCGTTTCACACGTATTCTTACGTTCTCTCGCTTAGTCGCTATTGAGACAGCATCGACTCAACAAAGAGAGCGATGATATTCCACAGCGAGAAATTTAATGTATGAAAATAGCGAGTGAAAATACATATGTATGAAAAATATTTTAATTTCAAACGCTTTTCAAAAAATCCAATCCGTTTTACGTTATTAAATAATTGGATTTCTGAAATGAAACAAAAATAAGTTGAAAGAAATTTCTACATAAATTGAAAGTTTTTCTTATTCCTTAAAAACTGGCAAGTTTTTCTAGTTCCTTTAAAAAGTTAAATAAGTTAACATATGACGATATTTATAATTTCCTTGGACTTGGTTACGAAAAAAATATACTGATGAATAGTAAATTTTTCAATTTAGTTTGAAATGCTTGAATGTTAATGGACTTTTTTTCAGTGCACAATTTTTTCTGCTCACCAACACACACTCAATTTTATTTTTAACAGGCACCGATCTAATTGTTGTTTAAAATTCCGTTACACATAATTTTCTTGTATCTCTTAAGGTTAAGCAGTTATTTGGGTTTTTTTCAACTCTTGGGTTGTGGAATTGAATGATTTTTATTATATTTTTATAAAATGTATTTTCATATACAAGGTGGCGCAAAAGTCATCGGAAGATGCTATAATTTTTGTAAATGGTGGCAAATGTCAATTCAGCTTTGACATTTGTGAAGTAAACAGATACAAAATGCACGTCAACGCCAAATAATTAGGGGTATTCACGATTCAGTGCACTTGCCTGTGCAGTTGAGGACTTGTGCAGTTAGGTTTTCGTGAACACACCACTATCACATTTCAAAGCTGTCAACATTTTTCAATGCACACAAGTGCGCAACTACTCAAGACCTCAAGTCCTCAAATTTAAGGCAATAGTAGAAAAGCACTTGTGCAGATTTTTGACGTACGTACATTATGTTTTTGTAAAGTGCACAAGTCCTCAAGTCCTCAACTGCACAGGCAAGTGCACTGAATCGTGAATACCCCTTTTGTTTTGATATTTTTTGCGGAATAATTCGTCGGACTCTTAATAGAAAATCATCGTGAAGGATGTGGCCCATTTCCATCTCTGTGGATATGTGAACAAGCAAAATTATCTCGCAGGAGGTGTCATCGGGCCTTATTTTCTCTCAGACCGCCTTATCTCTCTTTTGAAAATTTGCACTGGCCGGCAAGATCGCTCGATGTAATCATTCTAGACTTCTTTTTGTGGGATTTTTAAAGTTACGAGTCCATGTAAAACACCCTCAGACTCTTGAAGACCTCAAACAGAATATCTGCCAAGAATGCGAGAATCTTTCGCCGAGAGTTCTGACAAGAGTGATGGAAAATGCCATAAATCGGGCCCAAACGATCAATAACTCTGGAGGTGGCCAGTTGGCCGATATTATTTTCTTGACTCAAAGAAAAAAATTGTAGAAATCCAATAAAAATACTTCAAAACAGAACCGAATTCATGAAAACATGACAGTCAAGTAACATGGGTGAACTCTTTTACGCTACCTTGTACAAATGTAGTTGACTCACAATCTCATGCTTACTCTCTACTCTCCGATCTCATCATACTCCAAATCAAGGCTCATTTATAAGGTTGTGGCACTTGAGAGCGAGCTCGGTCGAACTGTCAAGATATATGAAAAGAAATTAAGAAAATAAATGCTTAGAACAAAGTAAAGCACAGTTGACAGTTCAAGCAAAGTCGGTAAAAGAGAGCATTTATCTCAATTGCCACAACCTTATAACTGAGCCTTGCTCCAAACACTGTCCTGAATTGAAAATGTCTGCAAAGAAATGATTGTGGAGAAGAGAACTATAATCGAAGCATCATTATATATGCATATCTACAAAAATGAGGTGGCAAAATAATAGCAATTGTTCAAATCAAAAGTAGAACGTCGTAGTGTGGCACGTGTTCGATTATTAAAAACATATTAACTAAATACATCTTTAATAAATTAACCAAAAACTTCTGTTTAAAAATATTTCAAAAGCTATGCAAATGTAAGACAATAAAAATTATGCAAATAATCACACAGTAGTTTAAACTCCTAAGAATACGTTTGCTCCATTGATGTGAAAAATATTCAAAGTACAATGCTTTCTCTTAATAACACCCAACCCGGTTCGAATTGCGTCTTACCGAGTTTTTTGTATTAACACACAATCTCTGAATGAATTTACATTTTTATAACTTGAATTTTTTATGTAAATTTTATACGTTTATTAAATAGAATAGAACAGAGTGCTATTTACTCTTTTAAGCCATATTCGTTTAACACCGATTATTGTGAGCTATACAGGAAAAATTGGCATAAACAAATTATCACATGATAACAACAGCTAATTTAAGTTGTAAATATATAAATTAGCAATTGCTTTATGATTATGATGATAAAAGTGTGAAGTTTTTCATCTAGTAACATTTGCTATATTTATCTTGGTGTGAATACATGTAAATCATTCCGATGCAATATTGAGAAGGACCACTCTCTTTGGAGAGTCTAGAAAGCTGTGAGGAGAACTCGTGTTCTCTCCTAAACTACTAATTTGACTGACGTATTGGATATTGTAAAAGTTAGAACAAACAAAAGTATTTTATAGATATTGTATAAGCATTTAATACGAGTAAATATTATGTCCGTCTAAGCAAAAATTTGCAGTGGTTTTTTCCATATAAAAAAGCAGTAAAAATTTCGTAAATAACACGGTGTAACAGAGCAAAAAACTTGCCATAGTGGCTGTCGTTAGTAGAGAATAGGTGTATTATAACTGCATGCTTAGATTTTCGGGTCTAAAAACCATTTTTGGGTAGTTGAACGTGTAATATATACAGGGTGCGCCATATTCCATGTCGGTTTGTAAACATTGCATAACTTTGAGAAATTTATCATCTGATTGACTTGAGTAGATAGCTTTTTGAAACGTCAATTCCGTACAATATTAACCATGAATCGCTTCACACCGAAACAACGTGCCCTTTTTCTTCAGAGAAGGCGAAACAGTCGATGGGAATTGATATCGGTGGATGTTGGCTCATTCTGTATGCCCACAAATATGTGAGAAAGGTGTGGACAGTTACTGGTTTCGCGGTTTAGGTGGCCTCGATAGTCTAGTGGCAGTGCACTTTACTGTCACTCAGGGGTCCCGGGTTCGAATCCTGGATATGCCATGGTCCTACGCTATAACCTTTATTTCCTTATTTCTAATTAAAGGAACTTTAAAACACTTCAAGTTACGACGAAAAGTTGTAGTTGGTGGTGGTAGCAAAAGTTTGTGGAGAGGAACGCTTAGTAACTTGATTTGACTGAGGTCAAGGCATAACCGCTTGCTTCAGTTTTAATATCACATGTTTCTACAGCTTTTGCCACATTAAGAACATCTTACACAAAAGTTTTACTTGATTACTCCCTTGTTCCATTCTGTGGTATCCTAACTGACCAATAAAATGGTCTAAGTGGGCTGGTCTAAAGACCTGCCGCCACCTTAACTTAAAGCTACTGGTTTCAATAAGACGGTGTTTCATTTCACACTGCAAATCGAACAATGCAGTTTCTGTAACGAAAATTTCCTAAATGTGTGTAGCAACATTGACTGGCCAGCCAGATTTCAAAATTTAACCCCTCCGCACTTGTTTTTTTTTGTATGGTTATTTGAAAAGCAAAGTGTACGCCATCAAGATCCAGGCTATTGACGAGCTCAAGGCAAACATTCGTTCCGAAACCATTGTAATACCGCCCGAGATGCTCGAAAAAGTGATGGAATACACAGCAAAAAGGGCGCATTTTATTTTGGCCCGTAGAGAATGCCACTTGATTGATGTTGTATTAAAAAACTAATCAAATAAATAATAAAGGACCAAAGTAAATAAAAATATCCTATATATAGCAATCTGTTTTTTTAAGTTATTTACATTCCGACATAAAATATAGCGCACCCTATATATATTATATAGGTATTAGGGAGTCCAATCCCGGAAGCTTTACTCGATCCCGGGATTATCGGGATTGAAAATTTTAAGAAGTAAGTAATTTAAAACGTTTTTAATAAATTTTTTGTTGTATATTACTTGAAACTACAAAATGTAAATTAATTCATAACATAACTAAAACAAAACACATTAAGGGTATTCACAATTGCGTTGTTTTCAGTGTAGTTAAAAAACCCCATGGTATTGATACCACACTTTAACGAGCGGTTTTTATATTTTTTGTTGTTTTACATGCAATCTCTTAAAACCAAAAGTGTGGTTATTTTAAGTAGCCCAATGATATGTTTAACGAACGTGGTTTTTAAGGTTCCATAGACTGATATCTGATTGGTTGCCAGTTATTTTCTATACCAGCAAAAAAAAAACACACAAAACAACTATAATACACAATTCTGAATATCTTTATTACTAATGAACACACAAAACTTAAGCTATATTAATGACTAGCAAATTGTTCCCTTTGTTTTAACCCTTTCAGTGGATTTGCCCAATATTTTGGACACATCAGAAAGTCATTTTTATATGCATTTATTTTGCAAAGCTTTTGTTAAATCAAATTGTTTGGTTCTGTGAAAAAAAGATAAACCAACTTGATAAAAATAAATTTAGAGGGATATTTGACATAAAAGTCTGTTGGATTTTCGATTTTGTGCCGAAGAAAAGCAAACAAATTTTCGTTGGCCTATTTTATAAGAAAAGATGAAACGGACAAAAATCCAATTTATGTTTTTATATCTTTTTTGGCTTTAATGATAAGAATATTAAGAGGGTTTAAGAAACAAAGATCCAAAGGGTTGAAAACCCTTTAAGGGATTAAGAAAAAGACTTTGTGCTGAACAAGAGCAAAATAATTTTTTCTTTGTAAAAGCGTGCAAAACGTTAGTAGCTCAGGTTAAAATCAAAGTTATGTTTTTCATCTTTGAAGCACCTAAATATTACCTCAAAAAAATTATTTTGTTCTTAGTTTAGCCAAGAAATTAAAACTGTTAAAGAACAAAAAATAAAAAAAAAAATAAAATACAGAACAGTTTAAGGTATTACTATATAAATTTTAAATTTTTTTCTGTACATCGTCTTCATGATTTTTTTTTGTGTTTAAGGCAAATTAAGGTTGGAAAAGACTTTTCAAAATTAAATTTTTTGTTTAAATTATTTTTAAAGTAATCATTAAGCTGATCAACGCGTTTTATTATTTATTGGAGAGTTTTGTTCGGATATTATTACAAATATAACCCGCTGATAAATAGCACCGTTCTGATTCTATGCTAGTTGGAGAAATAGTTGTACGATAGTCGTAAGCAATTTGTAAGTTTCGATAACGATTGCCTTCACCACAAAACAAAATTGTTTCCTAAGTCAGAATATCGGACAATTTTGAAATACATAGCTTACTTCCCGATGTTGCAATTCTTCTAAAACTTTGCAAAATCTTTGCTCCAGTGACTTACACTCATCGTCCTAATAATCTTTTTCAGCCTCAATAAAAGGTTTTTCTAATTCTATATTCATATTAACTTAAAATTTTTGCATTTACATAAATATTCGTAATAAAAAATTTTTATTTAAAATTTGCTAATTTAAATTTTGACAGTTTTGAAACGAGAGCCAGTGTGCCCAGAGTAGAATATTATATTCCACTTTGGCATATTTTAGCTTCGGGAAGCATATTTTTTTTTTATAAAAATATGCAGCATAAAAAGTGGAATATTTTTCGTATGATTATATTTTTCAAAATTCAGAAAAAATTGCAATAAAAAAATGTCTATTTGGTTACTAAATGTTTGTTTTTTGGCTATCGACATTTTTTATCTCTGAACCACCTTGTAAAACGCAATATAAGGAATTAATTCTGTGGTTAACTTCTTCGTTGTCAATTTTATTGCAATTCATTTAATAACTTCACGCAGCTTAAAAAGTGAAGTAAATTTGCTTATATGTTTGTTTGGTTAGATTTTTTTTAATGGATTATGTTACAGCAGTAAGTAATTTACTTAACAAAACATTAGGGGTATTCACGATGTGTTGTATTTTCCCTTGTATTGTGTATTTTTGATAAATTTGATATTTGTAGTAAATTTTGTAATATAACAAAAACAAAATGCAGTTTTCAAAATACAACCCTGTGGAAAATATACAAGTTGTGTATGAGATCAGCTAATTGTACAAGCATTTCTACTCAGCATGTAGCAAGCTAAAGGCTACGCTGTGAGTTTATTTAATAAAAATTAAAATAATTGATTTTAAAAATACAATATGTATTTTACTGAAGGTTCGATCACAATAATTGTAAGTATTGTAAATTTGGCAAAAATTTATCACAAATGCACCACATCGTGAATACCACTATTATTGCTAACAATAGCTATTTCTTTTAATTATTTTAAAATGTGGATTCAAAACAATAAAGCAGAAAAAAAGGTATTGATGAAAGTTCGGAATCTGAAGATTTATAAAAATTTGTGCTTTTCTCGCTAAGCTCACCATTTAGCAATGCTGAGGTTGAGAAAATTTTTAGTTATATGAATCTTTCTTATTTAAACGAAAATTCGAAATAGAATGCAAGAAAAACTCTTAAATAATTTGTTGAATGTAAATACATGGCTGCATGTTCAAAAAAAGTGTTGAAATGCCTATCAAATACCAGATAGCTTAATAAAAAAATTTAGAAATGCGAATTTCTATGATAATAATACAAGCAACAATTTAAGAATTGACCTCGAAGATGTGCCTGAATTTTAGTTTTGTATATTGTATATCGTTACTTAAAATTCAAAAAACCATAACAATGTTTATAATTTTTTATAGGAGAAGAAAATAAATTTAAGTGCGATAGTAATCAAATAAATAAATGTTTTTAAACTTGCTTCTGTGTTTTTATATGCCTATTTAGACTTATTTAGATATACAGTGACACATATTCGTATAAACGCACTCTTAATTTTAAATTTGCTACTTCTCTCTTTTTTATTAATGCATTACTCAAAACAAATTCCAACTTATATTGTTTACTAAACTAACAGAAATTTGTACTGAGTGCAAAAACCTGTTTTCGTTGTTGTTGTTTTATATAAATCATTTCAGTTTAAATATTTTACTTGAAACAAGTACATATTCGTTTAAACGCATCAACTTAATTTTCAATAGGAATGGGTATTTATTTAATTTTCAATAATTAATTGGTCCAGCATTTTTATTTATAACTTCAAATATACGATTCGGCATCGACTTCACTAAATTTTCCAGCAACTGACGATCTAAATCTTCCCAAGCTTCCTTAATGGCCAACTTGAGCTCTAGCACGGTTTTGTAAAGGTGTCCTTGGGCTTTTTGTCCATAGATTTTGCGTGATATGCATCCCCAAAGATTCTCCACCGGATTCAAATCGGGACTGCATGCAGGCCATTTCATAAGTGGGATGTTGTGCTCTTCAAACCACTTTAATGCCTCTTTAGAAACGTGAATGGCAGCATTATCCTGTTGAAAAATACTGTCTTCATCCATTTTATCATCCAAAAATGAAATGAGAGCATCATTCAACAATTCCGTGTATTTTTTAGAATTCATTTTGGGCGGCACAAAGCAGATATTTGCTTTACCTCTAGATGAAAATGCCGCCCACACCATAACGCTGCCACCACCAAAGTTTCTTTTTGACATACGTACGTCATTGTTTCGCAAATCATGCCAATAACAGCTGTAAGAGTCTGGGCCATCTAAGTTAAATTTTTTTTCGTCGGAAAACACAACATTGTCCCACTCAGTTGACCATTGCATGTGTTTTTGGGCGAAGTCTAAGCGCGCCTTTTTGTGATGCGGCTTCAACACAGGCTTGCTCACCGGTTTTTTCCATTTAACGTTATCTGAGTTACGTAAAATGTGTGCAATGTGCCTCGTTGTCACTGGAAGATCTAATTTTTCTTTTATTTGAGTTGAGTTCAAAAAACTTGTGGTGGCTTCCTTCCTAATTTGATTAACTTGGCGAATACTCAGTTTTCGATTGCCTTTCGTGGATTTTTTTACTCCATAATTAACACCGTTTTTTAAAAAAGAGCAGACGACTGCTTCTGATCTTCCTAGTCTCCGCCCAATTTCCCGATTTGAATAACCCTCTTTATGGTACAGGTTGATTTGGACTTTTTCTGTGTCATTGAGGTATTTTCCCTTTGGCATTTTGATAAAATCTTAAAAAAATATCATTAAGAAAATATTTTTACATTTAAATTAAACAAAACTTACCAATTGTTAATTAAATACAAGCAAATACTTATTTCTTTAAACCACTAATATATTTTCGACCTCCTTATTCAGGTGCGTTTAAAGGAATGTGTACTTGTTTTTAGTAAAATATTTAAACTGAACTGATTTATATAAAACAACAACAACGAAAACAGCTTTTTGCACTCAGTACAAATTTCCGTTAGTTTAGTGAACAATATGAGTTTGAATTTGTTTTGAATAATGCATTAATAAAAGAGAGAGAAGGTAGCAAATTTAAAATTAAGAGTGCGTTTATACGAATATGTGTCACTGTATATCTTTGAAATTGAAAGTGGAATATTTTTGTGGAATATAAAAATTGAAAGTGGAATATTTAGCATAATTTTTTTTTAACAAAAAGCATATTTTTTCAAAAATCTTCTGGCCACACTGATGAGAGCTGTAAAAGAAAGCATTTAATTTGATTTTATCCACAAAAAAGTGAATCAGTGAATAACGAAATAAGAATGCATTCAATGAATGCAAAATTGATTTATAAATAAAATTTTTAATTAACATTAATTTTTAAAAAAATGATTAAGTATTCATTTAAATTATTCATTTTCGTAAATCAGAATAATAAATCATTTTTTTATTCATTTGAATGCTTGAATTTTCAGTTATTCTTTTTTTTAGTCATTATTAGTTTTTTATTCTTTATTTATTTTTTATTCATTATCGTTTTGTTATTCATTATTCATTTTTAATTCATTATTAAATTTTTATTCATTATTCATTTGCTATTCACTATTCATTTTATATTCATTATTCATTTTTTATTCATTTTAGTCCCAAGCCATAAATAAAAAATGAATAACAATTGAATAATGAATAAAAAATTTACAATGTATAACAAATGAATAATGAATAAAAATTGAATAATGAAAAACATATGAATAATGAATAAAAAATAAATAATGAATACAAATGAACAATGAATAAAAAATAAATAATGAATAAAAAACAAATAATGAATAACAAAAGAATAATGAATAAAAAGAAAATTCTGAAATTCTTTGCGAATTGCATTCTTTGTGAATAGCTTCAAATGAATAAATAAATTATTTTTTATTCTGAATAACGAAAATGAATAATTGAAATGAACACTTAATAATTTTTTTAAAAACGAATGTGAATTAAAACATTTATTTATAAAGCAATTTTGCATTCATGGAATGCATTCTTATGTAGTTATTAAGTTGTACTTCAAATTCTGAATATGAATGCCGATTTTACAGCTCTGCTTGAAATATACAAATTTTGTGAGACCGACTAAAAAAGTCTTTAAAACTCAACAGAATGCGTACACTTTTGTTAAATTTAAAAATAGGAAGTGTAATCTTGTTTTGAATAAGTAATATACAGAAATTTTAATAAATCCCTAAACAGGCTTTAAGTTAATTATTACAGTTTAAATACAGTTCATAAAAACTGGTTAGTACCCATTGTACTTTAATCGGGTTATTTGCGCTACGTAGCATAAAGATATTGCTAAACAAAGTACGGTATATAAAAAAATATCTCAAATTATTGTTTGTTTTTTTAATAATGTATGCTAATGTATTCGCTTTTTATGAGATGCTGTAAATTTTGAATTTGGTCAAGTTGTCAAAAACGTGTTTTAAAACGTTAACGTTGAAATTTGCTTTGATGACACTTTTCATTTTACATTTATTGTTTACGCAGTTTGTCGACCGTTTGTCTCAGTCGAAACTGCATCAAATGTTAAACAATTTTTCGTTATTAAATTCAAAATTTTGTAATTCTTTTAAATCGTTTGTATCAATAACCAATAAGAATCGACAAAGTTCAATCGCTTTGAATATGACTTTTGTATAGCAGCGGGTTATAAATTTCGTTAAGGTTTAACAAACTTTTGGTGATTTTACGATATTACAAGTTTTCACAACTTAGGGCATTATTTTACATTCATAAACAATTGAAATGCAAATCCATAATAATTTTATCCGCAAACAAAAATAGGTCATAACGAAAAAAAAATAATCCAAAAGATAAATAAATTTAAAAAAACAGAACTTGCCGGTTCTGTTTACCTCACATGAAAATCTCCGAAATCGCTACAATTTAATTGCTGATTCATAAGTTTCGTTTTACTGCGAAGCTTTCTATGTTGATGACTCTTTAATGACTATATTTTGCTGGGAAACTTGATGAGACTTGTTGGGAAATCATTAAAAGCTAAATATTCATTCGTCATAATTAAAATGATGCTTAAAACTTTTATTAAAATTTATTAGTTATAAAGCTTTGTTAAATATAGACACTAGTCATAGCAGGCTTAAGTCTCTTTATATTACTATGTTTGGTTGTATGTCTGTGATAAGCTGAGTGTATATTTCAAACGTAACGTTTATGAAGGGGTTTCCCAAATTGATGTTTATAATATTACTATGAAAAATGAACAGTTCCATTATTAAAATACCAAAAAAAAAAGTATCGAAGAGTTTTCAATTTTTGCCATCTTTTATGATTTTTCTCTGTTCGAACAATTTTATTTTTGAAAAAAAAAAATAAGAGGGAAATAGATACAAAAGTAAGTATTTCCATGTAAAAAAACTGAAATCATAATAAATGAGTTTTATTTCTAAAAATATTAAAACGAATAAAAGTTTGTTGCATGTTTTATAAAACTTTTTCTAAACGATAAATTCTATAAGAAGTTGAGATATGATTGTGAGTACCTTTAAGAGTGAGAATTTATTGTTAAATAAAAGTAAAATTCACCATCTCCTTCTCAGTAATCGATATTTTTTTTACTTCTTTCTAGTTAATGATATGCAAATTATTCTTGGCTATAAACATCACACGGACCACTCCGTAGATAACACTTTTAATTGTTTTTTTTATAAACATCATATTGCATACGAATTTGTGAGTTTTTAACCATATCTGTACGTTTTTTTCTTTACTTTAATTTAAATAATGACATCACGTCGAACAATTAATTCTTGTTTTTCATAAGAAAAAAATTGAATCTTAAACAATTTTTTTATTTATTAATATTTAACTAACTTCAAGAGCTTTATAACCAGTTTTGTTTAAGATCTTAATCCTAAAACATAAAGTCAAATAAAATTTAAATCCACTTTATTGTCTGGTGCTAACATAATACATCTTTGAAATTATTATTACGATTATTCTTGACAGTGAGAGAAATTATCAGCTGGTAAAGGTTAAAAACAATCGAATAAAAACGTCAACGTCTAAAAAAAATTTAATTATTTATAAGAAATCATATTGATAAAATTTTAAACGCGTGTTTTGCTGAGATTTTGGTTGCCAGGTGCCACCCATTGATCTAGAACAGGTTCCTAAGTCCAGACACTTGAAGATAAAACAAAACTAGTCCTAATCGTAATGTTTTTTTAAAAGAATCAGTCAACATTTCAACAAGTTATTCCATATTTTATATCATTTATCATAATAAAGTATCAAGTAAAAAAAGCTTCGTAATGAAGTTTAATTAAAATGGCGAGTCATAACAAATTGTTATAAAGAATTTGAAATAATATGTTGGGAACTATTGCAAATGATGCAACAATATCTTAAAGAATTGATAAATATTCATAATATAAAAACATGATCTAAATTTTAATTTAAATTTCTTAATGAAAAGTTTTTAATAACAATGGGATTTTTTTAATAATGATAATCTTATCGTGAAGTATTGGTTTCTATTATAATAATCTTATTGTGAAGTATTATTTTTTGATGGGTATTATAGATTGATTTTAGGCACGAACTAATGGTTAAAACTGACTAAAAGATTCAACTAAAAGTTGAAGTGATGGTTTTGCTAAACTGAAAGATCTTCATTGATAAATCGATTTTTAAAACAATAAATTTTTTTTATCATTTCGTATAACAAAAGGGTGTTCAAAGCAATTAACAACATAAAATTCTTCATATCTAAGCCATATTTTAAAAACCATCTGGATATTTCGGACTTAAGTTTAATAAACCTGCCTCACTATCACTAAATTTATCTATTCTATTAACCAATAATTTTAACACTAGTCATAGCGTCAGAGTACTAGCGAGAATAGCCTCTTCAAGTCCAAACAAATAATCCCTGCAAATACTTATTTCTCTTATCAAGCCATCAAATTTTTTCACAAGTGGTAATAATCGTATACTTATGTGAAAAGTATTTGCTTGTGAGGGGGTGTAATTTTCCATCGATGACTTTATCGTACGACCACTTGAGTACTTGGTCAATATTGTTTATTACTAAATCGTGGTGCTTGTTACCACACAACATCTAGAAAGTTCTTACCCAAGTTGCTCAAGTCTATTTATAGAGCTGAAAAATTTGGCTGAAGTTATGTTATAACAAGAAACAGACGAAGAAAAATGATGTCCCAACAATTTTTATTTTGTTAAGGTTTATTTTGTTAAGGTATCGACCGACCCGAATTCTGAGGAAATGTATTTGCATAAGTTAAAAAAGTTAAATGAAATTTGACATTAAAACTATTATGATATTATGAGTCTTTGAGATTTTCGGATGAAAAAAAAAAAAATCGAAAAGATGAGTGGGAAAAAAAACTTCATTATTTATAAAAAAATGTTCATATTATACCTTAAAAATATACTGTCCCAAAATAGTTGGTATTGTAAAATAATTCATATTTTGAGTTTTTAAGTTTAAAGTGCTACGACAATCGATGGTGTTGGATGTTCCATATATATTCTTGAGAACTTTTCTTGATCTAAGGAAAAAATGAATTTGTTATTATTATTAATATTATTATTTATTTTAAAAACTTTTTGACATATAAGAATAACTCTTTTGCATGCCGAATTCACAATGGATATAACAACATTTTAGATAAGAAATGCAAATTGATATTACAGAGTGCTATTGATAATAATAGTACTTTGAAACGCTTAAATTTAGACAATGAAAGATTATTCCTTAAAAAGTAATTAGAGAGTGAGAGAAGAAAAATAAAGAGCAAGGAGAGAAATTGGGAGTTAGGAAAAGTGTTTGAAAATTATGCGTTTAAAGTTAATTTTATTAGAAACGCTTTTAATGCTATTAGGCAATGAATTCTACGACCTAATAACACTGATGAAAAACTATCTACTGGAGCTAAGGATATTGTATCTAGGGATAATGAGGTTCATAATTCTACTTGATCTGCAAAACCTCAACTTTTCTACGTGTATACATGATCCGTTATTGGAAAATGCAATGTCTAGCTTCAAGGTAACTTGGTAAGTAACGACCAAGTAATTTTTTACAACAGACGGAGATAAGATCAAACTTTTTAAGACCATATACATAGTGAGCTGCATTATTAAAAGCTACCAGTAGCCTATGTAGGGACCGAGAGTCAAGTTTGCAGTACACGACTTCAGAGTATGTTATGACTCATAATTTGTTTATCCGAGCAAAAATATTTGCGGTTAAAAAGAGCTCGAACAGCGGTCGAATATGGGCCGCACGACCGTACAAGGGTCGAACATAGCATAAAAATTATCAAAAAAGCCAAGCGATCGAAAGTTGGGTCAAACAACGGTCGAACAACGGTCGAACAAGGCCGAAGTTAAGTTGTACATATGCTGTACACCCGCTGTATTACACCAAATTTTCCTAAGCTCTTATTAAAAAAAAAACGTATGCGCAACATCAAAAGAAAGCCTCACTCGGGGATGTTTATGTTGGTAGTATCGCCACTTGTGTTTGGCGCAAAAGATTTTATATGTGTATGAATTTTATGTGTGTATAAGTTTAAAAAACTGCTCATTTTCAATGTAGAATAACCACTGTTCGGTCGATATACGGCCTTTGTACGCCTGTTGTATAGCCGAGATTATTTCAAAACAGCCTCTGCACGACCGAAAAAAATATTTAAAATTAGGCCTTATTCGGCCGCTGTTTGGCCTTAGCTAAAAACGATTAAATTTTTACTCGGGCAATTCTTCAATTTTTGTTTTAGCACAAGATGAATACTACTTGACTTAATGCGTTTTTGGAAATTTTGCCCTCTTAAGAAAAAAAATAGTGACCTCTAAAATTGAATCGTGTTCTTTTCTCCTCAAAAGAAGATAACATTCAGAATTTTCAAAGATGGCAAAAGAGGGCAGAAAAAATGCAACATTTTTTCGAGAAACGAAAACGACAACATAGTCAATTTCCTACTTCGATCGAAACTGCAAAAATTAAATTTGTGACATTAACATTCCAAAATTTAAGTATCACTCAAGGAAGTAAGCACTCGATCCAACAACATTATTTTAAATATTTCAACATATTGTTATAAAAGTGACTCATAATTTTGAGTTGAACGTGAGTTTCTAGGTGCATTTTGGAGTGGCGATTTTTTTTGGTCGTTTTGTTTTTAATTTATGATTATTTTCATTTAAACAAGGAAGATAAACAAGTAAAATTTTAGCTACCGTATTTAGTTGTTTTGATACTTATTTAGGTTTTTTTTGCTTATCGCGGAGATTATGACCAGCCAAAAAGTTACGACAACGCTTATTTCACAATTCTATAATAATTTTATTTTAAAAAAAGGCTTGAATAATTTATTTATAAAACAAATTTAAGGAAAATATAAGAGATAAGATAAAATTATTGTTGTCTATTTCGAAAACAGTTTTTTGTCTTTATAGATTATATACATATGAAATATGTTGGTACTTAAATATAAATATTTTTTTTATTTACTTACCTTCGTATACTCGCGCGTTGGTCTGCCAGACCGACGAATTACGTTTGTCTTTCTATGAAACTTTTGTTTGGTATGTTTTCACACAATCCAACAGTAAACTTCATATTAAGATGACCCTTTTCGAAAAAAGGTTTAAAAAAGTCCTTCCATTTATTTGGAAATTAATTATGGAATTTTTCTGGAAAAATTTTACTATGAGTTTCTTTTGACAATATTTCTGTGTCGACAAACAATAACAGCTTAAGTCGACTTAAGACAGAACTGAGTTATTGATGAAGTTTCGCGCATATCTATATCTATACTATGACATAAAATTGAAGTGAAAATTTAAAGTTACAACTTTACTCCAAAAGTACTGGTCCGATTTTTATGAAAACAATTTTACAATAGCATATTTGTGCTACAGATTTAGATAGGGGTATTTTTTTTCGAAATTTTAATATTAAGTTTATTGAATTAAGGTATTAAGTTTTTTAAGAAATCATCCCACATGCCAAGCATTGCTTATTCGTTGGCTCTTGACGCGTTTGTGTTGCGAGAGTTTCAATAAACTCCATGTTGCTCTCTATTTTTATCTTTCTCTTCGTGCTCAGCTAGCACAGCGCAACAAAAAAACTGATGAGCCTCGAACAAGACATAAAGTGAGATACATATATATGCAGAGCGGCGCTCCAAAACAAAACAAAAGAAAAAACCATTTTTGTTTTCTTTGATATGTATTGTCTTAAACCAATATGCCATACCGCATCACTAAGTCGGATGTCGCAAAGCTAACGGTAACACATAAAAATTAGTTAAAATCAAAATTAGGTACAAATTAGCACATGTGTGAAAAAATTGTCCCGTCTTTAAAGCGTTAAGGAGATTGATAAAAAAACAACAGTGGCCTGCTAGTATTACTATAAACACACACAATCTGGAGCTTCTACAATGTCCTTTGCCAAAGTTATGACACAAAAACGAAAGACCATTTCATAAAACTTATATGTGGATTGAAAACTTTGAAGCAAGTTTTCTCAAAACTTTGAAATAATACTTAAGCTAATATTGCTTATGGACATAGATTTGTCTAATTCAATGAAATTCTTTTGATGGATTGTACAAAAACATATAATTGTATCAGCCGTGAAACGACACCTGAGTTGCTACGATGGTTGCAAAGCCAGTCTGTGTTTGTTACCAAACTCGACTTTTTACACTTTTACACTTGCACAAATTTTTCAACACTGCGTCAATACTTTAAGTATTATTTAAAGTAATATATTTGTATTTTGTAAAAATCAATTTAATTTTTATTCAATCATGCTTTAAAAAGGACCACAAAAAAGAGCGATAGAGGTTTTACAAAAATATTTATCAGAAAAATTCATTCAATTTCATGTCAAAGGCATATCGCTCATTTACTTGAAGACCGTCATAAGTCAAAAAATACAATTTTTAGGTTAATGATGCAGAATTGTTCTTTATATCATGTCTCATACTGTGTAAAAATTTCATGTTATTATTTTGAATACTCTCCGCGTGAGAAGAGAATATGCCTCTCGCTTTTCGTACAAGGTGCAAGGCAATTGAAAACTTTAAACGCATTTTCTGCAAAATCACGTTTTTTGAGTTATGACGGTCTTCAAGTAAATGAGCAATATGTATATTTAATAGTTTTCCCAGAATCCATTGATTAAAGTCTGTAATTATTTTGGTTGTTGGACTGTGTGCATAAAATGTCTTTAAAAATTGCTTCATAAAGCAGCTAGAGTTTCCCAATTATAAAACAGTGGCAACGTCCCTGCTATATTCGACATCTCAATTAACCGCAATTCAATGCGTAGTTACGTTGCGAACCTTCTGTTTTTATAGCATGAATGTTATTTAATGTATGTACTTCCATCTAAAAGTTTATTCAGAGCTGTTCAAAGCAAAAGTGTTGCTTGCCGTAGCTCATTTACCTTTATTTTTCCTTGCCTAGTCCTAGACCGTATGGCTCTCCTACCGTTCTGATAAGATAAAACTTGGCCAACAAATAACTTGGTACTTTTTTATGCTGCCTTCTTGTTATTTCTTCCCTGCACCACCCAGTTTTTGTACACACACTTTTTAGCACGGCACTCCATGCAGATATCGCCATTATTTTTACTACATACAAGATATCAGAATTTTTACATATATATATATATATATATATATAAGTATTTTTGTTCTTTATCTGACTAATTGTATATTTATGGTTTTGATAATTGTTCAATTTTATATCATTACAGTTTTAACCGTTTTGGTGCAAACAACACAAGCTCAGGCCTATCTACTGTCTCTAAGTCAAAATCCAAATGTCTATCCGTATCGTACACAATATCAAGTTGAAAGAAGTGCATATCCATTAACCTCCGATATTGAAGAGAATCAACGTAATAGTAATCTAACGACTAACAACGTCGGACCAGAAGATAACGAGAACCCTTTACAAAAGATCGACGATAATTCAACGATTATTTTTATCAAAAATTGTAAGTATGGAAGTTAGAAAACAAAGCGCAATACAAAAGCAACAAGTGTTTTCTAAAATAAATTTGTTATTTTGATCATAAAACATATGGAAACCATTTATTATGATAAGCAAAACTAATTAAAAACGTATTAGAAACCTTGATTAATGACATTTTGAAGCACTATTTTTATTCCAAGATAAGTGATAAAAGTGATTAAATTAAAAAAAAAATGGTTTTAGTATAAATAACTTGTTAAAAGAATGTTTTTGTTTTGGTTAAAAAATTGTTTTTGTTCAAGCCAACAACAAGAGTGGAAATTTTTCAAAAACTATTTAATAGAATGCGTGCATGCGTTGACAGCTGCGAGTGTTTCACAATTTTTTTTATATAGTGAAAAATTGTGGTCCTAATAAGAATGCTTTGTCCTTAATACTTACATAATAAAAACAATAGTAAAAAAAATGTCTACAATAAATTGTACAACGAGTGTAAATAATTAACAGATTTTGAAAGTTTTCAAAAGATCTTGATTAAAAATATTAGTGGTCGAATAGCGGTCGAACATGGTTCGAACATGCCCTAAAAATAACTGAAAAAATTTTGCGGCTGAAAGTTGGATGGAACAACGTCCGAAAAAGGTTTATATTAAGTTGTACGGCCGCTATACGCCCGTTGTATGTTGGAACATTTTTCAAAGCTCTATTTCAACAGCAAACGTATGGGACACACCAAAAGCAAGACTCAATCGGAGATGCTGATGTTGGCAGTATCGGCCCTTGTGTGTGGCGCCAAAGAATTTTTTTTTGCATATGAGCATTTCCACCGAGAATTAAAAAAATTAAAACCGGTTACTACCGTGATCAAAAAATTAAAACTTATTAAAAACTTATTATTTGATGATATTATCTGAGAAATACATTTTCATTTTATTAATTTAAGCAATTTCTACATAAATTTATTAACCATGGTGATCAAATCGTCTGCACTGTTTTACAAATGTAGTTTTTCTTTTTCGTAAATGTTTAGTAAATGTTTCGCAGACTTTTTTGTTTTAGTTAAAATGGAGGGCATTGGATAAAGATAACGGAAAATTGGTTGAGGAAAGGAAAGGACAATATAATAAATCTGTTTTTTAATTACTAAATGACATGATTACTTAACTGCCTAATTACTTAATTACCCAATTAAACTACAATGGAAATTTAAGTAACGTAACGCCAGATCTAAAAGCCTAATATAAAAAAACCAGAGAAGATTTTTAAATTTGATCACTTGGATAAATTATGTATTTTTAAGCCCTTATAAAAAAGTTACATACAAAAAATCCTGCCCGATTCAGAGAGTTTTGCAAATCTTGTAACCGAAGTCAAAAATCACTTCCGTTTTTTGTAACGTGACGTCAGCACATATATTTACAAAGCTTAGTCTTAAGCTTAATCAGCTTATATCTTAAATTGTCGATTGTTGTCATTGTTTTTACTTAATATAGTGCAATTTAATTACTATGCAAATATAGAAAAGTCTTTTTAAAAATTAGACATGTTCATTCTTTTTTTTTAATACTTGTTCGTTTTTAATAATCGTCCGTTACGACAGTTTGGAAATGCCAATATAAAGTTAGTTCTTGGAATTAGTTTGGATTTTAAATATCGTTATTTTTAACAAATTTTATTTAACAAATTACGAATAATGGTAATAAAAAATAAAAATGAAAAATAGCAAATTTACTACAGAAAAAAAAAAAAAATATAATATTGTTTTCATTAGTTGGTGCCAGGTTAAACATTCATTTATTTGATTTATTTCAGCATAAAGTTGCAATTTTCATTGAAAGCTCATTGTAGAATTATTGTTCGGCCAATGTACGGCCGCTGTACGCACGTTGTACAGCCGAGATTATTTGAAAACGGCCTCTGTACGACCGAGAAAGATATTTAGCCCGATTCTGAAAAAATAGGTCTTATTTTTAAGATAGCAGATAAAGACATCACATTTTTTTTCATTACACTTATGAATATTGACGGTGGATGAACAAATTTGCATTAAAAATTTCCAAAAGATTGTTGAACTTTATCTTAAAAACTAAAACTCTCTTTTCTGATTCCCCGCGAAAAATTATTCAAAATTATGCCTTGTTCGGCCGCTGTTTGGCCTTAGTTTAAAAGTTTTTTGTTTACTCGGGATAGTATTAAAATTTTAATCATGATATAATTTTAATATATTTCCTTAACAAAATAGGTGCTCAGAGTAGTATCATTATTCAAAAAAATCTATTGAATATTATTTCAGGGCCTATCTAAAAATATTTCTACCAGCTTTATCTAAAATCATTTTAGCACTTACAAAAGAAGGTTTTCTTATTTATCTGGAGCTTTGAAGAAAGATCTACACCACTACTTTTCAAACATTTAAGTTTTGAGCTGATTCTTAAATTTATGAAAATTTTTAGCATTTAATTTTCATTGCACCTGTTCGTTAAAATCATTCATCAAATACATTGTATGTTAGAGATAAGATAGTTAAGTATTGCAAAATTCTTAACTCCGATGATAAATGAACCTTTTCCATGCCGGTTTATACTATCTTGCTCATCTATAACTGACCTAGGTTAAGTTTTTGAATATTGTTTAGTTCTGCTCATTGCTTATGGTTGCATTTATTTTAATGTTATCACAATCACATTCCTACTTTCCGAAACCATTATAAAACCCTCTTATTTAATTTAAACCTTAATTGATCAGCATGATTGGACTTATTTCATTGCTTTTTCTATAATTTTGTTGACACTTTGTGATTTTTCTGGTATTATGGTCTTACAGAATAGTTAAAAACTTACAGATTTTTAACAAAAAATTATTATTACTATAACTCTTTGTTGTTAGTAACATTTTTGTTATCTTATTTTTTCTATTTTTTTAAACTTAAAATATCAGTCTTAAAAGCTTAAACATTAAGCTCAGAAATATTTCTATTTGTTGTGCTTAATATTGATTTGCTTGGTCATATTATTTGTGCATAATTTTATAATGAATTATTTTCTGTAAAGTTACCTTTTATAGGTAGGTAAAGAGAACTGCGTCGAATTTTCTAAAATAACAACGCACTTAATTTTACGTGTTTTTAATACCGATAAACAAGATAAAATTTCAGTTATTATGTTTTCATAAAATGTATTTCTTACACTGCGCAGTTTTTCTAATGAAAATTTTTTAGATTGGTTAAAGTAATATTTCTTGTTAATAGAAAGAGCCCTAAACAAAGTGCGTCGAAAACAAATATGTCGTTTTTAAGTAAATTTTGTTTATAAATTGCAAATTTTTGTATTAAGATACAAAACAATATTTAGATAAAACAAAATTTCGAATTGACCTCTTGAACGATCTGCTTTTGCAATAAAAATGCGACTAAAATTTCAGTTAAGGCAGTATTATAGCGTAGAAAATTGAAAAAATATATATATTCATGAAAATCTCATTTAAACGATTTTTCGAAATTCTAATTATTTTTAAAGTTATAGCCATTTTAGTGTCGTCAGTTAGACTGCCGGAAAAAAATTTAAACACGTTTTTATCGAAACTACTTTTTCCAACACGGTTGACATAATAGGTCTGTTTCCGTACTAACTTCAAGTTATTGTAATAGAATAGAGAGTGACATTTCCATTGTTATTCTTTTCTCTCGAGCTTCGAAAATTTGTCAAATAAAGCTTTGAAACAACTTCAAGTTACTTGAATCGAGTACGGAAACAGAACTAATACCTCAAGTTATAATTGATCGATTAAGTAAAAATTCGGTGTGGGCCATTTTTATACATGACCCAAACTAGGATTATGTAAAAATTTTGTTTTTTAATATTATAAAAAAATTTATAGCTTTGAAAAAAAAAGGCCAAAAAGCAGACGCCAATTTGCGAAAAACGCCCATGTCGCTATATCACTAGTTCGGGCTATAGCAAAATTCTTACTAATTAAAATTTTTTTTTAGGGTCTCAGAGATTTGAACTAGAAGGGTTTTTACCCATTTTTATTACACCCACTCCACCAGCCTGTAATTTTTTCAAATTTTAATTTTTTTTTTATTATTGATATATTAATAAACACATAATAAAAAATGGATGCTAAAAATATTAATTGGTGCTTTTTAATCGACCGTCAAAAGAGAATACCGCCTTAAGCTAACTTATAACAGTTCAAGTCAATGTTGCGAGATGTCTTTTATGAAAAAAATCAATTGGTGTCCTTAAAAAGGAACTATCCAAAATTTGCCAAACAAATAATGTCAAACCATTTATTTGAATAATTTTTTTTTATAAAAATAATTTACAAAAATTCAACTTTTTGACTTTGAAGAAAAGTCCAAAGAAAAGTAGGGGAAATTAAGGGGTTCAAACCTTCCTCATAAGGTCAAAAGATATAAGAAAAAAACCTCGAAATATGAAAAATTTAGAGCATTTTACAATATGTTGGTAAAATCCTTCTAGTGTTTTTTTTTAAATAAAAGCATAGAATGTGTACTTATCTCTAAGTATGAATTGAGATCTAACAATTATAAAGCATTTAAAGTTGACTTTACTTTAGATACAGCACAAATTTTTAAGCTACAACCGAAAAAAAAAACAGAAAGAGCTAACTGTAAATAAAAAATGTTACTTTTCTTAAGTCTCAAAAATTAAAAGAACTCTTCGACACGACCCAGCAAAATTTTTGAAACAAATGTGACATGCAGGGATAATGCTTCTAGAATACATTCTATAGATCCAATAGTGCTTCTTTTTAGCCTTATCGAGAAGAGCTTTTAAGAGGCGTTCTCATGAAGGACTTCTGGAAGGTTTTCTAACAGCATTAAAAAAAGTTATAAATAATAATAATATAAATTTTAGATATTTTCCGTGGGATTTTAAAAACCTCCAACAAAACCCAACCACTTCCTACTTCCAACACCAAAATGCCATGAAAATCAGGAAAAGGGATATTTTACGTGAGATTTTTTAACCGACCCCACACTTAACCCCAAAAACCATTTCATTCCATGGAATGCCTTCTTAAAGTTCTCCTGAAAAACACCTGCTAGAATTCTTTCATTGAAGGGCTCAAAGAAATTTTTTATTGAAAAAATTCTGGAAGGACTTCCAGAGACTCCCATTGACATGCATATGTTAAAAGAATGCCCTTTGGGTATGAAAGTAGAAGGGATGTAATTCAAGACTTTCCCTTTCACTTTACCTTCTTTTGGAAGCACTTTTTTGCTGGGGATCTGTATAATTTTATCAAATGGAGTTTTGATGCTGCTAAAGAAAGTTTCTGACAAAAAAACGTTAAAAGAATTCCTTCTGGGTATGAAAGTAGAAGGGATGTAATTCAAGACTTTCCTTTCCACTTTACCTTCTTTTGGAAGCACTTTTTTGCTGGGGATCTGTATAATTTTTATCAAATGGAGTTTTGATTCTGCTAAAGAAAGCTTTTGACAAAAAAACGTGTTTTTTGCTTGCAAATTTTAATTTTTCACATAATGCGTACTCAAATTTTCGAAACTGATAAACAGAGAAACCTTTTTGCAAAGCAAAATTTATAAAATAATGTATGAGTATAGACCTTATTGACCTCCTTAAATCAATTTTATTTTGCAGTTGCAAGAGTATTAAAATCTTAATGCTAAAACCACAGTAAAAAAAAAGAGATTTTCATTAATTTGGTTAATTTTAAATAGGTTCAGATATCGTTGCAAATGTTTTGAAATTCATAAAATTAATTTTTAATCGGTATGTCGATGGAAGTTAGATAAACTTATAACAAAATCAACTTAATAAAATTCCAATGAGAAATAAATGTTTTAGAGAGGTTTCAATAAAATGTGTTTTAACCTTTACCCTGTAACGTGGTTTTTTTGGTTACGTTCGTTAGTTAGTTTGGTTAATAGTGACCCCACGTTACAGCGAACGTCTTGCCTTTATTTTACATAGTTTAATTTCTCCTAGTTTCTTGCGATTTATTTACTTATTAATAAATTATAAAAAAATTGCTGCAATAAAAACGATTTTTTACTTTTTTTTCAAAAAGCTGAAATTTTTTAAGAGTTATAGTAAAGTAAATAAGACCAACGAAAAAATAAACTTTAAAACTTATATTTTTAAGAAAAAAAAAGTCAAAAATATAAAATAAATTCGCAAAATTTAAGATAGGAAAAATTTGGTATTTTAGGGTTTAAGTTCAGTAGTAGCTAGTATATTTGTTTTTTTCAATAAAAATTATAAAAAAAAATATTTGTTATATAAATTAAACAAAAATTTTCATAAAAATTATAAAAATTATTTTTAACTAAATAAGAGCAAAAACTTTTTTTTTAATTTTTATAAAACTTACCTGTAATGTGGGGTCACGTGTGTCTTTCAAAATTTAAACGCTCCTTACTTAGCAACGACTGAACATAAACTGATGAAACCAATGCTTGCTGTGAGCGCCCTGACTAAAGTTCTTTTTAGTGCGAGGTAAATGTCGCTAGCGATACGCGTTCATGAGATATACACCTTAGAAGAAGTCTCCTGGCCACGAGTGACCCCATGTTACAGGGTAAAGGTAAAAAATAACAAAAAATGCGGTTATAGTTTAAGTATTTAAAAATTTTAGGAGCCCATATTTGAATTCCATATTTTTGGTTCTCAACAAAATAAAATTAATGGTTTTTTAAAAACTTTTTTATTTTGAATTAATTCTATTTTATTAATTTAGGTGTTAAAGTGTATTGGAAAGTTAAAATATTTCGTTACAAATTTATTACTTTTATAAAATTTTGTAAGACAATTTTTGGAACGAAGTTCCCTTACGCGGCTTGAGGGTGGTGTGATTTGGTAGAAACCGCCACGTAACAGTGAAATTAATGTGTGTGTGAGCAACCCAATTAGCCATACAAGCTTGGAATAAGATTGTAGTAAGCTTACAAGCGTAAGAATTATGCTTGGAAAAAGCTTGTAAAAATGGTTGTGAAATGTTTTAAAGTAGTTGTAGAATAAGCAAAAAGGAACCCTTGGAAAAATATTCCTTACTGTAATAATACTGCAAGCTTTTACTATTCAATTGGATATTAGTGTTGTAAATAAGCTTTCTACAATACGTACTTTGCAATTGGAAAAAAGTATTGTAAAAGTATTATTGAAAACAATTATTAAATAATTGGAAATAAGTGTTATTGTAAGTTTCTTACAACTGTTTTAAAATAATTGGAAAAAAGTGTTATCAAAATATTATTAAAATAATTATTAAATGATTTATAAAGTTGTTTCGGCTTTAGGTCTGCGTTTATTTATTTTACAAAATAATTGAAAAAATCTTTAATTATTTGATTTATAAAATTATTTTATTTTAAAATACTCGATATTTCGAACCGCCGTCGGAAGTTCATCATCAGGAGAATTTAAAATTTTTTCACTAAAAACTACGAAGGTGCGGCAGTTTAGCTGTTGTCTGTTTGGCGTTCATCACTTTGTGCTAAACTGCCGCACCTTCGTAGTTTTTAGTGAAAAAATTTTAAATTCTCCTGATGATGAACTTCCGACGGCGGTTCGAAATATCGAGTATTTTAAAATAAAATAATTTTATAAATCAAATAATTAAAGATTTTTTCAATTATTTTGTAAAATAAATAAACGCAGACCTAAAGCCGAAACAACTTTATAAATCATATATAACTGCAAGGTCAACAAATAAGAAATTTAACACATAATTATTAAATAATTGGAAGCAAGTATTACTGTAAGCTATTTTTAAGAAATTTAAGAAATCTTATGTGCTCGCAGTTAACATAAGATCACAAATTCACCCTCTCAGTTAAATTAATCCACATAAAAGACTATCACATCCAAATCTATAGAAAATTTATCTATAGTACACTATCGCTAAATACATTGCCACTAAAAAAAGTTATAACAACTAAAACTATTAGGATCATTATATAATTATTTTTTAAGCACAGAGATGTAACTAACAAAACAATAAGTATTTATTTAACCATTATAAAATTCTAAAAGACTGACAACAATCACTCCCATGTGTTCGAATTGTCACTGAACTCAAGCCACTGACATCAAAATTGTTAGTGATGGAACTTCGTTTTTTGTTGCAATTATAATTTTCAATGTTTGGGAATTCCCTTATAATAATAAGTTTCACAACTTTTACATCTGTAAGCATTTCCCAATTATGCTTTGAAAAAGCTTGTAAATTAAACTTCAAGTAAACTTACTACAAGTACTATTATAAAAAGCTTACTTTTTCCCCGTCTCGATACAATTTTACAGCACAACTTTTAAATTCATTACGTAGACAAGTGTTTTCAAAGCATGTTTGGAAAAGGCTTGAATTGTTCTATATGTAGGAAAGTAAGTAAGCTTACTCCGAACACTATTACAGAATGGCTGATTGGGAAGCAGGCGAGTCCTAGTGGGCATTTTAGCGAGTGCTCCGCAAAAGAAGGCATGCTACCACTGCTATTATTGACGTCAATATACCTTCTATTATCACTGCATTGATGAGTACTTCTGTAAGGCCTATCTTTTGAAGGGTTCTGATTCTTTTCATATTATTTTGTATGAAAAAGTTTTAATTCTAAAAAAAAATTTTAATTGCACAGAACAGTTTGTAAGAAAATGTAGATTTAAAAAAAAAATTTTTTTGTCCGAGTTGGGTCTCGAACCCGGGCTCCCGAAAACTAACACATTACATATTATATTAAATGAAAATATTTATATGGAAAAACTCCAAGTCTTTTCTTATAGTTTTGTATGAAGAAAATTTATAAAAAAGTTAAAAAAAAAATTTTAAATACACAGAACAGTTTGTAAAAAATGTAGATTTAAAAAACAACAAAAAAATTTTTTTTCCGAGTTGGGTCTCGAACCCGGGCTACCGAAAGGTTACTTTCATTTGTATTGATGCAAAATAAGCAATTGATTGTTGACAACCACGGCAGACAAGTAGGTAAGATGTCGGACCGCCGTATGAGAGGGACATGGTTCAAATCTGAAATTGTTAGTTGTTTTTTATTTGAAGTTGATATTTGTATTGCTTTTCCTTCTAACGTGACTTCTCGAAAGAGCGCTTCTGGCAGGTCTCTTTTGAGCAAGGAGAACGGAAGGCCTGACAAATTTTCCAATTTCATACAAGCAATACAACGGTATTTGCAAGGAGTGTGGAAGGCCTATAAAAACCTAACGCAGGCCTGCTAGAAGGCCTTCGTACTCCTGAAATTGTCCACTGGGGTACGCTGGGTGTTTGCGTGCGAGTAGTCAGTATCTCTCTCTCTCTGTCTCTGTTTTTGACAAGTAGAAATTTCGTTAAAACGCATTTTTTCTTTTTATGTGTGTGTATGTTTGTAATCATACGTGAGAATATTTATTGCAATTAATTTTTAAGAAGTGGAAACTGCAGCAAATGTGTGTAATACAGTGTAATCTGATGTTAGAACTGTGTTTTTTTATTTTATACTTTTTGTGTATGGGCTGAAAGTATTAAGGGGGGGGTCTCTTGTTTCGAGTCTGATGTTAAAATTTAAAAAAAGTTTTTTGCCACTAGGGTGGACCCTAAATATGTGTTTTTTGTTTTATACTCTTTGTAGAAGCGCTGATTGCTGATTTCGACTCTTATGTTAGAATTTTAAAAAGTTTTTTTTCTACTGAGGTGGACCCTAAATATCGGTTTTTTGTTTTATAGTCTTTGTAGAAGCGCTGATTTCTGATTTCGACTCTTATGTTAGAATTTTAAAAAGTTTTTTTCTACTAGGGTGGACCCTCAATATGCGTTTTTTGTTTTATATTCTTTGTAGATGCGCTGATTTCGTATCTTATGTTAGAACTTTAAAAAGTTTTTTACACTAGGGTGGACCCTTGACATGAGTTTTTGTTGTATAGTCTCTGTAGTTGCACTGATCGCTGATCTCGAATCTGATGTAAGAATTTCAAAAACATTTGTTAACCCTAGGGTGGACTCTAAAAATGTGCTTTTGTTATACTTTTTGTGAATGGGCTGGTAGTATGAAAGGGTCTCTGATATCGAATCTTATGTTTAAATTAAAAAAATTTGTTTAATACTAGTATTACTAGGGTGGACCCTAAAAATGTGTTTCTATTTCATACTCTTTGTAGATGCGCTAGTCGCTGATTTCGAATCTGATGTAAGAATTTCAAAAAGATTTTTGACAGTAGGGTAGACTTTACAAATGTGTTTTTTGTTTTATACTCATAAGTAAGTTCAGTTTTCAATCCAACTTTTCAATCAATTCCAGCTCCATGCGAGGAACGTGGTCAATGTTCAATGTTCAACGCCTTTTTGCGTCATGAAACAAACATCGCTGGCAACGATAACTGCCTATTTTCATCTCTCATATGAATTTTACATGCATTAATTTTCAATAAATAAATATCTGTTTCCTAAAATATTACATTAAACTTTTAATTTTCATTAGTTATTTGCACGGAAAAAATTATATGAAATAAAAAATACTACAAAAAATAAAAATATGCAGATGTTATTGTGAATTACATTCGGAGTTGAAGAAAAAGCGTAAATTGACCAGGAAGTGTTTAACTAGAAAGTTATTCGATTTGTTACAGTTCTGTCACACTGCAAAATAAAGGGTTAAGTTCCTCGTTCCTTCACGAGACTTTAATATTGAATATTCATACAATTTAATCATATGTATTTTACCAAATGCCATAAGTAAAAAAGTAATTATTATGCCGTTTTAAAAATGGTTTTTGTGATTAATAATGAAATTAAAAAAAAGTGATACCTAGTTCATACCAGTTCTTTATTTAAGTCATGATGAAATTTATTACAGATTTTTTACTCCTGAAAATTTATAGCTACATAATTTTAAATATATATCTCATTAAAAAAAAGCAATTCAAGCGATTTGGTCAAACTTATTTTTAAATTATGACAAGAATTCAATTAACCCTCTACTGCACGCATTATGATCCAAATAAAATAAAATAATTTTTTTGTTGGATTTAGGCTTGAAACGGAATAATTAGATACACAAACAATTTTTTTTTCAAAAAACTAGTTCCGTTTCCGTTAGAAGTCATTTATGGCTGTTCGAAGGAATGCGTTATTTCATAAGTTATACATGTACAATTGAAAAACAATCACATCAACATAAATCAGTAGGCTATAAACTTTCTAAAAAAAATTATATAAGTAAACTTTCTTACATGTAACTTAGAAACAGCAATGTTTTATTTTCTGAATTCTCTGTTTTTCTGAATTAAAAACAAAAAACCACACCCACTGATATAATGAACTGAGATTTTCTTAGCAGCTATGTAAAAAAAAAGAGACAACAACATTCCCTACACATTAACAAGCGTCTACTAATGGACTTTATTTTTAATAACTGTTCTTTTACGTAACTTCTAATATCCGTTGAAAATTCGAATTTGAAAATGAAAAGCCATACATGGCTTCGTGTGCAGTAGAGGGTTAATACATAATACTTAAAAGAATAGAATAGTTGTGGACATTTGTTTGAAATGGTTTTATAATGTTGTTTCAATTTCTATTTTTATTATTTCTATTTATAAATTTTGTACTGATATTAGTATTTTTATTCTACACACCCCCTTATCTAACAATTTTTTCTTTTCCTTTTCTACTTGCAGCAAATTCTTCCGATCTCTCGCAGACTGCCATGGATGTGATCACCATCGTTTGGTATGTGGCAACATTTTTGGCACTAGCCGCCTTCTTTCTCCTCATGGCCTGCTCGGACAGACGTTGCTCCGAATCCAATGGCAATGGAACAAACACTCAGAATGATGCACCGATACCACCTCCAACTCCTTCACCATCGTACAGTGAATTTGCTCCACCAAGTTATGATACAGTGATGAAATCACAAAACGCAGCAAAAACGAAAGTCTTTGTCATTCCTTTGAACAAGGACAATACAAAGAACAACAGTAATAGCAGCAGCAATACCCTTAGTCCACCGCCAACACCTACAACTCCCATCGTAAATTTCTACACCATCGATGAATTGCAAAAATTGGGCAGCTAATAGCAACAACGTGTTTTTGAGAACCTTGGCACCAGCATGCGTCACAGTGAATACGTCATCAGCAACAGCACCTTTCCTTGGTGATTGATGCCTGTTTGTGTTCGCTGAGTGTCGCCATGCAGTCATGCTGATAATGTTGTTGGTGGCTGCATGAGACACTACCAGAGTAGCCATCTGCAAAATGTTAGTCAATCTAGTTATTATAAAATTGAACTGTGATATTAGACAACTACGAGTAAATATACATATGTTTAAAGATAACAATAGTCATTGATTGGTTAGATATTAACTTCTGAGTTTGTCTTTGCTCAAACTGTCTGTATGTCTTTAGCAATGATTTGTTGATTTTGTTGACTTTGACATTTATTGCTGATTGCTGTACAAATTGTTAAGTTTATTTATTTGAATATTTATAGCTTATTTTTATCAATGTGATTGTTAGTTAAATGCAAAAAAAAAAAAGACTGAATTGAAATATGCTTGTGCACATATTTTAAATTACACTGTCGCCATTTTGTTTATCTTATAATTGTCAATCTTTGATACAACATAGTTAGAATAAAAGCAGAATATGAAATTTTGTTGACGAAATAAGAGTATTATTTGTGTTATTGTTTAGTAAAATTAATTCAAAATAATACCTTAGGTAGCAAATAAACTTTTTTATAAAAAAAAGAAATAAAAAATGTTAAATAATACATTAGTTGAAAATAATGCGTATTTTTGTTTTTTTTTTAATGAAATCTTATTAAATTTGCTTATCAGACTTAGAAAAAAATCTGCTGAAATGAGGTCAAAATTCTGATCATCGCCAATGCTTAGATAGAGGAGTATGTAAATGATATAGATACAGTAGCAAATAAAATTAAACATATGGATCAAGAAAAGAGTCAAAATCTGAAAAGTCAGCGACTGTCTAACCGCATCCAAGCTCGCCAGGTGCGCGATAGTAAATTTTATTTAAAAATACTAGAGTTATTTGCGGACATTTTATTCATATTTTTAAAATATTCGGAGAACTCAGACGCCTACACCTTTTTTTTTACTTAAGTAAACGAGCAAAGTGACAACATTTGACTCGTTGCATGCCGCACAGTGTCTGAGCTCCTTATAAAAGCGTGCCAATATATAGAAGCACTCGTCGCAGATCCATAAAATATGACAATTAGTTGAAATTAACTATGTGAGATCATATAGAAAAATATTTTGAAACCCACCCATAATCACGCCAACCTCCCATATAAGACAAAAATTTGAATCGATATATTTTTTTTGTTACTAATCCCATATAAAAACCACTTCCTTAAAACTATTAAATATATATGGGTAGTTCCGGCAAAAATTCCCATTTATATGCCCTCACAGATTTGAGAGACACAAAACTTGTTTTTTTTTACTTTAAAATGCTCCAGCTTTATTAAAAAGTTTTTTTTTGAAGTTTATGAAGTAATAGATTATTAAAAAATAAATTTTGCATTTGGAAATGTCTAAAATAGGCCAAAAATGTCATTCCTGTAACCTGTCTTCGATTGAAATTATAACAATTAAAAGAGTGGACCTTCCGTAATTTTTATTTCTACATGTCCTAGATCACAACGTAAAAATAATACGTAAACCGTGTGCATTTTCTGCCAATCTAAATATTTATAAACATGTTTTAAATATATGTTTCATCTACTAACTTTTTGTTCCTCGATGTTACCACTTTTTGAATTTCGCGCCTTTAATAAGCAAAACTAAGGATAAGTATTGTGTAAGCGTCCTCTCAGTGTGTCTTTTTACACTTATTATATTAAAGTTTTAAAAATGCAACAGTAGTTTTGAGTGCGAGGCTTATGTGCAAAATTAAACTTATTTGTTATATTATTAATATTTAAACCAAAAAAGTTGTCATTTCTGTAACCAACTGTGTTTTCAGTTAGTGATAGACTAAAACGAAATTGAGTATAACATATTAAAGTAGCTGGCAAATAAATAATAAAAACGTGCAGAAAAGTGTTTTAGTTTTCTCTGATACCTGCGATCTCCGAATAAAAATGATTTTGTTATTCCTGTAAGCGCCATTCCATTGACATTTTGTAACTTTCCTGTAACAACTCAAAAATACACAAAATGCATACAAATCAATTTCATGACTTTATACCGTGTGCGATTTTAACTTACTTTGCGGCCAAATAGTATCAAGAAACCATTATTGTAGCTTTTATTTTATTTTTCCATTTTTCAATTGAAAAAGGGCCCTTTTCACGGAATTTCCCATATGAAAAATTACAAATATATCTTTAATGCCACGCCTACCTCCCATTTAAAATGTTTCAAAACACATGATTTTTAAAAATTAAACTTATATGAGGCATACCATTCAAACGGCTGAATTTAGTATATTTTATCAAAATATATTATTTGTATGGCTGGCTTAATAATAAAAACATAAAAAAGAGCAGACCATTTCGTTATTATTGTAAAACTAGTTAAGAATTATCTTCCACTGGGTCGAAGTTAAAATTATCTCACAGTATATTCTTAGTTAGTCATGTTTTAAAAGTTTGATGACGTCACTTCGTATTTAGAATGGGCGTGGTGGTATTCATCCAATTTTTCCAGAACTCAAATGCAGAACACGTTTAAGATATGGAAGATTATGTGTTAAATATGCTGTTAATACACATATTTTTGTGTAATTTATAAAAGTTATGCTACTTTGATGACGTCACTTGTATGGGAGATTGGCTCAGTTTTTATATACTTTTGCCAAATTTCTAGCTCAAAGTGTATCTGCATATTCTTAGCATATGTGCATAACTTGTATTCATTAAATTAATTTTTGTTGAATTTTTAGAGACTTAACAGTTTTCATATATTTACTTTGTATGTGACGTAGGCGTGGGTTTTTTAATATTTTAAAAAATATGATATATATTGTGAATATTTGAAACCAAAGCTTATGTGCAAAATTTAAAGTCATTACATTATTTTTGTGGCATTTTTATTGTTTTGATTAAGTAAATTTGTAAGGGAGGTAGGCGTGGTTTTCATCCGATTTTGCTCATTCTCGGACTTGATCTTCATTTTTTGAATATAAGCACATGTAAGAATTTCAATCCGATAGCTTTAAAGTTGCGGCTGTAAACGCGTCGACAGACGGACGGATATGGCGAAATCGACTCAGGAGGTGATGCTGATCAAGAATATCAGTACGCGTGGGGGTATAAAAACGAAGTGAACCTCTTGCATTTTGCCGCAAATTATTTCTGATTGTAAAAGTGATACTAGCAAGATCTTACAAATTTAAGAGCATACTTTTTGGCAGTGTGATAAAATATGTGCAAGCCGGGTAGCATACATGGCTTGAAAACTGTAAAGCAATGTCTAAAAGTATACTAAGCAAAATTGTTAATGTACTTAGTCTTACGATTGAAAAAAATACTCTTAACGCATTTAGTTTTCGTCACATGTTGTGAAAAGAGCACCAATGTGCTCACTTTTGTTATTTGAGGCATTTAAGTGAAAGACCAATAAAAATTATTCTATATATGAAATAGAAGTGCTGCGATGTGCTAATATAGTTATATTCTGCTAAAAATTTAATTTTTCTATTTTCCTTCATATCGCTTTGCATTAAGAATTAATTATAAAAATCAAAACAAAAAATTTTTTCGAGTATGCAGAAATGTTTTCCGATAATGCTTCTATTTGATAAAAAAAACCAGACTGCAATAGTTTTTCTCGTTTGTCTGTAATGACTCTTGAAAATTACCAATATTTTACAACATTACATAAGCGTTTTGAAGACAGCTACACAAAAAACCAATGCATTTTTCTCAAAAATATTTTAATATAATGCGTATTAGACTATTCCTAAGCAACGTAAAGAAAAAAAAAAATCATCATAAGAATTTTGACATGAATTTTGTTATTTATTTTGACTTTTTTTGCAATAAGAAGCTCTTTTGAAATATAATCCGTATGCTAACGCAAGAAAGTGTTAAATAACAAAATTTCGATCAGTCGGATCAGCTCAAGTGGAGATAGTAAATTTCAACTGTATGAGGATCGGAGAAATTTCAGCAAATTATCCAAACCGAAAATGTAGATATTTAATAAACAAAAATGTTTTGAGCAAAATCCTAAGATGAAAGATAAAGATCAAAGAAAAATGAAGATTAAGATCAAGATCATAAATAAATATGATCAATAAATCATAATTAAAATAGAAAAGATCATGATCAGAATAAAAATCAATTTCAAAGTTAATTAAAAAATTAAGATCAAAATTAATCCAAACGAAATTGAGTTAAAAACGTTCTGCAGAGTTTTTGACTTGTATAAAAAGAATTTGTTTGATAGATACTTGACTCAACAAAAAAGTAACGGGTTCAACATATCTTACCCTCAATTGAAAAATAGTTAAGTTTTTCATAATCGAAAACCCAAACAAAACACTTCTTTGAAGAACACTTAGTTAAAAACAATTTGATCCAGATATTTGAAAAAACTCTGCTTGTGGTTATCGCCTCAGGTACTAGCGATATTTCGTTCTAACAATATATATTTTATTTCGTCACCGTGTTAAGGAATTACCCAATGTAATGAATAGCCAAAACCACTAGACTCAATTTATTAACGTTATTCTAGAGTGTTCCCTTCCCATGTGATCCATTTTGAACTTTTTTCTATAATACCTATTAAGCTATTTATTAATTGACTTCAGTTGAGAATGTTTGTGTTTCTACAAGTACAGTTATTAATTAGCCACTTAAATGATATATCAAGTTTTTAAGCCGAGCACGATCTTTAGACAAACGATCTCGATATTATTTGCGCGATCAACAAGATTATTTTGTAATTGTTTAGAGCTGTTACAACAAATCGTTAAGTAATAAGTTCAACTGAATTTTAATTTAATAGTAAATATGATGAATTTATTGGCAAACGTTGTTATCACAAAATCCAACAATAAGTCAACATTTTTCATAGTTATCAACTGCAAACTGCATAACATGCTTAATTATTGGGGTGATAAATGAGAAAAGCAATTTCTAAGTACTTTGTCAAGTGTCCGCATTAAATTACACAATTTTGACGTCATCCTTGATCATACGAATGAATTTTATAGCTGTTTCTTAGTATAAACTTAGCAGTTTGGTGAATAATCATTGTCGGCTTTTGCAATTTCGTACATAGACAAAGTTTATTCTTTATTTTACTAGAAATTAAATTCTTTATGAAATTAAATTGGTTTAATATAAAAATGGTCATTATGAATTGGCTACTGAATATATATTGAAAATACAAGATATAATCTGCTATGTTCTCGATATATCTGTATGTACCTTTACATATCAACGTATATTTAACTTTGCCGTATTTACTGTGCCAATAAATTCTTAAAGTCTAGATGACTAAATTCTTAACCTTGTTTCAGTCTTAGGCCCTACTCCAATAATTGTTCCAATCCTTATTTTAATTTAGTCGTAGTCTTTTTCCAAATTTTTGTCTTAATCCTTGTTCTAATCCTTTTATTGTTTGTGCAGTAGAAAATATTAGTAGCAATAATAGTAAAAAATAGTATTATAAATTGAAGTAGAAAAAGGAGTAAAAAATGGTAGTAAAAATAGTTGTCAAAATTATAGTGAAAATATTAGTAAAAAAGAGTAGTGGAAAAAGTAGTCAGAAATAGTTGAATATGTAGTAGTCGACAAAAGTAGCAGGAAATAGCATTATAAATATACATACTACACTCTACCACTATTTAAAATCCATCATCCCATACCATTATCACATCACAACATCATACAATGCCATCATTCTATTCGTTCTAGAAAATGGTAGCAGAAATGGTATTGATGATAAAAAGAAATAATTTTTGTTTTTATATATTAGTAAAAACTTTAGCAGAAAATTGTGCTAGAAACTATTCCAAAAAGTACTTTAAACAGAAGCAAATAGTAGTAGAAATAGTAGTTGTAAATAGCAGTAGAAATATTAGTTGTAAATAGTAGTAGAAATAGTGGAGGAAATAGTAATAAAAAGTAGTAGCACGGTATTTAAGAAATACTTGAAGACTAGTTGTCTAATTTTTTGTCCTTGTTCTAGGCCTAGTCCCTGCTCCAATCATTGTTCAAATCCTTTTCTTCATCTAATCTGATTCTCTTTCTAGGAGTTGAAAAAAAATGTTAAAAAAATAGTTGTCGAAATAGTTGTAAAATAATAGTAGAAGTAGAAGCAGAAAATAGTAGTAGTAAAAAAAGTTCTCAAAATAGTGGAATGTATAGTAGTCGAAAAAGTAGAAGGAAATAGTATTATAAATATAGATACCATACTTTACCACTGTACTAAACCCATCATCCCATACTATCATACCATACCATCATCACATCATACCATCATACAATGCCGTCATTCCACTCGTACAAGAAAATGGTAGCAGAACTGGTATTAGAAATATAAATAAATAGAAAAAGTACAAATATTAGTATAAACATCAGCAGAAAACTGTATTAGAAACAATAGTAAAAATGTACTAAAAATAGTAGTAGAAATAGTAGCAAAAAGTAGTAGTATAACTATTTACATCATTCCATACCATTACATCATAATTCACATGTCCCATCCCATCATCCTAAACTATCGAACCACACCATCATATCACACCATCCCTTCATTTCATACGTAGTAGAAAATGGTAGTATTAGTCGAGAAAAGTAATAAAGAAAATTCTAGTATTGGTCAAAAAAAAATAACAATAATAATAGTAGTAGAAATAGTAGCATTAATATCATTACACTTTAATTCACATGTCCCTTGCCATCATCCCAAACTATCGCACTACATCATCGTATCAGCTCCATACCTTTATTTCATACGTAGTAGAAAATTGAAGTATTAGTCGAAAAAAGTAATAAAGCAAATTCTAGTATTAGTCGAAAAAAAATAGTAGTAGAAATAGTATCATTGCACCTTAATTCACATATCCCTTCCCATCACCCCAAACTATTGCACCATATCATCGTATCACCTCCATACCTTTATATCATACGTAGTCGAAAATTGAAGCATTAGTCGAAAAAATTAATAAAGAAAATTGTAGCATTAGTCGAAAAAAGTTATAAAAATAGTAATAGAAATAGTAGCATTAATACCATTACACCTTAATTCACATGCCCTATCCCATCATTCTAAACTATCGCACCACACCATCGTATTACACCATACCTTCATTGCATACGTAGTAACGTAGTAGAAAATTGTAGTATTAGTCGAAAAAGTAGTAAAACTAGTAGTAAAAATAGTAGTAAAAAGTAGTAGTATAAATATTTACATCATTTCATAACATTGGACCATAATTCACATGATCCTTAACAGCATCCCAAACTATCGCACCATATCATCGTATCACACCGTACCTTTATTTCATACGTAGTAGAAAATTGTAGTATTAGTCGAAAAAAGTAATGAAGATAGTAGTAGAAACGTCAATATAAACTGGACACCATGCCTACAGCATATTTTGCTCGTTTGCTTTTGATTTTGCTCATTTGTATTTGCTGTTGCTTTTGCTTATTTGCTTTTGTTCATTTTCTTTTGCTCATTTGCTTTAGCTTGTTTGCTTTCAGTTTTTGTTTCACTTTCACTTTAACTATTGCTTTTGTTTTTGTTTCTACTTATTTGTTTTTTTTTATTCTTTGCTAATTTTATGTGTGTTCTAGAGTTTGCCCATTTAGTCTTGCATTTGCTTCTTATAGTGCTTTTGCTTTTGCTTTTGCGATTGCTTTCGATTTTTCTTTTATTTGTTTTTGACTCTGTTCTTGTGTTCGTTTCTATCTTTGATTTTTTTCTCCCAAGATCCTTTACTGTAGTACGCTTACATTTGCCTAAGTTCCATGTCCCTTTAATATTTCCATGCATCGATGTTGCATATTCGTTACATTAAAATGTTGCATTAGCTGCCTCTTAGTATAATAACTTTTTTTATTTATTTTTATCATAAACCCTAAGAACCTACGTCTAATATCGCACCATACAATATACCATTAAGCCTTCAGTCACCGAGATGAAAGCATTGCAACGTTTTAGCTTTTTTGTTACATTTAGCTGCTTTCGCCGCGATCTTATGACGTCATAAATTTTTGTATTGTTGTAATTACAAAAACAAAGAACCGACCTTTAATAATTAACTGTCCTATAATTATATTTAATGCAGCACCTTTATTCAGCGAATAATAATTCAGTGTTACAATATTGCATTTTTGTTGCATATGCTGCTATCTCCGCGACCTGATGACGTAATTTGTTTTTATTTTTATCATGAAGCCACGTACCCATTCTTCGTCAACCTTCCATAACATTTATTACTGCACATATACTCAACGTGTAATAACTTCATGTCACACCATGTCTTTTTTTATGAGGAGGTTATAGAAACAGAATTTACAGGAGTGTTTTTTAAAAATTTATAGCCTAGCATCTTTACTCATCAAGTAATAATGCCATAAAATAATCTTTCATCGTTGTTGCATAAGCAACCTGATGTTATAATTTTGTTATTTTCATCATAAAGTAAGAAAATTAACCTTTACAGTCGTACCATAACTTTATTCTTAGCTCCTTTACTTAGCGAGTTAAAATTACGTGTCACTCCGTGACGTTTTCAACTTTAAATTTTTTTAAAACCACAAGGTAGATGTAACATTGTCACGTTTAAGCTCAAAAGCATCAAAATGAGTATATACAAAGAACACGGCTGCAGCCGTTGCAGTGATCGGGAATAATTTACCAGTGTACAAAAAATAAAATTATTTTTTTTAATCTTAAAATATAGGTCTTTATTGCTAAAAATGGACCTATAAAAACCAAAAGTTTGTTTATTAAAACACTTAAAGTAGAATTATAATCGACGTAATGTAAAGTAACGAAATGTTGTCAGCTGTCATCGGGACGGGACGTAATGTAAGAAAACGTTGTAGCAATTATAATAGGCAGTAGCCAGGCAGTTGTTTGTCGTAAATAATTCCACGTTCCCGTACAAGTTCAATTAAAACTTCGTCAAAAAGTGTAGTTCAACAATATAAAATAGCGCAATAATCGAATCTAACCTCATTGTTTAGTTGTTCTTTGAACAGACGTTGTTCTTTGAACAGACGTTAAGTAACGTAGAAATCGAATTTCAACGGATCTTTACGTCCCGTTAAATTACGTTACGTTTATTATAATCACTTGTATAAGAAAGTATTGTTTGAAACAATGAGTGAAAAAACGCACTGCTCAATTGACATTAGACCACACTACGTTACTTCTATTATAATTGGGCCTTTAAGAATATATATTAAATTTTTCAACTGGCAGCATTGGGCAAAGCTCAGTCTCTCTAGAATATATAAGCTTTTGCCTTAAGCTTGTACGACCACCCATTTATATTGTGCCACTACCGGAAGTATGAACAGCTTTTCCACAAAGCTTTCATTTAATTTAGCGCAGCGAGAGTAATGAAGAAATTCAAGATTGTGAGCCGTTTTATATAGAATGTGCTAAGAATATATGTTTATATAAGAAAATATAAAAAAAATTAAAAAAATATATAAAATATACGCTTATCTAGAATGATATTAATGGAATGAATGAATGCACTATTTATTGTTGAATTGAAGCAGTTGTTTTACAATTGACGCAATTTCGTGAACAATTTTACTTGTTTATGAGAATTTATGGGATTTTTTAATAGTTTTTTTACAGCAAAAAATTCCAAAATAAAATATGTAATATCTTTGGAATTCCAATTGAGTTGTGGTGTTGTTCTTCTTTGAGTTTTGGTTGATCAGTTTATTATAAAAAAATGCACTTAATTACTAATTTGCTTACATACAATACTTACTAGCATCTTAATAAATTGATTTGAGCTCTTAAAAAAAAAAAAAGAGTTGTTTGGCATGATAGTTGAGAAAGTTTATTTGTATTTGTATTGTATTTGAATTAGAGTTAACATTAATTAATTATTTTATTGCCACCTTTTACTCTATAAATTTTTAAATCTTTTCACTTGTTAATTTAATTTTTGGTCAGACTTTTTAGTTAGCCTAAAAAACTGTTAATTAAGAGAAAGCACGAAAAATAGCATGAGAAACCAGTAAGTTTGTAGCAAAAATATTGAAATATTTTACATATTTAAATATCTTTTAACGCCGAATTGAGTCTTAAAAAAAATAAAAATACAATCGATACACAATTTATTTAATTAAAATTCATTACTCGTAGTTTTAAAATAATTCTTGTTGTTATTGTTATTGTTATTGGTTTATGTGATTCTGATTGTGTGCAGCATATGTGAATAACCTAAAGAAGATAAACAAAACTATCAAATAATTTGTTATGAATGTTGTCTATTATTGTATTCAATTGTCAACACTGTTCACGTGATATTGTCTCGTGAGCTCTGGTTAGATGCAGTTTTTTAATTCTACTTGATTGAATTTTTCTTAACTTGATATTTGTACACTTTGGAATTTTAGTTCTTTTGCTTTCTTCCGCTTTTGTCTGTACTTTTCAAGAATGCTTATTACGTAATAGCTATTTGAAATAATTTGTTGTACTCATTTTAAGAATATTTGTTTTGATTTGAAAAATTATGAACTGTACTTTACATACGATTGATTGGAGTGAGATACGAGATTACATTAAAAAGTCACAATCCAAAATCTGTCAATTATTATTGTTAATACAGTTAAACTGTGTTAAGTTCCACATTTTATTTTTTGTGGAAATCCCATTCGTGCTTACCCTTTGATAACAGGTGAGTCGTCGTTCAGCTTATTGTTATTGGAGTCATGTCAGCAATGTTGTTTGTTGTGCATTTCACATTGTCAGTGAAAAACAGTAAATTATTTTAATAATTTTTTTGACTATGTGATGTATTTTTTCTTCTTCCGGTGTTTTTTTTAATTATTCATACCAGGATGTCAAGGTTTTTAACATACGCTTTCTAACAAAATTTGGCTTCATCAGTGTCTTCTACGTGTAATTTTGTAGTGGAATCGAACAGGCTGGCCAGAAAATGCTTATTTATTAAATGTCCAAATTTTGTAGAACGCACGAAATCACTTTACTTGGGGTTTTTTGTCTGGTAATTCCGCTTTCATATTAAGCAAAACAAACTCTCTTTCTATCACTGAAATTTTATTTTAAAAATTTATTGCCAGGCAACAAAACACTAAGTGAGGTGATTGCGTACGTTTTACAAAAAAAGGGCATGAATATTTTGTGATATTAATTAAGGTTTTTGGCTACCATTTTTGTATAAATTAATATTTTTTTTGAAGTTATTATATATCGCCTATGAAAATGGTTGAAAATGGTAAAAAATGAAACAAGGTATTATTTTTACGGCAAAAAATGTTTTTTTTTTCTTTCAATATAGTCTCCTTTTAGCTCGATACACTTCGACCAACGTTCCTCCAATTTTTTGATCCCATCCCTCAAAACAGGCCTCTATTTCGGTGATGAGCTCTTCTCTGGTGGCGAATCTCTTTCCGCCTAGCCATTTCTCCAGGTTTGGAAACAGAAAAAGTCGGAGGCGCCAAATCTGGAGAATATGCTGGATGAGGAAGAAATTCGTAGTTGAATTCATGGAATAATGCCATGGGAGCTGACAGTCTCGGGATTTCAAGGCCTAAATTCGAAAATCCCGGGATTGCCTCCACTGTAAAAAAGTTACAAAATATTAAAAAAAAATCAATGATACTACCTAAAAAAAAATTTATGTAATTTTAAAAAATTTTTAAATAAAAACCTTTCTGAAACTATCTGTAAAACAAATTCTATAGAAATAATGTCACAAAAGCTCACACCAACTTTAGAGTAGGTATTAAATCGACTATTGGTAAGGCCCAATGTGCTAAACACATGATGCTTCCTAAGAAATACTAATTTAATTTTAATTTAGTGATTTTAATAATTCAAAAATATCGCTCCATGGCGATTTCTCCGATCAAAAAAAAACTATGTCGAAATAGTTTTTTTCTCCATACAAATCGATCCGGCTTTATATATACGTAAATTTTTTATATTAATCGTTATCCTCATCGATGAAATTCATAAAAAACTATTTATTAAAAATATTAAAAATATATAGAAATATTCACTGAGCTTCCTAAGAAATACTAATTTAATTTTAATTAAGTGATTTTAATAATTCAAAAATAAAAATCCTTTTTAACTAGCTGTACAATATATGACGTGAAAATACCCAAATGAGACCTTAAAAATTAAAAAAAAAACAGAGCTTCCTTAAACAAGCTGTACAAAATATCACAAAATTCTTACTTAGACATTTTTTTTTTTTTTTTAAATAATTATATGAACATGTCAAAAAATTTAATGATGCTACCTGAGAAAAACCTGAATGTGATTTTAAAAAATTTTAAAATAAAAACCTTTCTTAAACAAGCAGCACGAAATAACACAATGTTTTAAATCACTTCCTTAGAAATACTGAAATGTGATTTTAATAATACTAAAATAAAAATATTTTTTAACTAGCTGTACAAAATATAAAATATAAACCTTTCTTGAACTAAGTGTAAAAAATATTACAAAGTACTTAAAAAACTTAACTTAACTTAAAAAACTTTAACTGAAAAAAACTAAAATTTGACCTTAAAAAAACTTCCTAAAACAAGCTGCACACAATATCTCAAAAGTCCTACTAAGAAATACTGAAATCACACTTCAGGGACGTCAAGAAGACACATAAAAATACTTTGACACGTTAACTTGTTTTTTGGTCGTAGAATTTAGTGGCATACTCAGTTTTTCCCAATCAGATCAAAATCACGAGATATTTGCTATTGAAATTTAGTCACTTTTAGAACCATTTTTAGCTCTATTTGCCTTATTTTGGGAGACAAAAAATTTTGACCACCTCTGATTTTGCTTACACTTTCAGAATTTAGTCTTTAAATTTTTTGATTTTTTAAGTTTTACGTTCAACATTCAAATTTGGTCAAAATGGAAGAAAAAGCGAAATTGCTTAACTTTTGAAAAAATCATAGATTAAACAAGGCTAATTCAATTTTCACGTTGGAGGTATTTTTGAAAAGACAATAAAAATTAATTGTTAAAAAACTATAAAAATTTTTGAAATGAAATTCAAATGTAAGTCAAATATCAAAAATCTGAATAGCTCGAGACTTTAATCTGATTTGTAAAAACTGAGCAAGTTTACGTGTCTCGGCATTTTTGTGTCTTTTCAAAAGTTGAAAATTTACCTATAGTGTTATTTAACTATTCTATTTTTTTTTAAATAATTTTATGAACTTCTGAGTGACCTAGTTTTATTAATTTCTTTTTTAACGATTTGATCTTTGTTTTTTTTAAAAATAAAAACTAAATACTATCCAAATGTTTAATCGAAACTGTGTTTTTAGTTTTTTATAATCTTCTGCAATGTTTTGTGTTGTAAAACAAGGCATAACTACTTTGAAACTTTATATTACGTCTTCCAAAAACATCATTTTCTAAGGTTTGTCAAACCCGGGACTAGTCCCGGGATCACGGGATCGTCTTAGCGTCCCGGAATTGGATGCCCTAGACTCGATGTTATAGCTATGTAAACTTTAGAACTCGACACTGAATGTATATTGTTGTGGCAGAAACGAGTGTATAAGTGCAGAGATTTAGTATGTATGTATTAGGGAGTCCAATCCCGGAAGCTTTTCTCGATCCCGGGATTATCGGAATTGCAAATCTCAATCCCGGGATCCCGGGACTAGTTTGGGATTGAAAACTTTTAGAAGTAAGTAATTTGAAGCAACAAAACAAATTGTATTGTTAATAAACAAAAAAACTTAAATAATATTAATGACTATTAAAGTTTTATGAAGGAATAATATACGTGTAACAAGAAAAAAAGCAGCTTATTTCAAAATTTTTCTTATATACAAGGAGTTATTATTATTTTTTTGTAATTTATACAGGCTATGTGCATAAATAATACCTTATAAAAATAAATTTTTTTAAACAATTTTTAGGCTTTTTTAAAGAGGGCGCTGAAAATGACATTGAAAAAAGACATCTAAAACGGTTCGATGGATATGGCCTTTCCATATATCTAAAACAAACAAATCAAATAAATGTCATTTTAAAGTATCGATCATTAATTCGACATCCCCATACGCATGAACCCCAGGGGTTTTTTTCAAATTGTGGTGAAAGTTGGAGTACAAATTTTAAAAAAAGGTAGATTTTCGCGCACTTTTTGTCTAAAAAAACAAAAAAATAGGTACTTAAATTTAGCTTTAAGGACAAAATTACGAACAAAAGATTGAATTTGAAGCAATAGACTTCGATTATCTATCGAACCGTTTCAAAAAACTAGTATCGAGGAAATCGCGTTTAAAGTTTCTTTTTCGCTGTAGGAAGTTAAGACATAGGCTAACGAAAACCGTTATAACTTCCCTTATTTTCTTAATATCGATTTAAAAACATGTATGTTGATTTAAAAACATGTATGTTGAACATAACAAAAAAAATGTGCAGTGAAAAATGTAAGTTTATTTTTCACTGCACAACATTGGCACATAACATATAAAATGTTGAATAATATTATTAAAAATTTACTCTCTCAGCTTGAACTTTACTCGTATTTTACTCGACAATGTTTACGGAAACCCACTTATTGTGTTAAGGAAAATTAAGGTTAGAAAAGATCTTTCAAAACTTAATTTTGTATTTTTATTTATTTTTAACGTTATACATTAAGCTGATCAACGCGTCTAATTTTTTAGAGAGGTTTGTTCGGATATTATTACAAATGTAACCCGCTGATGAGAGCACCATTCTGATTCTATGATAGTTGGAGAAATAGTTGCCCGATAATCCTAAGGAATCCTTAAGTTTCGACTACGATTGCCGCCACCACAAGACAAATTAATTACCTTAAGCTTAGTAGGCTGTAGGAATTTTGGTGTAGAGTCAAAATTTTTGTGTGGAGAAAAAGCACTTGCTGTTCTGGTTGACGGATTCATATTTTTATAGCTGCAATTTTATATCCTATAAAAAGCAAGACTACACATTAATAAACTATATAAATGCAAAACTAAATTTGTTAAATAACAAATTCAACACTTAAACATACTGCTTATTTTGTATTGTTGAATGGAAAATATTCGCGCCATTTAAATGTACGGGCATATAATCGACGGTGAAATTTTAAAATTTCAACTCTCCACTCACGAATGGAAATTTGGCAACACAGCAATAATTTTTGCTTCTACGTCGTACTAGCTGGCGAAAAAAATTTGGCTGCCTGTTCGTTGTCAAAAATCTCAATGTATTTCTAATGGAATTTTTTTTTTTCGTTCCATACTAAGCTTAAATCAGAATGTCTGACCATTTTTAAATACTTAGCTGACTTCCCGATGTTGCAGGTTCTGCAAAGTTTTTGCTCCAGTGATTCACACTCATCGTCCTTACAATATTTTTCAGCCCCAATAAAAGTTTTTTCTAGTTTTATATTCTTATCAACTTAAATTAAAATGGATGCATTTACACGAATATTTGTAGTATAAATTTTTTATTTGATAATCCCGGGATTAAGAAAAGACAATCCCGGGATTTAAAGAGGCTTAAACTGTCCGGGATCCCGGGATCTTGGATTTCGGGATCCCGGGATTGCCTTCCCTAGTATGTATGTATGAGGTTTTAGGTACGCAAAATCAAATTCTGGCAACCTTTTTTCAGTAAAGTGTCCACCAGAGGGCGCTCCAGTGCAAAATTTAGGATTTACGAAAGCTCTTGTTCTAAGGCGTCTTCTGGCGCAAAACACACTCAATATTACTTCAGTTTTGTGTCTTGCACAAAAAATAGTAACGAAAATATTTTTAAAAACCTTACTTTACGATATATCTATGGAAAAAGAGCTCAATACCTTTCCAATAAGCTGAAATATGAATTTTATAGGCATTTAAAATAAAGCGCGTTTTTGAAAATGAAGATTTTTTGGAATTTCAAAATAGTTTGTAAAGAAAAAAATTAAACTTTTTATACCCCCACGTTTAAAAAACGTAATGGGGGTATATTAATTTTGTCACTCCGTTTGTAACGGCGATAAGGAGGCGTGGCTGGTATAGAAAATTGTATATATTCTTGATCAACATCACCTCCTGAGTCGATTTAGCCATGTCCGTCTGTCCGTCTGTGGTCACGATAACAGTCGTAATTCAAAGCTATCGTAACGAAATTCAATATGTAAGCTTTTTATTAAAAAAATGTCTAAAAAAGGTCTAGTACGAAAATGAGCCAAATCGGATGAAAACCACGCCTACCTCCCATACAAAGTGACTAGAGTAAACGGTAAAATCTCTTTAAAATCCACAAAAATTTATATAATGACTTCAAATTTTGCACAGTGTCTTATATATTTAATATTTATTTTGAAAATTAAATTTGTAAAAATCAGATGAAAACCACACCTACCTCCCATACAAAGTGACTAAACCAAAACGGGAAAATTTCTTTAAATTCCACAAAAATCAATTTAATGACTTCAAATTTCGCACAGTGTCTTAAATATTGAATATTTATTTCGAGTATTAAATTTGTAAAACTCGGATGAAAACCACGCCTACCTCCCATACAAAGTGACTAAAACAAAACGGGAAAATCTCTTTAAATATATTTAACAGTTTGCTTAAGACTTTATATATGCTCTAATTCGGCCATGGGGGTACTTTAACTTCGGCCCCGTCGAAGATAATTCTTTGCTATTTTTATTAAAAATTTGTGTATAGTCAAAATGTTTATTATTTATCTTTTCTTGATGCATGATGCATGAAAAACATGATTTTTTGGATAAAAAAGTGGTTGAGGAGAACTAAAACCGCTCCATGGCGATTTCTCCGATCAAAAAAAAAAACTATGTCGAAATAGTTTTTTTCTCCATACAAATCGATCCGGCTTTATATATACGTAAATTTTTTACATTAATCGTTATCCTCATCGATGAAATTCATAAAAAACTATTTATTAAAAATATTAAAAATATATAGAAATATTCACTGAGTTTTCTGGTTAAATCAGTTTCCATAATCTCGAATCCCGACTTGGTATTCTGGAATTTGGACTTTCAATTTTGATAATTTTGAAACCTTCCGTAAGTTATCACTTTCTTTAATTTTTGTTTAGGTGAACATTTTTTTCAGTGTAATTTTTTTTATTAGGGGCGTTAATGCAATAGTTTCGGATTAAATAATATAGTCGTAAATAAAAGCGCTTTGTTTATTTTGAATTATTTTTATCTCTTTGGACTTCATATTATTTGTTTACGAAATGCGCTCTACTCTCTACGATCTTATGACCGAAGAGATTACTATCTCTTGCTGATCACTTTTGTTTGTCTGTTTTTATTAAGACTTTTATTTATTTACTTATAGTTCGAAGCACGTTTGAGCTGGAGACAAGGCTGGAATTACAAGTGCAGCGCTCTCGGTCTTTATGCATTTTTTTAAGGCAAAGAAGAAGAAAACGTGCTCTCCAAATGACTCTCATTGTCATAAAAAATAGATGAGAGGGATCCAACTTTGTTGTGGTTCAAGCTTCAAAGCCAGAGCAACAAGTGATCCAACGCGTTGGCGTTCAACGAGACTCGCGGTGTCTTCAGTGCACGTACAACTTTTTTCCAAATTGCCAACGACGCGATGAGCTTTGATGACCAGCACCAGCAATAACAACACTCAACAAATTAAAAAACTACAGAAACAAAAAAAAAAAAAATAAAATTACGTGAAATGAAAATGAAACAATTTAAAAGTTGTTTAAAAGGAATCGCAAATTAATTAAGAACACTCAGTTGAGAACGAACAGCGAACAAGTGTGGAGCCCGAAAGCTAAACAAAAGCTGAATGAAAGAAAAATCTTACAAAGTTCAAAAACTAAACTGTACTAAAAAAAAATTTCAAAATTTTTTCTTGAGTAAAACAAAATCAACACAAATTCACAGCAAGTTTTGAAAACATTTTCATGAAAATATAAAAACATTTAAAACAAATACAAAAAAAATAAAACAAGCTATAGAACAATAAACATAAAAGTGGTGAAAGCAAAGTTTTTGCAAGTTGTGTGAGCGTTTATCACATTGTGCATATAAAAACTCAAAAACTCGGTGAAAAATATATCTACATAAAAGTTTTGAAAAAAAAAATTCAGCAAAATAAAAATGGCTCAAATTAAGGAATACACCATCGACTGGAAATATGGACTTCTTCTATTGGCTTTGTTTCTGATGCAGGTCTGTCGGGCGGACATCGACAACAATGAAGTCAACGATGTGCCCGAGTATCACAGTGAGTGGAACATTCTTAGCATTATTTTGGGCTATACAATTCTGGTTATATTCTCCATATTTCTTTTTTATTTTATGATTGTATTTTTCATATCCTTTGTACCGGTACTGCTCTATTTAGCATTTAGTATATCCCTCTACATATTTTTGTATATTGTTTTGTATGCTTTTATTTATTTGATTTTTACTCTAGATGTTCGACTATTTTATTTAATATTTGTTGTGCTATTTGTGTTGTTCGTGTATTTTCTGATGTTTCGAGCTCCGATTTATCGATCGCTTTATTGAATTGACTAAAACAATAAAAATCTCTTATATGTTATGACTGTATATAATGTCTACATATGTACATAGTTTTGACATGTTATCTATTTTCTATTTTTTTTGTGGTTTTATTTTAACTTATGTACATTGTTTTTAATTTTTTATTGTAATGCTTAACATATTTAAATAGTTATAAATTATATACTCTCTTGTTTTTTTATTATCTTTAAAAATTTAATTATTTGAATCTTTTGTTTTAATTATCTATAATCGATTATTTTTGTTATTATTTTTACGTCTTTTTACATAAAATTTTCAAATTAAATTTTTTTTATTTTAATTGTATTGATCTTTTTATATTTTGTGTTGTTTTATTTATGATCTTCTATTTAAATTTACAACAAATCTAACTCAGATTATCTTAAATATGATATTTCTTTATTTCATTTTATCAATTTTCGCTATTATAATCTCTTTTATCAACATTAAAATCGGTTTTTTAAAATTATTTTAGTTTCTAAGTTGTACTACTATTTCTATTTCAATCCCGATTATCTCTAGTCGTTTTTTAATTTTAAAATAATGCAATTAATGCAATATATTTCTATTGAGTCATACATTTAATATATGGTGTATTTTTGGTATCAACAACTTTTTCTTCGCCTTTTTTGGAACAATACTTTTACTCTCTCTTACCAGTATATGTATATGTCTCTTAATAAAGATTCTTTTTCTTATCTTCTCCGTTTTAATTATCAAAATCTTATGTTTCTCTATCTGTGAAATTCAATTTTACTCTTATTTTGCCGATTATATTTTTCCGTTTTTTTTTGTTTACTTAGAATTTTATGTTCACGTTTCTTTATCAATGATTTTGAACCTTTGATCTCTGTGTTGTTCTTGAGAATCTTCATTATAATATTAATCTTGAAATTTTTTCAATTACGTAATAAAGTTTAATTCTGTTTTCGAAATTGAGCTAAGATTCTAGAAAGTATTTGTTTATACCCATGTTTTATTTAGAAAGTTTCACTTCAAGTGTCATTCAATATTTCTTCGATTTTATTAGACATTTCAATTCTTTTTGACAATATATAACTTTTTCATCGCCATATTCGTTCCTTTTTTATATGAATGTTTTCATTAAATTTTTTCTTTTTGGCCCTATTGAAAAATTTCTGACAAGTTATTTGTTAACTTTAGCAGAAAGAATTTATTTCTAAAAATAAAACAAAAATATACATTTTAAACAAGCTTTTAACTTTCAAATTGTTTTTTTTTGCTGACGATTCCTAAAGCATTGTCGAACCGGTAAATTTTATTTATTATCGGTATAGTCTCTTATCGGCATGAAATTCAAGAATCGGCATCAGTATCAACTTCAAATTAAGGAATTGCGGCATTGATTATGTTTTCTTCGTTCGAAAATAATGAATTGGTATTGGCGAAGTTATTTCTAAATAAATGCCGATATACACTATTTAAATTGCTGCTGTGGTTTTAATTATTATTATTGTTTATATTTTTATCTTGGTATTCTTATTAATTTTTAATTCAATGTGTTCTAAATTATACCTGTTATTTTACACTTGATCAATTAAAATTTTTGTTGTTAAATTTTTATTTTCAACTAGCTGAAACCCGGTGCGTTGCTGCCACGCCCCCGTTTCCAAATTTCCATAAAATGTTTTCAGTGAACCTGCATGTGTAAATTGAGTTCGAATACTGAATTCCGTGCCTGTGCGACCAATGACTCCAAAGCTATTCGATATCACAAATTTGTGTTGTATGAGAGGTGCCACGCTCCCTTGTCCAATGCCCATAAAATTTTATCAGTGAAACGGTACGTGTATATTGTGGTCGAATACCGAAAGAAGAGTTCCAAGACTGCGCGACCTAGAGTTCTGAAGCAATTCGATATCGCAAATTTGGGCTGTATGGGAGGTGACACGCCCCATTTTCAAACACCTATCAAATCTTATAACAAACTGCATTTGTAAATTGAGATCGAATACTAAATTCCAAGGCTGTGTGACCTATAACTCCAAAGAATTTCGATATAAAAGGTGGCACGTCCCATTTTCCAACTCTCATAAATTGTTATTATTAAGTCGGCGAGTGTAAATTGTGTAGAATACCGAATTCAGAGGCGGTACGACCTGTACTTACGAAGCTATTCGATATCGCAAATTTGGGCTGTGTGGGAGGTGCCGCGCCACCTTGTTTCACGCCCAAACAATTTGATCAGTGAAACTGCATATGTAAGTCGTGGTCGAATACTGAATTCCTAGGCTGTGCGGCCTATCACTTCAAAACTATTCGATATCGCAATTTTTAGCTGTATGGGAGGTGCCACTCCCTCTTTTTAACACGTTTTTATTAGCTTCACTTCATGTATGTATGTATGTCACGTACAAATGTTGGAATCCATTTTTAAGCAACTTCCCAATGAACTAGGGTTCTGAAGTTTAAAATATAGCTGGATGACAACACACATAATTTAGAAAAATTTTTTGCCACTCCCCCTTTACCGCCCGCAAATCAATAAAAATGCTATATTTCCAAAACTACTGAGCCGATTAAGCTGAAATTTTGGCAATAAATTTCCCTCATGTAGAGGATGGTCTAAGAAAAATTTTATCACCCGCCCACAAATCAATAAAAATGCTATATCGAAAAAACTACCGGGCTGATTCAGCTGAAATTTTGGCAGTAAACTTCCTTCCAGTAGAAGATGGTTTCTGAAAAAATTTGGCCACTCGTCCTTTTGACGCACACAAATCAATTAAAATCCTATATCTCCAACACTACTGGCCCGAATGAGCTAAAATTGTATCAATACATTTATTTCGAGTAATAGGTGGTTTAGGAAAACATCACAGAATGATAGATACTTAAAATGTAATTTAAAATATAAATGAAATTTTGTAAACAAACAAAATGAGTAATATAAGACTACAAAATAAAAAATTAATATTTAAGTAAAAAATTTTTTTTAATATAACACGCTTTAACAACGAACTAAAAAGTATAAAATAATTTCTCCTAGCTTTTAGTTCAACTAAAAACGTGGGGCGCATGCTATAGAGAATATTAACCCTGCATCACTAGCCTTAGGGTGGAATCCACCCAGTCACTGTTTCTATGAAAGATTTCTACTGCAATACATTCCAAGTATAACTTACTGGACTGAACACAATAGATGTCTGCAAACTTGAATCTATTTCATCCATTCAAAGACTTCTATCCTGACACTCAAGGGACTTGGGTTAAGAAGTCGTTCACTAACGTATTACAATTGTTAATAACACTTCTTACTATTGTCTATAGCATGCACCCCACGTTTTTAGTTGAACTAAAAGCACCAACCTAGGAGAAATTATTTTATACTTTTTAGTTCGTTTTTAAACCGCGTTATATTTAAAAAATTTTTTTACTTAAATATTTATTTTCTCTTTAAACCTGACCTGAGTGGAAGTCTACCTCTCTGCCAAATATCGAAGCAATCGGTAAAGACTTTCCAGAGATGTGTGAAAAATACAAAATTTTCATACAAAAAGCTTCTTCGGGTTTTTGCGATTTTCCAAATTTTCCACACAACTTTTCCAATTTTTCTTTTTATAAGAACCTTGTTCTAACAATAAAGAACACAACAACAAAAAAAGTCAACCAAATCGGTCCAGCTGGTTTCAAGTGATGAGGGGACATACATGTGGCCATTGATTTTTATTTATATAGATTTGTTTTCAACAATTTTATAAATCAATAACTTTAAATTATAATAGAATTGGCATTCAAATAAAGAGCACATTTTGTTACAAGAATAAGTCTTTTCGAAATTATAACGAACACAGTCGCACATTGCGTTGAGCCCATGTCCCACAAAGGGACAAATAAAATCAGCTTTATTTCTTTGTATCTAAACAAATTTGAAGTTACTTATTTTAGAACTTTTAACGAAATTAATCCAAGTTTTATTCTAATTTTAGAAATTGTAGTTTAAAAATTGAACCATTTTTGAGATTTATTTAAAAAAAAATCATGTCGGATTTTAAGCTAGTTCGGATTTTTCAGCTTGCCAGTGTTTTGTATTTTTACATATGTATTTTTTTTGTTAACAATATATAAAAATTTCAAAGAACACGACTTTGAAAGAAGCAAAAAAAAAAAAAAAAATTGGTGCAATTGCTCGAAAAAAATCACTGCCTACTTAAGGGCAGGTTCTCATCTAGAGGTCCGAAAACGAGGTAATGTTTTTGTTTTTTTTTTTCCTTAGAAGGAAGTAAATAAACACCTTGAGTTACTGATTCTTAAAGTGTAGGAAAATATTTATTTTTCTTAAAAGTGTAATGTGAAGCGTCTATACGCCGTCAAACGTCATGTTGAAAAGAAAGGCAGCACAGCACGATCATGTCATCTGATGTAAAAAAAATAAAAATTTTTGTAAATTATATTACATTTATTTTAGCTTGGACCTATAATACCAATAAATATTTGAAAAGTACAAAAATGGAGGACATTTGAATTTAAACCCTCGAATGCCCCATTTTTTGTTTGAGCTCCAAATCAGATTATACTAATCAGATTATACTGATTTGGGACTAGAAAAACGAATCTGAAGTTCGTTTTCAATTTAAGTTCTTCGTTCATTTTTTAAAGGTGAAAATATCCACAACAGGTGAAAATGTTAACGGTTTTTTTAACACCTTGCATTGTTGTTTTACATATTTTTTTTTTATCTCAATTAAGAAAAAAAAACAACTTCTAACTAACTTGTATCTTTTTTTTTACTTTAATCTAACTTCAATTATTTTTTTTTATTTACCGAAAATCGAGCTAAAAATTTCGATACTACGGTATTATTGAGATCGGTGTGAACCCGCCTATAGGCGGTCTTGGGCATTAGAGGGATAAGTAGCGTTTTTTCACATTTTTTGCTCTTTAAAGTGCTCTAAGAAAAAAACAACCGCCCAATATTATCTGAATTAAGGTTTGGGATCCAAGAAATTGCATCTACTTTAAAATAAATACAAAATCTAAATCAGTTTATTGAGGGTTCTTTAGATGGTGGGATGTAGGGAAGTCAATCCCGGGATCCCGGACGATTTAAGCTGCTTTAAATCCCGGGATTGTCTTTCCAGGATCCCGGGATTTTTAAATACAAAATTTCTATTACAAATATTCATGTAAATGCAAACATTTCATGTTAAGTTGATATGAATGTAGAATTAGAAAAACCTTTTATTGAGGCTGAGAAAGATTTTTGGGACGATGAGTGTAAATCACTGGTGCAAAGGCTTTGCAAAGTTTTAGAAGAATTGCAATATCGGAAAGTAAGCTATGTATTTCAGAATTGTCGCATATTCTGACATAGAAAATAGTTTTTTTTTTGCGGTGAAGGCAATCGTGATCGAAACTTACAAATTGCTTACGATTATCGTACAACTATTTCTACAACTAGCATAGAATCAGAAGGTTGCTTCTCATCAGCGGGTTATATTTGTAATAATATCCGAACAAAATTCTCCAATAAAAAATAAAACACGTTGATAAGATTAATGACTACTTCAAAAATAATCAAATTAATAATAAAAATAAAGTGTATACCAAAAAGTGTAACATTTATATAGTAGTTATACCTTAAACTGTTCTGTATTTTATTTTTTATATTTTTTGTTCTTTACTTTAATACTTTTTACTCTAATATTCCTATCAGTTAGGTCCTTAAAAGATGAAAAAACATACCTTTGATTTTAACCTGCGCTACTTACGTTTTGCAAGTTTGTGCAAAGGAAAAATTAATATTTTTATCATTAAATCCAAAAAAGATAAAAAAACACAAGTTTGATTTTTGTCCGGTTAATTTTTTCTTATAAAAATTTTTTTGCTTTTTTTCGGCGCAAAACCGAAAATCCAACTGACTTTTATGTCAAATATCTCTCTAAATTTATTTTTATCACGTTGGTTCATATTTTTTTCATAGAACCAAACAATTTGATTTAAACAAAACCTTTGCATAATAAATACATATAAAAATTACTTTCTGATGTGTTCAATATATTGGGCAAATCCACTGAAAGGCTTATATTAATACAATTTGCTAGTCACTAATATAATTTAAGTTTTCTGTGTTTATTTACTATAAGGGTATTCACAATTGTGTGGTATAGTTGTATTGGTTTTTTTGCCATAGTTGAAAATCACAATTATGAGCATCCTTCCAAATAGAATTTGTGGTAGGGTTACTTAGCTTTTATCTTACTATGCAAATAAATTAACTATCCAATTTGATATTTATTATTATATATATTTTTTTTTTTATTTTATGGCATAAAAAAGTTTAACTTGCTTAATAAAATTTTGAGCTTCTTCCATTTTGGCAATAACCGGTAACCGATCAGTTGTTTATGGAACCTTAAAAACCTGGAACTCAAAACAACGCAATTGTGAATACCCTTAATGTTTTTTGTTTTGTTTTTGTTACTTTATAAATGAATTAATTTACATTTTTTAGTTTCAAATAATACTTACCAAAAAATTGTATTAAAAACGTTTTAAATTATTTACTTCTTAAAATTTTCAATCCCGAAATAATCCCGGGATGCCGGAATTGAGAAAAGTTTCTGGGATTGGACTCCCTAGTGGAATGACATAATGTCCGTACCAAACGGACATAATATTCATGGACCTTACGGCATTTTCAGACTATTCCAAACGCATTCTTTTTATACTATCAGCTAAGGTAGAATAAAAAGAATATTCCTTGTGAGTGAGGTTATATTCGATTGTTTGAAGTAAAATGTCGCTAAATGAAAATGGTAAAATTTTTTAGTTTAAATGTTTTAAATTGCTTTGTTGCATTTTTAATTTTTAAATGTTATCTGGTGTATTTGTTGTCTTTAATTAAATACGAAAAATATGTTTCTGGTTTTACCAAAAAAAATTTTTTTTCTTATCCAATGTTGTTTCTTTATTCATTCTGTTCTGGATTAACAACAATCTGTTTTATTCGTTCTCTTCTTTATCAGGAACGAATAAAGAAATACACCCAAAAAGATTTGCCCTTATACGGAATGTTGTTTTTGTCATACAAAACTGATATTTTTCATGAAAAATTCGATATATATATAACGTGTTCAGTAAAATTGTTTAAAATTAAATTTGTATGGACTTTATGTCCGTTTGCGAAGTAGACATAATGACTATGGACCTTATGTCTGTGGACGTTATGTCATCCCACTTCTTAAGATATTTTGTAAAACATGATTTTTCAGAAAACGCGTTTTGAGATTTCGAGTGCGTTTATGAAAATATGGGTTCCTTTCGTATGCGATTACTTTTTCATGCAATCGTTATCTACCAAACCACTTTAGGAACATATGTTACACATCATAAGTTATAAAAAAAATGAATTGAGTTTTTTGGTCGAGCTTCATGAGAACCTGCCCTTAAATTGAAAAATAATTTTGACTAATGCAACTTCAAAACACATTTTACATACTCGGCCTTTTCGGCAATGTATGGGCCTCATGAATCATTAATGAATTAATGAAACAATGAATACAACTAATTTTAAAAATCAATAATTGAAAATTAGCCTCTATTGTCCTTAACACTAAACGTACCGGACCACTTTTTGTATTATACGATTTAATTTTTTCACTGGCTGCTACTATTCATTTCTTATTATAAATGATAGTTATAGAATTCTAATAATATGCATTTGATATAAAATAATAAGTTGAGCTGACGAAAACCAAATCAATAGGGGTATTCACACTGACTTGTTAGTACATTGAGTACTTTTGATTATTGCGAGCACCCTAACTTACAATTGAGTACTTTGTAGAATAGTTTTGGACAGTGCTGCATGCTTATTTGATCTCCCCGGTGTATATAGCTGATGAGTGACAGCTGGAAGAGGATTGCCACCAAATTATTTTTTGTCATTTTATGTACGCAAAATTTAGGCTAATAATTGGGCGTAATAAAAGTTATTTTATATACGAGCAATTTTTAACATGAACTTTGCAGAATTTTATAAAATTTTATAATTTACTTATAATCCCGGGTAGACGTTGTCCTGCCTCAGACCGCTTTACTGCTTTATAAATAATTTCATGCCAATCGAAATAAACTATTTTATATATCTGATTTGGCATAACTGTAATGCGACTTCTCCCATTTTTTCTAATTTTAGTCTAACACGACCAAAGCCCCCCAAAATATAGCATTTTTATTGATTTGAGGGCGGTAAAAAGGGGTGTGGCAAAATTTTTTCCCCAAACCATCTCGTACTCGAAAAAATCGACTGCCAAAATTGCAGCTCAATTTAGCTTATACTTTGCTTCACTCCACGCTTATCCCCGGAAAAAAAGGTAAACATAGTTCGACCACGCCCATTTTCAATAAAGTTGCCGCCAGTAATCATACGAACTAAATTACCAAACTTTAGTCTAATACGACCAAAACCGTCTGAAATATAGAACTTTTATTGATTTGTGGGCGGTAAAAAAGAGTGTGACATGTGTTTTTGATTAACCGAGATATTAACTTTAACAACAGATATTGTAAATTTGGTGGCCTTGGGTGTTACTACCCTTCCTGAGAACTTAAGAGCCACCGCACGAACGATTTTATATATATATAAGGGTGGTTAAAGTAGGCGTAGCAACATTTATATGTAGTGACCACCACTTGGTCTTATAGCACATACACACCAAGTTTCTTTATAAAAACATCCACAACTCAGGAATTAAAATAATTTCTGAAAAGTAGACGTAGTTATAGTTCAACTAAGCCCATTTTTGGTTAAGTTGATGATAGTAACCATACGAACTAAATTACTTAATTTTAGTTTAATACAACCGAATTCGTCTTAAATATAGCGTTTTTATTGATTTGTAGGTGGTCCCCATCGGCATGGGGGGCTGCGGAAATAATTTTTTAATTATTCGAGATATGAATCTTGACAAAAAATGTTGTAAATTTGATGCCCTTAGGCATATTATTGCTTATTTTTGCAAAAGGTGGTACCACATTGAAAAAGTACTCTATTTGGCAAGAAAGCAATCTACCTCAACAGGTCAGAGGTCAACTAGAACTAAAGTAGATTGGAAAATGGGTACTTGGGTATAATGGCACTTTACAAAAACAAAATGTGCGGCATTTGCCAATCGACCCAACTACCCAAGTCTGTGTGAATACCCCTAATGTTTTTCGTAAACACCATTTCATCGTAGTTTTTTGACGCTGACGCGGCGGCAAGTACATTCTGTTCAAGCTATCAGTTCGAACAGATTGAAATTACGAAACCGCAACAACAACCACAATGCCGCACACATGGCAGAATTAGAGAAGGTATATGCATTATGGAGAGGGAGACTGCCGCAACTGTCAAAACGAAGTTGACAGCTCATACAAAATCTAAAAACGATGAGAATGCGATAAGAAAGCGAAAATAGGAAAGAATAGCAAAATGCTTGAGTTTGACAATTCTGGCTATGAGAAAGAGAGCGCAGTCTGAAATGCATATACCTTCTCTAATTCTGCTATGGCCGCACAGCTCTGTTTATGTTTTCTCTCGCATTCTACTCTTCCTCGTGTATGCTACCATGGTAAACTAGACAAGGTGGGCCTCTTCCACACTTGGTCAACGCAACTCCAACTCAAGTTGCTAGCCTGTGTATTTATACCGGAACCTTGAGATTAAGCAACTTGCATGCAACAAGTTCTCGACATGTTCTCAACCTGCTTAACGCAACGCGGCTTTCCACAATTTTCATCGGCGACTTGTTACATCAGTTTGTTTGTTTTGTGAATTCAATTATTTGTAGTGCAGTACGTTATATATTAATCAAGGTGAATAAGTTAATTAAGTCGTTCCTTTTTTCATTTATAGAATCTTAAAGAAGAAGAAATAATTTGCAGTATGAATGAGCAAAAGTTAAATACTAATTTAGTGCAAGAAGTCGAAAAACATGAGTTATTATTAGGTATGGCAATTTTTGGAGTTTTTTCGATCCCGGGATTTTCGGGATCTGAAAATACGGGATCCCGGGATCGCCCCGAAATTCAAGAAGTTTTTATTTCGTTATTTATTTTTTTTGCCAAAAAGTGCAACACATTCACTTCTATTCTATTATAGTACATACTCTGTATCAATTTTTTATAACAAAGAAGCACAATTTGTACCAATTCAAAAAAAAAAAAACAAAATCAAACAGAAAATTTGACCAATCATATATCTTCAATAAATTATAACATAGTTTTTGTAATACATGCACAAATACATATTTTTGGTTTAAGCTTAGTATGCTGTAGAAGCGAAAAGAAATTTTCCGTAAGAAATGCATCGCGTTTTTGACAGCGAAAAGGTAGCGTACTTTTTTTTGGTTGATAAGTGCGCTGTTGAACCGAAAAATTGTTCAATGCAGCCAAGTTCACAACCATGATTGGAGAGTTAAAATATCAAAATTTCGCTGTCTTTTATATTGCTGTCTACATTTAATTGGCGTGGCAATTTGACATTCAACAAACACGTTATGGTAGATTAGAGGGGGTAATGTCGTGCACTCAACTTTAAAGTGCTCGTAAAGCCGTACATGACAAGCGAATACAACGAGTAAGCATCCGATCGAAAGATAATTTGGTTGGTAACATTTATGTGTAACAATATTCGTGTAGCATGAAATCGTGTTAGTAGAAATTAAAAAAAAAATGTGCACGACATTACCCCCCTCAAAATTTGTGGGTAATGTCGTTCATTGTATTGTAAAGGTATCAGAATGTGTGAAAAACGATAGGTAGTGGTTCGATTCAAGAAGATATAGCATTATTGTTTATTTATTTATTATTCTTAATTATAAGGCAATATACACAAGTCCGAAATATGATCAAAAAATACAATTTTATGAAAAGAAAAGTGAAAATAGGCAATTTGCTATATGAAACACGGAAAGAAAAACAATATTTTTTCAAAAAGTGCTTGACATTGAGAAAAAATTTTGGAAAATTTTATTTTGATTGTAGCGTTTTGTTATGGCTTCACGACTCCCTTGCTACACTAGGGCGACCGCGTTTCCTTCCTTTTTCTTTTCTGTATAGTGCACGACATTGCCCCACATCAAATGCACGACATTGCCCCAAAGGTCGTTTTCAAGGTTGACTTCGACAAATCGGTAAAGAACAAAAATTTTTTCGATCACAATACATCTTTTTTTTCGGCGGAAAATTTGCTTTAAGAAAACACTTACCTGGTATATTTTCCTGCGAGACAAATAATTTTTCTGATCCGATAAAAAAACACTTTCGTCGTCCCGAGAACGTGCGATTTTTAAAAAACGTCGCACATATTGCCCTTACACATGGATATTGCTAGTATTGTATGCATGAGCTCTGTAGGTCAGTAGGCCCATACCTTACCAACGGCTGGTATATTATTCAATTTTTTATGCTAAAAAAGCCAGTGCACGACATTACCCCCTGCACGACATTACCCCCTTCTACACTAAGTATGTGTTAGTGTTGAGTCTACACCAAAATTTCGCGTGTAGAATTAAATGCCTAAAATTTTTTGTTCCTACTGCATACTAAGTTCTAGCAGTAACCGCCTACATAAAATTATTTTAAATCAGTATTTAAAAAATTTTTTTAAAATTAAATTTTTTAGAATGATTATTATTCACTTATCCTTCAATAAATCAATTCCGCTTATAATAAGCCTGTTGCACCAGAGTAAATTTAACTAAGAAGAATAACTTTAAGCACGATTATTCTTGAAACATACTTTTTCAGAACTAGCTACACTACTGAAAACAAACTGATCGACCACTTAAAATTTTTTCAATCTGTTCCTATTGTAATTCTACTCATCTTTTACCAAAATGAGCGTCTGTGGAAAATTTTTCTTGGTTTTACACGCAACAATATGGTCAAATATAATGTCAATTTTTTCCACTTTTTTCCACGCTTCGTAATTTTCTTAATTTTCCTTTTTGGTGATGTGCATTCAAGAGTCTTTCTTCGAAATCATTTTATTTTCAGGCGATCAGCGTGATGATGTAAAATTAACTTGCAAATTAAATTTTTTGTGTATGTAATAAAATTTTTTAGAAAACATCTTCTAAAATATGCCTTAATTTTAACCGCTTTGGCCTAAAACCTCCCTTTAATTTTATTACATTCAAATTAAAATAAAAAAGTCAATATATTTAAGTAAAAAAAAATACAATACCCTTTCTATTTAGAGCTCAGTACAAATATTCCTTCTTTTGATCAAAATACGATCTTCATGAAATTAAAGCATTAATAGTTCTATCCCCAAACTTAGGCCTTAATTTATTGCATATAAGACCTACAGAGAAGAAGCACCGCTCCTCAACGCTTGTTAGTTCGATCGTTGAAAGGGGGGATATATGTGATGGTAGTTTGAAAAATTTTATTAGATATAAAAAAATGGTTTTCAGCAATCCCGGGATTCGAATCGAATAATCCCGGGATATTCGGGTGTTAAAAAAGATCGGGATCCCTAGATCCCGGGATTGCCATCCCTAGTTATTATATAATTACATTTATTATATGTTTCATGACTTTTGAAGCAAGTTTGAAAGCATTCGGTTTATAGTTGCATTGCTTTTCAACTTTTTCGCTGTTGCGTTGAAGTTGCGTTGGAATTGCATTGACCAAGTGTGAAAAAGGCCGTAGTGTTAGGGCGGAGAGCCGGTGATCGAAACTGCCAAAACGAAGTTGACAGCTCACACAAAATCTGCAACCGATGAGAATGCGAAGAGAAAGCAAAAATACTAAAATGGGTGAGTTTGACAGTTATGTTTACTAAGAAAGAGAGGACATTCAGCCCTAACATTACCTTGTCTAGTTATACTATGTATGCTACGCTATGTATTTTGTTGTTGTTTCTCACTGTCCCATTGGGAAAAAAGGTTTTTACATTCGCTCAGTCTTATCTATCATAATGACAGCATATTCGAATAAAAATTATATTCTGAAAATCTACTAAAAATACCTTGCTATCGATAAAAGATTTATGTGAATATATTGACGTTCATACAGGTAAATTGATACAATTTTTTTGTTTGTGTATAGGGCGCAAACCATTAAAAACACGTTTACAAAAGAATGTTGAAAGGAATCTACAGAAAAAACGAATTAAATTCGTTTCTGCATTGTCTTTTCTTACGGATTCATATCAAGATTATCACCGTGTTTTTTTGACTTCTAGATGAGAATCTACCCTTAACCTTCACCTGGCATGCTCATCCTGAGTAACATACCTGGACTCGTGGGGTACATACGAACCCCAGTGATTTAAATCTTTGTAAAAATTTAAATGTTGATTATTTTGTCGCAAAAAAATTCAGAGATCATCTTTAGATACCACTTTAAACTGTAGAATAGTCCAAGTTGAAAAAAAAATTAGATAAGCGTTCATAAGAAATCCGAAAAACTAGAAAAAAATTCCACACAAATCAAAACGAGAAAGAACGAGGGATATGTACGTACCCCACGAGGCCAGGTGAAGGTTAATGGTTTTTAACTTTGCAAAATATTTTTCAATAGAAATAAAAGAACCATACAAAAGTAAAATCGATTTTAATATGGTCGAATTTTAACCACACGAGATACTAGTACTTATTAGGTACCAGTTATTATTCTTTAAAAGATATCTTGCTTCTTCATAATTCTTCTAGGATTTTTATGTTAACACAAAATTTACAGTCAATAACTTACAAATACATAAAAAATGTGTAATATATACACCAATTGAAGCATCTTTTTTACACAGGTAGAAAAACCCCAGTATTTTTTTTTGGTAGTTTAGTCTAGATATAAAAAATTATTCACAATCTATTGATTTTTTCAATACATTCAAATTTAAAAATATATCACGTTTTAAAACTATTTTTCTCAAAATGCCAGCCGAGCTGTCATGAAATTTCAAATAAAAATATAGCTTTTAACCTGTTTTAGATTTTTATGAAAGTTGTATAAAATTTTGTTTTAACAAATATAAAATAAAATTATCTTATACCTTCCGCAGTGATCCAGGGCGTCAAAGTATATCAGGGTGATCGACAATGTGTGCTCGTTGGTGGCCTTTGTGTCCATGCGAGTGACTGCAATGAACCCACAACGAACAGAGGACTCTGCCCGTCCAACGCGCATCGTGGTGTTGAGTGCTGTTATGAATGTAAGTGGTTCTAATACATCGAAAGAGATCTATTATTTTAATCAAACTTTAACAGTAAACTAAAAAAAAAAAAAACAACAACTAAAACCCTTAAAACCATTCCATTCCACTGATCCTTACAAATCCTTTCATAACAACGAATTCAATTGGTTTTCTACTCTTTCTTTCCCTATTTCTCTTTCATGTAACGTGGTCCTGATTTCTACAACAAAAAACTTCATTAAATTCCTGCAGTACCAATGAGACCAGCACCATGCGAGCAACATTTAGGTGAATGCATGGATCGATGCCACAAAACGTTGATGAGGCCGGGAACGGATTGCCAAAACGGACAAGTCTGTTGCGTATTAGTGTAGATGTGTATGTATGTGTGTGTTAACGTGCGTCCTTTCGATGGACCTAGCAGAGAGCTTTAATTTTTTGTTTTTTTTTTATTTAAAAAAACATCTGCTAAAACAAAACAGATGCTTACTTTTAAGTTTTTTTGTAATTTGTATCGTAAATGTATTAAATTTATTTTGTTTATATTTATATGTATGTATTTAAATTTTTGTAATATTTTGACAGCTGCTGTCAGTTAGTTGCAATTGTTTAAGCGTGTGTTTAAATGTCTGTAAATAAAATTGATTTATTTAAATATTTTTCCTTTTGCGAATTGTTGAAATCTTTTAATTATTTTTGCATTTTTGTTGACTTGTTAATTTGTTGTTTCAACTGCAAATCAAGCAAAACTAGGTCAGTTTCATATGCTAAATGAAATAATCGTTTCTGTAGGAGGAGGCAGAGGAGGAGGAAGGGGTTGAACAGATGGTGTTTTGCAAGCTAAATCAATAATATAAACAATTTGTTTCGTTAACGCTTCGGAGAGACAATGTCTTAAAGTTTCCAATTTGCCAAATTTTTGAACCGTTATAAGAAGACTCTGAGCAATTTTTATTTCAATATTTTATAAAAAATTTAATTAAAATGATACTACGATAGTTCTACTATTTTTGCAGAGTAAAGAGGGTTCTTTGCCCCGAGGGTATTTTCGGGACTTAAACTTCATTGGGTCTGGAGGTTAAAAAATAGTTTTATATTAAAAGCACTATATATTTAAAAAATGCTATTAAATAATTTTAAAATTAGTCATTATTAGTAAATTAATAAATTATTTAAGAGATTTTAAGCACCAAAAGTTCGCTATTTCAAATTTCAAATAATTTCAAAAATATTCTGATTAGTGATTAAAAATTTTTACTGGTTATTTTGCTATAACGGCCATTTTGTTCACAAAGGGCATAAATATGATTTAATTCGGGGATAACTATCTCTATGATAATTTTATACCAAGCGTATAAATCGGGAGATAAAAAAGTGGTTTTGTTCACATTTTATCTCAGCTTTATGCTTAGAGCATAAATTCGCTCTCAGTTTATATCGATTTCCATTGGAATAATAGAGTGTTGCTCATTAATTAAAAAATGTGTGGGGATTTTTGGTTTATTTTTGCGAATATGGGGGTTGGAGTGAACACTAGGTAAAAATGGATCGCTGATTTTGCATCTGATGTCAGAATTTCAAAATTCTAAAATTTTTCTACACAGGGCTGCCAACTAAGCATTTTTTTAAGAATTTTAAACATGAAGAAACAGTATTCGAATCTTTCGAATTTGGTGTCAGAATTTTAAAATTCAAGATGGCGGATAGAGTTGCCACCTAATTTCTTGTTTATTTATGCGAATTCAACTCTGGGAGAAACACTAGGTAAAATTGGGTCTCTGATTCAGAATCCGTTGCCAGAATTTTAAAACTCGAACATTTTTCTACATATAGGGTTGCCACCTAAAAATGTTTTATTTTAAGAATTTTAAACATGAGGAAAGAGTATTGGAGGGTCGTTGATTTTGAATCTGAAGTCAGAATTTTAAAATTCAAGATGGTGGATAGGGTTGCCTCCTTAATTTTTTGTATTTTTATGAATTCGTGGCTGGCAAAAAAAATGCTACGCCAAAAATGGAATGCTGAATATGAATCTATGGTCAGAATTTCAAAATTATAAAGTTTTGAAATAATAGGGCTGCCACCTAATAATATGTATTTTTAAGAATTTTAAACATTGCTTAACAGTGTTTGGAAGTGACTGATTTTGAATCTGATGTCAGAATTTTAAAATTCAAAATGGTGGATAGGGTTGCCACCTTAATTTTTAGTATTTTTATGAATTCGGGGCTGGAAAAAAAAATGGTACTCCAAAAATGGATCGCTAAATACGAATCCACGGTCAGAATTTCAAAATTATAAAGTTTTGAAATAATAGGGTTGCCACCTAATAATATGTATTTTTAAGAATTTTAGACATTATTTAACAGTGTTAGGGAGTCACTGATTTCGAATCTGAAGTCAGAATTTTAAAATTCAAAATTGAGGATAGGGTTGCCACATTTATTTTTTGTATTTTTATGAATTCGGGCTGGCAGAATATGGTATGCCGAGAATGAGTCGCTGAATCCGAATCCGTGGTCAGAATTTCAAAATTATAAAATTTTGAAATAAAAGGGTTGCTTTTACTTTTGAAAATACATATTATTAGGTGGCAGCCCTATTATTTTTAAATTTTATCATTTTGAAATTCTGACCACGGATTCGGATTCAGCGACCCATTTGTACCCTTTAGTTCGCGCCAGCCACGAATTCGTAAAAATAAAAAATTAAGGTGGCAACCTTATCCAACATCTTGAATTTTAAATTCTGACACCAGATTCGAAATCAGTAACCCCCAATACTGTTTTTCTATGTTTAAAAATCTGTATTTTCAATATTTGGACACCAAGTAAATAAAAAATATTAAAATGAGAGTGATGAGAGCGAATTAAAAATCTTAACTCACCAATTTTCACGAGTTCATGATTCAATTATATATAAGGTTAAGTAGCCATGAAATTGTTCTCATACAACAACAAAACTTGGATCGCAAAATGTCAAAGTAAAACAAAAAAGACAAGTAAACAATCAAATTAAAATTTCTAACTAGAAGTCAGACTATTGAATTTTAATATCAAATTTGTGTTTAAAATAATTTTTAAACAATTTTCTTGGAGTTTGAGTTTTTGTTACAGCTTCAAAATGCCGAAAAAGTACGCGATTCGCCAAAACTATTGGAACAAGGAAAACGTTTTCTTTTTTAAAGTGCCCAGTGACCATTTTAAACAAAAACGCAGGATGAATGGAATTTGGATCGGCGAATGTCAAAGTAAAAGATAACAACACCGAACAGCTGTTTTTTACATTCGCCAACAGATATGTGCTCTCAGCTTACTCAACCTTATATATAATTGAATCATGCACGAGTTAAGTATTTCTGGGGTTAAGCTATCTCGCCACCATTTTTATCTCCAGCTTGAAGAGTTAAATGCTTAACTCACTGTGAACAAATGAAAAACTGGAAAAATCTTGAAATTAACTCGGGGATAAATTTATCTCTTTGTGAACAAAATGGCTCTAAATGTGATATACTACATAATTAGAAAATTCAATATAATTTTTAAATGATAGCAAATTTTTCGTAAAATTTTTAATACAATTTTTGAGTATGGAGTTATGAGTGAATTCTTTTAATCATTTAAGGCTAGTACAAATCAGAATATCGTCACCTAAAATGCAAGAAAAAATTAACCACTTTTACAACTAAAAACGACGTTTTTATTAACAAACTCCTAAAAGCCCTCATTGCAAGCGCTTCGCATTGAAAATTCGCAAAGCTCTCATAAAAAATTTTATAACGCCTTCTTGCATTTTGGGTGACGATATACATCAAGTCGATTCCAATTGAGTGGAGAAAAAAATACTGACATACAGGAATTTCAAAAATTACAGTACTCTAACGGACACCTTTCTTCACCAAGTTTTATTGCTAGACCGAGTAATAGACCTATTTTTAGTTCTGTCCCGCTTACAACGTCAGTACTTCACGAAGATCTAGGGAAGAAAAACTTCAGTTTGAAACTAGGTTTTAGCTGATACCAGTGTAGGGCATTATTCAAATGTCGAATGAAAAGTAATATTTATTCTTTATTTTTTCCATCAGAACTCAGCATCAAGTTTTTTATTTTATTCTTTATTTGAAATTAAATAAATTTATTCCGGAAATTGATCCGGTTATAAGTTAAGGAAATGACTTCCACTACGTGAGCGCGTGTGAGCTTCTTATAATTGAAATTAAAGGAACTTGAAATTCTTCCTCGAACTTCGTTTCCCATTAAAACAACGTCAGGGCTAACAAACTGTTATTCACATCTCTAAGCTTAGAAAGTAGTAACAACGATGAGTTTTCGATTTCTTATCTACTAACGTACTCGAACTTGAGGTAACAAGTAAATTTTTCTTTATATACAAGTTCTTCAATTCAAATTTGGATAGTGAAGTTACATAAATATCTTGCGGACGCTGACACTACGCAAGGTTGTCTCTCTAAATATTACGCAATTAGAAAAACTTTTATAAAAATCCATACAAAAATATTATCATCGGCACCAGTGCAACGTCTTTTCTTTTATGCAACTATGGTCAATCTTCCACGCTCTTATAAAATCTTGGACGAAATTGTTAAAAATTCAAACTAAAATTCTGTTTAAAATAAAATTTGTTTTAAAATTTTTTTCAAATTTTTGAATAATGACAAAAAATACGATTAAAAAATATTCATCATTCGAAAATAAAAATGCTATCAAATACTTGCTATTTAAACTTTTTAATGATCAACATTTATTTGTTATTTTTTTTTGTATTGAATTATTTTTGGCCAACACTGGCTGATACTGAGTTTCTGCTGGAAGCCCGAAATTGGAAGTTTAGCAATCTTAAAACTCGGTCTTGCGCTCTTTTTATTTCTTCACATCAAATAGTATATGCAAATAAAAAAGCACACGTTTCGTTTCAAAAAATAGATAGTATAATCTGGAATAATGTTAAAATATATTAATAATTGTTTTGTTGAAAAATCTTATATAATTGTTTTATACAAAACATACGTTGCGACACTTTTTTTTTAAATTTTGTTAAACTAGAAAAAATATTAACTGTAATTTAGAACCGATACAATCGAAAACAGAAAAAAATCTGATTAAACTTTGTATTGTACGAGCATAAATTACAATTATAAAATTCCAACATTTGCCAAAATTTGTCAATTTTTCTCACCATTTGTCATTTATCATTTTTGAAAATTAATTCTCATTTATTCTTTGAATTAACATGATTTTCATTATGAACTTTTTAGATCAAGTCAGTTTTGAAGAAGGCAACTACATCAACAACTCTGTGTAGAACAAACAGCAGACTAAAAAAGCCTGTTTCGGAGGTAGCTACACTTCCTCTTCAGAAGTCTTGAGTGATTCAGCTGTGACCAACCCATTTCCATTTTTGTTGCCATTTATTTATATTAAGATCAGATCTCAGTACTCTTACAATATAAAATTTGAACATTTTTCTCAATTACAAGGGCTTAAAAGATTTTTTAGTAACATTTAATTTTTCAGTCGCGGTAGACCTTTTGTTGGAAATGCCCATAAATATGTATGTATGTAACTGAAAATGTTGTTCTGGGTCATTTCGAATTGATAAATAAATATAAATAAATATAAATAAATATAAATTAATATAAATAAATATAAATAAATATAAATAAATATAAATAAATATAAATAAATATAAATAAATATAAATAAATATAAATAAATATAAATAAATATAAATAAATATAAATAAATATAAATAAATATAAATAAATATTAATAAATATAAATAAATATAAATAAATATAAATAAATATAAATAAATATAAATAAATATAAAAAATATAAATAAATATAAATAAATATAAACAAATATAAATAAATATAAATAAATATAAATAAATATAAATAAATATGAATAAATATAAATAAATATAAATAAATATAAATAAATATAAATAAATATAAATAAATATAAATAAATATAAATAAATATAAGTAAATATAAATAAATATAAACAAATATAAATAAATATAAATAAATATAAATAAATATAAATAAATATAAACAAATTTAAATAAATATAAATAAATATAAATAAATATATATAAATAAATATAAATAAATATAAACAAATATAAATAAATATAAATAAATATAAATAAATATATATAAATAAATATAAATAAATATAAATAAATATAAATAAATATAAATAAATATAAATAAATATGAATAAATATAAATAAATATAAATAAATATAAATAAATATAAATAAATTTAAATAAATATAAATAAATATAAGTAAATATAAATAAATATAAACAAATATAAATATATATAAATAAATATAAATAAATATAAATAAATATAAATAAATTTAAATAAATATAAATAAATATAAATAAATATATATAAATATATATAAATAAATATAAATAAAAATAAATAAATTTAAATAAATATTAATAAAATAAATAAATTTGTATATATTTGTATACGTGGATGTATCGAAAAAATTGTTTATATCGAAAACAAATCATAGAAATTTTTTATCTGCATAAAAAAATTTTCAAAAACTATCTCTATTCAATTTTATTTACACAAAATTAAAAAATTGTTAAAATTTTAATAGTTGAATATTCCTTTTATTAAAAAAGGTAGTAGCTAGGAGGTAGTAGGAGTAGTAGGTAGGAAAAATCCAAAAAGTAGCTAGGTGCTAAAAAAAATTTTTCGAAGCTAGTTTAGACAAAAAGAAGCTAAATCTAGCTACAAGATAGTTTATTTGGCAACAATGATTGCCATTATATATTGAAAGAACAGCACTCAGAATACAATCAGAATATACTCAGATCGCATGAAAACGAGTCTGAGTGGTTCGGATCATGCCGCGCTCAGATATAAGTATATACTTACATCCTAAAATATGGTAATGAGCCGAATGAGTAAAAGTATTTTACATATTTCATTAAGTATGGATAAAGTAGAGAACAGCAAGACAATTGGGTATGATTTGAGTATCCGGATTCTGTCGGACAGTCATTGCAGTTTTCTGATACAGAAGTTAACACCACAATAAGATATAAAATTTTTATCACAGTAAAGAAAAATGTTTAAATTTTTTCTGGACAAGCGTTGTTTTTTATTTATAATTATTTAATTTAAAAAAACCAAGATTTTATAAGAATATGAGGAGATTTTTTAATCAATTACCCTTTTAAAAAAATTGTACTACGTGTTTTTCACCCAGTTTTACACTCTTTTCTGTATAATTTCTGACGTCACAAGCGCGTGATCACAAAGAGAGTAGACATGCGCATGGCGGAATCTTGAATGTATAATTCTTGGTTAAAGCTTGCGTTTTTGTTGCATTCAACTTTAAACTGTTGTCTACCGCCCATTTATAAATTATTTGCAAGTCCTCTTTAAGTCTACATACAAGGTCCTCAATAGCGGGGTTCACATGGTCCTGCATGTTGTCACTCCTGGTAGGACAAGACTCGTATTTGACCGTTCGAACGCTTGATACAGCCGACTGACAACATGTTGGCTTGAATTCAAAATTTTTCAAATTCAAGGTCTGATGAGCAGCCATCCTACCAATGTGAACACGTGTTGGACGAACACGTCAAGCATCGCCATTTAAAAATTAATGGCGAAGATAAGATAACATAAAAAGTGAAGTGTACAAAAATAGAAATGCAAAAAATAAAGCACATAAATTGTTTTTGGCAAAAATACACAGTTTTAATGTTTACTTAAGATGTATTAATAATGTTTAAAAAAAAAGATTATAACAGAAAAAAATGTTGTTAGTACAGCTGCTGCCAAATTGACAGTTATTCACCCATCACGTCAGGCGTGACAGCATGTAGGATCATGTGAACCTCGCTATAAGACAAATTGGTCGACCATCGTAAACATGTGCGTCGCACAGTGGGGTATTGGACCCTGAAAATGGACATTAATTCACTTAGAAGATGTCGACACGAATACAGCCGTAATTTTAAAGCTATCGTAATGAAATGATCTTTAAGCTTATATTTAAAATACAAAGATTAAGATCCAAAATGAGCAAAATCGGATGAAAATCACGCCTACCTCCCATACAAAAGGACTTTATCAAAATGGTAAAATCTCTTTGAATTCCACAAAATTTAATTAATGAACTTGAAATTTTGTATATGAGCTTTGATATTTAATATCAACTTTAAGTATGAAATTCAACCACTCCGGATGAAAACCACGAATATCTCCTATACAAAGTCACTTTATCAAACGTGTAAAATCTCTTAAAATTTCACAAAAATTAATAAATGGACTTAAAATTATACACATAAGTTTTGATTTTTAGTATGCATTCTTAGTAATGCAACAATGAGTTTTATATGTTTTTTTTCTCAAGGAAATCATAGATTTGTGACACGAAGTTATAGTAAAAAATTTAAATACCGCGAAAGTGAACAGCAATGACGCAACTTTTTTTTACAGAATGAAACTAGAATATCCATTGTTTACGATTACCAAAACAGTTTCCTTCAACTTTACTCAACTCATGACTATATCTCTATTAACATAGTAAAAATACAAATATTTTTAAGGTTAATTAAAGTTAAAAAAATAAAATATATAGAAAAACTATTACACAAAAAAACAAAAAAAAAACACATAGATTTTTTGTTGATGAAATATCTTAAAAAAAAGGTTTCATCATAGTTTTAGGTAATTTTTTTGAAAGCATTTACAAAAAACCTTCAAAATTGCAGATAAACACTGCGGGCACTCAAAGTGAAAAATGATGACTTTCAAAGATCATAGCTGGTAAACGGTACAGTATTTTTCAATAATTTTTTGACCTAGTGATGCAGAATTTTAATTTCTTTCATAGGATATCAAACAATACGATGTACCTTTTTTATTAAAGCTTATCTTGGCCATAAAATACCACATTGTGCGTCGTCAGCATATAAATGAATGGATACATATTCGCAACAATGCACTATATAGTTTATAAATAAACTAAAAAGAATAGTGTCCAATACAGAACCTTGTGGCACATCGGATACAATTATTCCTAAATTGCATATATAGAAAGTTTAGGATGCCATGGATATCGAATAATGGCCGTTTATTTTGTTAACATTACATGTAACCGAAAAAAATTTTCCAAATAGCTACCTTAATTTAAAAATATATTCTTATCACCATTATTTACTCAAAACAGTGGTTTTTTAATGTGCGCTTCATACGAATTTTAAAATACATTGTTGACAAAACAATAAAAAATGTCGCGTGTTTCCAAAAATAAAAGTGATGAATAAAATATGGACTAAAAATAAAATCTACAAATAATTATTTTTTGAAAATAGCATGGCTGAAGAATTGAAATGCTACGCACTAATTCTAATCTATGACTTTTGACTTTGGCTATGATATATGTAGTTATTATATTTATGATTTGACTAATTTTATATGAAGCACATGGCTTTTAGACACAACAAAAAATAAAAATTTATTGTTTCTATATGCGTTGTGGTAGGCACCCTTATTAGAAATGTAACTAGAATCTAAAGCATATTTTTACAACAAGATTTATTGAATCTAAACATCTCTCATAACATCCTTCAAATAGTTTGTTCACCTTTTAATATAGCGATAAAAACCAACTTTATAGTTTATAAACATTTCAAATTAAAGCACAAAAATTCATTAGAAATATCATTAAACTTTACTCAACTGACCTCTAAATACTCAAAATAAACGTCCTTGTTTATGAATATGCTAAATTGAACAACTGTTGGATACATTTTTTGCGCACGTATGGCATTAAAAACAGCATCAACATTTTTGAAAATATTTTTTAGATCTTCGCTATGTGCTTTGTGTGAATTTATAACGACACGAAAAAGAAAATTATTTATAGAATTTGGAATTTTTGGAATATCGCCGTGCCACACTGAAAAAAAAGCTGATTGTGTGGCATGCAATTTTATTTTGTTTTCATCTATTGCTGGTTTAAAGAAATATGTATTTAATTCAGTGATGTCACAAATTTTTGTTTTTGAAATTACCTTACGTTGCTCTTAAAAATACATTAATGGTATTCAATGAACGACGTATATATACTGAAAGCGTATATCTACAGGGTTGCCAATATTCGAAGCGCCCATCTGGCAACACTGTAACTTTCCGCAGTGATGCCAAATCGACTAATGACATACCGCGTTTGAAGCGTCATTCCAAGCAAATGTTTACAATGGAACAGTACACGCCACGCGAACGCTCTAAAATTGTTGAAATTTACATTCAACAAAACAAGTCAATAGTGAAAACTCAACGTGCTTTCACAAAAATAAATAAAGTGAAAAGTGCGCCTTCCAAGAAAACAATTTATCGTTTGTATGAAAGATTTACAACTGGTAATACTCTTGGTAACCCAAAGAGGCCAAATAAAAAGCGACCAAGGCGATCGGATGAGAATATTGCAGCCGTACGAGCCAGTATTGAGCAGTCACCAACAACATCCCAAAATCGCCGTTCTCAGCAGCTCGGCATTCCCCGATCCACTTTACAACGCATTTTACGTGTTGATTTGAATTTGTTTCCGTACAAAATTCAATTGGTAAACAAATTGTTGCCTACCGATAAGCCACGTCGATTGGAATGGGCCCAAAGAGTCATCGAAATGGCTGAAGAAGACGAGCAATTTTGGCATAAAATTATCATGAGCGATGAAGCTCATTTTCAGTTGAACGGAACGGTAAACAAACAAAATTGCCGTATTTATGCCACTGAAAATCCACAAGAGATTCAAGAGGTACCTCTTCACGATGCAAAAGTCACTGTTTGGTGCGGCGTTTGTGCTAAAATGCTCATTGGGCCGTTCTTTTTCGAAGATGATAATGGCCACAGAGTTACTGTCAATCAGGAGCGTTATCGCGATATGATAAACAATTTTTTCATGCCAATCGTTCGTCGAAAGCGTATCAGGCACTACTGGTTTCAACAAGACGGCGCGCCACCACACACAAGCCGCACTACAATCGATTTTTTGAAGCAATTGTTCCCTGGCCGTTTGATGTCAAAAAAATGGTGATTTCGATTGGCCGCCAAGATCACCAGATTTAACGCCTCCAGACTTCTTTTTGTGGGGTTATTTGAAATCAAAGGCTTATGTCAACAAGCCAAAGACCTTAGAAGAGCTGAAAACCAACATCCGTCAAGAAATAACCACCATTCCCATCGAAATGTTGAAGAAAACCATGGAAAATGCTGCAAAACAGGCACAATATGTCGTAGAGGCCAATGGCGACCATTTACAAGATATCATATTCAAGAAATAATGTAAGCAAATCTACTTGAACCCAATTAAATGATATTTATGACGAACAGACAAAAAATTGTGGTTTCTTTGATTTATTTAAAAATAAAATGGGCGCTTCGAATATTGGCAACCCTGTATAAGTTTACGCAAAGCACTTCCACGAACACACCCTAAATAAAGACAGAATAAATAACGTAATTGTATTAAAATGAAATTGTCAACCCAAAATTATTTTAAACCTATAGCAATTTTAGATCCATTAATGGTTAGTGCATTTTTAATTTTTTAAATTGTTAAATTTAATTGAAACACTGCCTGTCAAAAACAAAATTAAACTACGGGCGCATAAAACTCATTATAAGTACAGTATACACCACATTTTTGTGGCGAAAGCTGCTTATGTTCAATCCCTTACAATTTTGTTATTGCAAATTACGTTGATGTAAACTTACCGAAGATACGCTGTTTACATCGCCAATACGGCGATCATTGAATACCACTATTGTATTACCTTATGCAATGAAACTTTTGCCCCACAAAATACCATAATTTTTAATTTTTATTTTGAAAATTTGTATTAATTAATGTTTAATATTTAAATAATCCTCCTCTAGATTTTAAAGTTTCTGAAATTTCTCTGGAATCAATATAAGGTTATGTAAGCACTAAAATAATTTACTTAAAAATAAGAGGCACATAATACATATATCATTCACAGTCTAATTACACTAAGCGCCAAAATGGAAAAAAATTCTGCGATCGGTATGTCACTATTTTTTTCTTATAGATTTCGGAACGCTGAACACAATTTTCCTATACAATTTTTTTCTATGGATACACAGTAAAAAATTAGAGGGTAAATTTTATCTTTTTTATAACATTTGTTGGGTATAAACTTTTCTTATTTGAAATAATTTAAAAATTTTATACCACTCAATATTATAAAAATAATAAAACAAATATAATTTAAAAACTTTGTATGGATATCATGTGTAAATCAAAATATATTCTGGTTTGAAAGAAAAAATTCACCGAAATGGGGAAATTTAAAAATATAGTGGTTTCGATTGGTCTGACGAGAAAAATGGTGTGGAAAAATTTATAAGATTTGATGGTATAACTTTTAAAACATTTTTGGTTTGGATTTATATGTATACAAAATAGTATAAAATTTATGCTCATATTTTTTACTGTGTAGGTATTTGAGAAATATATTTTTTAATTTTGACTCTATTTTTTGGATATAGCGTTTTACCATATCTTCAGTTTTAATTGACCGATTTGGTTATAGTAAATATCAAATTAAAGAAAAATCAATTTTGCTAATCTATTGAGTAGTTTCCACACAATCGAAAGAAATATAAAAAAAAGAAATATATTTTTCAGTGAAAAATAATATCGAAAAATTCTTAAAAAAATTAGCAAAAATAGAAGACTCCGAATTATGCACAGTTTAGTATTTTACTCATAAAGATGGCTTATTAAAGAAAATAATGAGCTATTGATGAAGTAAGTTTATGGAGGAATAACGAAGTTTGAAACAAAAAGGTGAAGGTACCCAAAATGGAATTTTTTCCGTTGCTTTCATTTTATTTAAAATAATTTAATTTTATTTTGTGTAAAGTTAATAATAAGGTCAAATTTTATTAAAGTAATGGTAAATGTTAATTTTAAAAGTGATTTCTGCTCCTTTTTTGTTATCGGTAGTGATCGACGTCAGTGAAAAACACAGTGACAGATTTCATCAACAAGCGAAATCAATGGAGCGACGATATCAGGGATCCTGGAACGTAAACATGATGGACGAATATATATGGTTCCTCATTAGACAAACAAATTCTTAAAATTATAACAGACAAAAAAGGAGCCATAATCACTTTTAAATATACATTTACCATTATTTTAATAAAATTTGACCTAAACATTAACTTTTCAAAAAATACAATCAAATTATTTTAAATAAAATTAAAAAATCCAAAAAAAAATTCAATTTTTGGCACCTTCAGCTCGTAGTCTCTAACTTAGTTTTTCTTCCATAAATTTTCTTCATCCTCATTCTCTTCCTTAAGAAGCCATCTTCATGCATAAAATAAATAACTGTGCATTTTTCGGTGGCTTCTATATTTGCTAAATTTTTTTAAGGATTTTTCAATTTTATTTTTCACTGAAAAAATTATTTTTTTTTCATATTTCTTTCGATTGTGCGGAAACTACTCTAGAGATTAGCGCAATTGATGAATTAAATTTAAAGTTAATTTATTTTTTATGTTGACTTTATATGATTTAAATACAAATTCTAAATGTTTGATAGTTTAAATCATACTTGATTTTAAATACAAATTCTAGTTGTTTGATAGTTTAAAATCGTTTTTTAATTTGATATTTATTATAACCAAATCGGTCAATCAAAACTGAAGATATGGTAAACTGTATGGAGCTATATCCAAAAAAATCTGGCCAAAAATTCAAAAATATATATCTCGAAAACCTATCCATAGAAATATTTTCTATTGCAATTTTCATTTCAGCGGGCTAAAATCTATAAGAAAAAAATAGTGGCATACCGAACACAAAAATGGTGGCACAGTGTGTTATAAAAAGAAATAAATTGTTAAATTAAAAAATTATCACTTCAATGTAAATTTAACAGTTCAAATCAATTGATTTTTTTTGATATTAGTGTAAACCAATACGATTGGACACAATTTTTGTTTATTTTGAGATTATCTACACTGAAAACTGTTGCAATTTAAAATTTTTCTTTAAAAATAGAAACGACTTACGAATATTCGTGCGAATAAGGAACGAATGGGACACATTGCTGAGAAATTGTCATAATACTGTTTATTTCATGGATGCAGTTTAATTTTATGTTATTAACCTTTAACTTTTGAAGTGAATTTTTTAACATAGTTTTGACGTGGTGCTAAATTTGACCCCATTTTTGATTTTACTAAAAAATTCTACTAAAAAGAGGTTTTTTTTAAAGTTATTTCTTGTTTAAACACAAGTTTTCATATATTTGCTTAAAATAAATACAAATTTAAATTTGGTTTTTTTTTTTAATTTAACAAAACTGGCACTTTGTTTCACTAGCCTTCTTTTAAAGACGACAAAAATATGTAAAGAGATGGTAAAATTTACCACCACCTCCACAGTTAAAGGTTAAACTGAAGCCATATAAGCTTTGAAATGTTTTTATTTTGGATTCTCGCGATCTTTTTCGAAGATTAAAATATTATAACTCTGGTAGTTTTTGTGAAATTTTCATGTTAAATAACTCATTTTGAAGAAATATTAATTGAAGAACGTGATGCGTACCAATCTTCTTCAAATTTTTTTAAAAAAAGACAACTTTTGCCCATATAAATCAGATTTTCAACTTTAAAATCATTTGTGGCACGTTTAAATATCAATATTCTTTTTATGAATATTTACCAATTTACTTCTGTTTTGTAAAGAAATAAAACTCCGTTCTGTTATTCATTACTTCTGAAAACAAATAGGGACCACTCTAATATAAGCATGCATGCGCCATCATCTAAAAATATGATTTATTTCCTGAAATTGATTCTTTGGCTTACAATTCTTCTTAAAGTTGACTGAGAGTATTCTTTTGAGAAATATAATTTTCTCACACGATATTTCTTTCGAGAATGTTTTCTGATATGTTTGTGCTGCTTACTGCAGGTCTTCACAGCTTTGTTTATTACATTGACAGAGGAATGAAAACGAATTTGAAGTGTTTCAAATCGCTTTCTTAGACGAAATAAAATGGAATCAATAATTAGGTCTGTTCGCGTAGTCGAATGCAAACGAAATATTTCAAAAGTTGTTACTAGAAAGTGCCTGAAAAGCGTTCGTTTACTGAGAGAATTGGGTAATAGAGAGGAAATCACATTTTCTCTCCTTTCCAGTTTTTTTAAAGTTTTTACAAGAAGAATTTCATCTCGTAAAAAGATGAAAACTGTCAAATGATAGCTGTGTGTGTGTGTAGCAGCTGAGTTTTTTTAAATTTTCTTAGACGTATTTGACATTTTTCATTATTTTACCAGAAATCGTTCGTTTACTTTTTAAAGTTGAAGTTAATTTTATTAATTTTGACGTTTTTCATTTTTTGCCCAGAAAAGTTCGCGAAAAACACGTTGACTCCATAATACTTTTCCATGTCAGACTCAATTTTCATCGATCGGTTACAAGTTAATTTGAATTTAATTCCTATACTTCATTTCTACATATAAAAGTCCACTATGAGTTTTTTCGTCTGAATATTTTTGTTTAATTTTTTTTATATGATTTAATTAATTTTTGGGCCTCCTTCAGATGCGGGGTCTGGGGCTCGAGCCCCTTCTGCCCCTCCCTCTGATAGGACCTGGTTTCAGTGATGACATTTTATGGGAGTTGGAAAAGGGGGAGTGCACCTCCCATACAACCCATATTTGCGACATCGAATAGCTTTGGAGTTATATGTCGCACAGCGTTGGAACTCTATATTTGACCTCAATTTATATATGCAGTTTCATTGATTACTTTTAATGAATGTTGGAAAAGGGGCATGGCACCTCCCATACAATCCAAATTTGTGCTATCGAATAGCTTTGGAGTTATAGGTCACACAGCCCTGGTATTAAGTATTTGTCTTTAATTTCCACATGCAGTTTACTGATATCATTTTATGGGCGTTTGACAAGAGAGTGTGGCAGCAACGTGCCGGGTTTCAGCTAGTTTAGAATATATAACAACAAAAAATCACTTATAAAGGGTAATCCAATAAGAGATCCAAGAGATTGATGCAAATCTTTATTTGGAGTGATAGTTCGATTCATACAACTCAATGTTTAAAAATTATTTCATTCAATTGTTGCCCACGACTAACTCTGAAATGGTCGATTCTGTGGGTCCAATTTTTGACAACTCTTTCGAGCATATCGAAATATTCGAAAATTTCGGTATTCCTTAAATAACACGAGCTATGTTGGTTTCCAAAGCGTCAATAGTGTCGGGTTTTTCGACACAAACAAGTGATTTAATATATCCCCAAAGAAAGTAATTCAGTGGCGTCAAATCACATGATCTTGGTGGCCAATTAACAGGACCATTTCTTGAGCTGATGTTTTCATCGAACGTTTCCCACAATAAAGCGGTTGTTCAAACCAGTGGTCAGCTACACCAATATCCTGAATATTTGGCAACAAAAATTCATTGATCTTTGCTCTGTAGCGAGCACCATTGACCGTAACACGGGCAACATCCGCATTTTTGAAGAAATACGGTCTGATAAAGCCTCCTGCCCATAAACCATACCAAACAGTACATTTATTGGGATACATTGGAAGCTCTTGCATTACTTCTGGTTGTTTATCGGCCCAAATTCGGCAATTTTGCTAGTTTAACGTAGCCGTTCAAACAGAAATGAGCTTTGTCGCGAAACACAATTTTTCGATAAAATAATGGATCAATTTGAAGTTGTTCTAAGGCCCATAAACCAAAATTAAAACGTACACCAAGATCAGCCGGCTTCAATTCTTGTATGAGCTTTATTTTATAGGCCTTCAGACTAAGATCACGCCTCAAGATATGCCACAATGATCCATAAGAGAAGCCCACAGCCTGAGATCGGCAACGAATCGATTGTTCACGACTTTTACGAACACTCTCTGCTACTGCAGCAATATTATCAAAATTACGGGCTCTATGCACTCTGGTTGAACGATGAATGTAAAATTGGCTCGAAATTTGGTGATGGTGTTACGAATAGTGCACTCAGTTGGACGCTCATAACAACCAAAATTATGTTGAAGAACTCTATAACATTCTCTAACTGATGACTGATTTTGGTAGTAAGTTTTCACAATAATAAACGATGTTCATGAGTTAGTCTGTTTATGATTGAGTCGTATTGAATACTGAACACAAATGTCATATGGACAAGCTATTTGACACATAGCAGCTGTCAAAATAACCCAGTTGAAAAAGGGACTTCGTATTGGATCACCCAAACGTTGGATCGCTTGAGTCTTGAATGTTATACTTCGGAATAACAAGATTCATGCTTTTGCTTGACCTACAAAACTTTAACTTTCCAAAAAGATATCCTGGACAGCGCAAGTGGATGATCTTATGTATGAAAATGCAATTTCTTGCTTCAAGATATCTGAGTAAGCTACGACCTAATTACTGGTTAGTAAAATGTGATCTCCGAAGACCGTAGACATAACGAGTACAATTATTGAAAGCCACGTGCATTTTTTGAAAGCCACATTAAACGACTTCTGCTTAAAAGAGTTTTGGCATATGCAGCTATAGAACAAGGTTTTTCCTAGTTTCGACAGGTACGAACGCTGCAGTCATACTGAGGTTTGTAAGCACATAGTAGATTTTACTCACGCTAGAGTTTACGTGATCTTCACAGGACAAAGAAGAGTTTACTTTGAAACCTATATTAGTGGCCTTACTTACAGATTTTAGCACAACGCCATTGAGGAAAATTGTGGGGACATCAAGATTTTTATATGGTGTTTTAGAGATCGGCAATTCATACGATTTAAGAGGATTCAGTTTAAGCATATTAATTCTGGTCTAATTTGTTACTATATTTTAATCCTTATTGACTCTTGCGCATAAATCTTCAGAGAGACCAATGGGTCTGGACATATACAGTTGCAGGTCATCAGCATAAGCATGCATGGTTACATGATTACATTTACTAAATATGTCATTTATAAACATAGTAAACAGAAGAGGTCCTAGAACAGAGTCTTGCGGTACTCCAGTGGTTGTACGTTTAAAAGATGAGAAGTTGTTTCTTACCCTTACTCTTTGAGTTCTGACATTCATAAGACGAACCGATGTATAGGAAAAACCAAAGTTAAACCTGGGAAGTTTACTGAGCAGAGTTTTCGTATTCTTTTAATTAAACTACAAATACTGATTGCAAACTATACACGCAGAGAAAAAACATAGTTGCAACAACCATGTTTTAAGAGGATCATAGTATGATTCGGATTATGATTGTTGACACCATGTTCTTAAACATATAATGGTTTCTATGATCATGGTAAAATGATTACAAGAACTATATTTAGAGAAGTAATTTTTTCGTAGGAACCAAAATATTATTGAAACAACCATTATTCTTTTATTGGGACGAAAATGAAATGATTGCAACAACTTTATTATGAATTTCTTTTTGGAACCAGAATATTATTGAAACAATAATTCTTTTTATTTTAATGCACATCAAATTCCACAGCTATTAATTAATTAAGATATCCCTAGAGGTTTGCCATTGTCTGCTGCCGAACAGAAATAATAATTCATTTGGAAAACATTTTTGAAAAACTTTCTGTCTGAGCTGGGGTTTGAACCGCGGCTCTTTTGCCACGCAGACTACCAGTAGACCACAGCTGCTACTACCGGTAGCCTGGCTAAAATCATTCATAAACATGGAACATTGAGTGCATTGTCACAAAAATAACAATATTTACGGTAAATATAAATATGTTTGCTACAATCAAAGTCGAAAATGTCATTTTTCTGCGTGCAGTCTTTAGGAGAAGGCGATTTATAACAAAACATAGTAATTGAAGAGTTGACAAACGAAACGGCAAATAACGAGGAATCGATAAAACTAATTGTCTCTGAACAAAGTGAAAGGTTTCCTGCAAACTGTTCAGACACTATAAGTTCTTTAAATTTTTGACTGTATGCTGCTTCGTTTACGCACGATCAAAAAGTAGTTCAGACAAGCATTCAAAATCCTAGTATGTTTGTCTCTATCACAATATTCACATTTATCATGATGGACAGAACCACAACATTTTTGCTGCAACTAATAGTTGAGCCAATTATAATATGTTGACGATAGTATGATTTGAACCATAATGTTATTTTTGGTACCACAATTAGTAAATAATGACTTTATAAAGGAAAAAATTTATGTTTGCAGGAATAGTACAATAATTTCAGTAAACAAATTATTATTGCAGTAATCACGTCTCAACCATGTCTTTTCTCTGCGTGTAAACGACCTTCCAAGCCTAATGCAAGTTTTTTTTTTGAAAAATTGACCTCATGCCTTTTGATTTGCTTGAAATTTTGTCTATAAGTTCGTATTCAAATTATTAGAACTAAAGTTGCTTAATTTTTTTAAAGTCATTCGTCGCGAAATCACTGAGTTGCCAATTTTGTCCCAAAGCAAAAATCGTGAAAATGGGGTATTTTCAGTAAAACTCAACATCATTGTTTCTTATACGATTTTAATGAGTAAGGAACCGTTGAAAAGGTATTTTAGTGAAATTTTTGAAAACGCGTCAAGAAAAAATCTCTTCAATTAATTTACCTCAGTTAAACAAGCCAGCTTAAGTCTTTTCCTTATTTGTCTTGATCAAAATTTTTTTATTTTAAGCAAGTTTTTGTTATTTTATTTTGTGCAGTGTTTTTATGTCTATCTCAAACTTAATAAACTAACGAGTAACCGGCTAATCTTCGCTTTGAGCCCATTAAAATGTGGCATTTTCTAGTAATTTGCGTTAAACAAACAAACATTTGGTCAACTTAACGCCGCTAGTCGGTCGCGATACACTATTTAGTGGCACCATCAAGTGTACCTACTCGTATCTCGGCCAGACCAAGTCGTCGTCGACATTCAAGTGTTACCAAACGAGCCAGAAATATGTAGCAACGTTCGCAATAAACCAAAAATTATCCACTCTCAAAAAGTGCCCGCAGCAGGAAGCACGCCACCGTAATACCGCACAGTACGTGCCCATGAAAGGAAGGGAACGATGGCGGGAATGCGTAAAGTCAGTTGATTGCACCTCACCACACTGAACTGGACACAAATGCATAGTTGGCTGTGTGTGTTAGTTGGTTGAAGCTGTGCTCTACCGTTTCAGTTCTGTGCTTGTTTGAGTTCTGTTCTGTTGCTGCTCATCTGTGCTGATTATTGATGTCCTTTTAATTACACTACGGCCCCATTGAATGCTGCCAAGTTGCAACGGTTTTCGTAGTTTTAAGAATTTAGTAGCAGCACACTTCCAAGCCAGGCATGGCAACAACGTCATCAACAACATCATCATTGAGCCAGTTTGTGCACCAAGAACTCGTGCACAAGAGATATCAATGCCAACGTTTGACCAGTTTGTGGTCAGCAAGCAGTAGTAGTAGTTGTTGTTGCTGTTTTTGTTGCTGGCCGCAATCATGACAATTAATATGTGTGGAGCAGCTCATAAACCGCTATTTGAATGGTCCAAATTAACGATGTGCCGAGATGATTCTGTGCGATGGTGGCAGCAGAAGTGTGCCCCAAGTTTACACTGGAAAAAAATTAACTCGAATAAAGGATTTTTAGTCAGGACTTTTAGATTTTTGCTTATTTTTTACATAAAGCTAATTTTTTCTTTCTTGCTACAAGACGATGTATTCACAAAAGACTTTAAAATATATTTTACAGTTTTTCTTGCCAAAATTAATGCCAATCTGAATCAATAATTACACGAAGTTTTAAAAAAAGGTCTGAATTTATTTAAATTTTTAACGAAATACTTGCTATATATAGCAGATTTTAATTAAAATGTATTTAATAAAAGAGATGATAAATATAAAAACCAAATATGCATTAAACATTACACAAAATTACAAGCAGTACCGAAGAGAAAATCTTTTGACCTTTGAAATGTTTGACTTTTTAGTTGTGTCCTTTTTAATTTTGTACAAAATAGGCGAACACCCGCAAGTATAGTTTAATAAACAAGTTAAAATAGTACATAAAATAAATTTTTGCAGATGCTATCGCATTTTAATATATGGCTGTAGGCCACGTTGGATAGAATACTAAGGAACAAAAATATATCCTAAAAAATCTGAGAACCTTTCAGGAATAGATATCACGCACTCTGTTGTAGATTTAAACTGTAAGATTTGCTATTGAAAAATTAATAATCAATATTGCACGGGCAAATAAACTTTATTGGTTTGTGCATGAAAACACGGATAGAACCAGTTTTCCCAGGAAAACGATATAGCTAAATAAATTTTTTTGCCACCCTAAAACCCCACCCAATATTATAAATCTAATCTAAGGTTGCAAATAGAGTGAACGCCGAAGCAGACAGGCAGGCAGACAGGTGCAGGAAAACTCTGTGAACAAACGAGTTAAAAGTTAGCTTGGTTTTATTTCTATATCGTTTCTTCTCAGGTTACTTACTGCCTGCGCCTGACTGTCTGCCTGCCTGTATCGGCTTTCACTCTGTCCGCAACCTAAATCATTAGAGCTGTTTTCTAGAACGCAAATTCAAACAAACGAATCTGTATATAAATATTGGCGAAAGCTTAATGAAGGCAACATCATATTGTTGCTTTTCTGAAATACAGAGCTAAGTAAAATACGTTTTATTTCGAAAAACTGAAAGCAGTTTTACGCAAATTTTACTATTTTGCTGAACTCAATTTTAACCCTGATCCAAATGAAAAAAAATACTTGCGCGTGCAAGTCAAGTTATTCGTTTGCCTAAAAGTAGACACTAACGATCTCGAGACTCGTTTCGTTAACTAAGTACACTTCTAGGCATGTTTTAATAGATGATTGCAAAAGTAAATAGCTGGTTAAATTAGTATTTACAAAAACATGCTATTTATTAGTCAAGCTCTTTTACCACAGCGTTCCTAAATTGCAATCAAATTAATATAAATTGTATGAAACGATGCTTTCAAACGGAATTCTAACAACACTACGCCAAACAGATACCCAAAAATTTGAAAGGCCAAAACATAAGCTCCCAGTTGTCCGAGTTAATATGACAGGTAAATAACTTCTGCAACGTCAAAAATTTACTTGAAATTGGTTTATGTACATGCTTAGCCATGGTACTAGATAAAAAGAGTATATATTCTTCTCTTTCTCTCTTTCTCTTCGGTATATCCATAGACGTATGTGAGTGAAAACACGGAAAAACCGAATTTGCTTAGAAATGAGACCTAGTTAGATCGATTTTTGGCCCCGTAAGCCCCCATAAAGAAAATTTCATCGACATCGCACTGGCCATTTTCGAAAACTCATTTGCAAATAAACAAACAAATATTGCTCGTTAACTAGTATAATATAAGATTTCATAAATAATTTATTGGAATTTTAAAAAATATAATAAATAATTGCTATATATTATAATTTTAATATAGTTTTTTTCTGTAAATGTGTTGAAAACATCATTACTTTTTTTAAAAAAAAGCTTAAAAAACTTCTTCCATAAAGATTTTAAACACTTCTTTCAGCTTGATTGGAGCTTATCATCACAAAATAAAATACACACATATTTGATTAACCCTCCAATGCCTGAGAAGGTTCCCTGGGACATATGCAGTATTCAACGCTTAAGCATTTCAATATGATTTGACCGAAAAACCGCAGCTTTCCTGACTTCCTTAAATGGGTTGTATAGAAGCTAATGAAATTAGTTACGACACAATTACGTCAAAATTTTCATTATATCGGCCGGGTTGAAGTCATTTATGGCGGTTATGCTCTACAAGGTCCACAGGAACCTTGTATGGGCTTTCATACAATAAGCTCATGATTTTTATTTTTACTGCAATTTTCAGGTTAGTTATTTGTTTTTATAATAGCTGAAACCCATCGTGTTGCTGCCACGCCCCCATTTTCAAACGCCCATAAAATGGTATTAGTGACTCTGCATGTGTAAATTGTGGTCGAATACTGAATTCCGTGACTGTGCGACCTAAAACTGAAAAGATATTGAATTTCTCAAATTAAGGTTGTATGGGTGGTACCACGCCCCTTTTACAACGCCCCTAAAATGTTATCAGTGAAACGGCGCGTGTAAATTGTTCATTATGAACAATCGCCCAAAAAATCGATGAACAATCGCCAAAAACTGCAAACTTTTGCCCAAATCATGAAATGATTAATAGCCCAAAAAATTGGGGCGTTTGTTCATAATGTACAATCGCCCAAAATTGCGATGAACAATCGTCCAAAAAATATTTTTGAGCGATTGTTCATTCTTTGAAAAAACAAAACAAAACGAACAATTGCCCAAACCCGAAATGAACAATCGCCCAAACATTTTTTTTCGGACCATCGTTCATTTTCGTACATTTGGGCGATTGTAACTTTTGCGATTATTCACACAGTCGTATTAGTTTATGCGAATATTCGATCAAGTTGCAATCGCCCAGTCTCAAAATGAACAATCACCCAAAAAAATTTACCATTGTACGGAATGTAGTTTTTGAATTCCGTATAAGGGCAAATCATTTTATGGCCATAATATCCACCATTATCTTCATTCATTCATATTTAAATAATTTTTTCTTCAATATGTGGGCGAAAATTTATTAGGAACAATCGCCCAAATTAAAAATTCGCCCAAACATATACTAATACGGCTGTGCGAAGCCCAAGCCACAATCGCCCAAATTGTGAAATGATTAATCGCCCAAAATATTTGGGCGATTTGTCAAAATGTACAATCGCCCAAAACTGCAAACTTTAGCCCAAATCATGAAATGAATAATCGCCCAAACAAATTTGGGCGTTTGTTCATAATGTACAATCGCCCAAAAATGCGATGAACAATAGCCCAAAAATTATTCATTCTTCCAAAAAAAAAAAAGAACAATTGCCCAAACGCAAAATGAACAATCACCCAAAAATTTTAACCGGTTTTTGGGCGTTCGTTCATTTCCGTACTTTTGGGCGATTGTAACTTGGGCAATTATTCGCACAGCCGAAATAACGCCCAAAAATGAAAAATGAAATAAAGTCCATACAAATTTTGGGCATTATTTCATTATAATTGGGCTTTATTTAATTTCTATGTGTCATCAAAATGTTAGATCAAATTCAAATTCAATTCAGAAGTACTTTACACAGCGAAGCCATACAAGTCCATACAAATTTTGGGCGTTATTTCATTATAATTGGGCTTTATTTAATTTCTATGATCAGATCAAATTCAAATTCAATTCAGAAGTACTTTACACAGCGAAGCCAGTGTTGGACTTCGCACCACGAAATAAACCCCGATTGAAGTAAGCCCAAAAAAAAATTAAGTAAGCCCCAAAAAAGTTCATACATTTTTGGATATTACTTCATATGAAATAACTCCCCATTTTTGGGGGCTATTTCATAAATTTTGGGAAATATTTAATTTTTTTTTGTAAATATAAAGCCCAATGAAATAAGCCCCAATCAAATTTTATTTGGAGCTGTTTTCAGTTTGACTTTTTTTGGGGCTTTATTTCATTCGGTTTGGGGGCTATTTCATTTCTAAAATTGGGGGGTATATTTGTTTATTTTGTATATTTGATCATTTTTGGCACATTTTTTTTCTGTAAATGGTGCGTACTAAAAAAAATAATTTGCCCTTGTACGAAATGTTATGCCATAACCCATAAAAGATTTAGGTCTTATATTATTTCCGGTTTGGGCGTTATATAATTTGTTGGGGCTTATTTAATTTTTATTTTGAGTGCTATTTCATTTTTGTAAGCCCAAAATATTTTGGGTCTTATTTCATTTTCTGTTTGGGCGTTATTTCATGTTTTGGGCTTTAGTTAATTTTTTATTTTGGGCTTTATTTCATATTTTATTTTAGGCGTTATTTAATTTTTATGCCCAAAATATTTTGGGCTTTATTTCAATTTTTATTTTGCGCGTTATTTCATTGGGCGTTATTTCCCTGAACCGAGATAAACAACTTTAAATTGGGGTTTTTTTACTAAATGCACTGCGTTGTCAAAACTTTAAATGAGTTTTTCTCAAAACCATCTTTTCGAAGTCGGTGATCACTGTAACTTTAGAACGGCTTCACCGATCAGTTTCAACTTTTTCTCACTTATTCTAGATATACAATATTTAGACGAAATAAATATTTTTTTGGACAAATATTTTTTTTTTATAGACGAAAATATAAGTTAAATTTTGGTAAAAGAAGCAACTTAGCATTTCAACATCCGCCATTTTTCAAAAAATTAAAATTTTTCAAATCCCTTCGTTCATCAGGAGCATTATTTCATGAACTAATGATATCTTTTTTTAATTTTAGATAATCCAGTGACGAGCAGCAGTGACGGCAAAACACTTTTTTGGATCCTGCGCAAATTTGCTGAGTCCCCTTATTAATCCAATATTTTGTAATAAATAAAAACTAAATATTTTCTTTAAATATAAATCCTTTAAGTCAAATTAGAAATGTTATTTATTATTTCAATGTGTGGGTAATAAAAATCCAAAAATCCACATGACCATTTCTTGTACATTCGTCCCCTCTAGTTTTGCCCCCTTAAGTGTCTTTAACCCCCTCTGCATCTACTATATTTGTGCATACGTGGTGTTTTCACTATGACGATTTCGTCCAAGCTATCTCTTTACCCCTTTAGAGACATCTTTTAACTATAAATTTAGTTTAGGGGTTTAGTTTTAGGTTTAAATTAAAGAATAAAGGAGGTTTTGTTAACCGTTTGGTGTACCGTTTTTCGCAATAAATTGTGGAACACTCAAAAACAAACATTTTTTTACTTAAAAAATAAAAAATAAAAATAAAAAATTAAAAATTAATATCTCTGATCATAACTAATATTAAGAAAAAATATTCCAGGAAATCTTACTTGATGTATAGGTCTTTCAAAAAAATTTGCCCAAATTTGGCTCCGTTCCAAAAACTATAATTATTTCGCCACCTGAAAAATTACCTTTTTTGGTTTAAAATTTGTCAAAAAGTTCAAGTTTTTTATAAAAAACATAATCTTAGGAGCAGGGTTGGTCAGTAATGATCACTTTCGAGGAATGATTAAAAAAAAATTATTAATTAAAAATAATCATACACAAATTTATTACTTGATTACTTAAAAAAAAATCTTTAAGCACTTCAAAGTATTCAGTGATTTTTTTAAGAAATCAGTTATCATGCACAAGTAATCAGTGATTAATTAAAGTAATCAATCATTTTCCAGTAATGAATGAATTATTTTGATTAAGAAATTTATCAGTTATCAGGCTTTAGCAATCGGTGATTGCAGATTTCTTTTTATATATGTAGTTCATCTGTGCTCATGGTAAAGCTGAGACAAGCAAAATACAGAAAACTTTTCTGAGCACTATTGTTACACTTCTTTAGGGGCCCTCAAACGATACTACATGTCGGATGTACATGTAGTTCGATCATGTAACGGAATTTTTTTCATTGCGTCTGCACACATCACACACATCACACATGTCGGATGAACGTCGGATGGACTTCATTATTTTTTAGCTGCCAAAGAGTTAACATCGAGTAAAAATATTAATATTAATTGTTTCGAACATTTATATTTATTTATTTTACATTACATATTTCAAGCCATCACGATTTTAGGTAAAGATAAAAAATTCGCGTCAAAATATAACATTTGTTACGTTCGGCAGTTTTGTCGCGAGATGTGTTCCTCTGAAAAATTTTCATCAAATGGCAAAATGTACCAAGTTGGATGGCCACGCACACAAACGGAACTACATGTCGGACGTACTTGGAAAAAAGTCAAAAATTTTTGTCTTCCATCGGGCATGTTGATACTACTGTGTGATGACTTGACAGGTCGGATGGACATGTAGTTCCGTTTGAGGGGCCCTTTTGACAAAATCAATCTAACAAACTCTAACAGCACTTTAATAGCTACTCAAGAAAATATTGTATGGACGGTAAAACATTTCATTTTTTATTTTCATCACATTGCATGATTACTTCTTTTTTGCAACCTCATGCATTCACTTTGCACGATTATTTAGTTGAAAGTATTTTTATTTTGTTTTTAACGTGATTTTTCTGAATATTTAAAAAAATCAAGTAAGCTGTGTGATCTGAATACTTGTAATCATAATCAGTAATCGTGATTTGTAATCATGGCCATCCCTGCTTTGGAGTATCTAATGACCCTAAAAGTTTTTGCGGAAAATGAGCTAATTATTTATGAAAAAAAATTTATACATAAAAAATACTTAATTTTTAACAAAAATATACAAATTTTTTACTAACCTAAAATCGCAAAAAAAAAGTTACGTGTTGTGTCCATTATGACGATTTCGCCCACTTTTCAACTTTGACAGTACGCTGCGGACAAACGGCTGGATAGAAACTGATGCGGCTTGGCAGCTGTTCATTACAAGGCTTAAAGTTTTTAAGGCGGCGTTGCCAAGTCGCGCTCAAAGTGCATGTCTGAGATACAGCAACACCGCAAAATGTTGGAGGACGATATGTTCATAGTGGACACACGGAGGGTTTATATAATGTCGTATTTTTTTAAACAAATTCAGGAAAAATCAAAAAATTCGAGTCGTTGGGCTACAGTGCATCGATATGAACTTCAGCCTTACTGCCACCAAGAATTTGACATGGCATATTTGTTAGAAATTTAAGCTGAATATTTTTCAGTGCATCCCGTTTGGCATAATACTAGAATTTATTCCACAGATAGAAGAGTGAGGCAAATACAATAGAAGCAATTATGGCAACTGCCAACTATTTGATGCTCATTTCTAAAAGATATAAAAACAATAGATGTCCAGCAACACCAACCCAAAAATTTTAGCAAGAAAGCTGCACAAAACCAAAACGATGATTTGTTCTAGAACTAATGTTGGAACTAAAGTGGCAAACAATCACAAAAATACCCTTCCAAGCTAGAAAATAATTATGAATGGTTTTTAACCACCTTTTTTGTTTTAGTTAATGCATATGAAAGCATGCTTTTAAGAAGAAAGTTTTCAAAAATATGTTACAGGCTCTCATCATTAAAACTTAAAATAAAAACAAAAAATCATAAGAGCGCATTTCAAAATAAAAGACTGAAAAGTACTTATTATTACATAGTGCGAACATTTTAGGCCTTTAGCAACTGATTTAAGTAAGAGAGAAAAAAAAATAAATTAAAATATCGTAGTTTTAAAAGTTTACGTCTAGTCAATTTCAAACTCTTACTGAGCGATGTTGCAAATTTAAATGCAACAAATAAACTAATACGCCAAAAATTAAATTTATTGGTTTTTGGGGTTTTTCGAATATTCTTTTTTCTTAAAACTAGAGTCTGATATTGTGGCAGCCCCGAAATTCCAAAAATGTTTCCTTACTAAAATCAAAAATTTTTATTTAAATTATTGAAGTCTTTTTAAATGAGAAATATTAGGAAAATGAGAAAAATGGCAACAGAGGCATTTTGACTGAAAAAAAAGTTCAGTTTTGACAGCTATAACTTTTGACAGCTATAACAAGAACAAAACATAAAAGATCCCGCCATATGTGCGTTCTTTCAAATGCTAAAATTGAATAAAAGTTAATTTTAACCCACATAAAAAGAACACGAACAGTAAACTCATCACCAAAAATATCAAACAATAAACTATAATACAAAATAAAATTATTTTTTAAATAATTTTAATTTATGGCCGTATGATACTTAATTTTTGTTTAAATGCAAGTATTGTGTGTGTATACTAAACGTCTGCACAAATGCACTCGTTTTTTTCTACAACAGTAAAGCCAACAGTGCCGAGTTCAGAACATAACATAACTCTGTTAAGTCAAGCAGACCATAACCAATTCATTAAACGACAAGAACCGAGCAGTGCAGAGCACTCGTCGGATTCAAAACAGAACTTGTTCGCCGCTTGCTTTACCAGAACACGATGTTATTCGTTCTATAAAACAAAATTGATTGATAACAGCGAGAAAAGCATCGATCACACCTAACGCAGCAGAACATTGCCTGCATTCAGCGGAAAGAACTGTTCCACAACTTTCGGGCTGAATGGTATGCTCTCACAGAACATGTTCCTTGAGATGTCACAATTTATATAGCGAAAATATTTTATGCTACTTCGCTACTTGAGCACTTTTTCGGCTAGAATGCGGCCATTGGCAAAGAGATTAAGGTCTATTAATTTCATGCAAATGCAAGTTTTTACTGAGCATCTTAAAGCGCAAATGGTTAAGTTATCTTTGCGAATCACGAAAATTCCTTCTAAATGGCATTCAATAGTTAGTGCATATTTTTAAATATTTTGTAATAAATGCATGGTTTTGCATATTTTACAAAAAATGCTCGTTTTTGCATATTAATTGCGTATATTTTTTATACAATAAATTCATGTGGTTTTTGCATATTTTGCTTTTTTTTGATTTGCAACCATTAAAATTCAATACGAAATATTTTGGAAAAAGATAACTTTGAATTATTAGGTATGTACTTTTAAATAAATTAATTTTATATGTATTTAAAAACTAATTGTTTTTTTTTTAATTAAATGCAATATTTATTTTTAAACCGATAATAAAAAATAAGAAAAATATTTTTAATTGCATATTTTACCTTTTTTAAGAGGTATATTAAATGTTTAAGAGTTTTAAATGCATATTATATGCGCATATTTTCGATTTTTATGTTCAAATCGTGATATTTTGCAAATTTAAGTATTATTTTATATGATTTCGGAGGGTATTTTTTCCATAATTTTAACTCGAATTTTTTAGAAATATTTAAGGTACAAGAAAAATAACGCCAGTATTTTATGCCAGGGCTGTAGTCAGGATTTACCAATGGGAGGGGATCTTGATGAAATTTTTTTTTCAAAATTAATATATAGGTACAATTATTTGTTTCATTTAATTTTTACTTTAAGCTTGCAAGAACTATTACACCAGCCAATATATTTACGAAAAACATGAATTGGGAGGTTTTTGCAAAATGGCTTAGCTCACTGGCGATTATCGTAAAACAAAAGATACAAAATTTGTTGATATTTCGTTGGATAATCTCAAAGTTTTTGCTCCGCTACCGCACATGACACGATAGTTTTTATATATGGATTGAAGAGCTGATATTTTTTCTAAAATACAAAATGATATTTTTAATTTTATGATGAAGATTCTAGATCAATAGTACTAAACACGTACCAAAAACGTTAAACACCCTGTAAATTGAAAATGTTACAATATAGGAGGATACTGAGTACAGATTTGAAACCAGGGTTAAACGGACATATACGAATAAGAATGGGTTTACCAGATACGAAATTTGTAGACTAGTATTATTTATCCAAACATATCTGAATATAAGAAGACTGCTATTATTTTGTTCGCAACTGTATATAAAATATAAAAAACTAAACGTAAAATTGAAATGAAACATGTAATTGTCCCTATATTGTAATTTTGAAAAAAATTTACTGACTAAGGCCCTGGCATAAAATACTGGCGTTATTTTTCAATTACCTTAAATATTTTTACAAAATTAGATTTGAAATGATGACCCTACGAAATCACATTTTTCTAGTAGATCATTCAGTTTTACTAAGATATACCACAAAATAATAACAATGAAAAACATAAACATCATCGCAATAGACCAACAACAACACCAATACTACCATAAACTACAACGCCAACAACAAACGTAATCACATCATTACTAGTAATCATATTTACAAATTAATAATCATTATAATCATCAGCAGAAGAAACAACAATAACAACAATCCAACATCATAAGAATGCAAGAAACAATAATCAACAAAACTACCACCAATAGTAACAGAAAAAACAACAAGAAAATATCCCCATAAGCAACACAATAAAATTTAATTAATTTTTTTGTTGTTACTTCAAAATAATTTTATTTTTAATTCTTTAATAACTTTTATAAGTTATTAAAGAAAGTTATTTAATAACTAAATATTGTAAAAATTAAAAAAAGCTTCGGTTCAAAAATAAATTTTTATAATAAATAAAAAAGTCTCTTTATTATAATTTCAATAAATAATAAGAAAATCCTTTCCACATGTTTTATTTTTTATTGGAGAGTTTTGTTCGGATATTATTACAAATATAACCCGCTGATGAGAAGCACCGTTCTGATTCTATGATAGTTGTAGAAATATTTGTACGATAATCGTAGGCAGTTTTTAAGTTTCGATCACGATTGCCTTTACCACAAAAAAAAATTATTTCCTGAGTCAGAATATCTGACAATTTTGAAATACATAGCTTACTTCCAGATGTTGCAATTTTTCTAAAACTTTGCAAAGTCTTTGCAACAGTGTTTCGCACTCATCGTCCTAACAATCTATTTCAGCCTCAATAAAAGGTTTTTCTAATACTATATTCATGTCAATGTTCATATTTACATGATATGTGCGTATTTACGTGAATATTAGTAATAGAAATTTTTTATTTAAAAATCCCGGGATCCTGAAAGACAATCCCGGGATCTAAAGAGGCTTAAATCATCCGGGATCCCGGGATTGACTTCCTTAGTACCTACTCATATTAAATATTAATTACAGGTATACTTTTAACTTGTTTTATTGTTTTATAATGTTTAACTATGTAGCTTATAAACAAATAAAAGCTACAAAGTTTTTCTTACGTCAATACAAAAATTTGCTAATCATCGGTAGTTATGTAGTCCTCCATCCAAATCCAACTTCACACGGCCAATACACTTGTTAGTTTATCGATTTTGTTTAGTCTAAACTGTTAATATGTAGAATGTGTTTTTCCCATGGACACGAAGCAGAATTGCCTTCAACTCATAAATTTTCCAATACTGTTTGACTGTGCGCGTTAGATTGCTCTCGGTCATAAATTCTAATACTCAAATTTATTTTTTTTCTCTGATTTCGTTAACTATAAACATTGCCAATTTCCAATTTATTCTAAAGTAAATTTCAACCATTTTATTTGACTTGAATTAAGCTCATAAAGAATGCACAAACACTATGCTGAAAAAGCATTAAAATATTTGATTGCAACGCTGGATCTGTACTTCTTAACTGATGGTTTTGACTAACAAAATTGAAAAAGAAGCGAATATTTAAGTTCTTTGTCTAGATATCAGATTCAATTTCTCACAATGTCTTGCTTGGATATCTCCAAATATTATTTTATTTAGACAAAAGAAAGCAATTAAGGACATGATGAAAGTAATTTTAGTTTTATGCTATCTCTCATTTAAATCAAAAAAGAGAAGAAGTTAAGATATAAGTACTTAAAAATTAAAATGTTTGGTCAAAGAAACTGGCTCCATAACCGAAACGATCGCTAGACCAAATGTCAATATATTTTTTTTTTACCCTTAAGCTTATGTGCTGAACAAGCCAAAATAAGACATCCATATGTATAAATAATATCACTCTGCCAAAGGACAAACCTCAGTTTTAAGGTGTAATTCCACCAAAGCCATTCATTTATTTCATTTTACTAAATACTGTATTTAAAGCTAATGCATCAGAATATATAACCGAAGGCTGAAATGAATGCAACTTATGTAGTGTACAAAAACTACAACAACGTAAACAACCAGTAACAACAACAACAACAGCCAAACCAACAACAGATGATCAATTGCAATTTCAAAGTCATTGCCTGCAGGGACAAGCTCTTGACGAGGCATCGATGGCATGGTATGACGTAGCTAGACTTTGTATAGCTTAAAAATTGTCAAAATTTGATATATAAATTTATGAGTTCTAAAATTCATGGAACAAATATAGAAAATAAAATAAATGAAATAAAAAAAGCTTACTTCAGAAGAGCAGAGCGGCCTATGTTGCCGCCAATTCTTAAGCTGCTACTCAACATTTCGCTGTTGTCCACATTTAACATAAGCAAATTTTTTACCTCTGAGCATGAGCCGCGGCATGCATATGGCTAAAACTGAACAACAAAAACAGCAACAGATAATACAGCTACAGCAACAACAACATATATTTTGTGCTACGACGAGGGAAAACAGGAAACGACGCGAAATTGTCCCAACAGCAATTGCAACTAGATTGGGTTTCAGGTGTCAACGATTTTAATAGCTCTTCCTGGAAGCTATGCTTTAATATAAAACCAACGGATGCTATCGACGGATATGCGCGGCTTTTGTTGAAGCTGCTGTTGCGACTTCAACTTATGTGAATGACAATTAGTTGCAACCCAGTAGGCAATAAAGCCAGGAGACTTCGAACGAAGTCATGTATTTATTGGTACTTTTGGCGATAACATACATGTCATTCTTGCTTCACCACAAAGTGCTTCTAACAGGTCTTCTTTTTCTACACCCAAGGCAGCACCACAGTATTATTTTCGTTTCAAAAAGTTGTTCCGCTTTTATTTTGGGGTAGTTTTTTCTCAAAAATTAATATATGTATATGTACAGCAGTTTAAAAACATGATATACTATAACAGGGAAGGGCACGAGTGAGGCCATTAAAAGCCATTTGAATTTGGGTGTTTTTTATTTTTTTGCACAAAAAAAAAATATCTTAAGACTATGCATAAACTATCGCTGGAAAATTTTTTCAAAATTTATATTTTTAAATTTTTGGGAATTTTTTTTCGTATTTAAAGTCAAAATTTCCAAAAAGGTTGTTTATTTTATTTATTATATCAAAAGATGATCAGGCTAAGGATACATATGTGTAAAAATTTTCAGAATTTTAACTCAATTTTCTTTAGAAAGAATTGAAAATGAAAAAATTGAATTTATTTGTGAGCTATTTAGATCAAGTAAGTTGGCAAAAAGAACGTCAACAATAACTCGGTATAGAGTCAATCACACAGCATATTAGACAAACTGTTTCGAAGGGAGCTAACCTCTCATCTTTAGTAATCTTGAGTTATTAAGATGTGGCCAACTCACTGTTTAAATTTTATATGATTTGACCCTTGTTCGAACAAATTCGCAAGAATTTCTCATCGGCCATTTTATCCTACGACATTAAAGCAGTAAGTATTTTTAGATCAAACCTATGACTCTACAAAGGATTGCGGCCTGTTGTAGTTGCTTCCTATTTTTTTTGCTATTCGTTGTAGTTAGACGCACAGAGGTGCAAAAAGTGAGTTTTTTGGCATTTGGCGGTCAAAAATCTATAACTTCTAACCGATGTCTTAAAGATGTTCTTTATTTCGTAGAGGAAAAGATGTGTGCCAAGTTTCAAAGCAATATCTCAAAAAATATGGCATTTTTGAAGCTTTTACCATAAAGATGACGCCACTTTGTTTGGGAGGTAGACTGGTAAATATATAGCAACTTTTTTTTGTTAAAATATGTACTTGCCTTTTGTATGAGAACTTGATATAATTTCTACAATTTTCTCTTCTCAATTTTTTTTAATCTGGTTTTTTGAAATTTTCAAAAATAAAAAATTTTTAAATATAAAGGTTTTATTTTTGTATAGAATGTTTTATTGAAATCCCCATAGGAACAAACTTGTTTTTAAAAACAACTAATTAAAAAATTAATTTAAAATAAACTAGTTTATAAACTACTTTGAATTATATTAAGGCGGCATCCAATTCAATTTTGAATAGATTTTATTGCTACTCTGATTTTGACATGTTTTTATTGCAAATTTGTATTAGATTGTTAGTTTGTATAAATTTAACTATGCTATTTCATCAAATATTATTAACTTTAGGCTTTCACTAATACGAATTTACCTATTTTTTTTTTCAAATAATAAAATAAATGATCTTTTGATGCATAACAATTTAAAATTTTGATGCTTTAAATTCATCTTCAGTAAGTGGAATATTAACTGATTTTCAATTGATTTATTTTAAAGTAATTAAAAAAATAATTTCAATTTAACTTATTTAACAAGTAGTTGAAAATATATGCAGTTTTCAATTGATTTGTTTTAAATTAGTTAAAAAAATAACTTAAATTCAACTAATTTAACAAGTAGTTAAAAACATATACAGACGAGAGTCAATTGACTTATTTAGCGGACATCACTTTACAAAATATGTTAGTTCGTTCTATGGATAAAAGTCAGAATTTCAACTAGTTGTGGTTGACAAAAAACTACTTTTTCAACTACTTTTAAATTAGTTGATTTTCCTACAGGGTTGTTTTAACGTTGTATATGTATTAATAAAAAGTAAAATTTATCTTAGTACTTATAAATTGATTTTGATATCAATTTTCTTCAGGAAACTCATCAGTTTTTTGAACAATTAAATCTCTTACTTCCTTACTTAACGGACTATGCGCAATTTTCTTTCTGAAACTAGATAAAAATGGATCAGATGATATCATAACCATTATAATTAGGTCTTAATTTTTGTTTTTGCCTTGAATTTACTGCATTATTCTGCTGTTTCCTTTGCATACTGTCCAAAACTCTCTGCTCGTATATGCTCATTGCAGCTAATAAGCTGTAAGATGGTTCGCAACCTTGATATGAAGACCTTATCAATTTCAGTGATTTTTGATGTAGTGTTTGGATCAGCAAAAAATATCCTGGCTGTGTTGCCATCGTTGTTGCTGCCAGTTCCAAGCTTCGGGTGTCAACTAGGGATGTGCAACTGCCAGCAAAGTCGACTTCGACTTTTTCAACCGTTGAAAATGTAAAAGTCGACTAATCGACTTTTTGAACCTTTAAAAGTCGACTTTTCAACTTTTTTCGACTTTTTTGAAAATATTTTTGTACCGCTTGTGTAGGGCGGTTCCTAGCTTCGGGTGTCAACTAGGGATGTGCAACTGCCAGCAAAAGTCGACTTCGACTTTTTCAACCGTTGAAAATGTAAAAGTCGACTAATCGACTTTTTGAACCTTTAAAAGTCGACTTTTCAACTTTTTTCGACTTTTTTAAAATATTTTTGTACCGCTTGTGTAGGGCGGTTCCTAGCTTCGGGTGTCAACTAGGGATGTGCAACTGCCAGCAAAAGTCGACTTCGACTTTTTCAACCGTTGAAAATGTAAAAGTCGACTAATCGACTTTTTGAACCTTTAAAAGTCGACTTTTCAACTTTTTTCGACTTTTTTTAAAATATTTTTGTACCGCTTGTGTAGGGCGGTTCCTAGCTTCGGGTGTCAACTAGGGATGTGCAACTGCCAGCAAAAGTCGACTTCGACTTTTTCAACCGTTGAAAATGTAAAAGTCGACTTTTCAACTTTTTTCGAGTTTTGTTAAAATATTTTTGTACCGCTTGTGTAGGGCAGTTAAGAAGCAAATGATTCAATATGAAAAATGTGTTTTATTGTTAAAAAATAAACAAAAACATGGAACTTCAGTAAATACATAAAATACAAAAAAAAAAAAATATTGAAATTTTAGTTCTTATATAGATAATCAGACTTCTTATGAATAATTTTTTCCGGGTAATCGAAAAAGGTAGAGTTAATTTTCAAGATAATGTTTAAAACATTTTAGAAATTTTTAATACAAATTTCTTCATCAAGCGTCAATATTTATGAAAGTAAAAAAAAAAATTGATGTCTCTAACCTGCTATCTTAAAAATGAAAACTCTCTTTTCCGATTCCCCTGGAAAAATTATTCATAATTGGGCTGAATATCAAGCCCTAACCGCCGAATTAACGTAAGCGTTACCAAATTTTACAAGAGTAGCATTTTCCTCGTTTTTTTTTGCATAAGCAGTACATGTAAATTTTATTTTCGTATTAGATATAACTCTAGAACAGTTTAAAGTAGAGATGTGAAATTTTTGGAGTTGATGACTTTGTTGTCGTACTATCGTTTGCCATTTAAAAATTAATTTCGAAAAAGTGGCGCTTACGTTAATTCGGCGGTCAGGGCTCGATATATTTGTGCACAAGTAAATGCACAATTTAAGGAACCACATGTCTTCACCAACTGAACGTAGAAAAACCAACATGTTAAGATGTTCTGGCGAAAGCCTGCTTTGCAATTGGTTTGCTATGAGACCAGCATGAGAAAATAACATTTCGGATAGCACCGAAGTTGCAACAATTGATAAAGATTGTTTGCAACGGCTCAAACAAAAGAAAATTTAGTTTTCATGCATTTCCAGACAACAAGCAGATTTTTATTAAGTTTTCGATCAACAGCTGGGCGAGCCAGATAAAGGAGCAGTTGAGTAGGCGTTCCTTCAATTTCATCAGTTGTAGAGTCCATGATTGTTTTAACCACCTCATCCAAAAAACATAATATGTCACTATTATCGGATTCTTGATTATTAGATATTGATGTCGCTATCACAACTTCTTCATTTGAAATTCTTGCTTGGTCATCTCGGCATTCACAATATCACCAATAATTAATTTGCAGTAATTATTTATGTACTGCTGCTAACCAAGGTAAAAGATTGCTTGAGAGCACTCACGGATATTTTGAAATGCGTGCGTTTTGAACCTAGGATCTAGAAGTGTTTAAGAAGCGTATGGTTTTACCAATTCAATATTGTAAATTTTTTGTGATTTCAACTGCAAGCACTCGTTTTAAATTTTTGCCGAATTGACTTAAAGTAGAACATTCCTCTGTATTCTATAATAAAAAATTAATCCATTTGAGCGTAGTTTGAATATTGTGAATATAAATTTGTATTAACAGACCAATTCTGGCAAACTAACAATTGTTACCCAGTATTCTTGATATTTCTATGTGTTTGTTGTAATGTTTTTTTTTCAAAACAAAATTTGAAGCTCAAAAATAATACATTTTGATAAAAATTGTCACCTGCTTTTCAAATAGTGGCCTGCTTTACAAAAAATTTCATTAAAAGATTTTGTTACGCGTGAAACGTAATCAGATGATACGCAATTGCTTTGTCACACTTCCACTTACAGTCTTTTTTTAAATTTTGCCGACCACTATTTTACATTTATCGAATTAAGAGTTGCCAACGCAGCTATATTTGTTGTTAAACAGCTATTTCGTTTATTAGTTTAGAGAAGACAGTTCTCAGATTACACATAAAATGAAAAAAGTCGAAAGTAAAAGTCGACTTTCGACTTTTTTCAATATCAGAAACTAGATTGCCAAATGTCGAAAATTATTAAGCAAAAGTCGACTTTCGACTTATTTCGACTTCGACTTGCACATCTCTAGTGGCAACAATGAATCCTACTTTGCGGAACTCAGCTTGAATTTGTTTTTTTTTCTTCCCGCATAGTTTTGCATGAAGAGTTTTTAATTGTGTCTTTTTTACCAAAATCCAAGTCATACGAGACTTTCAAAATGTGCTCTATAAAGCAAAGTTTGGCATGCAGCGGTGAAAGACCAAATGTATATCCCAGTTTGTGGCACTCATCAGTTGAAGGTTCGCTCAATTTGCTTCCATAAGCGCAGCAAATAATGCACGATCGAGTGTATTACGTGTCAGGTAATACCTGCGTTATCTTACCATCGACCATTGTGAGAAACAATTTATGGTGAATGGTGATATTTTTCCCATTCAAAATGATGACGGAATCTTCCAAAGTGTCTATTTGCGTATTAATGGCCGCTACTTCTTCCTTAATGATTTCCGCAGTTTCCTTGTGAAAGGAAAATTTCACTGGTCTGCAGTATTTTGTAGATGAAGGACTCGGATTTTTCCATATATTTGCAGTCTGCCTGTTTGAACTTGCTGCTTTGGAAGTTGATGCTTCTTCATAAGCTCCTTCAGTAGTAATGCAGTCAAAAGGGTACCAGCCGAAGGGGTACTTAAGACACCATAAACATATGCGCGTTGCTTACGCCTTCTTCAATAGTTTCCTTATGCTCTTTTTGTGCCGATGAGCCATCGTAGCCCCATTTAGAGATCAGCTGTAAATTTCCACTGCAGACCTTGATCATTTCTTCTTGTCATAGTTTGCAGTATTCGCTCAGCAGCTGTTTTGTCATTTTTGTATTTGTGAAGAGTACCAATGCTGAATCAGGAGATAAGCACTTGGTGGCGTTGTCGTTCTCCTGTGTTTGCTGAGGTGTTTGAAAGGCAGTTAATACCCTTCTTATGCGATTTGGACTAGCTCTGGAGGCACGTTCAACAATCTCAGATTGCAAGTGCCTTCGTGCGGAGTTCAATTAAAATCTTCTGAAGTTTTCTTCTTTGAGAGCGGACAGAACTCTCAGTGAAAGGCTTCGTAGGTCTTCCTCCCTTAGGTCTTCCTCCATCTTCAGGATCGATAACAGAATCACTTTCCTCGTCTAATTGACAATCGTATTCAATAGTTTTTTTTGCCAGGTTTCGTTTGCCAGCTTAAATTTTGGTATCGATTTCGAGCAGTGGTTAAAGTGCTTTTCTACGCTGTCTACAATATTTGTAAATTTTATTTATACAACTTCCATAGTATTGTGACTGACAATATTTTTGCCAATGATAGCCGCGACGATAACATCATTTTTAAATTTGTTTACCAAATAAAAATTAGCAACAAAAACGTAAGTTCCACTTTCCATAGCTGTTATGATTACGCATGAGAGTTTAAGTTAAGAAAAAAATATAACCAAGCTCTACCATTGCACGACGGTGTATGAGTTTTTTCAAAATTTGTTTAAAAAATAGACTTTTAAAAAAAATCTGAAAAAATACTATAAAACATAAATTGTAATAAAATTTTTAATTTTTTTGTAAGGCATTTTACTGACCTTAATCAAAAAAATGTTTTAAAATGTTGCACCGTTAAAAAATACACGTCTTCAAACCTCAACAAAATATGTAAAAAATTCAAATTCACAAAACAATGAGAATGGACTGATTTTTGTTTTTACGCCGTTCAATACGTTCCCGTTGACCAATGAACCTGAAAATTGTTTTATTAAATTTTTTTTAACTAAAGTTTGCATAACAAAACTGCATCTTTAGATTTTTGGAACAGTGAAACGTGAAAAACGATTTTTGGCCGCCGAATTTTCCCGTGCACCTCTGTGCGACGAGTCTGCCGAAGTACACCATAGAATTGAAACGAATTTTTGCTTCGCTAGAAGCTAGTGTTTAACTTTAAGCTGGCTATTGGCACAACCAGATGTTCAATTAATTATGGCCTTGACCGAAAACAATCAATGCTTTTCTCAAATATAATATAACATATAAATAATTGGGTATATAAGTGGCACTAATTTAAATATTCGCTTATACAGGGTGTCCGGAGTGGGAGCACGAATATTTACGAATATTTCAAGACTTTGATTCACAATATTGCTACCAGCAGAAGAACTAACTAACGGAAAACTTATTTTAGGAACTTATTTTGAACTTAACTCGACTTCCTTTTTTACCTCCGCAAATATACGTAGCCCTCTCTCTGGACACCCTGTATTTAATTTCAAGTATAATACACCCTTTATATTTTCAAGAAATTTATTTTTTCTTATAGGAAAACTGTAGTTTTGATATTGTACCTACCAATATTTTTGGTAATTTAAGAGGAATTTTAAAAAAAACATAAAATTTAGTGTTTAATTATTCATATTATAAAATGATGAAGTCTTATGTGAAAATTTTTTTATGATAAGGCTGATTAGATTGCTGCTTTTTATGTTTACTAACCTAAAAATGGCATAAACGTATCAGAGGTCAATTCTATGTTGTTTAAAAGTTGTTACGATTTAAAATGCTGAGTCTTTTTATGAGATAAAAGAAATATTTTTGGTAATACAGAAGACAGTAACTGCAGTAACATAGTTTCCGAAATGCGTATCATGCAAAACTTTAAACATTTTTCCACTACGAAAGAGAATTTAACTACATCTTTACTGAAATTTCCAACATTGCTTATCTGAAACATTAAAGACGATTAAAATGAGTAAATGCGTTTAAAAGCTATGGTCAAATTACTTTGTGCGGCACGAAAATATGTATTTAATACTTTTAACTTTTTCGTTTATTTTTATTTAATATGAGAAATCTTGTGGTGACATCCGTTTTGCCACTTGACCGAAGACTTTAGAGCAAACATTTTTTTTTAAAAATTCTCAAGATATACATTTATTATCATATTGATAACTCTTGAACTATTAAGAATATACTTTTTGTTTCTTGAGCAAAGTTATTTCTATTATTCTGGCCAACAACTTTGCTGAACAAATAAATATGAAAAAAATCGTTTGAAATTGTCTTTAAACCTTTGACAAGAATCATATATGTCTTGCCCGATTTAAAGAAATTAATGCTACTCATACGCTATGCGATCTAATTTTTTCGTTGCAAACTATGCTGAATTTAAGCTAGACTTTTTGCGAGACTCACTAGATAAGACCCATTTTAAGCGATTTTTTTCATATTTATGTGTTCAGCAAAGTTGTTAAAGTTGCTAAAGAAACCAAAATAAAAAGCCTAATGGTTCAAGAGTTATCAACATGAAAGTGAGTGCATATTTTGAGTAATTTTTGATTCTGAGCTATAAACATATCATACAAATATTTTGTTCTAAAATGTTCGGTAATGTGGTAATACAAATGACACCACGAGATTCCTCACATCAAAATTAAGTTAAAGAAGTTGAAATTATCAAATACAGAGAAAAAAAGGGCACAAAAAAGCGCACATTGTAAAATTGAACAAATTAATATTAGAGATATTTAAAAATATAATAGATGAAAAAAGTTTTTTTTTTTAATTAATTTCGGCTATTCCATTCTTTTAGCCATTCTTAAGAAGTGCTTCTAGAGCAGCGGAAGCGGAAGATCTGAGGAAGAACTTTTTCCCGTCTTCTATAAGAAAGTCTATGGGCAGAAGGCAGAAGGGTTACAAAATCGAAATGAAGACTTGCTAATAGCACTCTGGAGCCCTACGAATTTCAACTGGGACGAAATAAACATACACACACATATCCAAACGCATCAATAAATATAGTTTGTTTCATCTAAGATGCACAACGCAATGCGCCTTGTGTCCATCAAAATTTTGCGGAAAATTTTAGAATATTACCGATTTATATTACATGAACGTAATTGGACGATACTGCTTTTGATGTTTTAACCATATTTTTTAATTGGCTTTTAATTGGGTTGGTTGGCGAGAATGACAAATTTTCCAAATGGTCAATATTCCGACTGACTGAAGGACAAAGTAAGTTCTGCACTTTTACTTATGACATATATTGTTGCCATAAATATTATTTTTTTATTAGTGTTGAGTTTTTCGGTGAGTATTTTAGAATTAGCACACATTTTATTAACAAGTAAGATAGCATTACCTTTGGAAAAAAAAAGACAAAAAGTAATCTGACTTCATGGAAGTTGAAAGGAGTATAGTGGGCACTGTATCAATGGGCACTGTATCAATAGGCTCTGTATAGTAAACGGTACAATACAGTATGTATTGTAAGTTTTAAAAGTAAGCTACAATTTGTCAAAAAATAATGCAGTTATGTTTGTTTGACATTATATCTGTCGATATAAAACAAAAAATGAAAACGATCGGTTTCGAAGTCCTCATCACAAAATCAGTCGACCAAACTAAAAGTTGTGACTAACTTTCTGTCTATTCTCTTGTCTTGAGATGTAAAGTATAAGAAAAAATAAAACATTTAAAAAAAAACTTTATAAATTTCAATACTAATTACGTAAAGACTGGGTTGTGAACCATTACTTATTGTTCTTTCCGTAATTGAAATATCGCCAATCTTTCAACTGTCAAGTTTGTCTTTTGACATGATTCAGTTTTTGTAGTTACACCTAAGTGTAAAGATTTTGCTTGTGGCAGCTACAGACATCGTGTGTGAAAATCGATTGCAAAATTGTTTTGATTTTTTTTAAAGTGCTATCCAAGTGAGTGAAGTTATTCCAAAAAGGTGAGTGTAATGCATTATTATTTAGTGTTTTTTCGAAATATGTCTAAATATGATTGAAAGTGTTGTTATTTTTGATGTTTCGAAAATGGTGTCATGGCTGGGTTGGGAACCACTGTGGTGATTAGACTAGATTTGTACTAATACTGGAAAATAGCGACAGGAAGCACCAGTATCTTGTCACTTCTGTATAAAATTGGTTATTACAAGCAGCCACCCCAAAGAAACCATCGAAACGTTGTCGAAAGGTAATGGAGATCTGTGAGCTGACTTTTCCAGACAAAATTGATGATTTGAAGCAGAAAAAAAGCAGCAAAGTAAAAACCAGCAGCAAAAGGAGCAACGAAGAAGGCACAACCAGCCCCACCTAAGCGTCCCAAGGCAAAAGAAACATAAAAACCTTCTGATGAAGACGTTTATTTTGCACCATTTATTTGAGGTTTTTGCCTAAAGAACTGACTCGCGAAAATTTAGTCAAATGCAACACATGTGGCGCATGTTCACTTGAAGTGCACCAATACGAGAACGCGTTTGTATTTCATAAGCAAACATTACGACACCGATTTGGATGAAGATGAAGAAAATTATGATCGACACAACCCAGCCACTTTTTTGGAAGAGTTAGAAATCACTTCCTTAGAAAATTGGCCGCAGAGAGTTAAATTTTGATCAAAACGCTAATCTGTGTGAACATAGAAGTTGCGTTTTATGTTAGCCTTTCTAAAAATTGGAAGCAGAGAATTTATTTGCCGCTAATCGGTCTGAACATCAAAGTTGGGTTTTATGTTAACCTTTCCAACGGTATTTTGGATTACTCGATATCTTTATTCCGTGAAAATTTAGAGCAAAAAAAAAAACCTGGTTCACAACCCAGCCCTTTCCCCTAATTGATAGTTATTTTGGTGTTTAAGTACATAGATTATAATAGTATAGTATAGTATAGTATAGTATAGTATAGTATAGTATAGTATAGTATAGTATAGTATAGTATAGTATAGTATAGTATAGTATAGTATAGTATAGTATAGTATAGTATAGTATAGTATAGTATAGTATAGTATAGTATAGTATAGTATAGTATAGTATAGTATAGTATAGTATAGTATAGTATAGTATAGTATAGTATAGTATAGTATAGTATAGTATAGTATAGTATAGTATAGTATAGTATAGTATAGTATAGTATAGTATAGTATAGTATAGTATAGTATAGTATAGTATAGTATAGTATAGTATAGTATAGTATAGTATAGTATAGTATAGTATAGTATAGTATAGTATAGTATAGTATAGTATAGTATAGTATAGTATAGTATAGTATAGTATAGTATAGTATAGTATAGTATAGTATAGTATAGTATAGTATAGTATAGTATAGTATAGTATAGTATAGTATAGTATAGTATAGTATAGTATAGTATCCTTACCTGCCCTACATATTTTTATAGGGGGGGTTAAGAGTTTCATAGTGTTCGAATTAGAAACAAGATTTTATGATTGTGTGTGAGGAAAAAAATTACCGACGCTAATTTAATGGAATATATAAAAAGGGAAAATGGCATTTTCTTTTAAAAATGACCGAGAAAGAACTTTTATCTTGGCTTTTGAGTTCGAGCTCAAAGTGAAAATCTGTGCTGTGGGGAGAATACATAGATATTTTTTGATATTGAATCAACGCTTATACAAGGTTAGTAAAAAATTCTCAACTCACTCTTAATATTTTAATATAAGTTTACATCAGAATAAACAAAATAGAAGTGATACAATGTATTTTTAATGACTAAATTTTTTTAAATTTTTGCATGAGACTTACGGCAAGTTTTGCCGAAAATTAGTTTTTCTTCAGCTCAGCAAAGTTGAAGATAGCACAAGCTAAGCTATTGATTTTGCGATAAGCTTTTCTGGAATTAAAAGGTAGATAATCCAACATGGTCAAAAGGTATTTTTTAGTAAAACATCAACATGAAACAAAAAAACAAAATACAATTATATGAAGTGCACAACAATAAAAACAACTACAACAAATGCAACACAATATTCTTAGAATTTTATGTATGTTCAGTTGTTTGCTTTGGAAAAACTTTTATTTGAATAGACGTTATGAGATTTTCCCAATTTTCCACACTCACACGTTTCTACAAGAATATATATACAAACATAAACTCACTACATAAAAAACAGAAACATCTTTTAAAGGATATCATATTAGCTATTGTTGTCTGCTTTACAAACACATTCTTATTTTATTAATAAAACACAGTTGCGAGAAGTTTGTGGAGTATTGCATATAAGACTCTCTCTTAATGTGTGTGTGTGTGTGTGTGTCTGTGTGTGGCTGTGTGTACGCGTATGTGCTTGGTGTTTATTGTTCATGTGTGGTTTTCAGAAAAGTTTCTCTTTCATAAAAGCATTATTTATAATCAAATTATATACATTATTTCATTAAAACATGGAGCACACAATATTTTTACAGAATTCATAAATTAATTCCAGGCACTAGACCTCGAAATTTTTTGGTGTTCAAAGAAGTTCTGAAAATGTTTGTTGTGGCAAAATGAGGGTTAAAAATTGTTTTGATAATTTAAATTGTCGAAAACTTTTAGCTAAAAGAGAAGTTCTATATAAATGAAAAGTAATAGTTTCAGTGATAGAAATAGTAATAGTAATAGCGATATTGGTAGTAATAGTGATAGTGACAGTGATTGTGTCAGTGATAGTGATAGTGATAGTGATAGTGATAGTGATAGCGATAGTGATAGTGATGAAGATAGTGATAGTGATAGTGATAATGATAGTGATAGTGATACTGAAAGTGAAAGTGATGGTTAGAGTTATAGTTATAGCGGTAGCGATAGCGATAGCTATAGTGATAGCGATAGTGATAGCGATTGCGTTACTGATACTTATACTGATAGTAATAGTGAAAGTGATAGTGATAGCGATAGTAATAGTGATAGCTAAAGCAACAGTGATAGTTATAGTGATAGCGTTTCTGATACTTATACGATAGTAATATTGATGGTAATAGTAATAGTGATAGTGATAGTGATAGTGATAGTGATAGCGATAGTGATAGTTATAGCAATAGTGATAGTGATAAAGATAGTGATAGTGATGTTGAAAGTAAGAGTGATACTGATAATGATAGTGATAATGATATTGACATTGATATTGATATTGATAGTGATAGTGATAGTGATAGTGATAGTGATAGTGATAGTGATAGTGATAGTGATAGTCATAGCGATAGTGATAATGCTAGTGATAGTGATATTGAAAGTGATACTGATAGTGATACTCAAAGTGATAGTTATAGCGATAGCGATAGTGATAGCTATAGTGATAGTGATAGCGATAGTGATAGCTATAGTGATAGTGAAAGTGAAAGCGATAGCATAACAGATACTTATACTGACAGTAATAGCGATAGTAATAGTGATAGCGATAGTGATAGCGATAGTGATAGTGATAGCAATAGTGATAGCTATAGCAATGGTGATATTGACAGTGATAGTGATAGCGATAGTGATAGCGATAGCGTTTCTGATACTTATACCGATATTAATAGTGATGGTGATAGTATTAGTAATAGTGATAGTGATAGTGATAGCAATACTGATAGTGATGCTGATGGTGATAGTAAAGTGGTATTGATATTGATATTGATAATGATAGTGATAATTATAGTGATAATGATATTGATATTGATAGTGATAGCGATAACGAAGTGATAATGATAATGATAGTGATATTGAAAGTGATAGTGATAGTGATACTGAAAGTGATAGTGATAGTTATAGTTGTAGTGATAGCGATAGTGATAGCTATAGTGATAGTGATAGCGGTAGCGTTACTGATACTTATACTGATAGTGATAGTAATAGTGATAGTAATAGTGATAGTGATAGCAATAGTGATAGCTATAGCAATAGTGATAGTGATACTGATAGTGATATTGATAGCAATAATGATAGCGATAGCGTTTCTGATGCTTATACCGATAGTAATAGTGATAGCTATAGCAATAGTGATACTGATAGTGACGGTGATTGTGATAGTGATAGTGATAGCGATAATGATAGTGATAGTGATAATGATAGTGATATTGATAGTGATACTAAAAGTGATAGTTATAGCTATAGTGATAGTGATAGCGATAGTGACAGCGATATTGTTTCTGATACTTATACCGATAGTAATATTGAAGGTGATAGTAATGGTAATAGTGATAGTGATAGCAATAGTGATAGCTATAGCAATAGTGATAGTGATAGTGATAGTGATAGTGAAAGTAATAGTGATATTGATATTGATATTGATAATGATAGTGATAATGATATTGATATTTATATTAATATTTATAGTGATAGCGATAGTAATAGTAATAGAAATAGTTATAGTGATAGTAAAAGCGATAGTGGTAGTGATGGTTATGGTGATAGTTAAAGTGATAGTGATAGCTACAGGGATATTGATATTGATAATGATATTGATTAGTGATATTGATAGTGATAGTTATAGCGATAGCGTTACTGATATCTATGAAGTGATAGTGGTAGTAATAGTTATAGTAGTAATAGTGATAGTGGTAAAGGTAGTGATAGTAATTGCGACAGTGATAGTGATAGCAATAGTGATAGCTCTAGCAATAGTGATAGTGATAGTGATAGTAATCGTGATATTGGTATTGATATTGATAATGATAATGATTATGATAATGATGGTGATAATGATAACGATATTGATATTGATAGTTATAGTGATAGCTTCATGGATATTAATATTGATTATGACAGTGATAGTGATATTGATAGTGTTAGTTATGGCGATAGTGTTACTGATGTTAATGAAGTGATAGTAATAGTAGTGGTATTGGTGATAGTGGTAGTGATAGTGATTGCGTTAGTAAAAGTTATACCGATAGTGATAGTGATAATGGTAGTGATAGTGATAGCTATAGTGATAGTGATGGTTATAGTGAAATTCCTAGTAATATTGATGTTGATAATGATAGTGATTTTGATATTGATAGTGATTGTGAGAGTGATAGTGATAGTTATAGTGATAGTGATAGCAATAGCGGTTTTGGTAGCTATAGTAATAGTAATAATGATGTGATAGTGATAACGACAGTGATAGTAAGAGTGATAGATAGATGGTAGTGATAGTGAAAGTGTTTGTATTAGCAAAAGTGATAAAGATTGTGATAGTAAAAGTGATAGAAATAGAGAAAGAGATAATGATAAAAATAAAGATTAATATATTAATACCGATAATGATACTTATTCTTAGCGAACGAAATAAGAGGTGATAGTAGGTGTGTCTGTAATCATTGTCAAGGAATGAATAAACTTATACATATACTAAAAAGAATACATTAAGTAAAATGATATGTTTTTTACACATTAGATTTATTTAACCCCACTGAATGTCATCTCAAGATAACCCATTGCATTGAAAAATCCCTCGTTTTCGTTTTCCTTCCTTTTAAATTTCCTTCCTCAAATTAAATTCAATTCGTTTTGCATATTGTTTAAGACTGTCTTTTATTGCGCATTAAAAAATTTATTTTCATTAATTTTAATGTGTTTGTTATTGTTGCTTTAGCTGTGCGATTGCATCACAAGCGTCTTGCTACTACGTCTTGGTCAATTAAGTAGTCTTCCCCATAGCTACACTTTGCAAAATATATGCTGTAAATAGAAAAATATTTAAGGATAACTTTGAAAAAGAATATCAATTCTCTTGGGAATTAACAATTTTCAAAGAGATAAAATCACGTTATATTTGGGTACAAGCAAAATAATAAAAGAATTTAAAATTTTTTTATATATTCACACAAAGTGTACTATGTCACATATGCTTTATTCATAGTGTCCATATCATTTAAATTGCTCCACTTCTGTTTGTAAACAAATTCGTTTTCAAGTTCGAGGCTGCATCAATTTATTTGATATGGAATTTTTTCTTCTTCCTATTAACATCGTTTAACCTTTGAAACTGATTGTTGTGGATGGTTGTTTGATGAAGTAAAAGTGTAGCTAAAAATTTAATAAAGTGTTTCTTATAGAAATTCTTATATCAATATATATTAAAAATTTTAAATATTTTTTAAAGAAAACAATTTAAAAAATTTGTGTTTTTCTGCCTATTTCATTAATTGAACATTGTGAAATAACTAAAATAAACCAGAATAACGATTTGCTTCCTCAGAACTGCTGTTGCCGCTGGATACCTTTGCGTCATCGTCTGCTAGGAGAAGCATTGAATTGTATAAAAAAGATGCCATGGGCAACATTATATTGAAATAACTCGCAGCAATATAGTTTGTGTTGCTTCATGCAGAAATAGCTCTGTTTAAAGAATAGCAACAACAGCTACGACGACAAGTAATGCAAAGTTCATTGTAGATGAGTTGCGCATGCGCAACGCCTGCAGCTAAACGCCGTAATGCTAACAACTGAATGTGGTGCAGCATCAGCAGCTGCAGCAGGGAGAAACAGAAACCTTGAAAAGCAGCGCTGTTTCTGTAACATGCCCGCAAGGTTGTTTCTGCTCAGTTCTTTAGTGTCTCTGTGAGTAGCTGCGGGTTAAATTTAAAATTACGCACACACACAAACACACAGAGTGCTGTTCAAAGTTTGTGGGGGAACAGGAAAGCGAACCGAAAAGGCTGCTGCCGCAAGGATAAAAACAGCAGCAGCAGCAAAGCATGGAGCGGAGCAACAAAAGATCTTAGTCTGACATCGTCGCTGCAGCTATACAATTTTCGCCTTTGGCGGTTTTCTTTGGCATGCTGTTGAAACGGTTGGAGTCCTCCTTTTTACGTCGGCGTTTTCGTTGGCTTCATTCTCATTGCCATCTTTTACTGCCCGTCTCCATGCCTGCCTTATATTAATAGCTTTCTTCCTGCAATGTTCCGTGCTGCTTCGTTTCTTCCTGGCGCTGTGCTACAGGCGTTACTCTCTCGAGTTCATTTGCGAGTGTTTGAAAAACCGTTTGGTTCGCAGCTATTGGGTTGATGGGAAGCAAGGCATTGCCAACAGCAAATTTTGCTTAACTTTTTTTTTGTCGCTTTATTCTCTTGAGTTGCTGTTACTTAATTCGCTATCGGCTGCGGATTCTCTTTTTCTGCTACTAAGGTTGAGGTAAAATTGTACTGCCTTTAATAAAGAGATTTCAGGATATTAAAAGAATTTTGGATAGAATTGATTTGGAGGATTCTAGCACCATGTAAAAAGTAGATTCAATTTTATATATCTTTTTGTTTTTTTGTTAGATTTGACGCGATTTAGTGGCTCTTGGCTTAAAAGCTTAGCCAACAATGTTTGGCAGAATTCTAGGGCCATGATATTATATTATTTTACAACTGCGCAGAAACGTTTTGACGAAAGGACTTTTTACTAACAATGTCTTTCCTTAGAGTTTTTCAACTCTCATTAAAACTGTAAGCACCGAAATTACCAATTGATAAAGGGAAATTTTTACACTTATTAGAAGTAGGGCGACTATAAAAAAGGGTATGGATTTTTATGCATTTTATTTGATTTTTCATTTGATGAAGGAAAAATAGAAAACATAGTCTTAAAACGATTTGATGAATTTTTACAGTTTTTGAAATTAATTTTTTATAATACTTTTTTTTCAAGTGCAACATCGTTACAGAAAGCGCTACAAATATAGCGCTATACAAACAGCACTATTTGTAAGGAGAATGAAGCGCTCTTTACATGCATACAAGTAATGCGCATTGAAATTTTTTACTGGGTTGTTCCAAACAACTATTATTAAAACTCCAAAATATTTTGTTTTAATTCAAAAAAGCGCAAAGAGCAACATGCGAAAAATGCCTTTCTTCAAGAAACATTTATTTGTTTTATTTGCTTATTGTTTTTATTATACAAAAGATATAATAGTTTTATTTAAGCATTATTAATAATATGGTTTAACATTAACCCTTTCAATAACTAGGCTAGAATAATCATGTTATAATTTTTTTGAGTTATTATTCCTATCATTTAGGCCCTAAAAAGTGAAAAAATTATACCTTTGATTCTTACCTGCGCTGCTTACCTATGGCTGGGTTGTCCAATATATGGATAAAACCATTTAAAAGTTGTATTATAATGTATTGGTGTGTAGTATAATACGTTTATTATACAGGACTAGTAATTAATTTAATATTACCAAATATTAGTGTAATGAGCCTTAAAAGATATTTTACCAGCTGTTTAAAAATAATATAAAACATATTTAGAAAAATATTGTAAAAAAAGTATAAGAATTGGAATTGTCTCTTCTAGACAAAATAAATTGAAGCTATTATTTTGGAATGGAAAATCATAGATGGCCAACCCGCAACTTTTTTTTTTAATTCAATATTCATTTATGAATTTTTCAGGTTGATTGCATCGTTTTCGTTACTTAAAAAGTAACCATTTTAAAATTATTCATCGATCTAAAATTAATCTCAAAAACTTATTTTTGTTTTAGTCAAAATGAGTCACAAGTATACCCTTACATTTTACTTATTTGTAAATGAGTTAAAAAAGGATATCTTATATTGTATATTTTTACCAATTAAAACTTACTAGATTTGCGGTTGTACATTTTTTGAACGAGGATCCAAAAAGTACTAGTTTAACGATTTGAAAATATATACCAATACACAGCTATATTGCTAAATGAAAAAATAAAAAATATAATGGTGATTCTGGGGATTGAACTAGGACACATAACCGAATATATTAAAATAAAAAAAACGAATATTGCTGAACACATTTTTGAATCAAATATTTTATTTGGTTTAATTTTTTTCAGTAAAGCCTAGTACTTTGTTCGTTTACGTGAAATTTTGCTGGCAACATCTATTTATTTGTTGCGTGAAATTTCTGACTTAAAGTTTGTTGCGAGGAGTTCCTAGGGCAACGTTTCTCAGAGAGACTCAGAGAATAAGGGAGATTCCATTTGATAGCTCTCCTTTCACTTCAAAATAAATAGGCAGTACAATTAAATTGTCATGAAAAAATGTTGCTCAGAAACATGTTGCGATAGTTTCACGCAGTGGAACATGTTCGCTCTGGCGAACATGTTGTGAACATTTTCAGTTTCGCAGCTGTCACTTTTTGTATAGAGATTTGAGTGGAATTTCATATGAAACTGAACAGAGTACTATGCTTAATGGTTAATTTTCCACTTATACTAATATAAAAAAAGTATGGCAAGCAGTAAGTTTTTTCCAATAAAAAGTGTATCATTTCGCGTATGTTAATGAATAGAAAAACTTTCATATATTTTTTTTTGCGAATTTTTACTCTTTTCACTTTTTTCTTGCAATAAGATCTATAAGTTCGCAATCTTTCAGTTTTCGTTGAATTCAACTACGTGGTTCAGTGGTAAAATAGTGAAACCATTTAAACTATTATGTTTTGAAGTAAATTGATTAACTAATTTATTACAACTGAACTCAAAAATTCCTCAAAAATTCGCTGCCACTGTAAAGCTTTTACTTCCAATATCGCGAGAAAGCCAAAAGTACACCAATGCAAACAGTTCGCCAGTTGGCAGAACACGCTAGCACAAGCAGGACATTCCTGGTCATTGGTTGTGACGCAAACGCCTACCACTCACAATGGGGCAGCATGACCATCAACAAAAGGGGTGAGTCTATTTTTGAATTTATCCTTACCACAGACCTTATTCTATGTAATAGGGGCAATAAGCCAACATTTCAGAATAGAGTCAGGGAAGATATAATTGATCTAACATTAGCGAGCAATTCAGAATTCGATATCTGAAAGGTGTCACAAAAGGAATCGTTTTCCGACCACTTTAGGATCGTCTTTATCATCGACTATGATCCTCACATAAGGAAACGATTAAGGAACCCATTCCAAACCAACTGGGAGAGGTATTCAGCTTTCAGAGAGATATTCAGCGACCTCAAAAAGAGGCGATCGGAGGTCAGAAACTTCACCGGAAAGCCATGTTAAGCAAATTTAAGCAAGACTGGACAACATATCGATCCACGTTAAATGCCTATACAAGGAAAGTAAGAACAGCTAAGCGAACATCTTTGACAAATTTCTGTGAGTCCATTGAGGATACCAGTGAAGCAGCCAGACTTCAAAAGACGCTATTCAAAGACCCATCGGTCCCGGGATACATTAAGAGGCCTGACATATCCTGGACAGAATCCAGCCAAGAAACGCTTATGCTACTCATGGAAACTCATTTCCCAGGCTGAAAAGAACTGGAGCAAAATTGAGCTAACAGCAACCTGGAACTAACAATACCAGAACCCTTACAGGAACTCTCCAACATTATTACAAGGTCAACTGTAGAATGGTCGATTGGTCGATTGATCCAGAACTGGATCAGGTGAATACTGTAAAACGCTGCAAATCAAAGAGTCCTAGAAACTCCCCGACTACTGTAGCGTTTTTCAGGCAGAAATATATGCTATTGAAAAAGCTGCACAGGCCATTCATAGGAAAAATCTTACCCCTACAAGGGTAATAATTTTTGTGGATAGCCAAGCGGTCACCAAAGCACTGAATAGTAAAACGACGATGGCTCGAACGGTACAGAACTGTAATCAGGCACTGAACAGTATCTGCAATACCCGCAATTTCACCTTCTGCTGGGTTCCCGGACATAGCAATATCGAAGGTAACGACGCAGCGGATGAACTGGCTAGGAGTGCAGTAACCGCAAGTACAAACAGAGCTAATACAGATGTATACATTCCAATAGGCATCGTCAAAAGGAGCATAGACCTTAAAGCCAGAGATAATGCTAACATTAACTGTGTCTCCAGAGCTGACTGCAACATATCTCGAAGGCTCTGGCCGGAGATAAATGAAAAGAGAACCGAAAGCCTTCTGCTTTTGGCCAAACGAGAAATCCGGATTCTTGTTGGAGTTCTAACAGGTCATTGCCCCATTGGGGTAATGGCAAATAGAATGAGCATAACAGGCCCAGACTTCTGTCGGAGCTGCAAGGATCCAGAAGAAACGGAAACAATAACTCACCTTATATGCGAATGTCCAAGTCTACAGAACCGTCGACTCTGATACATGGGGAAGAGATTTTTCAAAGACCCGGAAGATTAAGTGACCACACCACTGTTAGACATCTGGAGGTTCATAAAAAGCACAGGCTGGTTTGAGGAGTAATCGATATAATGGTTAACATGGTATCAACAAAAAAAATAAAAAGGGACTAGCAATGGATCTATAGGCCCCGGCGGAAGCACCGGTAACGGTCCACGACCCCATTTGGCTAACCTTACCTAAACCAAAAGTATGTTTTTTTCAAAACAAGTTATAAAATTGACATTCAAAGCCTATTTGTTAACTTTCTCGCGCCAGTTCGTGCATTATTTAAAAAAAAGGGTTAAAAATGACACTTAGGTGAGTTATTTTGTTTTATAAACATCAAGAAAAACAAAATAATTAAAAAGTGCAATAGGTCAAAGTTGAACCCCTACGCTACGATATGAAAATTTTCCAATTTATAATTTTTCCAATTTTTTTTTGTTTTTTTTTATTTCTCTATTTACCCTTATGCGTTTATGGTCATACGCTTCGCCACACCCAAATCCAGTAATTTTTTTTTAAACTTCAAAGTTTTTTGTCTAATATTAATACAAATTTATGCCGAAAATTTCAAAAACAAAACTCAACGGGTTCTGGTAGTGAGCATTAATGGGTTAAGTAAAAATAAATCTGTAGTGAAATTCCCAAGCGCGTTAATGATGATTTTTGATATCGTTAGTTAGCGAAAACTGTCATATTCTAGGAACGTTTTGGGAATTCCACTACTGGTGGGAAATTTATGCAAGCGTTCCTGCACCTTTGTTAATAGAAACACATTATTAGAACTTTCAACGTGCGAGCACAAATGCGTCCGAGCCCTTTGTGTAGACAGCTAACGAGTATGCACTCAGAAATAAATTTCCAAGAAAATCTAGAAAACTAGCACCCAATCGTTTGAAAATCGGGCTTCATTTAGCGGCATGGCTGATTTTCTAAAAATAAAGTATATATTTTTCGTTAAATTGACGCCAGAAGTGGGATATATTTTAGAAAAATTATCCAATCATTTACGAACAATTTCGCTAAATTGAAGAAAATTATTGCAATTGTGTTGAAATTTTATTACACTTTAGTAAGTTTCTCTACCGTTTATTTATCATCGGCTACAACTAATTTTCTCTTAAAATAAGAAATTTTCTACCATTTATTAATCATCGAATATAACTACGAGAAATATTTTCTCTGAAAATAAGAAATTTTTCAACGAATCCCCGGATAACTACTTTCATCGACTATAACTACGAGAAATATTTTCTCTGAAAATAAGAAATTTTTCAACGAATCCCCGCAAAAATTTTGGAATTTTTGCAAAGAAAAACACCTGTTTTTTACGATTTTAAACAGCATCCTGTGAGAGCTATGATTTTATACTGACGAAAAACTGCAAACATTATTATTATTATTAATTTTAAATTAAATTGAAAAATTACCATTATCTTGAACCTCGGCCGCGTGAGTGTAAGTGCATGATCTTATCCATTCGCCCATCCGAGGTTGCCAGCCAAAATTCGTAACAATTCCCACGAAAATTACCTTTTTCCCAAAGTCACATAAATTAAATACCACCAAAATTCCCATGGTAAAGGTAAACAAAAAAAAAAATTCCCACAGCAATTAAAAAATACCAAAAAAAAATCCCACGATCATTTAAAATTACCACAAAAATACCATGCGTTTTAAAAATACCACCAAAAATCCCATATGCATTTAAAAATCCCACAAAAAATTCCATACGTACTAAAAAATACCACGAAAAATCCCATATGTATAAGAAATTTTAAAAAGTTTAGAAATACCAGAAATTTTTGCATTTTAATAAGCAGAAAGAAACACGTCGATAGTTAAAAATTTTGCATTTATTGTCTTTGTATTAAAACTATAACAAATAAATAACCCAAGTAGAATTTTGCGACCACAGGTTACTTAATGCACATTTTTTACATGACGACGTTGCAGAGATACTGATTTGGATAATATTTTATAGGAAAAGTTTGTAAAAATTCCTATTCTTAAATAAAGCCTTCTATGTGACTTTACTTTTTAATACTATTTTACCACTAGGTCACGGAATGTTGTAACGATTTATCAAGTTTTACCTTTAAAAAATGCATCACTCAACTATACCTTAATACCTTAAGATCTTAATACTTTAAAAGGTTTACCTTTAAAAAATGCATCACTCAACTATACCTTAATACCTTAAGATGTTATCATTTTGTAACGATTAGATAATTGCGACCCAAGGTAGGCTCTTTCTATTTAAAATGGTGGCCGCATATTATTATTATATTTTCCTAACAATACACATGAAATTGCTTTTATATTGTATTGTTAAGATTTTAAACTATTTTTTATTGATTGCTAACATTAAAAACTATTCCTGAAATATGTATACAATACTTTCTTTACAAAACTTTTTAAAACATTTTTTATTAATATATGAAATTATTACAACATTTTCTGAACTTAGATTGCGCATAAATTTTTAAGAAGTTTTGGCTGTTTTTTACCGAAAATCTTCTTTCCCATCTACATTTTCAATAAGGCTCCATAAATATAATATTATGTTGTACTCTTATATTTTATATAAATTCTAATTATAAAATAATTTATAATAATTATGGCTGTAAACAAAATTGGCAACTCTGTAATGAATTTATACTAAAATGTAATAAGTAACTTCAAAGTAATTTTTACTAAAACAATGTCGGCATTGTGTTGCACCACTTTCGAAAAATAGTGATCTCTGTAACGTAACCAATACATAACATCATGTCAATGTTGACACAAAAATAAACGCTACGACGTCGCTGCAACCCAAATATGGACCATCAGTTCTAGTTGGGAACATACAAATTGTTTCACATAAAGTTAATTGTTACACATATCACATGTTTTCGTCTTATATTTGAGATCGTGAATTTTATTTGTATGTATCCATTTAATAATTTCTAAAACGATAGTATGCTTATAAAAATAAAATAATAAAAAATAAACAAAATAAAATAAAAATATTGTTTTTAAAAATATTTGTGGTTTGTGAGGTGATAAGCAATTCATTTTAACACAACATGACTTTTCAAAAATTTAGGTACTTATTTCTATCAAATAATAAAAGTGACTTCAGAATAAAAAATAACCATAATAAAATATGTATACAGTTTTCAAAGATATTTGTGCTTTGTGAAGTGATAAACAGTGAATTTAACACAGTATGATTTTTAAAAAATTAGGCACTTATTTCTAATAAAAATAAAATAATGTCAGTGACTTCAAAAATAGAAAATAAACAAAATTAATTAAATATTAGTTTTCAAAGATATTTGTGTTTTGTAAAGAACAGATAAACAGATAATTTCAACACAATATGATTTTTAAAAAATGTAGGTACTTATTTCTCATATAAAATAATATACATAAGTGACTTCAGAAATAAAAAAATAAACAAAATAAAATAAATATAAATTTTTTATGACAACTGTTATTTAATTTTGATTTTAAAAGATAATTGCTGATTATTGGATTCGATAAGTAAACTTGCAAATATTGCCTATTATTGTTTTGGTAGTCTTATATATTTCACTTTTTTTGGACTTTTAAAATAATTTTTGTAAGCTTAACGCTTGCATGCAGAAATGTGGAATTTATTCATATATAATTTATTCATTTATATTAAGAGTAAGTTCGAAGAAATGTACAGCATAAACTTATAGCTTTACTCTACTGTATATATACGTCGATCATCTAATACTATGATTAAGATTTTGCTTGATAAAAGTGAAAAAAACTTTTTAAGAAAAAATTCCCAAATTCCCATGCAATTAAAAAATACCACGCTGAATTCCCACGCCAATTAAAAATACCACGCTGAATTAAAAAATACCATGGGAATTCCCAAAAAAAAAAATTCCCAAGACCAATTAAAAATTACCACGAATGGGATTTTTCCCACAATACTGGCAACCTTGCGCCCATCGCAGTTGTTGAACAATCGTCGCTTAATTTGCTTATTAAGAATCGTTCGCTTTGTAAGTAATAACAAAGAATTTTTTCTAGAAATATAAGAAAAGTATCCTTATAATAAATCACTTGTGGTGTACAAAAAAAGGAAAACTTACATATAAAATATCCAAGTATTGTAACTTATATTCAGTGATGTCAATAGTAAGAAAAAAGGCTATATGTAGGGAAATTCAGCATTAAATTTGCGATGTAGGGAAAAAAGGACAGATTTTCAATATTTACTTAAATGTACGGAATTTAAAAAATCTAAAATTTGTCTCTTTATTTTTAAAAAAATTTCTTTTTATTATGTTGACTTTATATGATTTAAATACAAATTCTAAATGTTTGATAGTTTAAATCATACTTGATTTTAAATACAAATTCTAGTTGTTTGATAGTTTAAAATCGTTTATTGAGCTTAAGGTCAAAGTTAGAACAATTAATTGTTCTAACGAATTTTTCCAAAGAAACAACAACAACAACAAAGTTTTTTTCAATATGAAAAGGAAAAAATCACTAGCTGATCTGATTGCAATTTCTACTCTGCTAAAAGCGTCATCAGAAATCTTTGTGATACCCGTGCAAGCGCGCGCTAACGCACTGCACCATCGGGGCGATGAGATTTGAAGCGTCAATTTCTCAGTTTTTCCTCCATTTCATAATGTCACATTTGTTGTTGTATTTCTGTTTTACTTTAGTTTCTATGCTTATGTTATTATATGTAGTCCAACAGCCTGCTGGAAGTCTGCACTAACAAAGCATGTTTACTGAAGTTGTTTTTAGAATTTTTGCTGATTTTGTTTTCAGCTGTTTCCGTTTGGTCGAGCTCTACCATTTGATTAAAGTTTTTTCTAAATGACCTCTATATTAATTATGTTGACTTTATATGATTTAAATACAAATTCTAAATGTTTGATAGTTTAAATCATACTTGATTTTAAATACAAATTCTAGTTGTTTGATAGTTTAAAATCGTTTATTGAGCTTAAGGTCAAAGTTAGAACAATTAATTGTTCTAACGAATTTTTCCAAAGAAACAACAACAACAACAAAGTTTTTTTCAATATGAAAAGGAAAAAATCACTAGCTGATCTGATTGCAATTTCTACTCTGCTAAAAGCGTCATCAGAAATCTTTGTGATACCCGTGCAAGCGCGCGCTAACGCACTGCACCATCGGGGCGATGAGATTTGAAGCGTCAATTTCTCAGTTTTTCCTCCATTTCATAATGTCACATTTGTTGTTGTATTTCTGTTTTACTTTAGTTTCTATGCTTATGTTATTATATGTAGTCCAACAGCCTGCTGGAAGTCTGCACTAACAAAGCATGTTTACTGAAGTTGTTTTTAGAATTTTTGCTGATTTTGTTTTCAGCTGTTTCCGTTTGGTCGAGCTCTACCATTTGATTAAAGTTTTTTCTAAATGACCTCTATATTAATTAACAGAAATACAACAACAAATGTGACATTATGAAATGGAGGAAAAACTGAGAAATTGACGCTTCAAATCTCATCGCCCCGATGGTGCAGTGCGTTAGCGCGCGCTTGCACGGGTATCACAAAGATTTCTGATGACGCTTTTAGCAGAGTAGAAATTGCAATCAGATCAGCTAGTGATTTTTTCCTTTTCATATTGAAAAAAACTTTGTTGTTGTTGTTGTTTCTTTGGAAAAATTCGTTAGAACAATTAATTGTTCTAACTTTGACCTTAAGCTCAATAAACGATTTTAAACTATCAAACAACTAGAATTTGTATTTAAAATCAAGTATGATTTAAACTATCAAACATTTAGAATTTGTATTTAAATCATATAAAGTCAACATAATTAATATAGAGGTCATTTAGAAAAAACTTTAATTTCTTTTTATGTTAGAATATAATTATTGAATTGTGAATAATCTGAGCAAGTTAAATTTTCATATATGCTTGAACACACCCACTGACCAGCAGACTTTAAAAGAACTTTTTGCTTGAACATACTCATTTGCCATCAAGCTTGCTTAATAACATTTTTTCCGCGATTTCGTTTAAATTTTTGTTCAGACTCAATTTACTGATTAAATTGTTATAAAAAAACACAAAATCAGATTCTATATTAATGAATGAAAATCAAAAGTGGCTTCAAATGTTATTACTGAACAAATTCTCGATGCAATTGTTCTTAAAAAAGGTACTATTCTCCCGATTCATCTTGTGCTTTGCTGTGGGAAAACTTTGAGCTGAAGCTATGGAAAAAATATGCAGGGAAACTTGTAGGGAAAAATTATATTTGCGTAGGGAAAAGTAGGGATTTTCTTGAGATGCTGTAGGGATTTCTTTAAAAATTTATTGGCATCACTGCTTACATTTCTCCAAATTTAAGAAATCACGCTGTAGAATATTGCAAGCGGACTTGATATCAATAGAGTTTTTTGTTTAAATTATTTCTGCTTGTTAACATTTTTTAGATATTTAACTGTTATCATACTTTCATTTCTTATATTTAAGTAAAAACATGTCTTGAAAACTAAAAAGCTGTTTTGATAACGTTTTGATAACATCAGAGGTGAGGTCGTTAAATCATGTAAAATTCTCTACGTTAAGGAAAAACCTCTATAGAGTATAGAAAAACCGATGCCTATGAATTGAAGCCACAGTTTCTTAATTTAAGGGAAGCAAATTTTTTTGAGTGTGGGTAGAATTAACCTGGTCACCACGTGTATTTCACTGCCTCATCTTAAATACCAATTTTATGGGAAATATGTACGTACTAATTTGTGTTGTCTTTTATATGATTTGAAAAAAAAAATAATTTTAAATGTTTTGCGTTGCACCTTCAATGAAAAGAGTTTTCAACGAAGGCTGCATGTCCTGCCTCTGCTGTATATCCTGCTAACGCTGGCTTGCTAGTGCATATGCGATTTTTTCTTACTGTTACTTTTTTGTTTCCTTCTTTTTTTCGCATTTCTTCCACAATATATGAAAATGAAAATGATTTTGTGACATAAATTAAAACCTCGGGGCACACGAAACACTATTAAAAAACTGCTCGCTTGCTCGTTCGCATAAATTTGCAGACATAAATGGTGGGGGATGAAAAATAAAAGTGCAATATATAAGTTTTTACTGGTTGATGACGTGTGTGAGTGTGTGTGTTTGTGTGTGTATGTGTGCATATGCCAATGTTGAGTAGGAGCGAATGACATATGCGAGTGCGGGAACTAGTGTACCATTTTATACATCACATAGGCCCATCCCAGCCAAGATCCTTGAATTTTTTAATTACTCTTTTGCTGTCAACAGGTCAAAATTACTTTCGCAGGCTCGAGAATCCAATGTTCTTCGGTCTTTTATAGTGTAGTTATGGTCTTTGATGGCTCGATTGGATCAACAACGCAAAAGTTTTTGATTTGAAAACATTTCGGAGAAATTAATTTTAATTTAAATGCCTTCGTTCCGAAAAAGGCTGCAAAATTATTTAAAGGTACAAAATCTGCAAGAGTTTTCTGCAAAATAAAATCCTTGTAGATTATATATGTACTTAAGAAATGAAGTAAATTCCTTATTCACTCAAGTTAAAAAAAACACACGAAACTACTTGTAAAAGAACTTGCAACGCCACTGAACTGCAAATATCGCTCACATCATTCAAACTGTCTGCATGTGTGTATGTTTGTGTCTGTGTGTGGCTGTATTTAAAACAAGCTGAGTTAGAAAATAAATGGCCGTAGGATTAGTTATTTTGCCATTTCGTCATAAAGGTTTTGTCTATTTTCTCCATTTGCCACACATTTTCCATTATCTATTTTCACTTCTACTAACCGCCCCTCCCCCAATGAGTACTTTATGTGAGTGTGTGTTTTTTTTCGAACTGTAGCTCTTAAATGAACATTTATTAGTCTTTGAGCGGTTTTTTTAGTAATTTTTAACTGATTTTTTGTCATGCTAAAAAATGTGAGGGTCTTTTTTTCAACCTCTCACAGAAAGTGTGAGCAGTTAAAAGTATGCATGTGTGTGTGTGTGCATTTGTGTTCGTCGGTGTATGTGTGAGAGAAATAAACACACGATATAAATGCAAAATGCTCTTTGATGGTAAAAATATAAATGATATCCTGCGGCATATCCGTTCACACATTCCACACGAAGAATGCCTGGCTGCGAGTACGGCAGGATGATTTTCAGGGCAAGGATTTTCAACTCATACAAATACTTGTTATTGAATTGAAAAAAAAGCACTCAACTATAATTTGCAATCTTAATTAATGCACGCGGTCAATAAAGAGAGACAGCAAGTGTGAAGGAGAAGAGCGACCTTCTTAGTCGCAACATTTACACTAAATTAGTAGGTTTTGCTTCGGTGTCTTGCGCCCATAGAAATGACCTAAGTCATAAGACCCGCCCCAGTAATTTTAAAGATTACCTGGAAACAATTTTCACTTAAATTTTTCACTTAAAGTATAGATATAGATATAGATTAGGAAGACTTCAGGTTTAAATTTAACAACACGTATAAATAAAACTTCTTATATTTGACCTTCGGCTTCTAATAGTACTACATTAGACATGAACATTGAGTTTTTAAAAAGTACTTAAAATTTACATTAAAATGAAACGATTTCAATGACAATAAAATATTAATTGCATCACAAAAATAAACAAATACAGCATCTTTATTGTCAACTGAAGTGTAAAGGCCAACGCTAGAGTTTTTCTGCCAAATTTCAGTCAGTACTTCATTTCTGTAGTATTGCTCGTCTAGAATGAAAATTTATTAAATTAATTCTTATGTCATTTTTAGCATTTATTTTTGTCATTTATTATTTTAGTTATTATCAATTCAGATGTTTCTGTAATTGATTTAGTGACGTCAGGATGACAAAAATTATATATAACGAAAGCAAAGAAAAAACTTTATAATTTGTTTTTAGTTTAGCAATATTTTGTTAGTATTCGGCTTCGGACTTTGGCCAATTATTTCCATTGTGCCGAACACTCGGCTTCAGTCAAAATTTACATTCGGCCGGATACTAATATTAACCTTATGACCTCTGGTGTATTGCAGAGAAATATTTGATTTTATTTTGCAGAAATACACAATTTATTGATATAAATATTGATTAAATATTCGTTTTTATATTAATTTTTTTACTAATCTTTATATACTATAGAAGAGAAAGGCACAAAATATATCGTCATCAAATCAATGATACATATCGCTACCTTAATATAGAAAGGCCCTAACTTATTTTTTTTAAAAATCAATTTTTTACAGATTTATGCAAAAAAAAAAAATTGCTATTGAAAAAAAATTGCTGCAAAAATTGCTACAGCATTGAATTGGGTAGTGTCTTAAATAAAAAATCCATTTCAAGAAAATTCGGACCCGCAAAATTATAATTTTTATTAAGTTTTTTCCATCTCCTGTAAAGTAACAAAAAGTGAGTTAGGGCCTTTCTATATTAAGGTAGCGACATATAATTATACTCTCTAAAATATACACTTTTTTGCATAAGATTCACATTCTAGATCAACATTGTTTTGGTATGGGAAAAAAAGTTTCAAGACTTCTTTTTCATTTATTAAGTCAAACTTATTTGGATTAGTTTTCAATTATAGTTGATACAGTGGCTCACAACAAAAGTCGGGCAGGCATTTCTTAGCACTTTCGCATTGGTTTCAGAAATGAAAATTTAAGAAGAAACTTGGAGTTATTATTTTGTTCAAAACGTTATTATTGGTGAGCAAAATTAAACAGAAACATAGTTGAAAAATTAGAACATAACGGTAAACAAAATTAAATCAGAACAAAACTTTAAAAACGAGCTCACATTGAAAGTCGGGCAGATAGGGAATTTAATGCTAAAGCTAAGAATTAAATATTTTGTTGCCAATCCTTTTTCTTTTATGACTGCCTGCAGCCGTTTTGGCATGGGTGCAACCAAATTTTTACAAACATCAACCTTCAATCTGATTTCACTCTCCACTTAGGATACTTAGATTTTTTAGTTGCCAATCTCTGAAACTGCACTCCGGGTTCAATTTCATTCTCTGGGCATTGTGAGGTTGTTTTTTTTATGACATTTGGACAAATATCAAGTTAACAATTCTTTACCAAGAGCGTCGTATGTTTCAGGTCATTGTCTTGGTAAAAGTTAAAATTGTCTGCAATTCCTTATTCACCCACACTTTCTTTTACGTGCGCCATTAGAATGTCAAGGAACATATTTTTGTCCATTATACCTTCAATAAAATGATTTCTTCCAACATCAGACGCAGCCCCAAATCATGACTGATCCTCTACCATACTTAACCGTATGCTTAAAATTTTTATTGCAAAATTATTCATTAGATTTTCGCTTTCCATCTGAACCATATAAATTAAATAAACGCTCATCGGTAAACAAAACAATCGGTAATAAATGTTTATTGCTTAAAAGTGCTAAAGATCCTTATGTATTCTGTTTTATTAACCTTGCTCCAGAATGAAAAGTTTTTGGTCATTTGCTCATGCACGAAATTGGGGCGTTCTTCTACATTTTTCTTGCTAATACAGTACTTTTTTCGTGCTACTCCTCAATTTAAACAATTTTTTCTCAAAACTTTTCAAATTCTGAGTGCACTCTAGTTTTGGTGCAGATATAAATGCGCCTTTTTTTAATATTTCTCTTTAAACATTCCTTTCATCTTTGGAGCTAAGTTTATTTTTAGCTACTCCAGTTCTTTATTGCATATTCTCTTATCTTGTGTATAACGCTTGATTATATCGTGCACTGTTGATTTACTTTTTAAGACGATTTGTGAAATTTGTCGCTCAGATTTTTCTTTCAAATAAGGATCTATCACGAGCTGCCTTTCTGCCTGTGTTGATTAATTCACTTTTTGAGAAATGTTTATTTTTCAAGTCTTGCGTTTCTTGTCACTTTCAATGTGAATTCGTTTTTATAGGTTTCTTTTGACTTAATTTTTTTTCACCGCTATGTTCTAATTTTTGAATTATGTTTTTGTTTAATTTTGTTCACCAAAAAATAACGTTTTGAAAAAAATATATAATGCAATTTTCTTCATACATTTTCATTTCTGAAATCAATGCGAAAGTGCTAAGAAATACCTGCACGACTTTCGTTGTGAGCCACTGCATAATTTTTGGTTTAAAAAGGGAATTTCTTAATTTAAAAGCTAGGTAGCTAATAGCTCTCAATTTTTCCCGTTTTTATCACTATTTTTTACAAAATTCCGTTTAAGCTGAAAAATCTCAAAATACAAAAAAAAAAAGAAAACATTAACACCTGGCAGCTTTGCATGGATCATACATGTATTTTGTTCATTTACTTATATTTTTTAGATACAAACTCAAATTTTTTTTAAAACATTTACTTGTTCCATAATGTATTTGAAATAATTTTTTCAATTGTTCGTCTGTAGTTTTTGATTTGACTGAAATTGTGGATTTTGTTGCGTTCGCAGATGGTACAAACATATAAATTTGAAAAATGTTAGACAAAACATAATATTTTGTAAATAAGCTATAGGAAGTAAAATAACACTGTTTTAAAAATTAAAACACATGAACTAAATATTAATTGGTTTTAGGTATATACTATATAGTAATAATTTTTTCTTAGTAATATTCTACTTCATTTTAGGTTTTATTAAAAAAAGGGTTCTTCTGCCTGGCGGGCTTTATTCTATTGTCAGCGGCATTTAAAACATAAGCGGAAACAAAAAAAAAAAACTCACAAAAAAGAAGTAAAAAACCCGCAAAGTGTTTCTTTTTTAATTAACATTAATGAATCTTTTGGCCAGAGGCGCTAAGATGACAAGACAAGTCAGCACAAAATTCTCACTCTTCAGCACATCAACCAGCCAAAACCATTCATCATTTAAGCCACAAATAATGACGAACCAATTGCAGAAACATTTCCGTTTCCTTTGCTAATCACCAGAGGCGCCACCACAAAAATAAAAACGTTGTAAGAACTGCGAAAAAAATTGTAACCACACTATATCATGAAGGTATAAAATAAATTAATAATAATGGAAAAAAATAATTTTTAATTTTAATGCTACAGCCAAAGCAACGCAAACATTAACCCTTTGCGTCGCAACAAATTAGCGTAACTTTTTATTTTTTCTTTTCAGTCAAACTGAAGAGTGTGAAGAGGGGGAAGGGCAGGGGTAAGCAGCAACATATCAAAAGGTATTTTTAAGTAAAACATTTTTTGATTTGAAGCTGCAGGTTTTGTTGTTGACATACAGACAGACAGTCGGACGGACAAACACACAGACAGCCGCTCAATCTTTTGCTTGACGTTGTTCTTGTTGTTTTTGCAATTTCAATATTTTACCCAGTTCTTGTGTGGTTGCGGTGTTGAGAAATTTTAATTAAAGAAATTGCGGTTAATTCAGGTGAAATATAGCCAGTGGCGCTTTTTGTTAATCCTTTTTCTTCAACAGTCATTTCTGACATTCGCAAATAAAGATGAATGTTAAAAATGAGCGCAGAGAAAAAAATATATATACCTATATATAACTAAATATACTACACTTAGAAAAGAGCTTCGTTCTATCAACTAAGATTTTGTTTTGTTAAAAAAGGGCTTATTTGCTATTGGCGAAATAAGTATTCGATCATTGAAAATAAATCTAGTTGTTTTCTAGTTGTGAAAAATGCTTATACTATGTATGGCGACTTTTAATTGCTTTCTTGAAATAAAAGAATTAAAAACTTTATATATTTTACTATTGGGGGTTGGAATTAATTTTAAAGGTTTTTTTTCGGTTTTTGAGCATTTATTTAGAAACAACGGTACAATGTATATTATTCAAAGTATTGTCCATCGTTAGCTACAACATTTTCCCATCTTTCTGGCAGCATATGGATTCCGCGCCGGAAGAACGATTCGTCTTTTGAGGCAATCCACGAATCGACCCATTTTTTGGTATCCTCGTAAGAAGTGAAGCGCTGCTGAGCCAAGCCATGCGTCATCGATCTGAATAGGTGGTAGTCGGAAGGGGCTTTGTCTGGGCTATAAGGCGGGTGGGGTAGCACATCCCAATTCAGCGCCTCCAACGTTTCCTTGACGGTTCTTGCAACATGTGGCCGTGCGTTGTCATGTTGAAAAACCACTTTGTCGTGTCTTTTGGCATATTCCGGCCGTTTAACCTTTAATGCTCGGCTCAATTGCATCAATTGTTGTTGGTAGCGTTCCCCAGTGATGGTTTCGTTAGGTTTTAGCAGCTCATAGTACACGACACCCTTCTGATCCCACCAAATACACAGCATAAGCTTGGCGCCATGAATATTCGGCTTGACCCTCGATGTTGATGCATGGGTGGTCCCCACGATTTTTTTCGCTTAGGATTATCGTAATGGATCCACTTTTCATCGCCAGTGACAATACGATGCAAAAAACTCTTCTTTTTATGCCGTTGAAGCAGTTGTTCGCACATGCAAAATCGCCGTTCAACGTCTCTCGGCTTCAACTGGTACGGCACCCAATTTCCTTGCTTTTGAATCATTCCCATGGCCTTCAAGCGTTTGCCGACCGTTGATAAGTCGACTCCCAATGATTCTGACAATTCTTGAAGGGTTTGACACGGGTCTTCATCGAGGAAAGCCTCCAATTCCTCATCTTCAAACTTTTTCGGCTGGCCCGGACGCTCTTTGTCTTCCGTATCAAAATCACCACTTTTAAACCGACGGAACCAGTACTCACAAGTAGAAATCGATGGAGCATAGTCCCCGTAAGCCTCAGTAAGCGTGCGTTGTGCTTCAACCACTTTTTTCTTCAAATGGAAGCACAAAAGTAAACCTTCCCGCAAATTGCGTTTTGTTGGAACGAAAGTCGACATGTTCACAGAGAAAAAAATATATGTTGTTTACACTTCAGTGGAATGACACATACTGAAAAATGAAGCTTAGACAATGTGCTTTGAAATGAATATAGTCACAGGTGTGCCCGATGCGATCTATTGATAGATACGCCATCTCTTAGAAAACCTTTAAAACTAATTCCAACCCCCAATACTATAAAAGCCTGCCTTACAACAGGTCCTCCGCACACTTCCTTTTTGGAGCCATATGGCAAAAGCACTTTTTTCTCTTTTTAAAGCTTGATTTTTTATTCGCTTAATTTTTGCAAAATACAAATGAACAACTTTAAATAACACTTTACGTATTGAAGCAGTGTTGAAGAATTAGTTCAAGTGAAAAAATGTAAAAAGTCGAGTTTGATAACAATCATATTCATACAAAACTTTACAAACTGGCCTTGCAACCATCATAAACGTAGCAACTCAGGTGTAGTTTCGTGCATACTTTCAGGCTAAAAATTTTTGAGAAGAGTTTGAGAGATATTGGGCACGGAGCAGCGTGCTTGCCTTTTATATATTAAGGTACTATTACAGTGTGTAAAAAATTAAAAATAATTTTTTTTTGTTTTTGTTAGAATATGTTTCTTTATGTTCTTAAGAAGACATATACAAAATTTTAGAAAAAGATATCAAATAGAAAAAAAAGTTATAACATATATTAGATTCGTATGTCGCGTGGTATTCAAGAATCTTTAAATCTTTAATCGCGTTTTTCTCGAAACAAGGTTTTTCGACTCAGCTTCTAAGATATCTGGAGTTCTACTTGATCGAACCTTTGGAAAAGCCTTCCAAAGCTTAGACAATCCAAATTTCTTTTCAGAGATTTTAATACTTGGAGAGCAAAATTGTGCATAAGCTCCGGTACACAAAATCTAAGAATTCTAACGGGGTTTCTTTCAGGACACTGTAAACCTATATATCAATTGATGAAATTGGACATCGAAACTGATAGTAATTTCCATTTTTGTGAAGAAACAGAGGAGACTCCAATGCATCTACTTACAAACTGCGACGCTGTGACTCGCAGACGTAAACTAGCACTAGGGAACTATCTAGTCTATCTAGTCTAGAGAAAATTTCATTCCTTGCACCTAAAAGCATTCTCAAATTAATCAGAGAACTAGATCTGGATAAAATTGTGTAATCCACCAACCCAGCGAAGCATTGAGAAGGAGGATCTCATGTAGGTCGTAGTACGCAGCTCCACCATAAACATTAAAAATATTTCAGATAAGTTTCAATTTATTATCTTTGATATAGCAGTCCTGAAGGTAAATATTTTTTCAATTTCGCTTTCAAATAGATATATACATTCTGTTAAGAAAGTACATACAGGAATTGATCCATTAAAGGTATTGTCAAAATTATTTTTGCTGCTAAATAGCCACCACTGTCCTCTTTACTAACACTGAGTTTGAACGCGATCTGCTCTTTAGTTTTATTTTTTAATGCATGTTCTGGAATTAACTTCAGTTTTCTTTCCATAAATCTAGAATGTTGCTGTATAATGCATAAATAATATCTGTTATTTACCGCCTGACCTTTTGGCAAGAATTTTGACAATACCTTAAATCGGAATTTTTAAATAGGCAATTCTCGATACTATTTTTACACAATGTATCTTAGCTCTAAACGAGAAAGTTAACCTGAAATATACAATCTTAGTTATTTCAATAAAAAATATAATCAACAATATTCATTAGATATAATTAAGTTATTATTTCGAAATCATTATTTAATTTAACTTAAGCTTTAATAGTTGATTATAATGTACGATTGATGTGTCATTCAAATTAATAACTATTTATACTAGTTACGACGAGATACTTAGAAATATTTACCAACATTTGTTATAGGTAAATATATAAATATTGTAAGACTGGCGTCAACTATACATTTATTGCATTATTTTGTATCACGAAGAAGCACACCAACGATGAGAAAGAACGAGATGCAATGCTTTCTACCATACAAAATTGTATTGCTTCTCGTGTCTTACTTATCGTTGGTGTGCTTATTCGTGATACAAAATAAAGCGGTTAGTATCTTAATATATAAAAGGCAAGCACGCTGCTCCGTGTCCAATATCTCTCAAACTGTTTAGCCTGGAAGTATGCACATTTTATTACAAAAACAACAAGCATGCTGCCCCTCACACAGTATTTATCAAATTGAATTTATTCTTGGACAGTAAAGTAATTACAAGACACACTGTTCTCAAAAATGTTCAGCCTGAAAGTATGCACAGAAAATATATTTGATACTTATCAGTGATAATACTGAGTTTTTACAATATTACGATTTTGATCTAACTACCTCTTATTTTCATCCTTTTATAAAAAAGTCATGACAAATTTAATGAAATTCTTTTGAGTGGATTTGAGTTGATTGTAGCAAAAAATATAATTGTATCAGCTGCAAAATGACACCTGAGTTGTTACGTATATGCTGGTTGTAAGGCCAGTTTGTAAAGTTTTGTATGAATATGATTATTATCAAACTCGAATTTTTGTACCTTCACACTTGAACTAATTTTTCAACACTGCTTCAATACGTAAAGTGTTATCTAAAGTGGTACATTTGTATTTTGCAAAAGTCAAGTGTGTAAAAAAATCAAGCTTTAAAAAGAGAAGAAAGTGCTTTCAGCAAATGTCTCCAAAAAGAAAGTGTGCGGAGGAGCTGTCGTAGGACAGGCTTTTATACTAATCAACTAATAAAACCAAATATTTTTCTCAGTGTATGTGTATATATGAATATTATTGAGGGTTGAAGAGGGTGTTGGAGAATCTAAGAAGGGAAGTTTTTTGCCCCAACGATATGCGTACAGAAACGTATTGATTTTAAAATTGGAAAAATGTATAATCATATAAAAAATGGATGCTAATTAAAACTGGAAAGAGGTATTTTTTCAGCGCATAATAGACATAAATTTAAATAATCTCTTTGAAATCCTGTTTATAGAATAATTTTCTACTTAACAATTTGTAGTCCTTAAATATTTAAGTGATAAATTTAAAATATTCTCACACACCCTGCAACTCTTTATCGAAGCTATCACACGCTTCAACTTTCTCATTCATTCCCATGAATGCTCTACACCAGCAACATCAGCATATTTCAATTTATGCCACAAATAGAATTAACACGTTATTTTAACGCTATTTAAAACCGCTTTTGTGTTCTTATTACACATCCAACACACGCACATTCTTACACATACCAGCAAAATTTCATCACTTGCGTGTCAAAGGCGCATTAAATATTTTAAATTTGCAATTAAAATTCAGTTTAGAATAGATCAGAAAATTCAATCAAAGGCTTTGTCTATCAGCCAATCAACATTGTTGCAAACACTTTGATTCTGCTTTTTAATTGACATTAAATTTTTGCAGTTTCACGCAACTATGAATATTTTTACATAATTGCCTTTTGTAATTTAGATGTTTTTAAAATTATTTCAAGCTCAATTTAAGCCTTTCAGTATGACTTGATTATGCTTCGATAGACTCTGACAGTAGAAAAAGCCATGACAAAGTGAGCGAACCTAAATAAATTGCAAATTTTTCTAAGGGCTAAGAATGATGACATTAATTCATTTATCAACTGCTTAAATCTATCAAGAATGTCGCCTTTATAACATTCAATTTATTCAACTCATATAATTTAACAAGAAAATGGAACAAAATCTGCCTTTAGTACAGGGTTCGCAAAAACTCTCAATTGAATAGAAAAAATGCACTCCTTTTCATCAATATTATTCAAATGACGAACGATTCACTTTGCTTTCCTTATTCGTGAAGAAAACATAACTTGAGCGCTCTTATGTTAAATATCCAAAGTGATCAAAACTTTTTCTTCGCTCTTTCACATTATTCGTTCGTGGATTGTGCTCCTCAGAAAAACTGAGTTGAACAACGCCTTCTCTTTGTTATTTATTTATTGTTTCTCGCTCACGAGTTTTTGCAAGGATAATCTCATTTCCTTGGAATTTTTGCGTTCGTTCATTTATTGACTAAACGAGTGATCTTGTTAATTAAAAATAAATACGTGTTTTATGATAAACTATACTTTTTTGCAATTGAAAGTTCACTATATGGCCTTATTATTTATTATTATGTTAATTTTCTATGATTTAAATACGATAAGTGCGAAGTGTTTAACGAAAGTTTCGCATCAAATGAAAGCGAGCGATTTAATGAGTTTATCATTTCAAAATTCACGAGCGATGAAAACTCAACATCGCTCATCAACACCATGGTATAATTATTTGACAAGGTAGCCGTGACAGTTTTTTGGCGATTGATAGTTGTCAAAAACATCTAAAGAAGTTGTAGTTTGCTGCTGTTGACTAGCTATGTGCTTATTTTTAACTTTTCTTTGATTCATTAAATTTATTTGCGAAGTTAATTGAAATGTTTTTAGTTTACTGCGGTTGACTAGCTATGTTTAAATCCTGGCTTCATTTTTCACTTTTCTTTGATTAATTGCATGAATAACTAATTTTGACAACTACCCATCGTCGCTCGTGAGAAAAAAGCCAGTCTACGCTACTATCTTGTCAGTATTTGTGCCATGATCAACGCGATGTCGCTCTTTTAAAATTTTTCAGCATACAAACTCACGAACGAGGAAAGCAGTTGAGGAGTTCAAAGAAGAGTGAATCCGCATACGCTCTGAATTTTTCAAGTGATAAACTCATAGCAAAGATAAACTCGCGTTGTAAAAATTTTACGATACAAGTGTCAAAATGGACGACCTCAAAACTTTGCAAAACTTGTTGTTGCGTTGACATATCGTGCCTCTGCCATTTTGGTGATGCCAATAAAAACAGCTATTCAAAAAATCCCACAAAACTAACATTTTTCCCAAATCATGCAATTTTTAATGGATGCGGTTGTAATTTTAATAAATCAATGAAAAATAAATAGCTCCTGTAATAAAATCATTAAACTAAAAATCATAAAAATAATAAGGGTATTCTTGCAAGGTGGCAATATTATAATTTGTAACATGACGTTACAAACATTACAAATACAATTCATTATTACTTATCTTTAAACTAATTTAAATAATTGTTATATTATAACTTGAGCTATATAATTATCATTATAACTATATATAATATTGCAGCTGTTGAACATACCAACACACAATACTTACTTATGACAAAATAACAGCAACAACAAATACCTTACTACTGCACTCGTCACTAAACCATACCTACAGACACACGCTACATACATATTCATGACACCATAAAACAAACTGACGACACACAAACACACATACTTACTTATGACAAAATAACACAAAAGAGTAGCTTCAAATAATACACTACAACAATATATACGGCAAACGTATAATTCCTAACTGGTTTTCACACCACATAATATAAAAGGGCGGCACAAAACCAACCAAGTCAGCATTCCTTTTAGGTAAGCTCAAGAAGTTGGACTCCGGTTCTGTGCGCAGAACTCTGGAGCAAATCATCTCTGGTTCGCATCTACCAGAGTCGACACACATTTTGATTTGTTTTTAGTGTCGTACTCTGGAGCGAATCACTGCTGATTCGCATCTACCAGAGTCAACACACGGTAATTTTTGACGTGCCTTCTTCCTCTGGAGCAAACCATTCCTGGTTCGCATCCACCAGAGGCGGCACACTTTTAATCATTCTCTTGGTTTTGTTACCTGAATCTTATTAATAGGCCAGATCCTGGAGGGTCCTCATTTAGACTCATCGACCAAGACCTCTGCCTATCCTCTTTGCTATTATCTTTTGTTTTCGAATATTGAAGGAGCATTCCTTTTAGCGCTATTTTCAGCCTTCCTGTTGATCACCGATTACCGACACCGATTGCCGACAGCGATTAACGACAGCGATTAGCGATTACCGTTCACCGATACCGATTCACTAAAACCCTCTCTCTCGACTACCAACAGTAACCTTCAACCGTCATCAACGAACACTCACTCCAACCCAGACGACACTGCACTACAATAAGTATAATAAGTTGATATTAAGTTGAAGTTATAAATAAAGAAGTTGAATTTAACTGGAAAACTGCGCTGTTTTTTATTTTTGTTTAAGTTGTGGTCCTTTCATTTGACCCTGGCACGGCTGAGATGACCTCAGCCAATAACTCAGATGAAAACAAACGACCGACAAAAAAGGTAATAACATAAGAGTTTTGGGATGCAAATAATTTTGAATGAAGAAACTATTGCTACTGTGGAACAGTATTTTGCAGAGCTTCGAAAAATCATTACAGAGATAATATAAAATCATTGGAATAAGAGATAATAAAAAATCATAAAAGAATAAAGTGAGGGAGATTATATTAAATATAAAAATTATTTCATTTCAAAATTCACATTCTTTAATTTTTGCTCTGAATACTTTTTTGTTAATGAATTTTTTACTGATTTTGTAAATGAATTTCTTCCAAAAAACGAACAACAATTTCCTGCTGATCGTTGGTGGAAGCAAAAAAAATTCACTTAATCGTTATTTTTTCCTACTTCAAGCATTCCAAGCCACACACAGTAGTAGCTCAATTTGTCTCTCCACATGTGACCATTATTAGTTGGCGCTACTTTTTTATGTACCACTAATTGACTTAACACAAGCTGCACTGAGGAGCGCACCGTCATTTTGAGGCAAACGAGTAGAAGCTTGTCAGCAGGATGGATACACAACAAAAGCAACAACAAGTTTTCACTAACATTTCAGCCAGCTTCTTACTACTGAGCCGGAGCATGCCTCAGGTGGCATCTTAAGCTGGTTTTTGAATTGGGTTCTCTAGCAACCTGAATGTGTAAGTAGCGCGCAGCAGCAGCAACCAAGGCGCCACCAACTGCGCCTAACAACCTGGCTGACTGCGTGCCTAACACAACAACTACAACTACAACAAAAACAAGAACAGGAACCACCGCAATTGGCGCCTGGTAATGATTATAAGTGAAGATAATGGATTGTTTTGCTATTAGAGAGCGGAGGATGTTATTAAAGGTTGTTTAGTAATCCCCTTTTCCCCCTTTTATTAATGAAGATAAAAGCAGTTTTTTATTTTCTTTAATGATCTTGTGATTGATGTTTAATGAAGTTTTAAGAATGAAAATTGTTAAGGATTATGGCAGCGGCTATGAGCAGAATTTATGTCAATCATGGTAACGACTTTTTAAGGGGTATGAACAGAGTTAACGTCTGTATTTTAAGTGTTTTTTGTTTATTTAATAAAAACAACAACAACTCTGTATAGAGTCAATCAAACGGCAGACTAGATAGAACTAGTCTGTCTAGTCACTTCCCCCAAAGTGATTTGCAAAGCCATAATATCCTTGACCTTTTTCTGACTTCACATCATGAAAAATATGATGTGAGTGTCAACGCACTTCTTGGTAGCTCGGACCATTGTACCATCTCCGCTGTTTTTTCATATTCTAACCCCTGCACCTCTACGCCTAAGGCCCCGAAGAGGACTGCATGGTTTTATGGAAAGGCAAATTGGGCTGCGTTAAATAATTTTTATCGCAGCTTCAATTGGAAATTATGTTTCGCTGATAGAAATGTGAATGCCGCGGCTGTCATGGTACAAGAAATTATTTTATTGGGTATGCGGTCTTTCATTCCCAATAAGATGAGAAGCATTAAACCAAAAGACCACTAATAGTTTAATGAGACTTGGTTTAACGAGGATTGCAGTCAGGTCCAAAGAGGAAGCTTTTCAGAATTGGCGTTCTAACAAGAATACTGACACTAAAAGACTTCGCATCGAGGCAAGGAATCGCTGCAATGCAATTTTAAAACGCGAAAAGTTTCTGCACGAAACTCGCATTCGAGAACAGGTTCTTCTCTGCCCCAAAGGGAGCAAAAATTTTTGGTCATTTGTTAAAAGAGTTAAGAACCAGACATCATCATCGATTCCAGCTCTTTTAAAAGATTACCAAATCTTCACTGACTCGGCTGATAAATCGAACCTATTGGCTAGATTGTTTGCACAAAATTCCACTCTCTCGGATAGCAATCAGCCACTGCCGTTTGTTGAGGGTGGATCTTCTGCAATGCAGGAGATATACTTTCGAACGAGAGTAGTTAAAAGGGTCCTTTCAAATCTCAACGTAAACAAAGCCTCTGGTCCTGATGGCATACCGCCAATTGTGCTTAAAATGTGTGCTTCTTCGCTGGCTCGGCCTTTGCGCAACCTTTTCAACATCTCCCACAGAACAGGAATATTTCCATCTTGTTGGAAGGTGGAAAATGTCCAGCCGGTACCTAAAAAGGGTGATGCCACGAACCCTGCAAACTACCGACCCATTGCGATATGCTCTACGCTTTCCAAAGTTATGGAGAGCGTAATAAACTTCAACGTAATGAACTATCTGGAGCACAACCAACTGCTCAGTGACCGTCAATATGGTTTCCGTAGGGCTCGCTCTACTGGTGATCTTATGGCGTTCTTAACCGAAGAATGGAATAAATGCGTTCACTTTTTCGGCGAGAGCAGGGTTGTTGCTCTGGATATTTCAAAAGCGTTCGACCGAGTGTGGCATAAAGCACTCGTGTCAAAACTTGCTGCATATGGTTTTGGTGGTAACTTTGCTCGATGGATCACGTGTTTTCTCAAGGACAAAACGATTCGAGACGTAGTTGACGGTATTTCGTCCGAGAAGCACGCCATCAATGCAGGAGTACCGCAGGGTTCAGTTCTATCGCCAACCTTGTTTCTGGTTTTTATCAACGACCTTCTGTCGTTGACGCATAACCCAAAACATTCGTTTGCGGACGACAGCAGCATTTGTCATTCATATTCATTCAAAAAACGCCCAAGCTCTATGGAGATTGAGAGAAAAAGGCAAAATATGAATGACACACTCCTTAATTATCTACAAAAAATCTCCGAGTGGGGTCTTGCTAATAGAGTAGAGTTCAATGCAAGCAAGACCCAGTGTTGTGTGTTAACTCACAAGCGAGTAAATTGCCCTTTTGCTCCTCTCATTATGAATGGTGTGGATCTTGTGGAATCAGCCGCTCTTGACGTTCTGGACATATCGATTCAATCTGATCTTCGTTGGAATGATCATATTTTCGATGTGTCGAAAGAAGCGGGAAAGTGCCTAGGTTTTCTCAAACGGTCCAAAAAATATTTCACTTCAGCTGATCTTCGCATGTTCTACACCTCATATATTAGGCCGAAAATGGAGTACAATTCGCACATTTGGGCACGGGCTTCAAGATCTTATTTGGAGCTTCTGGACCGAATTCAACGTCGTGCGATATATTTGATAGGAGATGAAAGTATTTCATCCTCTCTCAACTCTCTTGAGCATCGACGTAATGTAGGTTGCCTAAGCCTTCTGTATAGGTATTACCATGGGAAGTGTTCAAGGGAGATACATGGCCTGACGCCACCAGCTCGTGTGTTTCCCAGGTCCACTCGGGCAGCTGTCCAAGCCCACCCCTTTACCATTGCATCGATGCCTAATAAAACCTCGCATAACCGTGATAATTCGCTCATTAGTCGCACGGTTAAGTTGTGGAATAGTCTCCCTGCGAGTGTGTTTCCCGGCAGTTTTAAGCTGTGCAAATTTAAAACAAATCTTCACCGACACTACTCCATCTATCCACCCTCCAACTAACTATCACCCATCTTCCGAATCAACACAATGCTTGCACATTAATAGGGGGCATCCCCTGAGCGTTGGTTCAGTCTAAAAAAAAAAAAAAAAAACTGTTTCAAACTTACTTGATCTTCTTTTATAAACTATCTATTTTATAAAAAGAAATCAGTTTGACGGATTTATATTGAATTTTGTACACGTCTTTAGAACATTAATAAGTTTCTAAATAGTTTGTTTATTTTTGCACAATGGTCACTTGAAAATGACACCTCTTGAATCTTACCTCAGTTTCGTTGACAGCAATTTGTACACATGGATCAACAGATGACAAAAAACAAAACTATTTTTTTTTTAATTTTTACACTGTTATACCCCTTAAGCATAGCTGATTTTCGTTGCGAAAGAGTGATGTTTTAAGAATATCAAAAGAAATCTATACCAATTTTTAAAATAACAATTTTTTACAAAGAAATTTTACGCTAAAACTTAAACAAACTCTATAATAAAACTCATCTACATCTTTAGCATCAGCGGCATACAAAGTGTCGGATAGATAGCCAAGTTGCTGTTGATGCCACTCTCCAAGCTGCGCCGTAGATCGCCTGACTGCATTGCATGAATAATGACTAAAGCAAAAGAAATATCCTGCGGCATCCTGACGCCCTGCTTGCGAACAGGAATTTCAAATATTTTCCCTCAAAAATATCCACTCTTCGTCTATCTCTCACGCTACCTATCTTTCGTGCGCTCTCACCCCCTCCCCATCAGCAGCAGCTGGATGGAAGCACTGCAACGTTTTCGCATAGCCAGTGTTTATTTTTTATCCACCGGAACTTAGTATGTGGTCGGTCTTGCGGCACTGAATCCGCACTCAGGGCACTCTCGTTGGCAATGAGAAAATCGCGCTAAGCTGAAATAACAAAAAGACTGAAAACACAAATCATTATTCATCAAAAATTGTTGCAAGACAATGCTAGATAGTGCGGGAGTGGAAGATAAAGTGTGGAAAAAACGACCGAGTGAAAAAATGAAGTCAAGCTTCAGGAAAATTAAATATTGTTCGGAATGGCAAAAATCGAAGAAGTAGTTTATAGAAATTCAAGATGAAAGGTATTCAGATATTCTTTTTGGATTTAAAATTTCAGTAAATCTATGGTGATTCGTGACTCTACACTCTGTTCACAGGTGAACATTTTCTACTTTCCGAAAGAAATGTTTTTTTAAGAGAATTTAATGGCCCTGGAACATCCTATGAAACGGGAACAGAGGTGTAGCTAGAAGCTTTGCCGACCAGGGCAGGTTGTCAGATCGCCGCACCTTTTTTATTAAAAAAAATTTATTGCGGAAAATTAAATATATATAAACCATATTTTTACTTAATTTTTTTTGCTTAATTTTTTATTGAAATTGTATTTTCTCATGTTTTTTATTGGCAAAAACATTAACTATAATGCCAAAACCTATTTAATCACAAAACTGAATTTTTAATTGAAAAAAAAAGTGTGCGTATCAGATCCGACGCACGACTGGGGCTTATTCCTTAACCCATTAATGACAACGTAAAATATACCATACATGCGATGAAAGCATTTTTTAAAAATTCTTAAAAAATCCTCTGCCACTGTAAAGCTTTTGCTGTAGACAATGTGAGAAAGCCAAAAGTATGCTTTTTACAAAAAAAAAAAAAATATCTGAAGTTGACCTTTAAAGCCGTTTTGCTTACATTTTTCGTGCCAGTTCGAGCAGTATTTCAAAGAAAAGTGAAAAATGCCACCGATGTGAGTTAGTTTGTTTTATAAACATCGAAAAAAAAGAAAATATAATTAAAAAAATATATTAGCTTAAAGTTCTCTATTACATTAGGGTAAGTTTCTCATTTTTCAAATTTGTCTTAGTTTCTTAATTTTATTTCTTTACTAAAAATAAAATCGTTTGAAATTTTTTTAAGTTTCGAAGTTTTCCGTCTAATAATAATACAAATTTTTGTTGAAAATTTTCATTACTAAACTCAGCGGGTTCTGGTATTGAGCGTTACTGGGTTAAGATCGATTACCTTGGAAGTTGAAATTTTTATAATAGGCAAAGGAGGTTGCATGAAGGCATCTCTTATATTACTGAAAGGATTATATATTTTTATTGATAATTTAAATACATTAGAGGTATTCACAATGTTTCTTTTTGCGATCAATTTTTACAAAATGTACAATATTTCCAACTTATTGTAAGCGAACTTTCAATAAAGTCTAGTTCTTAAAAAATCAGCAGATTTTTGCATGTAATTTTGCATTTTTGGAAATTTAGATTGAAATCATCATTTGACTGTAGAAAATCATAAAAAAAATTAAAACGACACTAAATTATATTAATTTTTATTAAATAACCTCACAGGCGTTATAAAAAATCACCCAATGAAAAATCGCAAAAAAAAAGAAAAATTACACAAAATTTCTTTATACAAAATTGGGTGATTTTTTTATTTTTTTGAATGATTTTTCATTTTTTTTTAGGTCACTTTTAATATTTTTTTGCGATTTTTTTTCTTTTAGGTCATTTTTCATTGTTTTTGGATAATTTTTCATTTTTATACTTGTTTTTTTTATATTTATTGATTAATATTTAAATTTTTGTTCAATTGTTCTTGTTAATAATAAAACATGGAACAATTGAAGAAGAAAAAAAACTTCAATTTAAAATTTGTTTGTATATGTATTAAAATCTTCTTTATCCAATTCTGAAAAAATTTCAGGTCGCTCTCAAGTCCTTTAGAAGTTAAAGGGGTCCAAACTTGTAAAAATTAGCCTGAAAAGAGAATTATTAAAAAGAGAATTATATCCAGAAGTACTGTGGACAGAGAAGCCGGTGTTAGACATTCTGAGGGTTGTAATCCCTAAGCAGCGGCCGAAGGTTACTTGCTACAAAGATAATTATATCCAGAAAAACTGTAGACAGCGAAGCCGGTGTTGGACTTACTGGAGGTTGTAATCCCTAAGCACAGGCCGAAGGTCGCCTATTAAGGAGAGTAAACTAAATACATTTTGTTTAAGTTTTAAGGCTGTTTGCGAATTGATCTAAATGCGACTTAAACTAAATTGTGTCGATAAAGCAGTGCTTCCTAATTTAGGAAATTAATAATCATATTAATTTTTTTTTTAATTGTTTTTGTTAATAATAAAACATTGAAACATTATTTTAAAATTGGTTAATTTTTAATTTTTTTTGGGTGATTTTTCATTTTCCCTAAAAAAGTTAAGGGGATTTTTAATTTTTTTGGGAGATTTTTCCTTTATTTTTTAGGCCATTCTTCATTTTATTTTGGGCCATTTTTCATTTTTTTTTTGGGCTATTGTTCATTGGGCGATTTTTTATAACTCCAACTCATAGCGCAGCCGGTAGTTTTCTCCAAGCTAAGTAGAAATGCTTTGCGATCAGCTGATTAATTATACAACGAAATTTACAAAGAATACAATAGGGTTTCGTCGTTTTTTTACTTCAGGGTTGTAGTTTGTACTCTGTGCATTTTGTTTTTGTAATTTTAAAAAATTTACTACAACCATCAAAAATACACAATACATGGGCAAATTCATCACATCGTGAATACCACTTTTATAAGGTAAATGAATTTTTTACACTATAAATATCACCTCGCAAAAAATATCCATATTTATTATAATTATTATATATTAATACTATGGCTCATCGATTCTAAAGGAGTAAACTCCAATAATAAGGCTTCCTCTCTTTTTTAGTTCTGTAGTTAAAACTGTAGTGTGACCTTATTGTGTTTGTAGTGTCTCTCACAACTCGTAATGATTCCGAAGGTGTCCTTGTCCGAGGTGACTATTTGATTTCTTAATTTTAACTAGTATCACCAATTTTCTGAAATTTCAATCGTTTTTTCTCATTCTGAGGCGTTTTCCTTGCTTTAAGAAAATGTGTTGTACTAAAAAAAAATCTTAATTTCCAAATTATCGCAATAACTTCGACATCAAAATAGCCGAAATTTTTTTAAATATAGTATCTATAAAAAATTACCCAAGAAAACTTTCGTATACCGTTCTTTTTTTAACTAGGGCTTTTTATACAAAAATAAGTTTTACTGAAAAAAAGCTATAGTTTTTCAGATATCGTCATAACTTTGATGTTAAAATAAAGGGAATTTTTCAAAGTTTTTTATTTGTAAGAAATTTCACCATCTTAATATATATTCACACATGTTACATTAAAAAATGCTTATTGTAGGGTATCCGTAAGAGATAACGAAAAATGTTTTTTGAACATTTTATTAACGTCTAAAATTTCCTCTAACACCATGTTCTTCCATTTCTTATTGCTAAGGTTTTATTTCAGATACATTATTTCAACGCTCACATTTCAGGTCAGAGGTCACAAAAATATTTAGTGTACTACTTCTCCGTACTCTAATTCATTTAAAAAGAAAACCAATCGGTTCAGAAACACGTTAGAAAATGGTTCCGAACTGTTTCGCCTACGTCTATTTATATATAAATATTACGAAATAGCCTCAAACATAGATTTGTGTATATAACTTTGGAGTGGCTTAAAATATTTGAAAATTTTTTCACAGAAATTGTTTTTTAAGCTAAAAAGCTTTATAAAAAATATCAAAACAACATTTTGAAAAATTTAATATTCATCAAAAAGTTTATTGAATTTTGCGTCAAAGTGAAGCAATTTTTGCAAATAAATGGTATATCACATGAAAGAGTGTGAAAAAATAAGATCATATAAGAAAAAAATTACAACAAAAAAACGTATGGCCAATTTTTTGAGGAAAAACAGAAAATTTTATAGATGTATTTAAAACAATATAAAGCATTGAATTAATGAGATAAAGGTCAATCTTTTCTTATTTCTCCAAAGTCATTTAATTGATCTTTCAGACAAAGGAAATTCAATAAAAACCGATTTAAAAATGGCTGAGATATTTGCTTGCAGAGTCAAAATTTGAAATTTCAATCGTTTTTTTCTCATTCTGAGGTGATGACCTTGTTTCAAGGAAATACGTTGTACTGAGAAAATCTAAGTTTTTTGATATATCTCAATAATTTAGATGTCATTATAACGGGAATTGTTTTTAACATACTCTCCGTGAAAAATATTACCGTACAAGCTTTCGTATACCGTTAACAAATGACTTTTCATACAAAACAATATCGTACTAAGAACATCTATAGTTTTCGAAATATCACAATAATTTTTATGTTAAAGTAACGCAAATTTTTCAAAATTTGCTATTTGCAAGAAATTTCAACAACACAATATATTTTCACACTTGTGAAAATTGTTATGAAAATATATTTTACATAAGAAATTGCTTATTGTAGAGTATCCATAAGAGATGGCAAAAAAAAAATTCAAGTTCTTGTTGCACATATTATCAATGTCTAAAATTTGCTCTTACAACATTCGGTTTTCCATCTCTTAAAGATTTGCTTTTATTTAATAAATGCACTTTTAACGCTCATATTTCAGGTGGAAGGTCTCTATTCTAAAATGCAATTATACTGTGCAGCTGATATCTCATTTACTATTCTACTCTTCCTAGCCCTAAGATTCCTTACTAAAATTGGTATAAGCTTTCAACGTTAATATTTCAGGTCAGATGTCATCAATTGACAATCTAACTTGATTCGGCAAATCAATGGTGCCGTATCTTTCGAATGAGATACTTTTCATAAACCTTATTCTAAAATAAATATCAAAAAAGTGTGCGACAACATTTGATGTTTGCGACAATATATAAGATAAGCGAGCAAATATTATGGTTCATTTATCTGAATTACATGAGGCAATCCAATTTTATTAAAAAAAAAATGTATAGAAATTGCCACGCCCTTTGTTTTATTTTAAAATCTGATATCTATATTTACTGCTCAAACTCGCAGTTTCTCGATCCTCCATAAAGTCCTTATAAGAAATTCTTATATCAAAATCTTAAATTATTGGGCGGTGGGCGCGTCATGTTTCTAATTTTGATCGTTTTCATATAAAACTATTTAATCATCAATAGAATTAAGCCGCCTACGAATTATTGCCACCAATTTGAATTCTTGAACCATAGCGCAATCCTAGCTGGCTTTATTAGTTTGGCAAACATTTTCTCGCCTACTGACTTCATTGTAAAAATCACCTAAAGCAAAAAGAAATTCACCACAAGCACTTCAGGGAATAGTTAAAGCACCCTACATGCAGGCCACCCACCCACTTTACTTCAGCGGTTCATAACGGATAAATCTTTAATCACTTGCGTTCATCTAAATGGCAAGAAAATAACAAAAAGACAAGAAACAAAAAAGCAAAAAAAAAACTGAGTTGCAAAGATTTCAAAAAGAAAAAATAAGGTAAAGAAAAAAAAGAAGCTCCAAAACAAGAAGAAGGAAAGCGACAAAATATTGCCGCAGCAGAAAGAAACTGATGAAAATGAGCAAAAATTCATAATATTCATGAGTTGGTTTAATGAAGTGCCAATGGCAATAAAAATGTTTCATTATGGAAATCCGAACGGCAACATAGAGAGAAACGCCGCAAAACAACACAACGGACAACCTACGCGTTGTCCACACTAGCAGCGCCATCTCGCTGCAACCGAACACAATAAAAAAAAAATAAAAACATCACAACAATAAAGTTCTTGCCAAACTAACCTCAGGGCAATTATCGCTTTTTATCTGTTGATAATTTTTCACTTTCACAAGATGGCAGCGCATCCGCATCCGACAGCCACATGCTGCTGCTTGACTGACAAAGTTGCTGGCGTCGTCTCACGCTCTTTATAAAGACCGTTTTTGAGAAGAAAAAAAATGAAATAAGGAACTAGCTGCATTTGCTTTCTTCTACCCTCAACCATAACATCAGCCACCAAAGATGAATGTTATGCAGTGACTTCCTTCGACCAACACGACAACCACTTTGAATATGTTAATTTTTACCAAGATAAGAAATGCAAAAAAGTTTCTCAAAAACTTTTTGTGCAAATGAAATGAAATGCGTTTTTAATATGCTCCAGCTTTGGCTAAATATACAGCCTTCTTCAACCAGGACGCTCTATGCGCGATGGTCCTTAGCAGCTAGGCTAATTAGTGCCAGCGTTGAGATAAACACTGCGCGAATAAGTGAGCGGTTAGGGTACAACAAAAACTCTATACGTTGCCGTCAAAAGTTTCATGCACATAATAAATGATTAATTGTACCTTAATGCAAAAATATTTTTTTTGATTATTTTTTTCCAGAAAAACTGAAAGAAATTTTCGCTATAGACAACAAAGGTTGCTAGTTTGTTTTTAGTAGGGAAATGTCTGGCATAATGACAGCTTTAACTTTTGACGATTATGTTTGGGTAATGCTTAGAAGTTTTAAAAAAATTTTAATGTAATTCATTGCATCAGTGAAATACGCTACAGAAAAGTGTTGTCTTTAATGTGGTCAAAACAAATGTTCACCTCAAATCTTCAATGAAAAAAGAAAAAAAAAAACTAGTAAGGAATTATTGTTATGATGACATCACGGTGGCCGAAATTTGTAGTTTTTTTAACGAATTACCTAGTATCGAGTTCATAGTAAAGATTCAAAATTGTTTGCAAAAATTGAAGCCTTTGGAATTTAGGAGATTTTTCAGTTTTCATAAAGTCACTTTGTATGGGAGGTAGACATGGTCTTATTCGATTTTTGTGCAAAATTTGAAGTCATAAGAAAATTTTTTGTGCAATTGAAAGAGATTTTACCGTTTTGGTAGTCACTAAGTATAGCAGGTAGGCGTGGTTTTCATCTAATTTGACTCTTTTACAAACTTGTTTTGTATTTTTTCTGTATATAATTTAGTAAATTTAATAAGATTTAGTAAGATATAAAAAATTATTTTTAGAATATAATTTTTTATATCTTACAAAATAAAAAATTATTTTTAGAATATAATTTTTTATATCTTCCGGTCAATCAACTTACTGGCCTTCTGCCCCACAAAAGATACCTGATCTCATGGGTTTTGCAATGTATTACAACATTGATCGACAATCAATTACAGTGGAAACCAGCTTTGATTTATCTTCTGATCACTCCCCGGTGATATTAAATCTGATAAGTGGTGATAAAAGGAATAAGCAAAAACTCCTTTTAGCTATCAGGCGACTACAGGAATAACTAAATTCTGAGTTTAGAATAAAACTTAAAGCTTTGTACGCAACAGTTAACTCCAACAGAAGCAACCAATTTTTCCTTATGGAAGGTCAATAAAAACATAACAATTCCAAAAGAATGTAAAGCGCCTTTACGAGCAAAAATTGGGAGATGGGCGAGGAGTGATGAAGAAAAAGCATTTGCCTTTGCTGAGCACTTAAAATCTGTATTTCAGCCGAATCCATCCAGTAACAATTTTGAGATTCCTACCTTGCCTACTCAAGCGAAAGCCCACTAAATGTAAAAGTCGAAGATATTGACGGAATTATTAAAACACAACTTAATACTAAGAAAGCACCAGGGTATGATCTTAATTATTACTTCAAAAATGAGTCTCCAAGTATTGCTATTAAAATATTATCACAAATATTTAATGCAATATTGAGGATCCCAATGTCTTGGAAAGTTTCATTGATAACTATGATTCCAAAACCTTGAAAAGACCCAACCCAAACAACCTCTTACAGACCAATATATTTGTTTCCTATACTTTCAAAACTATATGAAAAGTTACTGCTAACAAAGTCACATATGGAACGAACAAAAATTTTCCCAAGCCACCAATGCGGCTTTCGAAAAAAACTTGGTACTATAGAGCAAGTGCACCGTATTACAAATGAAATAAGGAAAGCCTTTGAAGAAAAAAAAATACTGCTCTGCGATTTTCTTAGATGTTGCTCAGGCATTTTAGGGTCTGGCATGAAGGTATGATATACAAAATAAAACTTTTGTTACCTGCTTACTGCCATAAAATTCTAAAATCATTGTTATGTGATAGAAAGTTTAGCGCAAAATGTAAAAACTTTGCTACATATAACTTTCCAATCATAGCTGGAGTTCATCAAGGTAGCGTTTCCACAGGGATCTACCAACTAGCAATCGATTGGTCACTTCAACATTTGCGGTTTGCTGATGATACAGCCATCAAACCCTATAGTTGCATTGCAGGACATAAATGAACATCTAGAAACGCTGGAAACATGATTGCAAAACTGAAGAGTAAGAATCAATGAACTGAAAAGTAGGCACGTTACATTTACTTTGCGGTCTGAAACATATCCTACGGCTATGCTCAATCAAATACCTATTCCTCAAGAGAATAACGTGACCTATCTGGGTGTTCATCTTGATAGATGGTTAACCTGGCGAAAGCATATTGACTCCAAGAAAACTCAAATTAAGCTAAAGGCTCTTAAGTTAATCTGGCTACTTAACAGGAGTTCAAGGCTCCAATTGTAACATAAGGTGTTGCTATGCAATACTGTAATGAAACCAATTTTGACATACGGAGCACGGCTTTGGGGCCAGTTCATCTAATGTTGAGCTAATACAGCGTTCACAATCGAAAACTCTACGAAAAATTGTGAATGCACCATGTGGTTTGTATGTATGTGTGTACGCATTGTGGTTTGTAAAGAATGAAAATATCCACAAAGACCTTAATGTTCCTTTAGTTCAAAGTAGTCTTAGTGCACTCAATCAAAAAGACAAAGAGCGACTTCAACACTATCCGAATTTTTTGTCAAAAAAGCTTGCTCAAACCACTAACACCACACGCCTCAAAAGACTGGATTTACCGTCGTACTTGATTATCAAGACCGAGGCCACGCACGCCTGGCTTGACATATGCAGGAGCTTGGCCTCGTCCGTCTTGCCTTACATATGTGAGCAATGCTCTAATCCTTTCACATAAAAATATACAGCTAATAGAACAGAACATGATTATCCAGAGCGAGACCACGCCCGTCTCTCAAGGCATATGCTGGAGCTAGGCCACGTCCGTCTAGCCCATATCTATATCTTTATGTGAGCACAGCTCTAATCAATTAGAGCACAGCTCTATCAAGTGCTCTTACAAGATATGCAAAGATTTATACTTATGTCAAATAATAACAAAAATTACAATTAGTATTGGTCTATATTTGGTAACTATACATTCGTTCCTAGCACTGCTTATGAATTTGTATATATTTATTTTTAGGTTAGGATTTGATGAATGATTGTTAGTTTCTAAGAGAAAGATTCAATAAATAATAATAAGAAAAGTTAAAAAAAATATATTGGATTTCGTGATGATAGCTTTAAAACCACGGCTGTTATAGTGATTGATCTTTTCTAGACTTTAATTAATCTTTTTTGATTTTTAATTAATTTTTTAGAATTTAAAATTAAATTTCAACAGATCTTTCTAGAAAATCAAATAAAATTTCTGGATTTCTATTGACCTTTTCCGAAATTCAATTGTTCTTTTCTGAATTTCAATTGATCTGTTTTGAATTTCGAATGAAATTTCTAATTTAAACTGATCTTTCCTGAATTTAAAATAAAATTTCTGAATTTAAATTGATCTTTTCTGATTATTAAATTTTTTTTTCCGAACTTGAATTGATTTCTTTTTTATTTCAAATATAATTTTTAGTTGCAATTGATCTGTTTTTAATATGGAACGAAATTTCTGAACTTCAATTTAATTCTAGAATTTCAAATGAAATTTCTGAATTTCATCTGATCTTTTTTGAGGGCAACTGATCTTTTCTGAATTGCAATTAATCTTTTTTTTATTTCCATTGATATTTTCTGAACTTCAAATGGAATTTCCCAATTTAATTTATCTCTTTAGAATTTCAAATGACATTTCTGAATTTCAAATGATCTTTTCTGTATTTCGATTAAAATGTCGGAATTTAAGTTCATTATTTCTGAATTTCAATTGATCTTTTCTGAATTTCAGTTGATTGATACTTAATTTAAATGATCTTTCTTGAATTTCAAATTAAATTCTTGAATTTCAATGGTTCCATTTTAAATTTTATATGGAATTTCTAAACATCAATTGATCTGTTCTGAATTTCAATTGATTTGTTCCGAATTTCAGTTGATATTTTATTAATTTTACTTGATCTTTTTTGAATTCCAAAAGAAATTTCAATTGATCTTTCTTGATCGGATCTGTTTTAAGGCAATTGATTGAAACGTTATCAATTACCAGGGGAATCATTTTGTAAAACAGTTTAACCCTCAAATCTAAACCCTTATGGTCCAAATTGACTCCACAATTCTCTCTCCAAAATGGGCCGTAGGATAAAAAATGGTGTACGCCATTAAATTTAGTGTCTTCGAATTATGCTCAAATATTATGTCTCAAGCTTGGTTGATTTTAGGACACGCACAGTGTAATTATACCAGGGGAAGTGACTAAAAATTATGGTAAATAATCATGTCCCTTCGTCGCCAAGTACAAAGCAGCTTTATGCATCAGCTTCAGCCAAAGCTTCCACTATAAACGCGGCCTTAGGCCTTAGATTTAGGAAAGTTCAGCACAAAAGGTACCCAAAAAGAACGCAAGAACAACGAAAACTATGTAAACACACGCAATAGCATACGCAAGTGCCATGGTACAAAGAACTACAGATAAAGTATTCCCGGCGCAACTAACAATATTTACTGCGCACCTCGTCATTGGTGCTGGTCAAATGTGACACTTGATGAATACATTCAAAAGAAAATGTCAAAAAAAGACGGAGATAGCAAAATGAAAATCAACAAACAGTCAAAATTCTGTCAAGCACATCAAGCAACGTAGCCGCTTTTTATGTAAATCGGTAAAAGGGGAAAAACACCCCTGCAAAATATGCAAATTTTTTTTCACAAACAGTACTAAAAAATATATTTACTTGATTTTGGACATGCGCTTTATTTAACAATATTTATTTCATTTCAGTTAAACAAGTTTTCATAAGAAAATTTAGGCATTTTAAAATCTTTACACCCTATGAATAAATCGTGACTACGTTGCAACCACTGAGCAACTTGCACGCCACAGCAAAGATGGCGGACATGCGTAATACTTTATCTGTAGTTCTTTGCATCATGCGCAAGTGCATACAACTGAAAAGCACCACAAAACGAAACAACAACGCAACAATGGTTTAAACTTCAGCACAAAAAAATCCAACAAATAAAACAAAATCAACGAAAATATTGTTAACAGGCAAAATAAACAAGTGCCGAATAGCATTTTAAAAATGATCTACAACAAAGCATAAAAAACAAAATTATTTTTCTGTGTGAGCAAGGGAGATAGAGATATAAGCGCCGAAAAGCATTTGAAAATCAGCTTTATGCTGGCACTATGAACACTTTGAGCTTTTTCCATATGATTACACACAAAGCGTTTTTCAGCTAAACCTCTCGGCTAAGCTAAAAGCGTTTACTATGAACTAAGGGTATATTTTGTTGTATGTCGTACTAATTCAAATGACTGAAGAAAAAGACAGTTGCCTGAAGAAAATTAATTTTTTAAAACTAGTTATTATTAAATTTTGCCTCACAAAATAAAAACAAAAGCTTTTATAGTAGTGATATTACCAGTGGCGGATTAACCTTAGGGAGCAAGTGGGTAAGTGCACAGCGGCAAATTTTTAGGGGAGGTAAAATTTGACAAAAACAATAGAATATTTTGTTTTTTTTTTGCTTATTTCATAAAATTTCAGAAATCTTTGTGATACCCATGCAAGCGCACACTAGCTTACTGCACCGCTAAAGACAAACCGCTAAAGAAAACTGAGAAGTTTATACTTAAAATCTCATCGCCTCTGTGGTGCAGTGCGCTAGTGCGCGCTTGCACGGGTATCACAAAAATTTCTGATGAAGCCTTTAGCAGGGCCGAAATTGCAATAAAATCAGCTAGTGATTTTTTCCTTTTCATATTGAAAAAACGTTGTTGTTGTTTCTTTGGAAAGATTCTTTATAACAATTAATTGCTCTAACTTTAACCTAAAGTTCAATAAACTATCAAACAACTAGAATTTGTATTTAAAATCAAGTATGATTTAAACTATCAAACATTTAGAATTTGTATTTAAATCATATAAAATCAACGTTATAAATAACAAGGTCCTTTAGAAAAAACTTTAAATTACAAGTTTTTTAATTAAAAAGTAGTTTAAGAATTACTAACATTTTCATTAGTAGATAAGCTGTGTTCAACATTTGCTCTAATTATTTTCGTATCCTGAAAAACTAGTCTTAAGCAACAAAACTAATTCTTAATATATAAAGTGATGTCTTTGAAAGCAAAAATTCAAAATCTTAAGGTATAACATATTAGTTACTAATTATAATAGTCGCCCATCATACCTTCGTCCCAAAATACATTGTACCGATTCTCAATTGACTTCATCTGCTGGTGAAATCTTTCCCAATGTTCGTCACTGTCGTCGCCGAGATTATTCGGAAAAAATTCAAATGGGAGTACAGAAAGTGAATTTTCAAAAACATATTTACTTCCATTTTTCATAGTTTCTGAGCAAATCGTTGACGATTCAGTTTTATTGTTCCCGAGGAAAATTAAAACACTCATTCTAAAAGAATCCCATGCGGCTGCTTCAACTGGTGACAATAGTTCTGCAAATTGAAGATCATTCAACATCTTTTTTATTTGGCGTCTAACGAAGACACATTATTTTATCTTGGCATCAGAAAGATTTGGGAAAATCGTTTACAAATATGTGAATCATTCGCCTTATTTGTCGATTGCCTATAAAAAAAGTTTCATATGACCAGGTTTAATGTGCAGCGCTTGGAGAATTATGTTTTCCTTTTTGACAAGTAGAAGGTTTTTGACATTGCTCTCTCCACCTATAGATTCAATTCCTTCTGGCAAATCCTTTTTGTAGTAGTGGTTGGTGTTCACGTGCTCGACTGTCACACTTGCAAAGAAAACAGCAGTATTTTGTGAAGCTACAAAAACACGAAAAATCCTCAAAAATTTAATTTATCTCGCCGAAACTAACTGTAGAATCAAAAAATAATGTAGGGAATTTTATTACCTTTAATTCGATTCAAAATCAATATCTCGAAAACGGAGCGACAGAAAAAAAAGAATGACATTTTTAGAAGCACCGATCGATTTTACATTAGAAATATATAGTGGCATTCATTTTACATTCTGGCTGTAAACAGTGTTATTTTTAAAGCGAACTCATATTTTATCTATCCGATACAATTTCTAAAAATATTGTCAAAAATATGTTTTTTCGTGGGGTTGTGTCATTATTATTAATTATTTTTTTTTTTAGTGTTGGCATTGTAGTCTAGCCAACAGCGGCAAATTTTGTTAATCCGACCCAGGATATTACTTATAAAATTTACGAGGTAATAGCAAACTCGTTACAAGAACAGCACTAGTGAAATACAACAAGCAGTAAACATACCAAACGAAATCGTATTGTCGTAAATTAGTTCTATGTGGAAGGCAACAACAAAAATTTTACAACTGTTGTGAAAAAATATCACAATACAACAATACGACAGCTTGTGAGACCCCCAAATGTATTTTATTTAAAAGAAAAATTGCCCCATATAAAAACAACTAAAGCATAGTTAGTTGCCAACAACAAAAATTCTAAAGAATTCTTTTCTGTAGAGAATATGTCAAAAATAATAAAAGCTAAAAATTCAAACAGAAACAAAGCATCAGATAAGAGTCAAACTTTTGTATTTTTGTAAATTTTTTTGTACGAATCTAATGCAAATCAAGAATAACTCTGTGGGTTTTGTGAAACGATTAAAAAAAATCTAAAGTGACTGCAAAATTACTGGTTTTGAAATAAACGACTTAATAATAAACAAAATTTTCCAAGGATGTCACTAGGCATAGTTCTCTTGAAAATTTTTCGATAGCAAGAAATGAGCAAAATAAAATTGCAGAAAAATTAAGAATGATGATTTTTTAGCGAAATCAGGCTTCAAACAGATTTTACCGCGGGATTGAAAAACAGTTAAAACTGGAACTAAACATATTCCACTCACCATACAAATGCTAAAATACGATACACACAAAAATCAACGTTCGATATCGTAACTGGTATTGGACTTTTTTTTCACAAGCTAATGCCACCCTTCTACAGAAGAAGTGTTCAGGAAGAAGACGCTCTTGGTGCTGATGCACCTACGGGACGTTACCAATGGTTTACCGTGACCGTTCTCTGTTTTGTCAATCTCATTAACTACATGGATCGATTCACTATTGCAAGTGTGCTCACGGACATTCAAGTGGACTTCGATATCAGCGACGATTATGCTGGCCTGCTGCAAACTGCTTTTGTACTCTCCTACATGATATGTGCACCTGTATTCGGGTATTTTGGCGATCGTTACTCTCGGCGTTGGCTCATGGCGGTGGGTATTTGTCTCTGGTCCACAACAACATTACTCGGTTCGTTTATGTACAGTTTCGGTTGGTTCATCACATTTCGTGCCAGTGTTGGTATTGGAGAGGCCTCCTACAGTACCATAGCACCGACAACCATATCGGATTTATTTGTAAACAAAATGCGTTCAAAAATATTGGCCGTGTTCTATTTTGCCATACCGGTGGGATCAGGCTTAGGCTATATAGTTGGCTCTCAGACGGCGCTCATGGCTGGGAACTGGCGCTGGGCCTTGCGTGTAACACCTATTTTAGGTATTGTGTCCGTTGTGCTGATCTTGCTGACCAAAGATCCAAAACGTGGTGCAAGCGAAGGTTTATACAATCTGACAGCAACCAGCTACACTGAAGACATCAAAGATTTGGTCAAAAATCGCTCCTTTATGCTATCAACAGCAGGCTTTACCTGTCTGTCTTTTGTTACCGGTGCTTTTACCTGGTGGGCACCAAAATTTATGCATCTAGGCTTTAGTGTGCAGCCTGATAGCAAGAATATCACTTTGGATGACGTTGCATTTAAATTTGGCGCCATTACCATGATTACGGGCATGATTGGCGTACCGTTGGGCTCAGTTCTGTCGCAAGCTTCAATTAATCGCTTTCCCAAAGCTGATCCTTTGTTATGTGCCCTAGGCCTATTTACAAGTGTCCCACTCCTCACTGGTGCCATAATAATAGTTTCGAAATATATGATCGGCACATATATGTTGATATTTTTTGGTCAATTGGCTTTAAACATAAATTGGGCTATAATTGCAGACATATTGTTATATGTAGTTGTGCCCACAAGACGGTCAACAGCCGAGGCATTCCAAATTTTACTCACCCATGCTTTAGGTGATGCTATCAGCCCCTATCTAATAGGTTTGCTGTCTGAGGTCTTTAAGGAATATCTTCGTGCAACGAAAGACGAAACAAATATATTGAATCATATTGAAAATGCATTACGGAGCTACTCAAAACAAGCTAGTCAGCTACAAACAAGAAGTGTAGTGGATCAACATACAATCCCGATCAAATTTAAGGCTTTGCAATATGCTCTCTTCTCCACTGGCTTTGCTGGGGTATTGGGTGGTATTTTCTTTCTAATCACAGCTGTCTATATTGTAAAAGATAGACAGAGAGCTACTGTTGCTCCTTCTGAAGGAAATTTAGTTGTGCCAAAAAATCCAGCCAGCGACACTCACAAGTCTTAAGCGATGGTAGCAGCTCAACAAAGACGAAAGCAATACGAGTACATTGCATAAGTAGTAATGATAAGGAATGTAAATAAAAACTATTTTAGAAATTTATTCAATTTTGGAAAAAAAAATCGTCAGATTTTTAAAAAAAATTTAGGTATATGTATAATGATTCTATCTTATTTTGGAAATCTAAAAAAATATATTTACAAAGATTTTGAATTTAAAACATGAAGTTTTTTTTTACTAGGTGATCTTTGACCTGAAAGGAGAGGGATGTATTTATTAAGAGGAATTGATTGAAACCATACGTGAATTATTGATTAGGAAAAATAACCATGAAAGACAAATTGAATTGCTTTTAACGGAGGCTAGTGTTATGCCTTAACCTTGCTTGCCAAGCATATCCAGTCCTTAGTTGTTCCTGTCCTTTAATTCCACATTATCCACAATTTAGTTGTAAACTATCTGTTTTTGCTTAGAAGTGATCAAAAAAACAGTGTGCTCGCAGTAGTAAAAATGCTCTGAAAAAATCAGTTTTTTTGCTATCCTGAAAAATACAACCATTTTTGTAGGCGCAGCGACGATATATACAAAAATTTCTCCTAGTGTCCCTGCAAACATTTGGAAGACATTGGAAGAGGAGTTAATTTTGTGAAGCACTTACGATTCGCAAAAGAGTTCTTTGAAAGATGGATCGCTTTTTTACAGCCCAAGCGATGAATGCGCGATTCAAGAGAAATTTTTAAAATCTTCTTTCATTTATTCCGGCGATCGTTGGGAAATGGATCGCTTTTCGATCGCCCAAGCGATTAATGCGCGATTCAAGAAAAATCTTTAATCTTTTACTCTTATATCTTCCTTCCTTTACTCCGGCGATCGTTGGAAGAAGGAGTTTTTAAACATTTTCAAAATCATTCGTTGGAATATGAAATTGATGAAGCAGGCTTTGAAAAAGTCTAAAAATTATTTATTTAAATATTCTGTTCCCAATTAAACAACTTGTAACATTCAACAAAGACGTTTAGCAACAAATTGCTGAGGAACCGTAAAAACTATTCGTAAAAGCACTCTTGTTGGCGAATCGCTTATCAGCCCTTGTGCCGATTCATGTGCGACTCTACCCTCGAATCGCTAAGAAATTCTCTTGGCAATTCGTTTGAGACTCTTTCCGAATTGCCAAAGACCTCTCTCGGCTATGCGTTAGCGACTCCTCCCAGCGAATCGCTAAAGAGGTGATTCGTTTGCCTATATCCCCGGCTTTTATTGCTTTTATTTAATTGCTTTTATTGCTTCAGCTGCTTACAGTAGGCGATACCCGGATGACTCCCAAATGAGCTCGCCGGTGATTGCCTCATCTTCCAAGCAATTCGTTGAAGATTCTGAGGCGATTGAAAATGTTTAAAATAAATTTTAAAATGACAAGTACAATTGCAAAGAAACATTTTTTTGTAGACTTGAGTTGTTTGTTCTGGCAGCACTGTTAATCCTTTTTTCAAGGTTTGAGGGAATCTCCTATAATTTTAAGCTATATTGATATACTATAAAATATGTTAATTACATTTATTGCCAACATAATTTTGTGAACACTGTTAACAATAATTCTCAATAAAATTAAAATCGCAAACACAAGGTAATCGACTGCAAGTTGCGCTCATAAACATTTCTTTTGAAAGTTAAAAATATGCAAAAAATGAAGTAAAATCCAAAACACAAAATGACATTAAAATCGCTGTAAAAATGGCAAATATGAAGATATAAACTTGAGATGAGGAATACAAAATTTTAGAAACTTTCGCAAACATCATCTAAATCGAACTGAAATCGGGCCTAGCACAAAATTAAAATTTACAATTTTACTTTTCAAATCTTACATTCGATATATTTTTCTTTAAATTCTGGTGTTTGGAAAAAAAAAACTAGGTCGAACATGAAAAGCGGATCAGCAATATATCCAGTTTAATTGCATAAAAAACGAAATACCAGTTCTAAAATTGATAGCGAAAATGAGTTATTTTAATAAAAAAATCGTACCTATTACATACATATTTCCCAACCATTATATTCCTGGAAGTCAAGAAATATGCTTGTTAGTGAGTCGTTCTGCTGAGCCGTTACGACAAACTAAAATATAAACTTTACTCGATTTTTCATTATCTAAAGACTTAAAATTAATTGGCTCCATTTGGTTCAAAAAAAAAAAAAAAAAAAAAAAAAAAATAGACACCAAGTCTTACAAGCTCATCAACGCGTCATTAACAATCCAACACAAAAACTTTATCTAATTAGCGAAATTTCAACAAAACGTCAAAATTACGATAGAAGTGGCAAAGAAAAAGTTACAAATAAGTTCTAAGATGAACAAGAATAAAAAACAAGCTCGTCACACTGAGTGATGGTACGTTCATTGCCTGATATTGCCTGTTACTCTTGTTGTTGTGTGTAAACAACACTTTACCAAAAAGTTTTTGGCTTCTTATAAAATTATTAAAAACTTTTTTAATAAGCAGCAAAAAATTAAGATGAACAACGACTCACAATGGTTTGGTTGGCGTTGAATGAAGAGAAAGGGTTGACTCGAGTGCAGGTTGAGTTCTTGACTTGGTATGGATTTGCAGTGAAGTAATGGAATATCCTGCGTAACGTTGAGCTGCTGATGAGTTGCTGTTTGCTTAGCAGCTCAAAATTTCCAAAACTTAATTAATGAGTTTTTTGCATTGAAGTCTGCTTTTTGTTGTTTTAATTCCCATTCTTAGCTGAAGATAAAAGAGTATTACTGCGCTGTGTTTGAGCTGATAAACATGTTGGCAAACATTTGCAGATGTATAAAAACAAAAAAGGTTGTCGAAAATGTTGACACAATAATGATGAATGCGTGGGGAAGTGTATTTAGTACACTCTTATCTCATTTAATTTTTTTATTTTGAAATGTCGTCCTTAAAATTTTTTTCATATCTGATTTTTTCTCTAATAGGATTAAAATACTTAAAAGTTTGGGTGCAAAACTATCGATAGTACTATCGACACTATCGATGGTAAAAAATAAACAATCGAAAGTGGTTATCTGAAGCCTTCCAGTAACACAATTGATATTTTTTTAGTTAACTAATAATAAAAAACTAAAAAAAAGTCATGAAACCATTGCTGCAATGCAGTGGCGGATTAAGGCATTCTGCTGCCACAATAGGTTAGAAAAATCCGGATGCCTTCCGATGAAGACTCACATAGACCAATTCTGGTCCTTAGTGGTGCCAGTTACGAACAAAGGAACCTGTGTGTTTTAGTGAAGTCTTTAAAGATTTGTGTTGAATTCGCAAACCTTATGAGGGATTCCAGAGATACTCTAGCTAAATCTTTTAGTGACAGGAAAGTCGATGAGCCTAGGTATTTGAATCTCGATCTAAGAAGAGGCTTAGTAGTAGGGGCATGTGCATAATAAGTGCTCCAGGGTCTCCACTGTGCCTGGTTCCTTTCACTTCCTGCTTGCACTTGTCATCCGTGGAGATGTTCAGCTTCCTCGTGTGGGCTGCCGCCATGCAGTGACCAGTAAGCTTACCCACTAGTGTCCTGCAATCTCTGCGCGAGCTTGCCAAGATGAACAGAATTCGTTTCACGCATTGTGCATTACATATGATTTTCAAAATTTTGCAAGATGTCGTATCTCTCTATCAACGATTCATCGCTTGTATGGATCTTTTTTCTAGGTTCCTGTACATTTCTTTTAGTAGAGAAAGTACATGTTCTGTGAATTCTGATCCCAACCCAACGCCCTCCTTTCCTAAAACGTCTTCCATCTCGTTCCCCTCAATGCGCTGATGGCTAGCCCGAGAAACAATTGGTGTCCGTACCAAACTACTCAGGCACAAAAGTCCAGAGTATCGGACTCAATTTTATTTTTAAAAGCGAAGTGTCAATAAAGTAGCTGATTTGTATCAAAACTGGCCTGAGTCGTTACTATAATGCACCCGAAACTTACCCAACAAGTATCTTGAAAGTACCTGAAATAGTACCGTAGTAAGTCTGTATTATGTCAATAAAGTGATCAAAAACGAGCGACTATATTCGGACACAATAAATTGACGAGTGCCCGAATCGGTCTTCGTTCGTACATTGTGCCTGCCCAAGGTGTTCCAGATATAGCACTTCTTTCGGTGCAGTGGTCGGACATTTACCGACACGGGCATCGGATATATACTAGGTACTTTATTGACACAAAATATGAAATTGTTTCTCGGGTAGAGATCCAGTAGATGCACATTCTCTTTGAAGTGCATCTAGTGCATCTCTGCCAGCCAGGATGCTTTTGGACTTGATAGTAGCAGTGCGCATGGATTTGATCGCTGCTTGGCTGTCGACGAAAATGTTGATATAGGAGTGGTATGTGTCCGTGCCGAGGGCTATCTCTGCAGCCTTCCTTGCTGCTGTGGTTCGGCAGTTTGTATGGTAGCCTTATACTAGGCTTTGCACAAAACACAGCCGCACCTACCACCGTAGACATTTTGGAGCCGTCTGTAAATATGTTGACAGCCTGCTACTAAGTAGATCCTCGTCGATTGTACAACGACCAAAAGCACATTTTTCCAGCCACCGTGAAGCGTTGTGTCGTGAGGCGTTGCGTGTATGTCCAGGGGGTTCATACTTAGAATGGTTTCAAGCACTTTAGTTGGAGTTGATTTCAGTGCCCCCGTAATGCATAGTGCTGCCTGCCGCACCGTTTTCTCCAAGTGCCTGAGGTATGCTGATTTGTTCAGAGCCAAACACCACACAATAATTCCATAGAGTAGAATAGCACGAACTATCGTTAAATAGATCCAGTGCATCAGAGAGAACGAGAGACCCCAGGTGCTGCCTAGCATCTTCTTAGATGTGTACAGCGCAATGGTGGCTTCCCTTTCTTCTACATTGTCTGTCCATGTCAGCTTTCTGTTCAGGACTACTCCTCGATATTAGGTGTGAGTTTTCGGTATGAGCAGTATGTCGTTTAATGTTGGTGTTATCCACTGTGGTTTCTTGTACCTTTTCGTGAACAGAACCAGATCTGTTTTCTCTGTGCTAATACTGATATCGACTGAATTTGACCATCTAAGTACCTCTTTGAGTGTGCTCTCCATTATGAAGTTTACTGCTTATAAACATTTCCCTAATTAATTATACTTAATAACATCTGTATAGGCTGTTATCTTCGGGACTCTACCTGCGAACTTTTTGAGTAGTCGACGATAAGATTTCATAGTCGGGATGAGAGGACCCTTTTCAAGGGTGTCCCACTGCGAGTTCCATTTCCATGAATTTGGTGTCCACCTCAGCTCAAACTATTCTTCAGCTTAGAAACTTGTTTAACCATAGGTTTATAGCTGGTGGTGCCTCTATTGCACGTAACCCACTAAGGATCGCGGTAGCTGTTACATTGTTGAATGCACCTGAGATGTCGAGAAAAGCACTCATTCTTTTTGGTGGAGGACTTTTTCTATGAGTACTATTAGGGAGTGTAGTGCCGTTTCAACCGATTTCCTATTCGTATATGCGTGTTGGTTGGTTGATAACTGGATTGCATTATTTCTTAGGTTAAATTTCTAGTTAATATTTCAAGTCAAGTCAATTAGTTTCTCGAGCGTTTTGAGTAAAAAGGAGGTTCAACTTATTGGACTCAACTCAACTCTTCAACTTTTTCGGATACAGATGACTACTCTTAATTGCTTTCAGTAGGAATACAACCCTCGCTGTCCTCCACGTAACAGGTACATAACTTAGCCTATAAAACATCCGTTAAATATGTTCTTCAGCCATGGGACGACTCATGATTTGGCCGTTTGCAGCATGGCAGGAACTATACCGTCTGGTCCCGGAGATTTGTGTTCCGAGAATGAGTTTATAGCTCATAGGACTCCGACCGAATTTATTATGTCATTTTGAACCTGTAGCAGGTTTGTCCAGTGCCTTCATATTGCGATAGAATAGAATTAGTAAATTGCCTTGCTTGGTGAAATAAATAAATAAATAAATAAATAATGTTTGGAGCTTCATAACTTCAGCTGAACTGGAGCTGAAACTTCAGAACTAGAGTTTTCCGTTCACTGACCATTCATTGTCTTTGCATAGCTGGTTCTGAATGCAGTACTGCTTTGAAAGTAGTTTCTTGTGCCTTGCTGTGTCCGTACTTTTTTCTATGCTTGAGCAAAAGTTTTTCCAATAGTGCCTGTTTGCTCTGCGCACGTTTGTTTTAAAAAGGTTGGATTCTGCATTTGTATTCCTCCAAAATTTCCTCTTGGTCAGCTATTTTAGCTAGTTTGAAGAAATTCTTTAGGAAGCGTCATTGCTCTGTAAGATCCGGACTTCACCATTCTGGTTTGATCTTACGCTTCGTTTGCGTGGGCTTACAAGAGGAGTGATAGGCCTTGAGAAGATGGACCGAGAGAATCTTCTGGGACCTCTTAATGCCTTTTTCCGTATTAGTATGTTTGGGAAATAATAACTTAGTCTCAATGATTTTTCTGAAGCGGTTCGAGTTAGTATTTCTGGGGTTTCTGAATATATTTTGAGCTAGAGTGTAGTTAAAACTTATATTGAAGCTAATATAATTGTAGTTTGACAAGGAATGCTGTTATAGAAACCTACAATCTGTGACCAGAGTGTTGTTATCAAAGGATCGCGTTAGGTCTAACACATTCGACAAAGTGGGGCCTACATTAGTTAGCTCTTTGCCAATTTTAGGTACACTAAGTTTATGTTGTAAAATAAAGTTAAGTAGATACACCTCGATCATTGATGTCTGGGCTGACCCACACTGGGTGATGTGCATTGGCATCTGATCGGATGAGCCTTTGAACATCTTCCGGTTGATGGCGTTGTTGTGCGCTATGTAGCATGAAGCAACGAAGATCGGCTCATCCGCGTCATCCTCTAGCGCCACGACAGTGAGATTGTCAGTGCTGTAATGAGACATGAAATAGAAAAGATGCCTTCCCTTATAAGGATGGCTGTTCTTGTTCTACTTACGGTTGTTGCGGTTGTTGCGTGAAAACGTGTTGAAGTAATGTGACTTTAGGCCAGATACCGCGTTTCTCAAGGCTATCCACGGCTCCTGCAGTAAAGTCACATCGTTGCTTCCTTCCTCTAATACGAGAAGGAGTTCTGCGCTGGCAAACTTTTCGTTTTTATGCAGATTTATCTGGTGGACCCACAATCGCATTAGGTTTAAGGTTCATCACCCGCATTTTTTAAGCTGAGTTCTTGAGCAACGTAAGTCACGGCTTTAAGTCCGAGATCCTTTTCCACCTCTCCGGACTCTAGTGAGTTGGTGTTGTCATCTTTGTGGTGGCGCTTTTTGAGGTGCAGATACACACTTCCAACGCCCCATGCCATCTTCCCGTAATACGTGTAGAGAATATCCTCTGCCTTCTTGTTGATTTGGAGGATGTGGTGTTGTCCTCCTTACTACCAGGCAGTGGATCAGCAGCCTTCAACACCCTCCAGTCAGGATTTTGCTGTTGGAGCAGCTTCAGAATGGACTCCTGTGGCACTACCCTTGGGAAGAGCACCTTCGCTTTGGTACCGACTGGATACTAGTCCTGTCTAATACCTCCAGGTGGGCACCCTCCCATAAGCCTTGGAGTGTCGGAGCTACTGCTTTCACCCAGTGCAGGGTTGGATCATCATTGCATTTCAGAATCTTTACCCCATTGAGCCAGCCTGTTAAATCTAAAGTGGGCATGGGAGCATCAGGTTGATTTTCTAACCTCGCAAAACATCATCTCGAGAATCAGTGCTACGATAAAGTGTCGGTTAGATACGTCACTGGCCTTGGCTCTCAACTCATGTTTAGACTGCAGGTTTGTGTTTGCAATCAGTTTTTAACTCTGTCGTTTGCTTGCTGGAGTCCGACTTTCTCACTTTCCGCCGATCTTTGGCGTTTTTGAGCAGCATGCTCTTTTATTCTGTTCGCGAACTGCGAAGTCGTAAGTGCAAAGTTTGGTCTGCTCGTGAAGTGTATGCGGCCCTCTTTCACCTTTTGTTTAGGCCAGGAGAGTGACTCCTCCGCCTTCGTCTGTAGATTTTTAGGGCCGCTTTATAGTTGGCCTTGTCTTTCATCCCCTCCTTTGACTTAGTCTTGGGCCCTTACTTGCGAGAGGGCCTGGAACCTGGAGAGGGGCTTGTCTGGGGAGAGAAGAAGCCTGTCTTTCATCCCCTGCTTTGACTTAGTCTTACGCCCTTTCTTGCGGGAGGGGCTGGAGCCTGGAGAGGGGCTTGTCTGGGGAGAGGAGAAGCCTGTCTTCATGAACTGAGTTTAAACAGTTGAGTTGAGCAAATATATGGTAAGAATTATTTAATTTTTTTTAGAATTCATGAATTATTTTGGCTTAATATTAACATTTTCAAAAAAAATCAAAAATTTTTATTTCACTTTGATATCATTATGAGGAGATATTTCTTTAACCCTAGACTGTTATTGCAAGGGTGAAAGAAAACTTCGTTATCGAGTTTCTAACTCTGCTTTTAATTTTTCTTTGACTTAAGGCAATATGTCAATTCAATTGACCATGCAGGTCAATGGAAATAAATATTTTCATTTCACTCAATAACTTTAATACTGCAGGCAGATATGCGTTTCGTTTAAGTGAAAAAATTGAAGTATTTTCTAATAAAATGTATATTTTAATCACAACTTTTAACATATATATGTACATATATGAATTTCAATAGTCAAAACTAATTTCTATTTGGTCTCAAATAAAATATTCCTCTGAATTCCAAATTCTGATTGTTAAACTAGTTTTCTAAAATAAATTTCATTAAAATAGTAGTTTTTAATCCTTTTTGATAGACAACAAAGCTAAGGACTGAAAGCCACAAAAATAACAAGAATCCGAATATGAGTTAAGAAAAAAGCATAACAAAATTGCAAATGTATATAATTACATTTTTGTAATGAAAACTATTACAGAATTCAACATGTAGTTGAATAAAAAGCACAAAGTTTTAATATGAACATGTATGCGAAAGTTAGTCTGGATGTGTGTGAGTGAGATTTAGTGTAGATGGTTTATTTTAATATTTATATATATAGTATTAAAACTAGAAATTAAGCATCAAAGTAATGGAAATATATTGCTATTTCAACTGCATGTGGCACAAAGTTCATCAATAGCAACAACAATAACAACGTCTACTACAACAACAAAAAGTTGTTATAAAACTAAAATAAACTAGCTCCATTCATGCTATTCATCAAATCCTACGGAAAAACACACAAGAGGAAAATGTTAGTACACGACACTAGATTCTAAAGTAAAATAACATAATCGACAAAGTCACTTAGAGCCAGTTTTTCAGTGCTGATCTATGTTGGTTCAGTGTTGCCAACATGTTTATGTATAATTTCCCACAAACCCAAATTAAAACTTCTTTTTTTACCTTACACAATTTTGAAAATTCTCTAAAATATTTTTCAAACATAACTTTATTTAGGTAAAAAATTTTAGATACAAAAGTTTACTAAAATATTAAAAAGTAAAACAAAAGTTCGAAAACATAAGCATACAATAATTTTTATAACTAAAAGAATTATAGACACTTTTTTTAAAACTTTTTTCTGTGGTTTATCAAAAGTATTTGTTATAAAAAACTATATTCCACATAAATTATTTGAAACCAAGTAGATAAAAATATATGTGTTTTTTTAAAAATTCATAAAAAATATTTGCTTAAAGTAAGAAACAATTGCAAATTTATTTACAATTATAAAGATTTCTCAGTGTTAAATAATATCGAAAGCTACTTGGCAAAACTATTGTCAACACATGAAAAGGTCGGGACAAGAAATAATTATATGATTATTTTGTAACTCTCCAACTCCATGTTAATATAAGCAGTGCACAAACTACTTTGTAAATTAATTTACAATCATAAATCACCAAAATAAGGCCTTTACTACTCAATTTAAAAATTCCCTTTTTATACTACCAAGCAAAATGTTTACCTTTTTCCTTTTTAGTTAAAAAGACGATTGAAAATACCTCAAAAAGGGAAATTACCCTCGAACTGGCATCATTGAATTGATTTATAGTTTTGAGCATGGTATAACTAGAGAAGGTAGATGCATTTCGACTGCGTTCTCTTTCTTATAGCCAAAATTGTCAAATTCAGCTTTTTGCGAATGAGAATAAAAGGAAATCAATGGTCGCATTCAGCGGAGTCAACCGTTGTGTAAAAATTTGCGAAATGGTACAATAATGGGAGTGCTCACTAAAACGTATTAGGTAGCGGACGCCATTTGATCGATTAAAAGATTTTATGCTCCATGAACACAACTGCTGAGTGTTCATTCAACCAACAGATGCTGCTACTGATGCTGTTAAATTAATAAGCATAAAAAGAACGTAGCAAACGTAGAAATAATTAAACAGTTATAAGAATTAAATTAAATAATTTTTAACTTTTCTAACGTTAAAAGTAACAACACATTCAGAGAAAAACAGCGCTCACTAAGATATCACTACCACAACAGTTTTTAACAGTTAACTCCGCTGAATGCGGCCAATTTTAACTTTCTCGTCAGTTTCAGATTTTCTATGAGCTGTCAACTTCGCTTTGAAAGATTCGGTAGTCTGTCTTTCCGAAACGCATCTTCCTTCTCTAGTTATACCATGGTTTTAACTTAGTTTAACCGTACTTCTTTCTATTTAAGAAAAGACTTGAAACACGATTTAACTTTCAATATTGTTTTGACAAATGATTTTTTGACGCAGAAATGCATTAATTTCTCAAAAGAGAAACGTTACATCAAACTAGGGTCGTATCGAAGAACTCCCATGAGGGGGTGGGGGGGATTAGGTAACAAAAATTTTTTATGAATGTTTAAATCAAAAAAATGCTTAGAAAGTGAGTACAAATAATCGTTTAGCTTCAATGTTACAATACAAAAGATAAATTGGTGCCTTAAAGCACTCTTGGGGCTTTAGTGGTAAAAACACAGTCAATTTTTAGTTACTACAGTTTGTTGGGCTTTATTGAAAATATTTTTAATTTATTACAGGTTGAAATGAGAGTTGAAAAACACATTTAGGGTTTTCACAAGGTGTGCTATCATGTCATAATGTCATATTGTCCTAAGATTTTACACTAGTTCAAACATTTTGCCTTCCATATAAAAAAGTACTAATATATTACAGCTCTGAAAGCTATGCTTCAAAACTAAGAAGCTATTTTGATAGCTTTGCAACGACATCAAGACGTGAGGTCATTAAATTATGTAAAAATTCTCTACATTAAGGAGAAACCTCTATAGAATAGAGAAAAATCCATGCCTATGAATTGAAGCCACAGTTTCTTTAAGGGAAGCAGATTTTTTTGAGTGCAATATATATGTATTCGTTGTCACCATATCAATTAAATGGTAAAATAGTCGAATCGTTGCATCTCTGGTTTTTGCTCTAATATGGTAACGGCCCATGAGTCTAATTATAATTTGCGGGCAATCGACTTCAAGATACTGTTTTGATTTCCTATCGTAATGTGATACTATTGTGATTTGATCATGTAAATTTTCTTTTAGCTAAGGTCTTTCCATAAGATATTGCTTATTTGTGCACAATATGCGAATTGCACACATTCTCTTACAAATCCTCTTGTCTCATTTTCTTATATTATTATCCAATGGTAGTTTGCAGTTAGGAATTCTGTTCCCAGACTTTAAATATCTTTAGCGCGCAAGCACACCAACAATGGAACTGTCGTATAAAAATTGTCGAAATACATAATGTGGTTAACAAAGTTGCTTAACGTTTCGGATAAATGGAGAAGAACATTAGCCGAGGTGCCAATACCTGGGTGGCCACCAATATGTAATTTTTTCCTGTTGCACTATAAATTTTGAATCTGCAGGCATATAAAAAAATAACATATATGCCTGCATTTTTTTTTAGTGGGGATTCATCAAAAATAATGTTTATTTGTCAAAACTACTTGCTAAATTCTACATCATAACTTATACTTTAAATCTGTAATCCATCAAAATATTTACAGTGAAAGCTCCCACAGACGGACGCTCTAATAAGCGGACATTTCCTATAACATTCTTGGGAACGATCAATTTATTTTTTTTCATAGAAAATGCTCTCCCATACACGGACTTTCCGATAAACGGACGCGGACACACAAACATGTCTATTTTTGAAAAAAAAACCTCCCATAAGCGGACGCGAAGCTCTAATAAGCGGACAATTTTATCTTTTTTAGATCACAAACATTACAGCTTATTTTTTGTGTTAGTTTTTTAAACAGTTTGACGTGTTTTTTTTTGTACGAATTTACTCTGTATAAGAAATCAGAGTCCAAGAAACTTACTTGCATCGTATTAAATTTTTAAATTTTTGGGATTTTTTCAGTAAAAATACAAAACTCGAAATTTAAAAAAAAAAATACACTTCTAGAAAAAAATTTCATAACGACCAGGTAATTTAATGTAATCGCATAATTTTTTGTGTCTATTTTATTTTCACATTTCAATGAATTTTTTTTCAAATTTGCATTTTTGTGATTTTTTTTTACACAACAAGGAAAAAAAATAGATTTTTTGCGAAAAGTTTAATAGCTGATTTAAAAGAAAAATTAAATAAAAAACGGGGCGCGTACCGATTTTATTAAAATTTTGTAAATAAAAAATTCCACACTTTTTTCCCATACAAATTAGATTTTCAACTTAAAGGTCGCAATTTTGCAGCTTGCTTCTGTTTTGTGAAGGAACAACTTTTTAATACTTTCGAAAGAAAAATAAGGAATATTTAAATTTTAATTTATTTTGTGCTACTTTTGTTTTTTGTCTTTTGAAGAATTAAAATTATTTTGAATTAGAATATCTCAATGCCCCTTTTTTTAATTTGAGTTTTATTTTTTATTCCCATGAGCGGACATCTCTCATATATGGACAAAAAGTAAGTAACCATCGCTTTTAACCGCTTATGCGGACTGTACTTTTTTCATACTCACGTAAAGTGTGCATAATTTCTATTTAGGGACACTGGTATGGTTTCCGATTTCCAATTTTTTGAGTTCGATAAGAAAAATTAACAAGTTTGAACGTTTATATCTTTAGTATTCGAATTTCGGTTATTTACTTTCGTTGTTCTTTAAGGACTTTTTTTTGAAGAATACCTCATCCCGACTCCTACGAAAAGTTGCATTCTATCAAAAAAATTTACACCTGTCAGGTTCTTTGATGTAATTCCATAATTAATTTTGTCTATATTATGCATAGTTTTCCACTTAATTTCATTGAAATACTTCAATATTTAAATGTTTGCAATTTTTGTGGTAGCTAAAATAAATAATACAACTCTCAACACTTGTAAAAAATGTCCTCTAAAAAACTTTGTCATTAAAGTACTCGTAAGCAATAGAAATCATCAAAAAATGCCAGGTTTTTTTATGTATCTCTGAAATTACTAAAGACATAAGTAAAAAATAAAATGTTTACTGAAATGCCAAAGTTTTCCTATAAGAAAAAAGAATCTTGTTGAAAATTTAAACGAATTTTGTTTGAATATGTATAGTTGGTATCTCTAAAGCTACAATAGATGAATTATAATTGTTATACTTATAGTTGAATTATAATTTCAGACATTGAAATATGTAACATTTTTGAATAAAAAAAATGAAATAATAGAACAATGCGATTGAAATTGGTCAACTTATAAAAGATTCAAAGTCAATTTATTAGAAAAAAACAAATGTCAACAGTTTGAAAACTCAAGTTATTGGCGACAAACTAATATTATTTCTGCAATCAGCGCACAAGTTAATATAAAAATGATTATCATATGTCCTGCAACCTTTTCACTGATTCTTTGTGTAATTTTAGTGAATCAAGTCGCTGAAATCAAGTCAAAATTATTTTCATTTCTATGAATACATGTCTGTACTTAAATGATATTGAATTTTCCTACCGTAAACAGGCCTTTCTTAAATATTTTGGGTATTGTTTTTTTTTTTTTTAAATCACACTAAATTGAAATTAAGCGATTATTTTTTAAAGCCTGATTCCTCACCGAAAAAAATGTGCGGAGTTAACCCAAGTTTTTTCATGAGTCAAAAGAGTTTTTGAGAAGTTAAAAACGTTTTGTCACCATAAAACGCAAAATGAATTGCATCAATATTTTTATTGTTGATATAAAACTATTTTTGCTTGATACAACTCATTTTCAAAGCTTGGAGTAAATTAAAAGCAGTTTCAAACTAACTCTGCATCTTCTCCGAACATTTTTCCTTTTAACTCCATTAAAACTTATTGCAACCATCTATGAAGAACGTCTTTGTATTTTAAAGCTGAAACGAAGTTATGTTTAGCACGAAACAGAGTCTGCTCGAGCAAATATTTCCCTTTGTTCGTTTTAATTTGAATGAAGAGAAAGTACTCAAATATTTTAACAAGCAAATCAAGTGTGCTGTAAGAATTAAGTGTTGCATAATGATAAAAAAGGGCCGTTTTTACTATTGCGAGTTATATGTTTGCGTATATCTTTATCGAAGTGAAACTTCTTATGCGGTTATTTGATATAGAGTTTAAAATTATCGTCACGAAAAATTGTGTACACAAACAATGATATTTTGTTGTATGGGGACCCCCAGAAGGGTGGTAGATAGAGTGCTGGTGTGCTTAGAAAAAATGTTCAATGAAAAAATCAGTAGGACCAGACATTAGACCCTCTAACGGTCATAGCTTATATTATAATAAACATTGTTTCATTTTGTGTTTTTTGTATCGGGATCCCCAGACGGGTGGCAGATAGAGAAAAGGTGAGTTAAAAAGAAGTGTTATGGGGGAAAAATTAATAGGACCATCTTATATATTGATCCCCTTAGGGATTATAGATATTTTGATATGAATTATAAAAGCCATTTTTTAATTTTTGGTGTTTTGTATGGGGACTCCCACAATAGATCCCCATAGGTAAATTTTTTCACGTTATCTCGTAAATATCAAATCACGGACATATTCCGCATACATCGCAAACCATTAAGACCAGTATTACTAAATGAAGCACCAACCAATGACATGAAAATATTAAATAAACAGAATATTTTTTATAAAAATTTTGTATTGTATTTCGTTTGAGATTCTATCTCTTTCTTACTCTCTGTTTTTTTACAATAATCTATCTTATTCTTTATATTAAGAAGTTTCCCTTCTGTACTGTACGCACACTATACTGTAATATTATACTAACCTGCGATGTATTTTTCATAGAAAATTTTGGGAAACTAAACAATTTTATTAAATTTGGTATACAAAAGTGGTTTTAATAAAAATCAAGATACATACATTTTCTTAAAGGAATTTATGAGTTTTTTGAACATACTAAAGTCACATATTACAATATTATATTAACGAAACTACATTAAACACTAATAAACAAATTTTTAATGTATGTATCACGACATTTAGGCAACCCTGCTCACTTTACACAAATCGCCTTGAGAATATTCTACCTATTTTTGTACCATATTTAATTATTCCAGCATCAATATATATCGGAATTAAGCATATTAAATTAAATGCCACGCCCATTTTTGCATTAGTATAGGAACGCAACTAACTCATCTTTTAAAAAACTTTCATAAACCTAGCGTTCACCCTGTTGTTTAATCCTTACTACATTTTGATTAATGCTTAAAAAATATCTTTTCCCTCATTCAACGAACAAAAGTACAGCAATCAATTGTAAAATCAATGCAAATATTTATCACTTCTTTCAAATATGTTAAATACAAAAATCCCTTTTTTGAAAAGTTCCCCTTAAAATCAAATATATGAAACACCTTTGAAACAAATTTTGAGAGTTGAGCGCAATTTAAGTTTAAAAGTAAAAAAAGTTTTGTTTTATAAGAAATTATAGAGATTCAAAATTGCCAAATCGTGGATAAGCTGCTCTGTGAGTATGGAGAAGAGATTCTGTTTTCGGCGTTAGCCATGTATTTAATTTCCTTTGTATTCAATTGAAATAAGAAATAAATAAAAATAATTAAACACAAAAGAAATTACGGGTTCTTTATTTGAGCCTTTTGTGGGTGAGTTTGTTTATTTTTAAAGCTTAATGCTACATTTAAATGAGTTGATTCTAGTTTTTTTTTGAGTGAACTCAAAATTTAAAAATTCTCAATTTCTCAACCTTAAAACAACTCAAAACGGAGTCAGTAAGACTTTTCAAACAAATTAAATTTTTGAAGTAAATTGAATTGTTGGAATAGTTACAGTCGTGGATGTGGTTTCCATGATGCGCGATGATGAGGATGGCCCCTGAAAATTTTCGGCATATTTGTCCATAATCCAATTTGATGTTTCCGAAGTCAAACTGAGTTCCAAATACGTCGTGGACCACTCGCTGTTTAACAGGATGGTTGCTAAATTCCTCAATGAACACTTGCCTAATTCTTGTTTTTGGGCAATCAATGTCTTCTGGACATGTTGGAGGGAGTCCATCAATATATGTAGATGCCCAAACGGAGTTAAATATAGTTTTTACAGCTTTGGCAAAATACCATTCACGAAAAGAGTTAAATTGACTCCGAATATGGCTTTATTTACTCCGCTTTTTTTTGGTGTAGTTAAGATAATTTTGAAGCACATTAATTAACGACCAAAAGTTGTGGATGGTGCTGGTAGGAAAAGTTTATTGAGAGGATCGTTTTGTAAATTGATTTGACTGAGGCAAAGGCAAAATAATGATTGAATATTTATTTTTTCTAATTCACTAATTACTTTAGAAAGTACAATTATGCATAAATATATCATTAATTTATCAAAAAATTGGTGAAAAAGAGCTGCTGTCTGTAGTTCACGAGGAACTAGTGGTGAAAGCAGTACTAAAAAATAACAATCGAATCGAGACAATTTTATACAATATTAGGATCGAGACAACATTGAAAAATATATAAAAGATAAAAATAAGTTAATAATGAAAAATTAAAATATTATTAAAATTAGAAGAAATAGACATAACATAAATGACATAAAACTAGATAACTTAGTGGCTAGTTAAATAACACAATGGCTTAAACATATGTATAAGTGAATGGTCAAAGATTAGGACTGATTAGAACCTTGACATCATCATAACTTAAATCAAAAAGCCACATTTTAATTCTATTCAGGATATTCGTTTTGTAGCGAATACGTCTTATGTTATTAGGTAATCTGTTAAATAATCGAGGAGCGACTGCTGTATAGTAACTAAAAAACAACTGAAGAGGGTGGGGACGGACTGGAACAAGACACTGAGTGTTTAATTTTTGTATAGCCGGATGTCAAGAAGAAAATTTTCAAAACTTTATAGTAAAATAAGTGTTTCAGAGGCAGAATCTTTAAACTTCTAATCAAGTTAAGACTGCTCTTACGACGAGATTTTTTATAGATCAATCGTATCGCATGTTTTTGGGATATCAAAAGTGGGTTTAATTGGTTATCATGAGTACAACCCCAGCATGATATACCGTATTCTTATTTTGAATGAAAGATTCCATAATAAACACATTTTACCAAATTAAGATTTCCAAATGATAAACAAATGGTTTCAATAGGTAGAAATTCCTAATCGAAGCCACAAGATATTTCTTTAGTGCTTGTGTATGATCATACTAACTCATTCTGAAATCAAGCAACACCCCGAGATATTTGAAAGAATTGACGGAGAATTGAATGGAGAAACATTTAATGGAACAGTCACAATTTACAAAATATGTTTGAACACCAGCAGCAGCAGACATCACTACACTGAAAATATAAATTGTGTATGCGTTCATAAAAAACCAACATGAATTTTGTGTTCACTGATTGTATGTACTCTTACATAATCTCCAGGTAATATACATAGCTTGAGTAAAAAATATACAATTTTGCATATGTAAACAGCTTATGTAAAATACGAGAATAATTTATGTATAATATATACGAGCATAAAAACGTTCACAAATCTGGTGTATACAATATTTATGAACGGAAACACTGTCTTCGAGCATTGAGTTATGGGTTCTGTGCTTTCATACATGATGTCATGTTCTCTAAAATTGTCTTTATGATTATGTTCATGAGATAGGTGTACTCATACATGAGTCTGTGTATAATGCACTGTCTCTATGCAATTGTACATGACCTCAGTACGCTTATACGCAATGTTATGTAAGAGTTAACTATTTCCATGCAAATATTCATACAGATTGTGAAAATTCTTAGGAACCGTTAGTTCGTCGAATACAATTTGCAGCTGCACTCTTACTTTTTTAAATTCTCAGATTATCCCACGAAACATCAACAAATTTTGTATCTTTTTTTTTTTTAAGCGGAGCTGTCCAAATTTATAATTTAGAAAAAACTGTTGATTAAGTGTATTTTTATATAAAGAACCGACATTTTAAATTTGGACGATTGCAGCTCTGCTAAAACAAAAGATACAAAATTTGTTCATATTTCGTGGGATATTCTCAGAATTTCAGCTCCGCTACAGCACATGACACGATAGTAGTTTATATAATATTAGAAAGGTTGATATATTTTCTATAACAAATACAATTTTTTATTTTGTGCTGAGTAGTTTAGATTTTAGATCAATAGTACTAAACACTTGCCCAAATCGTAAAATACAATGTATCTTGAAAATTTTACAATATAGGAGGAAACTGAGTATGGATTTAAAACCAGCGTTTAAAGAACATATAGAAATGATAACAGGTTTACCGGATTCGAAAATTGTAGACTATCCAAACATGTCTGAATATAAGAATACTTTTGACCGCAACTGTACGTGTTCACTAAAGATATTTGTTAAATAAATTCACTGACCATTCATGCTCACCTTGTATTTGTTCATGGAATTCATGAATTGCTGAAACTTATTTCATGAAATATTCTAGTTCCTCTTGTATTTGTACATGGATTGCATGACATTTTTCACTAAGATATGCCTACCTTGTATTTCCACATGGGATTCATGAATTCTTCATATTTATCTCTTGCTGCCCATGTATTTTTACACGGTATTATGAATTTTGTTCAATAAATTCATGATTCGTTCATATTTCCCTTGTATTTGTTCATGACAGCTATGAAATTTTTACTTGATTTGTGTATATTGTACATAAAACCTATGAACTTTGTGCACTAGGCTTATGAAATATTCTTGCTTAAATTTTTTTGCATGTGTATTTTGTACATTGGTTTCCTGAATAGTTCATGTGACTCATATAACCGGTTACTGGACCAAAATACATGAAAGCGATTCACGCTGAGCAAGTAAAAATTCATAATTAATGTGTACTTTTTTGGTTCAGTTTACTGTGATAGAATTTTTTGCAATTACTACAATGGTAGACTATTGCACTAACGTTTTCCACCTTACCCAAGATATTAAAATACATTATCCTTGTGTTGTCACTGATTACCAGTTTATGAATTTTAAAACAGTGACTTAGTATTTCCACGTCATGGTTTATGTCAGCACTTAAATTGACCTGACTGCTTGCAAAAGTACAAGCCTTATCGTCCACAAACGCGTTCACGAAACTTATTAACTTTTGACTAAGCAGTGAATTTATAAATATAAGAAAAGCTATCGGACCAAGCACTGATACCTGAGGTACGCCTAACGAGATGCCTAAAGCAGAACTCAAATGGCTGACGATTTTGACTTTTTGTTGTCTTCCGACAAGATGGGATCTGAAAAACTTGTGCATATTATCTCCGAACCCAAAACAAAAAAATTTATTATTTAAAAAAATTCTGGTTAAAATCAAATTTTAACTAAATTTCAGATTAAAATTTTCCAACATGAATCGTCAGGTTAAGATTACCCAGTGGCGTAAAAAGCAGGCCCGTACAGCCCGCATTACGGGCGGGCGCAACTAATCCAGGGGCGCCCTCAATCCCCTTGATAAAAATGATAAATGAAGTGGAGAACGATGCACAGTGTAAAATAAGCTGCCAAAAATCTAATACATCGGTGTTTGAATTTTCCCAAAATTTTTATAGCTTTCAATAGAAAGTATCTTGGGAAAAAAAATCAAAATGAATTTTTTAATAATAGCAACCGTTTCGATATGACAAGCCGTCAAAGATGCATTTTTTAAAAATAAAATTTTTTTTTGTTATTCACATTTTATTTAATTTTTTTATGTATCAAAATAAAGTGTAACATTTCTTCTGTTTAATAACATTACTATTTTTGATTACATTTTGAACATATGATTTTAGGCTTATCATAAAAGTAAACGCTAAAAGCCCGATACAAATTTTTAAATATTAAATTTTTAAAAGTGTTTAAAAAAGAATTTTGAGAAAGATTGACTATAAGTTTTTCACGAAAATATCATTAGAACTTCGATACAACAAAACAAAAAAAAAATGTCTTGCTAATGTGGAAGATATACAGTTTTTATAGTGACCTATTTAGTTAAAATGTGAGATATATTTGATGTATGGCAGCTGATAACTTTTCAAAATTTCGACTTATTTACAAACACAAAATAACTCAGTTTTTAGAGTTTCCTGGCTGTAATCAAAAAAGCTTACAAATATAAAAAAAAAGTAGTTAACTTCTGTTGGTAGTATTTTGCAAGGGTGAGTTACTAAAATATAATTAATGGGCGTGGCATTCGTCTATAATATTTTCCATTTATTTATTATCACAAAAGAAATTGATGTAGCAAATTGTGTTGTTTTGAGATAAGACTTAATGAAGTTTCAGGCAAAAATGGGTTTCGTTTATATGGGTGGTGGGTGTGGCAAAGACCGGACATGTATAACTTTTTGAATATTTCTTAATTCTTTCAAGAAAGATATTTGTGTCAATTTTTATAGCTCTACGATCACTCCTTCCATTTTTGGCCAAGAATGGGGACTTTACACTGTGCGACGTTTGTCTGTCAGTTAGTCATATTTTGTGACGTTAGAAAATTCTTTAGTTAACAGGCAACGTCAAATACAAAATATTTAAACTTAACATCTTAAACTTATCATTTTACCAATAAAAAATTATTGATCTCATTTATTCAAACTTTAAGTTTGTTTAATTTTTTTAAATAATTAATATGTGTTTTCTTTTTATCTTTTTTGTGATAAAATCTTATAATATTTATTATAAATTACATGAATTTAATTACGAGAATTAGATCAAGTAATTTTTTTAAGAAGGCAACAACAACAACTCTGTATACAGTCAATTACTAAGCTGTTGTTGCCTTCTTAAAGAATTTACTTGATCACAATTTAATAGATCACAAATTAATTAACTATTTTATTATAAATGTTATTATATTTGGTATTATAAAAAGGATTTTATACATTATTGCTTTTTTTAACAATTTCTATTAAAACAAAATATAAATTTATTTATAATATAAGATATTTTTAAAATATAACTGTTGTAATTAATGATGACTATTGAATTAAAAAAGTCTCTTCTTGCTCTTTTTTTTGTCAAGAGTTCACACATTTTTACTCTAAAAGTAAATAGCAGGGGCCTTTAAAAAACCTACGGGCGGGTGCACAAAATATAGTTACGCTACTGAGATTACCACATGCAATTCAGGTCAACTTAACCTGTTTTTGTTGTTAAATGAAACTGACAAATTTAGTTATCTTAACCAAATATTAAGGAGTATTTGTGGTTAAATCGAATTAAATCAGGTTTATTTAACCAAATTCTAGGTTCAAATGTTTTTACTTCAATCACCTACGCGCAAATTTTTGGAATTTTTCAACAATCACATCACGAGAAACAAAATTAAGACTAAAAAAACACCCTTTTTGCTCACAGCAGGGTCCAGAGGGAGAGCTAGAGCAAATGAATCATGGGGCACTTTATTTTTTAGCCCAAATGACCACAGAATTAGATAAAATTGAAAACTTAAAGACGTGTTCATATCACCTACCTTATGCAGAGGTACCCTTTGTTACAAATTCTGCATCACTTTATCAGAATTTGACAGCTGGTAGGTTGTTTTTTTCACCAATTTTTTTCCGATATTTTCTACATGTACTTTTGTATACCAGATACGTCAGGTGAAAGTAATGTAAATCAGGTTGATACGATGTGGTTGACTCTCCTAACCAAATTCGTCAGGTAAAAATAACCTCAATCAGGTAATAGTATTTTTCCCTGAGTGTAATAATAATTCTTGATTCTCCGTGTCAAAAGCTTTAGTAAGCTTTATCTACAAAAACGGCTGCGCTAATCTTTTTTTTATTAAGAGCAGAGTACACATTTGTGCAGAAGTTCAAAGGAGGATCTCCAGTAGTTGGCCCTGTCCTAAAACCGAATTGACAATCATTGAGTAAGTTGTATCTTTCCAAAAAAGATACAATTTTCGACCTTTTAGCTTTTTCAAATATTTTAGAAAAAGTTGGCTACAGCGAAATAGCAGTAGCTACAGGTCAATAGCTGTTCATAGTGGAACGGTCGCCTTTTTTAAAAAGAGGAACGAACAATCTCTGCGATTTTCATATCATTTGAGAAGACAGTAACTTATATTTGCCTTAGATTGAATATCAAATGTTAATACTGCTTTTTACTACACTAAGAACGTTATAAACAAAAAATTTCACTTGATTACATTCTATCCACCCTCCAACCAGAGGCGGATCTGGAAAAAATCTTGGAGGGGGATAAATTGTTTCATATTTCGATTGAGAAAATTTTGTCTATTTACAAATAGACAAATTTTACTTTTTTTAATTGAAATTATCGAATTGCTTAAGAAGCATTTTTCCCAGACACATACACGCACATTTCCGTATTTATTTATTTCTCCCTTTTTCTGGAATCTTAGCGAGAAGTAAATAAAAACTCTAAATTTAACTAATTTTGGTATTAAGGTTGATTTATTCAAATTTTTCACATTTATTCCATTATACAAACATTCCACAATTATATTTTCAAGTATGTGCACTGAAAAAACATAGTACTTTTCAATAAAAAAAAATTTAAGGAATATGAAACTTATTGTTCTGACGTTATGACTATGGTATGGTACACTTTGAAAAATAAATGAGCAATACGAAATGTATACTGATTATTAGTCATTATATAGAGAAAAAATTTTATGACAAAACCATCGCAGCGTTTCTTTTTTGCGGCAAAGTTATCAATAACTTCGTTAATATTTATTTTAATATCTCTATGTATATGCAATATTACGAGTCCATTCAATCGTTCTTGTTGCATAGTTGAACGTAACCATGTTTTTAATCGTCGCAGTGTAGAAAAACTTCGCTCAGCTGTTGCTACACTGATAGTAAGCGTGGCAAAGATAGCAAACGTTTTAAAAATTAGTGGAAAAATGTCATTATAACAAAGAGTAAAAACGGTGTTGATATCATTAACCTTAGTTTCGCTTGCCCATTTACACTGCCAAAGTTGAAGTTCATAAAATAATTGAATTGGAATTAGTTCCTTATTACCGTCACAAAATGGAATTATTATCTTAAAAATGTTAACACTCAAATTGTTTAGCTTTTCATTGTTGTGTTTATCAATTTTGTTTGGCAAGATATTTTGGAAAATTTTTTCGCTGAAACGAGCCTCCATATCAGCAATGATATAATTTATTAATGGTACAAATATGGAAATTCGAAAATAGTCTTCTGGTGTTGAAGCGCTGACATTACTACGATGAACTTGTCTTCCAGCAATACGAGGTATATTAATTGACATACCTAGCCTCTCGTGTAATTCCTGCACATCTGCAAATATTGTCTTAAAACAAGATTCTGCGTTTTCTCTTTTTTTATAAAGCAGTGATCTTAAAGTTAAATTCTCTCATCTTAAGTATGTATTAATGAGCGCTTTAAAACTGACACCTGCGTTCGTAGAGGAATCAAAATACAATCAAAATAATTACAATACCGTTCAATTCAATTTATATGGCTTGTCATGCTTTTACAATCACCTATTCAATTGCATTAAGGAAGGGTACCTTAATGTATCCTTTATGCGATTCTGAAGGCTTTTTTTGAAAGAATACTTCACAAAATGGTCGGAGATATTGATATAAAGTTTTTTATTGTTTACAACAATTATTAAAGTATATAAAAAACATTTTGTCTTGTTTTTTTGTGACGTCATTTGCGTGTAAGTGACGTTTTTATGAAGCGATGCGAGAAGAGTAGGAAGAGTAGGAAGAGTAGGATTTTGCTTGTAGAATAACATGATCTGTAATCACCTGAAAAAAACAAAATATAATAATATATAAAGCAAACACTTACGTCGAGGTAGTGACTTCGCCCTTTTAATTTAATTTAAAAATGAGGCTGAAAATAAAGTTACAGCTCGTTATGTACTCAAATTTACAGCCATTTTTTTAACAATCAATTTTAAGACGATTTATTTTCTTACAAAAAAAATTTTTTTTAAAAAACTCGAAGTCACTACCTCAGCGTAAGTGTTAACTTTACAAGTATACATATTTTATTTTTTTTCAGATGATTACAGATCATGTTATTCTGCAAGCAAAATTGTCCTACTCTTCTCGAATCGCTTCATAAAAACGCCACGTACACGAAAATGACGTCACAAAACAAAACAAAAAACAAAATTTTTTTAAGGACTTTCATATTTGTTGAAATCAACAGGAAAAAAATTTTATCTATATCTATGACAAATTTTATATCTATGACATTTTATATCTAAATTATATATCTATGACAAATTCTTTCGAAAAACGCCTTCAGAATTGCTTATGTATAAATAAAAGTACCCTTAAGCTGTGAGCACAATTATTTACTTCAAAAAATTATTAAAAAGTAAAGCATTTAAAAGTTCTTGGGGGGAAATTACCCCTTTACCTCCTTGTATCCGAGCCTGCCTCCAACTATCACCCATCTGCCGAATCAATACAGTGCTTACATATTTATGCTGATAACTCATCTTAACGTTAAATCAATCTAAAAAACATAAATTAATTTAATTTTCGTTTATTTAAACCAAAATTACTCCAGATTTAAGACAGTACTGATAAAACTAGTATTTTATATTATTATCAACTAAGCATTGTTCCTGAACGTTTTTTTTAAGGTGTAGCGCAGGAATTAGCTTCACCGAACATGTGGATGTGTTTGTTTAAGTGGGTGTGTTTGTGTGCCCATATTCAAAATTTATTTAATTTCGATCTCATGGTTCGTGATGTGTTTGTGTGTGCATGTCTGTTCATGTACAAAACTAACTACAAGGTACATGTGTCCATGTCCTTACGATTCATCACACAAATGACGATGATGACGACTGTGAAACAATACTCTACAACCACACCACTTTTATCCCAAAAAAACCAGCCAACCATTAGTTGAAAGGGCAAAATCAAAAGGCTACGTTGTAACCTCGATCCACACTCATTCTACTCCTCAACTCCCCGTCTTCAGCAATAACAAGAATTCCACTATGAGCTCATCTTTTTTATTTTAACCCCGCCACCTACGTCTCTGTAGTTAACTTAAAGAAAATGAGTTTTCCTCGTGTAACCCTCGGGTGCCCGATCGAAAATTACAATTGAAAGTTAAATGTTATTGGAAACTTTTTTGGTCGCTCAGCTTGGACGGAATTTCATTTCATTTGCAATTCGTTTCGAATAAATTTTGTATTTATTTAATACCGTGTGCAACAGGGATAATGTAAGTGCACACACACGCATACTCACACATGTACACATACTTACATACATGTATACGTACACACGAGAATGCATGCCATTCAAGTGCTTGAAAGAACCTTTGCAAATGGCTGTGGTTGAATATGTATGTGTGTGTGTGTGTGTTTTATTAAAATTGTATTAAATAGCCCTGTTGAATGCGAACTTTAAATTAAAATTCTTGATTTCAAAGCTTTGTCGAAATGCGAATAAGTTAAAGATAATTGGTAGTTTATGCTAGCCAAAAAGTTGTGATATTTTTGGCAATTGTTTTATTTTATAATTTTTTCTTTTTGTTTTTATTAAGGTTGCATCAATGATGTTTAAAAGTTTCTTGTATAAACATAATTAAAGCTCAGAGTACTTCAATATTAGCTTGGAAAATAAGTACATTACATTGCATGGTTTTTTAATAAAAAGATATTGAGTTATACACATTAGCAGAGTTCGCATTTTGATGACCTTAAAAACTGCAAAAATTACCTAAAAAAAATTACAAAAATGACCAACAACTGCAGAAAATGACAAAAAAAAAGCAAACAATTACGTACAAAATAAACAAAAAAATAAAGCTTTCATAATAACACATTACTAAACTTAAAATTTTATCTATATATATTACGCAAACGCAAACTTTGTACTCCGTTAGGCTTTTTAAGTACAAGTCCAATCTTAATAAATTTAGTATGGTTTGGTAGGTTTAGACATGTAGATGTGCAAACTGGACTGTTTATTTCTTAAAAAATTTATATTTTTTAAGTTATAGCGAGCTAAAGTTTGCATATAATTGTTGTTGTTTCTCTTCTTAATTTCAGCAGATGCGTAAAAATATGTGAGGTATTTGGCACCACCGCTATGAAAATGTTATACTTGTAACAGTGGTTTTATCTTATGGCTGAGGTCAGCTCAGCCGTGCCAGGATCGAGTGAAAGATCCACAAACTTTCATCAAATGAGAACGCAGTTGGTGTTGGTTTAATATTATAATATTGTATTTTATTGATATATTCTCCTTAAAAATACTTAATGCAGCGTAACGTCAGCAGTTTGGGTAACAGTGAATGTAAGCGGTCGAATGGTATTCGGTTAATCGGTAAATCGGTGAATCGGTAATCGGTAATTCGGTAGATCGGTATTCGGTAATCGGTAAATCGGTGAATCGGTTATCAGCAATCGGTAATCGGTAAATGGGAAGATCGGTATTCGGTGAATCGGTAATCAGTATTCGGTAGATCGGTATTCGGTAGATCGGTAAATCGGTAAATCGGAAGATCGGTATTCGGTGAGTCGGTGAATCGGTAATCAGTATTCGGTAGATCGGTATTCGGTAGATCGGTATTCGGTCATCGGTAGATCGGTAAATCGGTGAATTGGTGAATCCTGCCAGGGCCCCTAAAGCGAAGATCGGTAATCGGTAGATCGGTGAATCCTGCCAGGGCCCCTAAAGCAAGACTCATTATTAATATTTTTAGAAACAACTAGAGAGAGTCATGGCGGAAAAACCTCTATGAGGTTTGCGCCATGTAAATATATAGTCAATAAGAAAGTTAATATATGCCGGACTGCGTTGGACGAACCAAAGACAGGTTCTCAACGCAAGTGCGACGTCATCAAACGGAGACTCAAAGGGAAGAACCAGCAAGCTGGCTCGCCATCGAGTCCCTGCAACCAAATCAAGCAAATCCCAATTAGAGTATGCCGACTGCGTTGGACGAACCAAAGACTGGTTCTCACAGCAAGTGCGACATCTCAAGCAGAGACTCAAAGGGAAGAACCAGCAAGCTAGCTCGCCATTGAGTCACTGCGACCAAAAATATAGAGTATGCCGACTGCGCTGGACGAACCTCGGACTGGTTCTCACCGCAAGTGCGACATCTCAAGCAGAGACTCAAAGGGAAGAACCAGCAAGCTGGCTCGCCATTGAGTCATTGAGTATAGCTTACCTAAAGCAAGACTGCTTTGGTTGGTTTTGTGTCGCCTTTTTATTCGATATGGACAGAAAACCAGTTGGGAATTATACGTTCAGTTATGTCTTTGGCCTGCCTGGCTATGTATAGATAGGTGGTGTGCGTATTAATTAGTGGCTTCTGCAGTAGTGCGGTTGTGTGTTGTCAATTAGTTTTAATGAGTAGGTATGTAGCGTGTGTTTGTTTCTATGGTCTGGTGTCGTAGTGCGGTTGTGTGTTATTACTGCTTTAATAATAATAAGTAGAAATATTTAAGTAGTACAATATGAATATATATATCGATAATATTTAATATTATAGTTTACATAGTGTATAAAAATATAATATTTGTAACGTCTTTATATTTATAATAATAAGTAGGAATATTTGAGTGATATAATATGAATATATATGTACATCGAAATTATTTAATATTATAGTTTATTTAGTGTATAAAAAGTATATAATATTTGTAACGTCACGTTACATACTGACGAATAATCAATCTTTCATAATTTCACAGCTAAATCCAGTGGTGCCAGGACGGGGAGAGTAAAAATCCACAAATGCGACATAAAAGATGCGTGTAAGTCCGTGTTACCAAATTTATATATATATATTTTTTTTCAATTTAAATCTAACAGCTAATAAAATTACTCAATTGAAGTCATTAATAGTTTTTTACAAATTTTTGTCTATATGATTTTTTTTTATAAAATTTCCATTAAACTTATAAAAGTTACAAACAACGTAAAACATAACTAAAAGTAGAAATAGTAAACAACTATAAATAAAACTTAAAAATATAACATAAAACGAAACTTTTATTTATTTTAAAGGAACATTAGATTTTTTACATCTGTAATCATTATAAATACAGAAACATTGAAATACATTTTACAGGCACTTTGTTTGGGTTTGTTTTAACCCATTAACGACAACGAATGATATGTGTGCGATGAAAGCGTTTTTAAAAAATTCGCAGCTACTGTAAAGCTTTTCGGCGGCATGAAAAAACCCCCCACGAAATAACCCCCAAAAAAAATGAAATAAGCCCCCAAAATTTGGCAACATCTCGGCAACATGGACAGTTGTAATTTTGCGAACCCTTTGATATAGCATCTGCCATTAGCTTCATATCGCATTGACTGCATATTTTGAGATGTTTGCATGGAATAAAAATAATGTTTGGAGCTTCGTCTTTGCAAATTACACACTCATTAGCATTCGCCGGAGCTGGCAGATCGAAATATTCATCTGCAGATTCATCATCAGTAAGCGTTTCTTCTTTAAAAATATTTTCTTCTGGAATCATGTCTGCACATACACCATTTTCATTAAAAACTATGCTTGAAAGAAATTCTGAAACTGTTAAGTTTCCTGCTTCTAATAAAAGCCAAGTTTATTGGCTCACATTTATAGATTTTTTGCCTGCATTTATAAATTTTTTGCCTGTGGCGCTTCATTCTCCATATATAACACTAACTCCAAATAAAAAAGTAGACCTCTTTTTAGAATTAAAGTCTTATTAATTTTTGTCTTTAAATGTGAGTCAATAAACTTAATTGCATTCTCGAAAATTATTTTCAAAAACATTTTTAGAAATATAGACAAAAATGGAACAAGATTTTTTAACTTACAATACCATCATCCAATGGTTTTTGACAGTGGGAAAATTTTTTAAATTGTTGTTCTCATCGCCTGTTCGAAGTCAGTGATAAATATGGCTGGCTTCATGTCAAAGACGTTGCATTTTATGTTCTCCAGCAATGAAATATATATTTCTTCAGTTTTTTCTTGAGCCTTGCAAGATTTATTCCTGCACTCAAATTTAGTTGTACTATTGTACACAGATTTTTTGGCATAGATCATGCGTTGTTCTAAAACATACAACAATTGGCTATTTTTCCTGAACCCACTTATAATTTCAAAGTTCATTTTTTTACTTTAAACTTTCTTTGGACTGCCAAATTATCACGATCTTAACTCGGCGAAATCATCACTTCAACTGATAGCACATATTTATTTTTTTGTGAATGGTAAATGCTAGTTGTAAATATAACGGGACAAATTTACAAATTTTACGTTTTCGTCATAAATTAGAAAATGAAATAATCCCCCAAAAAATACTTTGGGACTTTGTTTCATAATGATTTTTTGGGGGATAATTTCATATGAATTAATCCCCCAATTACAAAAATGAAATAATTCCCAAAAAAAAAAAAGAGAAATAACCCCCAAAAAACGTTGTTGTTGCTCTCTGTACGCATTTTGGGGGTTTATTTAATTTTTTTGGGGGGTTATTTCATGCCGCCAAGCTTTTCCTTTCAACAGTGTTAGAAAGCCAAAAATATGCTTTTTCCATAAAAACTCTAAAATTTATATTTAAAGTTGAAGATTTTATCTCCGTATTTTAAGCACAAATTTAAACATACTTAAGAAGTTAAAAATCGGAAAAATAATCAGAGCTTCTAAAACATAGCTTGGAGTTGCTGTCGTGATTTGATATTGGGCGTTTCTGAGGAGTAATCGTCGTTTGCTGCACTAAATGAATCTGGTAAGTGCTGCTTGCTGAACTGGTGCCTATTGCTGTTGCTGCATTGTTGTCTGTCCTGGAGTTCGTGTTTTATCCTCTGTTCTGGCTTTCTAGCTCTGAAATACATAATTCGAACCAGTGTGAGTTAAAATTGTTATACAAATTTACTTATAATTTGCGATTATTTGCACTTATTGCAATATTGCATCAGAACTGAAAAAAACACAAGAAACTAAGCAATCAGCTGGGAACTGTCAAACTAGGGAATCGTTCGTTCACTCACCACCAATAAAGACTAATGTGAACTCGTCAGACACATGCCCTATTATGACAGGCCTTACCGTGACTTGCAATGTTTCTACGCCTCCAGAAAGGGTTTGCACTAAAGATATGAGTGAGAAACTTTCTATTTCGACTTTGCTTGCTAGTTTTGAACAGAAGTTTAAGAAGCAAAACGAAGTGTTTGAACTACGCCTTTAAAAACATTGTGCGCATATCGCTTCCCAAATCAAAGATGAGCTGGCGATTGTTATAAAAGAGAGTAAGCAAAGGGTTCTGGCTGAGCTACGTCAAACCGTTGCTGAAATACGAAGTGATATACAGTCGATTGCTGGCAGAGTTACGCAATAAGAAGTTTCTCTTGATCTAAGCGCATTAAAAGCGGAAATAAGCACTTTTAAAAAAAGAGCTTGACGAATTTAAGGTGCGGTTTGTTGAACAACAGGGGAATGCTGGGGGAGAAGTCTTACATGCCCAAATGGGTGATGTTGATTGTCTGAAGAAGGAGGTAGACGAGATAACATCTCAACTGGCTAGACAAGATAATATAGCCGTTGCTTGTGATCTTCGTCTGAATGGAATTCCATTTTCTGAAGGTGAAAACCTTTGGGAAATATTAAATAATATATGTTCTACCGTAAACATTACCCTGCCTAAGGTGAAGACTTTGTTACGTCTTAATCAAAAATTAAATCATCGAAATAACAGCAAAGATACAACAATAATTGTCAAATTTGATACGCCCCTTGACAGAAACTTTGTCTTAAGCTCTGTTGCTAAATTTTGACATGAAAGAAATGACTTACTACATCTGAAGCATGCTGGTAAGTTACTGGGTAATGATAATGCGGCATCCGTTGAGATGTTGTCAAGATTGGAGCAATTGTTGAAAGCCTCAATACTGACCATGATCCTGCCGATCCTGGTATAGTTTGTAATTCTCATTGTTTTCTTGACTTCACAAATTAATATTCTTATTTTTAGTCTCAATAATTTTAATGTTGTATTTTTATATGTTACCGCAGCGAAGAAAATTTGTTTTGTCATTAAGCACGCGTTAAGTATGGTTCCTTTTTGATACTCTGTAAACATGTTAAGTTCGTTCAGTTCTGAATTGTTTCGTTCCAAAGATAACAGCTTTAATATGATTAGAATAATCTCCAAACAAAGAACTGGGTTTAAAATTTGCCACCTAAATGCTCAAAGCTTAGTTAACAAAATTGATGAGCTGCGTTACATGTTTGAGGGTGCTGTTAAGGATGCTGTTTGTGTAAGTGAAACATGGTTAAATAATGATATGCCGGATAGTTTGTTTAGTATGAAAGGTTTTAAAATATTTCGAGCAGATAGAGTTGGTCATGCTGGCGGAGTTGCAGTTTTTGTCAAAGAAAATGTTACGTGTAAGATACTCTGCAAGGCGTCTCAAGATAGTGTCATTGAATATGTCTTTGTAGTAGTTTCAAATGGTGATCAAAATTTACTTCTAGGGTTTGTATATCGTCCGAATAGAGCTGTTGATTTGTTACCGTTTTTAAGCGCACTGGAAAATATTGTGCTCTCGTTCGCTGAAATTATTATTGCTGGTGATTTTAATAGTAATCTCCTCGTAGAAAATAATCTAGTCCAAGATATGAATAGCTTAGGTCTTCTACCTGTAAACTCAACAATGCCTACTCACTATACAAAAGCTTCAAATACTGTCCTGGATTTATTCTTTGTCAGCATTAAAATTGGAATCCTTCTCTATGATCAGATATCCGTACCTAATTTTTCAAAGCATGACCTCATTTTTCTAGCTTATGACTTTAGACTCACTGATACTGTTAACAAATTTAGTTGCCGTGACTTCAAAAACATCGACTATGCTCGACTTGAAACTGCTATAATTAATATAAACTGGGAACAAATTTTTCATATTACCTCAGTTGATGATCAAGTTGAATTTTTTCATCGCAATGTTAGTATACTTTATAATGAGTCTGTCCCTATAAAGCATTAAATAACCAATCTTAAGAAACGACCTTGGTTCAACAGAACACCAAACGTCTCAAAACACCAGTATTAAATATAGAGTTTAAAATTCTACGCTCGAGAGTTGTTAAAGAGGTGAAAGCTGCAAAAACTAATTACTATGGTTATAAGTTTAGCTCTGTGGTAAACAGTAAGCAGAAGTGGTGTGAAATACGAAATATTGGCCTGAGTCAAAAATATGTCGGTTTCTGTGATAATATGGACGTTAAATATTTAAATAAAAAATTTGTTTATATACTTATGTTTTTGGTTAGTCATAACGTTTATAGTTACATCAACAATTCTTTAAGCGTCGATTCAAGCTTCAGTTTTTCTTGTGTATGTCAGGCTGATGAACAAAGAAGTATCTTATCCATCAAATCGAACGCAATGGAGTATGATGAAATTAGTCCAATATTTTTAAAAATTTTGCTTCCAAGTGTACTTCCTTACGTAACTCACATCTTTTACACTGTGCTCACAAAGTCAATTTACCCAAAAGAATGGAAGAAAGCTAAAATAATTCCTGTACCTAAATCTCATAATGAGCACAGCCCAATAGGAATACTGTCATTTTTATCCAAAGCGTTAGAACTGTAAATAAGTCAACAAGCCTACTTTCACTTGCACAGAACTGATCTAATAACTGATAGACAATCAGGCTTAAAAGCCAACCATAGTTGCATTACTGCCCTCATTGATGTGTCTGAAGACTTGCGTACTGGTTTAGGTGGTAATGAAATTGGATTCTTAGTTCTCTTGGATCACTCAAAGGCTTTCGACACAATCGACCATGATATTTTAGAGACCAAGCTTCTTAAAATGTTCAATTTTACTTTATCTGCTGTAAATCTTATTGCATCTTATTTCTCCGAAAGATTTCAAGCTGTTTTTGCTAATGATATCTCATCATCTTTTCTTCCCATTAAAAGGGGTGTTCCTCAAGGATCTGTTTTGGGTCCTCTGTTTTTATTTTATTTGTGTTTATTTTTTCCAGCCAGTTTTAAGTGCAGTATTTTAAAGAAAAGTGAAAAATTCCACTTTTTTCCTATAAACATCAAGAAGAAAGTAAATATAATTTAAAAATGCATTAGGTTTGAGTTGACGGCTGCGCTTCGAAATGGAAATTTTCCAACTCCTAATTTATTCTAATTTTTTAAGTTTTTTTTTATTTCTCAACTAACAGGACTCGGACCATTGTACCATATCCGATGTTTTTTCATATTCTAACCCCTGCACCTCTACGCCTAAAGCCCTGAAGAGGACTGCATGGTTTTATGGAAAGGCAAATTGGACTGCGTTAAATAATTTTTATCGCAGCTTCAATTGGAAATTATGTTTCGCTAATAGAAATGTGAATGCCGCGGCTGTCATGGTACAAGAAATTATTTTATTGGGTATGCGGTCTTTCATTCCCAATAAGATGAGAAGCATTAAACCAAAAGACCACTCATGGTTTAATGAGACTTGGTTTAACGAGGATTGCAGTCAGGTCCAAAGAGGAAGCTTTTCAGAATTGGCGTTCTAACAAGAATACTGATACTAAAAGACTTCGCATCGACGCAAGGAATCGCTGTAATGCAATTTTAAAACGCGAAAAGTTTCTGCACGAAGCTCGCATTCGAGAACAGGTTCTTCTCTGCCCCAAAGGGTGCAAAAATTTTTGGTCATTTGTTAAAAGAGTTAAGAACCAGACATCGTCATCGATTCCAGCTCTTTTAAAAGATTACCAAATCTTCACTTACTCGGCTGATAAAGCGAACCTATTGGCTAGATTGTTTGCACAAAATTCCACTCTCTCGGATAGCAATCAGCCACTGCCCTTTGTTGAGGGTGGATCTTCTGCAATGCAGGAGATATACTTTCGAAAGAGAGCAGTTAAAAGGGTCCTTACAAATCTCAACGTAAACAAAGCCTCTGGTCCTGATGGCATACCGCCAATTGAGCTTAAAATGTGTGCTTCTTCGCTGGCTCGGACTTTGCGCAACCTTTTCAACATCTCCTACAGAACAGGAATATTTCCATCTTGTTGGAAGGTGGCAAATGTCCAGCCGGTACCTAAAAAGGGTGATGGCACGAACCCTGCAAACTACCGACCCATTGCGATATACTCTACGCTTTCCAAAGTTATGGAGAGCGTAATAAACTTCAACGTTATGAACTATCTGGAGCACAACCAACTGCTCAGTGACCGTCAATATGGTTTCCGTAGGGCTCGCTCTACTGGTGATCTTATGGCGTTCTTAACCGAAGAATGGAATAAATGTGTCTACTTTTTCGGCGAAAGCAGGGTTGTTGCTCTGGATATTGCAAAAGCGTTCGACCGAGTGTGGCACAAAGCGCTCGTGTCAAAACTTGCTGCATATGGTTTTGGTGGTAACTTTGCTCGATGGATCACGTGTTTTCTCAAGGACAGAACGATTCCAGTCGTAGTTGACGGTATTTCGTCCGAGAAGCACGCCATCAACGCAGGAGTACCGCAGGGTTCAGTTCTATCGCCAACCTTGTTTCTGGTTTTTATCAACGACCTTCTGTCGTTGACGCATAACCCAATACATTCGTTTGCGGACGACAGCAGCATTTGTCATTCATATTCATTCAAAAAACGCCCAAGCTCTATGGAGATTGAAAGAAAAAGGCAAACTATGAATGACACACTCCTTAATTATCTACAAAAAATCTCCGAGTGGGGTCTTGCTAATAGAGTAGAGTTTAATGCAAGCAAGACCCAGTGTTGTCTGTTAACCCACAAGCGAGTGAATTGCCCTTTAGCTCCTCTCAGTATGAATGGTGTGGATCTTGTGGAATAAGCCGCTCTTGACGTTCTGGGCATATCGTTCCAATTTGATCTTCGTTGGAATGATCATATTTTCGATGTGTCGAAAGAAGCGGGCAAGCGCCTAGGTTTTCTAAAACGGTGCAAAAAATATTTCACTTCAGCTGATCTTCGCATGATCTACACCTCATATATTAGGCCGAAAATGGAGTAAAATTCGCACGTTTGGGCAGGGGCTTCAAGATCTTATTTGGAGCTTCTGGACCGAATTCAACGTCGTGCGATATATTTGATAGGAGATGAAAGTATTTCATCCTCTCTCAACTCTCTTGAGCATCGACGTAATGTAGGTTGCCTAAGCCTTCTGTATAGGTATTACCATGGGAAGTGTTCAAGGGAGATACATGGCCTGACGCCACCAGCTCGTGTGTTTCCCAGGTCCACTTGGGCAGCTGTCCAAGCCCACCCCTTTACCATTGCATCGATGCCTAATAGAACCTCGCATTACCGCGAAAATTCGTTCTTTAGTCGCTCGGTTAAGTTGTGGAATAGTCTCCCTGCGAGCGTGTTTCCCGGCAGTTTTGAGCTGTGCAAACATTCAAAACAAATCTTCACCGACACTACTCCATCTATCCACCCTCCAACTAACTATCACCCATCTTCCGAATCAACACAATGCTTACACATTTATAAGCCATACCTTAATTTAATCCTTAAATTATAAAAAACGGCTCATGAATAGCTCTTATAATGTATTCCGCAGAACCTAAATTATAGAGTAATTAACTCTCAAAATTAAAAGGTCGGTGCCAATTTTCTTTCCTCAAGGAAAAATTTTCTTTATAAGTTAAAATTCCCTAGATTATAACTTTTAAACTATTGATTTGGGGGCTAAACTCAGGGTAAACTCAGGGGGCATCCCCTGAGCGTTGGTTCAGTCTATAAAAAAAAAACAGACTTCTTATAAGTGATGATCATATACGTTTACACACTTCACCACACCCAAATCCTTTGAATTTTTTATTAAACTTCAGAGCTTTGGCAAAATGCCAAAGTTAATTTCATTTCAATTTTGATTAGTTGAAAATCTATTCAATAGCTTTAAGAAAAATCTAGGTATGTTTGATTTTGGTGTTTTAACGCCACACGGGCTTACTAGTTTTATATAATTTTTACACATAGCGTTACAAGGTACATTTTTAAGATATTAAAATTAAAAGAACGTTGATTGTCTGGCAAAATGTTTTTGTAAACAGAAAAACTTTTTTCTACTTCTGCACTGACGAGAGGAATATATTTGAAGACATGAGTGGATGAAGGTGTTATGTCGCAAAATTTTAATTTCGAGAAAATTGAGTTCAAGGATTCGCATTTGTACTAAAATATTTACTAAATCAAACTTTGTGTATAAGTTCTTTTCTAAAATAGCTACAAACATGGTTGTTTTAAGGTTTAAAATGGTTTGCACATCTTCATCCATGCACAGAACAGCGAAAATCCGAAAATGCGACATATCACCTCCATCCATTCATGTCTTCATTTAAAAGATTATATGTCAGCGGATGTAAGTTTTTCTTCTTATTTCATAACCTATAGTATTACCATTTTTATCCCCTAACATTTCAGCAATAGAACACACAAATAGAGTTAATAAAAACTAGCATATACTGAGTTTTTATCGAACACTTGTTTCATCTTTCTACATACCTTCTCGTCAGTTTCACCATGCGCAGAGCTTTTTTTTTAACAAAGTCTATAAACAAAGCTACTAATTTTTCGAGATTTAATGTTTTTGATTGAAGGGACTCTTGTTAAAGGAATATGTTAAAAATTTGCAATATTACTTTTTTTAGTACAAAAAAACGAAGATTATTTTTTTAAAATTACACAAAAATGACCTAAAACCCGAAAAATGCTTTAAAAATGAAACATATTCAAAAATGACAATAAAATAACTTAAAAATAGCTTAAAATGACCAAAAAATGCCCTAAATCTAGTAAAAATGCCCAAAAAAACTAAAACCGATAAAAAACGATGAAAAATTATAAAAAAATTACCTAAAAACTTTTCATATTTGGAATCTAGGAAACATGGACATCTAGAAATGGACGTTCCAAATAACCAGTCAATGTCTTAGAAGCAGCAGAAAAAAGATGACATGTCATCGAAATTCTAGCCCTGCACATAAGGTTAGGCTGATTTAGATAAGTTTAAGTGACATGCATTGAAATTTGAAATTTAAATTTAATTTTAAAAATATATTCAGAGGAAACTGTAATACATAGCAATTTTTATTTTTTTATATTATAAGCACTACATGAGCCACTTTTGCTTCAACAAAAGATTCAATAACAATTTTTTCCAAACCAATTCTATTTATTTGTGGCTTATTTTTACTGTATATTAAATCATACAAAAGGAATGCAGAAAATGGTCTAAATAATAAGGGTATTCACGGGCTTTTATTGAGAACTTTCGCATCATTCCAACATCAATCACATTGGAAGCAATTTTGCAACTCTTCTTGGATTACGCTCAAACCTATTACGCGAACGCACAAGCGGTGATGCTAAACAGCTTCGTCTTGTTTTATTTGTTTTCAAACATATGTAGTTGCCACATGGTAAAAACATGGCAAAACATTAAGAAGGTTAAGTTTGTACGTTGATTTTAATAACTTTTTGTGAAATGAGGTGACAATATATTTACTGTTAATTCGACATTTATTTTGAATTGCAACACTAAAGTTCACGCTTTAGTGCAAAAAATATCTTGCATTTTTAATACTCCTTCTAACAAGGCAATAAACAACCTAGAAGGCAGTACAAAGAATAAATATTTTTATACCAAGAGTTCGCATAAATACAATTTTTTCTACGAACAAACGAACAAATGACATACCTCAAAACTTCGTGTTAGAAAACACGATTAAGCTTTAGCTTAATACAGAATATATACACACAGTAAAAAATATGAGCATAAATTTTATACTATTTGGTATACATATAAATCCAAACCAAAAATGTTTTAAAAGTTATACCATCAAATCTTATAAAGTTTGCCAGACCATTTTTCTCGTCGGACCAATCGAAACCACTATATTTTTAAATTTCCCGATTTCGGTGAATTTAATACTTTCAAACCAGAATATATTTTGATTTACACATGATATATATATAAAATTTTTAAATAATATTTGTTTAATGATTTTTATAATATTGAGTGGTATAAAATTTATAAATTATTTGGAATAAAAAAAGTTTATACCACACAAATGTTATAAAAAAGATAAAATTTACCCTCAAATTGTTTACTGTGCAGAATTATACTTATACAGAATAATAAAGTGAAACTGTTGCGTTAACAATGAAATGAAGCTGTCGATTGACAAATTAGATTAGGTCAAATCTCGCTTACTGTTCGGTATTACAGTGTCATAACTGACAAATTTTCGCAATGCCTGATCTTCAATTAGCAGATTCGCTAAAATCGTTTTGCAAATTCTTTCTCACATAAACTTCCTCGCTACTTTAAAAGTAAAGTCTATTTTTTACTTATTTCCCAAAATAAAAATTTTATAAAAATTAATTTTTATTATGTTGACTTTATATGATTTATATGATTTGCACGGGTAATCACAAAGATTTCTGATGACGCTTTTAGCATAGCAGAAATTGTACAATAAAATCAAGCTTGTGATTTTTTCCTTTTCATATTGAAAAAACTTTGTTGTTCTTGTTGTTTCTTTGGAAAAATTCGTTAGAACAATTAATTGTTCTAACTTTGACCAACAATTTAAGCTCAATAAACGATTTTAAACTATCAAACAACTAGAATTTGTATTTAAAATCAAGTATGATTTAAACTATCAAACATTTAGAATTTGTATTTAAATCATATAAAGTCAACATAATAAATATAGAGGTCATTAAGAAAAAACTTTAATTAATTTTTATAAAATAATTTTTATAAAAATTATGTATTAACTTACATATATATTAAACGATTGCACGCATTGTTGTTTTGAACTATTTCTTTTTTTAACGGTTTCATTTATTTAGTTTTTTCTTGCTTTACACTTGCTTTCGAACCATATTCTTTGCAAATTTAGGGTTAACAATTCTAGGGAGTTCTATACAGAAACCATATAACTGAAAATAAATCAACGCAAGCATACTTTTTAGCATAACTTTAAAATAATTTCTTCATTTTAAATTGTTTCATAGTTTTCTGATATTAAGGGCAGGTTCTCATGAAGCTCCACCAAGAAACTCAATTTTATTTTTGTTTTATTTTTAGATAGCTTATGATGTGTAGCATATGTTCCCAAATCGATTTGGCAGATAACAATTGCATAAAAACTTTATCGCATACGAAAGGATTCCATATGTCCATAAACGCACACGAAACAATCGTTAACCAAATCTTAAAACGCGTTTGCTGAAAAAATCATGATTTACAAACTGGTCTCCACGATATCTGAAGAACTGTTCTATGGTTGGATTTGGACTTTTTTATTTTAAAGAAAATAAAATTAATTGGATCCCAATCCTAAATTTAGATAATAGTGGCCGGTTTTGTTTCTTTTAGAGAATTTTAAAGAACGAAAAATGTGAAAAAACCGCTACTTAAAATTCAAATGTCCACCGTTTTGGTTATTTTCCACTATTAGTTGATATAGGTTTAAGCTGCAATAAATACAATATATTTTTTATTTTTGATGTTTTTTTATATCAGATGACATGAACGTGTTGTGGGATGGAGACCGTTTGGGTACCTTTTTTTTCAACGTGACGGCATAATGACACTTCATATTACACTTTTATGCAACAAAAAATATTTTCCTATACTTTAAGAATCAATAAATAACTGTCAAAAACTCAAGGTGTTGTTCATTAACTTCCTTCTATGAAAAAAAAAAAAAAAATCAAGAACATCATAGTATTTTTGGACATCTAGAGGTCCTAGAGAATATGCCCTTACATAATATTTTGCATATTTTAAGTACTTAATTTATGTTTTATATTCAAGTCAATGCTATTTGCGCTCGTAAATAACCTTTATAACTGCATATTATTTGAGCTGGGTAAAGAGAAAAATATCCATCTAACATCTCAATTTCATGCCAAACCTGACCCCCATTTATTAACACTAGGTGGTACCACTTACATTTAACAAAACAAAAAAAAATGGTAACAATACTCAAGCCAGGCAAAAACGAAAACCTCCCGCATTCAATGAAGTCCATAAATCATTTGTGAAAAACTTGCAAAAATGCAGCAAATCCTATAAATAATGCAGTGTTTGGTAAAATGTGTGGCTTATGCTGGTGTTGGTGGTGGTAGTGTTGCGAGATATGCTTTAGCAAGAAAACATAAAGAGCAACAACGAAGCTTGACCAGCACAAAAATGCAACAACACGGCGGCTACGATAAAACTTCATTGCTTTGCTTTGGCCACAACTTAACTTGGTTCTAAAATACATACTTAGCGCATGTTAAAATCCACAATTGGCCAAAAGCAAGGAGGCCAATTTAAATGCTTCTACTACCAAGAATATTATTACTACTATTATTATTGTTATTGTTATTATAGTTGTTGTAGTTGTTTTAGCTAGCTATTTTGCACAAATAGTGCGGATCTCTTATTTGCATATGCATAGTTATAAAGCGGCTGAGTTGAGGCAGAACCAGAGTCCCCAGCAAGTTGGCAACTAGCTCCATGGGAATAGTAGTAGCATGAGCCTGGCTTATTTAACTTTAGCAGAAAAAGCACTTTTAAATCATCTACTCCTTTTTCAAAACACTGTGCAAACACTGTTAAGAAGCATTGCCACAGCGCTTGTAACAGGCATAAGCGCTTAACGTATTGCCGCTGTTCCAATTTGAGTTTGATTTCGATTTCTTGCTGTAGAAGCAACATTAGTTTTACTTCATATCGAAAACTAGAGTTTTTTTTACTAGTTCTTTCTTTTTTATTATATTCAGTTTTATTTGTTCAGGGCAAATATGAAATTTATTTAATGTAAGTTGAAAAAAAATACCAGAGCTAGAAAAAAGTCGAATCACCCTTTGGCCTATTAGCAGGAAGAGCCTCTGCTCTGCGATTCCACGCGCTGCTGCTTTAAATATGCCCGCCGGAGTCCATTGTTTGTCTCACTTTGCGCTCGTTGGATGTACTAAAAAAAAAAAAAATTGGTGCTGGTCTCCTTAGCACTCGGGTTGCAGCAGCCGTAGAGTGGAGCGTCAACAAAATTAAGCATTTTGGCCTGTGGTCTTTTCTAAGCCGCTGCCTCAAAGTATGTAAGTTTATCGAAGAGATAGTCCACGACTCACAGTGTAATGCAAGTGGACAAAAAAAAAAAAATGGTAAAAATTTGAAAAACTAAATATCGATGGTTAGCCTCACTAAAGTGACAAAATGGAATTACAATTCTAAAGAATGTATTTCACAACAATCCTGCTCTGAGAATCTGAAGAATCTCTATAAATCTTGAATGATTCTAAATTTTTGAACATGACTGAATTCTTTTAAAAGTAGTTACACACTTAAGGGGAAATATTTTGTCCCGAATCAAAGTCTCCAAAAGTTCACGAGCAGTCCCTTCTTAATTCGGGTTCCTACTGCAACAAAAACAATACGAACAAATATAGGGTAGGTTCCGGATTTCTTTGGAACCAAAAATACGATGAAATTATTTGTGGCTCTCATAAGAGTTATGCAAAATTTTTACGAACAACCCTAATTTTAATAGAATGATTTAAAAAATTTTTATTCGACTTTTATTCAGTAATGCTTATGATTTAACTCCCTAATTAGAGTTCTCTCCTTGATTTGCAGTTTCCTAATCTATAGCATTTTCTGACTTTAAAAGTCCTTACTAAAAGTATGCCGCACAGAAATATTATTAAAGATCCGTAGCTACCATTTGGTAAATTTCTCAATTCTCAAATAGATACCTCATAATTCTATAGGAGAGGATTTATTTTAATTTTAAAACATATCACAGTTCCACTGTCGTTTCATATTTCTACTCCAGTTACAATTACCTTAAACTTCAGGCAAATTTGCCCATCCCTCCTCCGTCTCTCTTTCAAAGTAACCTCAACAATGTTATATCTTAAGTTGGCTCAGAGCAGTTAACATGCAGCGGTGGCAGCATGAAGCCAGCGTGTTGATCTCGACTGCATTTGCTTTACATTGTTATTAACGAAAATAAAATACCCGAGGTTAAGTCGAATCTTGGCCACTGATGCCGCCTGAGTATAAACAGGGTTGCCAAATGGACAGTGTTAAAGAATATTTCTAGCTTCCTTGTTTATTTCTAAAAGTTAATTTATTTCAATTATTGGTAACATATATTAAGAACACAGTAAGAATTATTTATTTACTTAATTATTTTATAAAATTTGTAAAAATATTATAAATCAAGTCCATCGCAACACATTTGTATACTACCTACGTAACTAGAAACCTACGGAACTAGGCATGTCGATCCCCGGATAACGGGGATATTTAGAAGTCCAAGCAAATTAAAAAAAACTTTTTTATACTTTTTAACAAGGAATATTGTAAACATTTTCTTTCTTAATTAATAATACGATGAAGTATTATTGCATATTAAATTATCTCAAACTTAAAGTATACACCTAATGGGCCAATATAATACGCTGCAACCAAAGCAAAACCGGAAGTGTAACTTGGAAGTTTTTGAAAGATATCGCGATGAAGTCGCAGCGTGTGTGTTGAAGTTACGCAACTCATTGACGGTTGCAACTTAGGTTGCAGCAAAATTAAAATTGTTTAATATTTTGGTCGCAGTTGCTGTTTTTTTGCTGAATTGTTGCTGCGTTGCAGCGTGTATGGCTGCAACCATCCCAGCATGTGTGTCAAACGTATTGAAAAAGACGTAATCAGGGGCCGAATTACAGCATCCGTGATCGAGCAAAATTACGAAGACCACGACGAGACAAGTGCCTATCTATCTTGTACAATTCAACTCGATCACGGATGCTGTAATTCGGCCCCGGAAAAGCAAATACTTATTTTCCTTATTTTATTGATTTAAATCTTTATGTGCCTTATATCCATTATTATTCCAAAAAATAACACAAAAATAAAAAAAACGTGTTTAAAAAGTTATTTTAGCATTTTCTTATTTTTTATTCAAAGCGCACGGCTCCAAAGTCGAGGCCTTTCAGAATATATTAACAAAGTTTGGAATTTTAAAATTTTGAAAACATATATGAAAGCTGAGATATTGAAAACACGCACATACAGATTTTCATGCATATCAGAAGAAATTTTGAAACTTAACGCCAGATTTAAAATCGGTAATCCTGAAAATCTGCTAACACCGATATCGGCATATTGAATACGCCATTTTGAATTTGTAAATTTCAAATTTGGGATCAACGACCTTGAAAACACGCATTTATCAGCTCCATACAATGCTTATTAATTTTAATTAAAGACAATATTCTAGTGTAGAGGCCCGAATTTTGGGTGGGTGAAACTGATGGAGTGGGGGTGCTAAAAAAGGGTGCCTCCTTGTTGACATGATTTTAACCATTCTAGTCGCCTGAATAAAATATTCAATAATATTCAATATATTTTCAGATATATGAAAAAATATATGAATATCATATGAAAAAAATATTTTTAATTAGTAATTAGTCTATAGCCCGGGTTAGGGATATAGCGACATGCCCATTTTTCGCGAAACGGCGACTGTTTGAAAAAAAGTAATTTTTTGGCCTTTTTTTCAAAGTTATGATTTTTTAAAAATATGAAAAAATAAAGTTTTTACATAATCCTAATACAGGCCAAGAAGGATACATTAAAAAGGGCCACACAAATTTTAAGTTAATCAGTTCTTTAGAACTTAAATATCATTTCGACCGTGTTGGAAAAAGTAGTTCTGAGAAAACTTGTTTAAAGTTTTTAACTTAAGTTTCAGGCAGTCTAACTACCGACACTAAAATGGCTATAGTTTTTATTATAATAGAGTTTCAAAAAAATCCTTTTAAGGAGATATTCTTGAATATGTAAATTGTTGAAAAATGAAAGTAATTTTTTGATTTTATCAATTTTCTACACTAAAATACTGCCATAACTCGTATTTAATTTAAAAAAAAAACACCAGAAATATAAACTCTTTTGTTTACTGGCACCTGATCATAATTTCACTAATTTATGCTGAACAAATTTTATAAATTCTGATTCCGTCCCAGGAACCTGGGATTTCAAGATCCAATCCCGAAATCCCTAGTAGGGACCATTGATGCCACACATAGGGTTATTCGGTACCTTATCCTAGATGGGGTTCGTAGGATTTTTTTATCGAAAAAAGCAAATAGAAACTGAAACATTTTGTTATATGACAACATTTGAAATTTGGGTGCACTTAGAACAAAAATTGACCTTTAAATTATTAGGAGTTAATAAAATTTTATTTATCAACAACGTACAGGGGAGCATTTCGGACCGAAACGGTTGATTAATTAAAAATATTAATTTTCAGGTACATGCACACTAGACCGGTCGTTATTTTCCAAAAAAGTGTCTGATTTTGAAGTGCCGGGCAGATTTTATTTCCTTTTGGTCTAAAACCATTAAATTTAAAATTTGGGGCTGATCGGATAATATTTAGTGGCCGCGCCCATCATTTATTTCATGTTAATTTCTTATGTCCTTTTTTTGTGAATTTTTACTTTTTTTCAGTTTTTTGGCCATAACTCCTAAACCATACATCCTAGAAGGACGATTTATGCACCAAATTGTTCGTCAAGCCTCTGCCTACAAGAAAAAAAATTCTAAAAATTTATTTCATGTTAATTTTTTATGTGAATATATTTCATGTTTAAATTTTTGGTTGATGGGCGCGGCCACTAAATATTATCCGATCAGCCCCAAATTTTAAATTTAATGGTTTTAGACCAAAAGGAAACAGAATCTGCCCGGCACTTCAAAATTTTTTTTTTAACGACCGGTCTAATGCACACTGATATTTGGTACCCGATGAACGAGCATAAAATTCTGCAACACTAAGGGCCAGTTTTACAGTACGAGTTTAAACTTTAATCAGATTAAACCTAGATTAACTCACCAAAATTGGACGTTTAAACTCAATTTAACTAGATATTTTAGCATTCGTTGAAGTTAAATTGACTTAAATTGTCATATAATATGTTTCGTTTTTGCCTAAGCCTAGCTTAAACGTCCAATTTTGGTGAGTTGACTAGAGTTTAAACTCACACTGAAAAATTGGCCCTAAGAAAACAAATTCATGCAAAATATTGTTTCTTCTTCCCGCAATGCACTTTGAAAGTTGAGGTTTGTTCTTTTGCGTACAGCGAGCACTAATAGTATTTTTTTTTTACATTTCAGTTGCTTATTTGTATATTTAAATCCAAAGCTTAAAATAAAATTTTATAAAGCATATATGCTCAGGTATTCTTAAAATTACTTATTTGTTTTTCTCCATTAAGCTTAAAAATGTGTGTATTTTACTATATATGTAGACATATAGTGGTCAGTAATGTGTGGTATTTCGAAATTGTTATTGTTTTTTAAAAATACTGATATATTTTTAAAACTTAAAGAAAAAAAAAAATTGCGCGCTGTTTGCGCCGTGAAAAGTTAAAGCAGTTTTTAAATATATGATCTGGCAGTCGAAAAATGTATCAATGTGCCGAAACTATTTGTAATAACAAAAGTGATGTACATTTGACTATGTAATTTAGTAAAAGACACATAGCTAATGATTAAATTGTTAATTGATTAAATTGTCTCATTTGGTGGAACGAAATTAAAAGTATACTTTTTTATCGTCGAAGTTCTTACGTCATTTTGTATAAGCGGCAGGTGGAGTTTTCATCTGCTTCAAATTTTTCACTCAGAATGCATATTAAAAATGAAAACTCGTGAGCACAATTTTAAGTACATATGCTAATTTTTGTGGAATTTTAAGAGATTCACTGTTTTTATAAAGCCACTTTGTATGGGAGGTAGACATATGATTTGGTTCATCTCCAAACTTGATCTTTAGCTTTAATATGCAAGCTTTAATACCGAATTTTATTAGGATAGCTTCCAAATTACGGCTGGAATAGTGTCGACTGTTTTTTTTTTATTTTTATTTATTTGAACCCATTTGAACGCAAATTTTAGGATTCAATACTCCACTGTGCGATGTTCCAATTAGTTTTTGCAAGCAAGATTTGGGAGAGAAATTACAAAGAAAGTATATATAAAATATTAAATGTTTGGGGTACAAAAAAATTTATTTACAAACAAAACAAATATAATATGTTTTCAAATATTCCCAGCAGGGAAGCGAGCACTCCATTAGCGCATCTGAAGCGCTCCAAAAAAACAGAAGACCGCTTCATTTTCCTTGTGTATAGCGCGTTTTTTAACATAGTAGAAAATATAAAATCATAGTGAAAGCCGAGCGTTTTTTTCTGCTTGTATTTGATACAATAACAAAGCAAAATCCGAGCGCTTTGTTCTCCTTGTAGTTGGAAGAAAAATGTAGCGAGAACCGGGGGATTTGTTTCCTTTATAGTTCATATCGTCGGCTTTATTCTTATACGACGTAAGTCAAAATTAACTATTTTTCATGAGGCAAAGAAAACTGTATATTATTTGTATGAATTTCATAAGATAATGTATTGTTTCTAAAGTTCTATTTCCCTTTTTTTCATATAAATATTAAAAACTAAAAAAGACATGGATGTAGTTTTGACCAATCTACCTAAACCGCTAATAGACGTCACTTTGCCCAATTTTGATATACATCCTATTAGAAAAAGGGCGACATTATAGAAGGGTACGGATTTTTATGCATTTTATTTGATTTTTCATTTGATGAAGAAAAAACAGAAAGCACACTCTTAAAAAGTTTTGATGAATTTTTACAGTTTTTAAAATTAATTTTTTTAAAATTAATTTTTTAATAATACTTTTTTTTCAAGTGCAACATCGTTACGGAAAGCGCTACAAATATAGCGCTATGCAAACATCACTATTTATAAGGAGAATGAAGCGCTCTTTACGTGCATACAAGTAATGCGCATTGAAATTTTTAGCTGGGTTGTTCCAAACAACTATTTTTTAAACTCCAAAATATTTTGTTTTAAATCAAAAAAGCGCAAAGAGCAACATGCGAAAAATGCCTTTCTTCAAGAAACATTTATTTGTTTTATTTGCTCTCTAATACAAAAGAATAATTGTTTTATTATAGCATTAGTAATAATGTGGTTTAACATTAACCCTTTCAATGACTAGGCTAGAATAATCATGTTATAATTTTTTTGAGTTAATATTCCTATCATTTAAAAAAGTAAATAAGTAAAATAAAACCATACCTTTGATTCTTACCTGCGCTGTTTATCTTTTGTCAGGTTGTCTAATATGTGGATAAAACCATTTAAAAGATGTATTATAATGTACAGGTGTCTAGTAAAATATGTTTGAAAACCGGTTTTATTTGGAAGTAAGAATATAAAGGTAGTGTGAATGAAAAAAAATCATGCTTTTTACACCAACCAATAAAACCACTTTTTTTGCCAAATTTATTACAATTTATTATTTTATAGTACCAAGCGATTTGGTTTAAAAAAAAGTTGCAAAATACAAATAAAAGATATTTCTGAAGTGGCCAATGTAATGGGCAAATTAAATAAAAGGGTTAAGAACATCAAATGATATATGTATTTATAGTACAAAGTGAAATGTAATAAAATTATGAAACAGAATTCTAAATACAGAAAATACTTATTAAATAGAATAGCACCCATTACAACAAAGAAATATGAATAAAAAGGTTTCTATTTTATTACACAGGACTAGTAATAAATTTAATATTACTAGTTTTGCCTGTGGTCGAAATTCGACCGTTTGAAAAGCAGTGAACGAAAATTTACACTAACTTAGCGTATTTTAAGGTGCTTTAGCATAGATTTTTAGCAATAGAAAATTAACACAAACCTTGTCATTCAGTCCGTAGCTTCACTAGAAGAAACGCTTGGCAAAAATTTGTCCAAATAAAGCTTATATCTCCCCCGATTACCTTCTAGAGGAGTAAAATGAATGAGCTGGTTTAATTTTTAATACTACCAGCATTTGTCTTAAACATATTCACCGCTTTTTAGTCAACATTTTGGGACCTCCTCACAAAAAAAAAAATCAATAAATAAACAAAAATTCCGAAAACAGTTAATAACTGTTATTACACGGTTATAATGGTGGATTACTTTTTAGTCCAAACTTAAGTTTAAAGGAATTTTTAATCCAAAACGTACTATTTTTTATCTCAACTTTAGTTTAATTTAGTTGAGTCTCAAACCCACTTTTCTAAAAGAAATTTACTTGCATTCGTAATGATGCAAAATAAGCTTAGCTTTCCTAAAAAACTGAGATGAACGAGTGGATAAGGTGTTGGACCAGCACAACAGAGGACGTGTGTTCAAACCAGGAACTGGAGAGAAGAGTTTTTTATTTTAAGTTGATATTTATATTGCTTTTTTTAAACTTTTGGCGTATTACAAACTAACCTCTTTTGAATTAAAAAAATTTTAAGTTTTCCTTGGATTAAAAAGTAATATTTTTGGTGTTGTCCTACATGTAATCCAAAAAAGTTTAAAATTTAGTCCAAGATTTTTAACCGTTTCTTGGAGGAGTCAAATGCATAAGATTCTGTTTTCATCCTCAACATATCTTTTAACACCTGCCTGTTTCTTGTGGTTTCTCTTATGATTAAGTATTTCCGGAAAGCAAAATTTAATTTTGTATCAACGTTCATATTTCGGACTAATGTTCACCAGTCCAAATTTGTTTCTGCTCATTTTTGCTACAGTACCTTTTGAATGCTATATGATTTGTTTTTTTATGATAAATACTAAAACGTATATTAAAAAAATAAAAAGATTTAGATATAGTGAAATGGTGTGAAAATATATATGAGTAAATCCTATCGTTCGGGCTTCACATTCGTATACATTTTTTCATAAACTTCGCCAATTTTGTTAACAGTTATTTAACCCTTAGACAAACACATGGTTCTGGTCAGGCATATTTCATTTTTGAGCGTTAATTAAACATATTTTTAGTTTAGGTAGATACCTTTATTTCCCGGTAGCCGCCTAAAATATTGTTGGCTTTTTATTAAAAAAAAAAATTCTAAAATATCGTTCCGACAAGAAGAAAACTGAAAAAAAGTCCCCCTCGAACAAACACATATGCTTGGCCAGGATTGTTATACACATTTTGGATTATTTTTCTGCAAATACAATGCAGATTGTTATTTCCAGGTATTTTTATTAATATTTTAGGTTGTTTTTATGTGAATTGAATGCAGATGTTTGCTTTCAGGTAGTTTTTGTGTTCATTTCGTTTGTGATTTTGGTTTTGAGTTCAGTTAATTTATTTTTGAATGCTGAACATACACCATCGACAGTCCGAAATATAAATTTTTTGTGCAGAAACTAAAGTCAAAAGGAATTTGTGTACAATACGCGCTTGCGTACAGGCAGCCTTGCTCAAATAGAACGCAGAACACGCAAACTGCACACCACGAGTATGGGTTGATATGACAAGTGTTGAGCTTGACGCTTTTATTGGGATACTATTGGCTTTTGGTGCCAGTCATAATACTATGCAGCTCTCAAGATTGATGTGGCAAACTGATGCACTTCCAATATTCGGTGCAGCCATTCCAATATTCGGTGCAGTCATAAACACGATTTATTACTTTGATGCGTTGTATTCGATTTGACGATAGTCGTACGTGCACATTTCGTCAACAAACTGACAAAGCTGCTCCCATTCGCGACATATGGAACTTCTTGAATAACAATCTTGTCAGTAATTTTGTACGATACGCATTAATCCTGTGTGCCAAATGCACTAATATTGTGAACCAACAACATTCTAAAGTTGATTATACTTATTTTTCATGCATTCCACAAAATGAGCAAATATTTTTACATTTAGGTAGCTACATATATCAACAAATAAAAAAAGTCTAAAGACAAAAATAATAAACGAGCATACTTAGAACTTCAAAGTTACGGTACCCTTTTGGCCATACAAATACATAAAAACGTATAGGGGTCTGGCCAGGCATATGTGTTTGTTCGAAGATTTCATAATATTTGTTTGACGGGGGGTTAATTAAGATGTATCCGGTTAAAAAGCTCTTCATTTTTTAATTTATGATAACTATAACATCCTGAACCTTACCGTAGTTTACCTAAAATTTGTTATTTTTTGCGTGCATTCGGACGTTACTAAAAAGGAAAGTTCTTGTGAGACTAACCTCCTAATTTTGTAAATCGAAAACGCAAACCAACGACAAGTGAGACACGAGAAGCAATACTTTTTTAAACGAAATTCTGTTGGTTCTAGTGCCTTGCTTGTCGTTGGTTTGCGTTTTCGATTTACAACATTAAGCGGTAACACTCCAACTTAAAATATTTCTGCGAAATAATCGATCGCACCTCGAAAGTCTACAGGAACAACAAAATTGCATATTAAATAAGTTTTAAAGCAAGGCCAACATCTTAGCAAATATCGCATTTTTAAATTCACAGTTAACAATTTTATCTGTTCGGACGTTACGTGTCGGACGTCACACATTTTTGCATTACAGTTTAATTTGGAAATTAAGTAATTATCTAATGAAGCAGTTATGTAATTTAGTAATTAAAAACATATTTAATATATTGTCCTTTCCTTGCCTCAGCCATTTTTTCTTTTTCTTTAGCATTTCAATGTCTTCCATTTTTACTAAAATAAAATAGTCTACGAAAAATTTACTAAACATTTATGGAAAAGAAAATCTACATTTGTGAAACAGTGCTAGCGATTTGATAATCATGGTAAATTAATTTTGGTAATGAATTGGTAAAATGTTTCTCTTATTTAATTTCTTAAAATAATAAGTTTTTAGTAAGTTTTAATTTTTTGGTCATGGTTGACTTTTCTGTGGATTTGCCCATATTTATTATTAGCTTTTGATTGGTAAAAGATATTAAGGCATTGTGAAAGCTGTATTACTTTATAAAATATATAAAAAAATATTTTGAAACAGTTACTTTTCGCCAAAAAAATCCAGGCCCAATGATCCTGATTTTAAATGATAGAAACTGTAAATTGAGTTTTGTTTCGAAACAAGGTAAGTTTTGCTTATAATGATATGTCATATTAAAAAGTGAGAGAAATTAAAATTTTCAAAAAAAAAAAAAAAAATATAAAACGAAAACAACTTCTGACCTATTTTTGAACAAACATTGAATATTTTAGAGGCTTTATTTTTTATAGTGATATAATTAAACTTCCAGTCAAAAAGAATATGAGGGAAATGGATTAGAAAATAGCGGATATATTTGCTTCCAAAATCAAAACATGAAATTTCAAAAGTTTTTTCTCATTCTGAGGCAATGACCTTGCTTTCAGAAAAAAGGTTGTACTAAGAAAATCTTAAGTTTTCAAATAAACGCAATAGTTTTGATGTCAAAATAACGGACATTTTTTTTAACATACTATCTGTAAAAAATATTACCGAAAAATCTTTCGTATGCCGTTATTTTTCTCAATCAGCGACTTTTCACACAAAAAATACATTGAACTGAGAACGTACATAGTTTTCAAGATATCGCAACAATTTTGATGTCAAAATAATGGGAATTTTTCAAAATTCACAATACGTAAAAAATTTTACATGTTCACATGTGTTACATAAAAAATGCTTATTGAAGGGTATCCGTAAGAGATGTAGGGTATTTGACACTTGTTTGAATAAACTCATCGAAATCATATGATTTGAAAGCAAAAGTCATTTAAAAAAATTTTTTTTTATGTCAAACCTGAAACTCTTCCAGTGATTTTGTCTGTTCTATTTGCCTCTTCCTTTTCACTATTCTTCTTTGGATTTCAACAAATTTGCCGAAATGCACCAATGAAATTAATTGTTAGAGTTTTTTTGCAAAGGAATTTTTTATTTTATTGATTTGTGCTTATTAAAGAACATTACTTTGGTTCAAGTATACTCGAAAAAAAACCTGGTAACTCTTCTGCAGTCGTACGTAAACACAGCCATGGCGACCTTATGAAGGAAATTCAGGAAACCAGCGGCTGGATTTTGCTTGTGGTCAAATGCAACGCAAGTGCTTTTGTTGCATTATTTTGGCAAGCTTCTTTTGAGTTCCTCCTCCACTGCCACCAAATTTATATTCATGTTTTATCTTCATCCCTCCCTCCCTTCCACCCTTTCTCCCTTCTTAAAGCACTTTTCTTCTCATTATTTTTATATTCAAACAGAAATTCAGCAGAACAAAGGCCACAAAACCTGCAACTCGTTGGTTTCACCAGCAGCTAAGGATGCGATATGAGCGATGAAAGAAAAAAAAATTAAAAACAACAACAACCAGCCTCAAGCCTGAAGCTATTCTGGATGCGCTGCGAATTTTGCTTGAGGGTAAATAAAATAAATTTTCTCATTATTGTGTGTTCCCGAGCAGAGCACTCACTAAGCAAAATGGAGGCCGAACGAAGGCGAAAGGAGCTAACAACAACAACATGACGACAATGCCAGCTCAGAAGATTGTGCATGATGAGGCAAGCCTGGTGTTGTAGGCAGTGGAGATACGCTGGTGAGGGTGGTGGCAGCTTTTTGGATTTTGCAAGCATACCCTTAAGGCGCTTAAGCTTCAAATGAAGCCAATGCCCAAAACTAAAAAAAAGACACAACCAAAATGAATATACCAACTGATTGTGTGGTTGTATGTTGAGCTTGAAGCCAGCAACAAACAGAGCAGAGCACAATTCAACAGTGAAAAATGTGTTTGGAGCAGAACAGAAAAAGAAATAATAAAGGATCAAAACATATTACAAAACAAAGTCTGCCATTTGTGACCGCAAAAAGCTCAAACGTAATAAACTGTCAGCTGGGGCAAATGTAAGACACATGCGCGCGCGCCCTTTCCCATCGACAATTTTTGGTCACTGACGGATCAAGGCTTGAAGGCGGGTGCTCGTCCGGCCAGCGCATGTTTGTTATAACTATGTGTGTGTGTGTGTTTGTATGTGTGTGAAACGAGGACATGCCGTGGCATTAAAATTTATGCTAAAATAGCGTTTAATCAGTCGATGGAATCATCATCATCATCATCATCATCATCAGCGTTTTGCTCATGGAGCATTTCAAGTGCATTACTTTTACTTTGTGTTTTTATACCCACACCTCTGGCTGCGTTTATCGATGGGGAGTTTTAAGTGTGCCCCGAAACGAGGTTTTTAACGCTTTTGATTGCATTACTTGTTGGTTTATTTCATTTATTTGATTTCTTTTTTTGTTGCTTTCTTTGTACTTCACATCTTTGTGTTAGACGCGTATGATCCATGAATTCGATTTGTTGGAGATTTTCTGCTAAGCGGTATAAAGTTAAGCTGTATAATAGAACGCCCCTCACAAATAACGCGATTTATGACAACAGTGTTCATAATTTGCTCGAGAGAAGGTGGAAAATGAATCAGTTCAAGATGGTAAAGATGGTTAAACTAGCATTTTCTAATGTAATTTGTTTTACTAATATTTGGAGTTTATTAATACCAAAATGTTAAGTGAATATACATACACAAAGAGATGAGATTCTTATGGCCGAGAAATTAATATGGGCGAAAACACTAGTGAGAATTTTGATGCTTATGGGACAGTAAAACGTTGCATGGCAATGAACATGACAGGAAAAACAAGAAAAGATATGAGCAAAATTAGTGATGTTTCTTTAATGGATTCTATGGCCTTCTTGGACATACATCTCTTATTTAATTTAGTATGGGATTCACTTGGGTTTACTGTTAGTTACATAGTCTAAGTTAGTTGGTTAAGTATACTTATTTTATTAAGTATAAAAAAAACATTAGAATTAACAAAACTATTTTTATTTTTCAATGCAATTTAAATTTAGCTTAGTGTATTAATGATTTTTATAGAAATTATGCCTGAAAAATACTTGATATTTACTCCTTAAAGGCATATAAAATAAACAGATAATAAATTGACCATTTAAGCCCTCGAAAGGACTTTGACCGAGCTTCTATTGATGAAATGTGTTGTGCCTGTTATTAAATGTGTGAACACAAATGACCGCGAACTCCACCTACGAGATTTATGTCGACTTCGAAAGGCTTATGTTCTCAAGAAGCTTCACATGGAAATTTTTACTCTTTCAGGTTTGCTGTTGTCTGCAGAGTGGTGGCGGCCAAACAGTATAACATTTCTCTTATATTGACAAAAAGAACTCATACTTTTCCTAAAAATTTAAGAACCTTTTAGTACAATGACTTTTTTATAAAACATCTTCTAAGAATTAGAAAAAATTACATGAGCACTTTTACCGCTGTTTTAAAATATATTTCATTAAAAATTGCATTTGACTATTTTCCATAACAAAAATTCATTTGCAAAAATTCTTCCAGTTTTGCGCAAAAATTGTTTAACTGTTTTTGTCATCAAACAATAAGGGCCCTAATGATTTTTTTTGCGCAATTAATTTTTTTCAAAATTTTATTTTTATATAAATTTCAAGCAATGATATTAATATATGCCCAATATATTCTTTCAATCAAAAGTTATTGCTAAAAATATATTTTTTATACCTTTGACTCTATCTGTATAAATGCAACTAATTTCTTTATTAAAATTCTCTATTCTTTGAGCCCCTACACCTAATTCCCCCTCCCTATTTTTTATTTGATTTTTTCCGCATGGTCCTTTAACTAGTCGTTGTAAGTTTTCATCAATCTTAAGAAATACGTGGAGTCCTGGGATTTTGCTTTCATATCTTTAACTCATTGGAAAAGTTGCCGTGAAGAATGACAAAAAACATTTTACTACCAAAATATCAGTGTATAACCAAACAGTTACAATATTCTATGTTGCTCACTTCATTGACATCATTTTTATGTATCCACTTATATCGAGTATTAAGAGCTGCTTCGATATCCGAGTAGGCTAAATGGTTCGTTTATGAACCAAGAAGTAGTGATTCGGTCTGAAGAAGGATTTTAAGAGGATCTGAAATCTGTAATTTTGAGTTAAATTTTTCTTAAACCGAGTGCTAAATAATTAGGGTGTTCACAGTTCCGTATTATCTGCTCTGTTAAGTTTGCCGTCTGTTAATTTTAAAACATTTAAGCACGTGCTAACATTTATTGTTCTTGTTTTACGTACAAAGTCGAGATACCACTAGTTGCTAAAGTTATCTCACTTCTGCTCATGTCTTTCTTTTGTGTTAAGGTGGCATCACTAATCAGCTGATTTAATTTTGTTGCAAAAAATGAAAGCAGAAAAAGTTAGCGACGTAAGTAAATTTTATTATTTTTAAGGATATAAAACTAAAAAAATGTGCAATTCGTTTAAGGTGAAACATAAGCGCGTACGCAAAGCGCCATATCGGAAATGGAGTGACCAGGAACAGCAGCAACTCGTGTATTTTCTGCGCGACTACAGGCCAATTGAAAAGCCAACAGCCCAAGTTGCGTAAGCGTTTCCTGAATCAAATCGGGAGTGAGCTGGAGTAGACAGTTGTGCGCTGTAAAGTAAAGAACTTGAGGCAGAGCTACATTAAAGCAAAGTCCTGGCACAACTCAACCGGTGCTGTCACAATGCAGGATGGCGCGACAAACGAGGTGGGTTAAAACCTTAAACATTTTATGTCGATTTTACTCAAGTAACTTTTTTCAGATGTGGTGGAAAGGATGTGTCCGCTTTACAGCCAATTGGAGGATATTTTCGGGTACAGGGAGTTTGAGTCCAACGCCTCCATTGTAGACACTGAAGACAGCAATACGCAGGAGTCTATTTGCAATGCAGATGTCTCGCCAAACTTTGCCATAGCTATCGATGAGGAGTCAATTGATGTAGTATCGCCAGAAACCCCACGAGCTACACAAAAAACTGTGCGCAAGGGCATTTACTCACGCACAGCTCTGGCTGACGTGCTTGAGGTACATTCCAGTCTGGTGGAGCTAAAAAAAGGCAAGTTTGAGGCTGACTTAAAAATAAGGAAAAAAGAGCTAGAACTCAAGGAGAAGATGTTTTTGTTTGACAAGGAGAAGTATGCCAGTGAAAAAAAAATAAAGTTGCTTGAATTGGAGATGCGGGAAAGGATTGTTTTGAAAGAAATAGAGATTAAAGAAAGATTAGAGCTCGAAAAGTTAAAAATGCAGGAATAAGAATGAAAAATATAACTTTTGTATGAATATGTTGTGCTGGTTATATCATTTGAAATAAAATAAGTGAATTGCATATGTTTTTATTATTTACAAATTCTGCTAAAGCGGTTCTCCACTCGTTAATATCGTATATTTCGCGTGGATAATCACTGTTAACTGTGAAATCATCTTCTGTGCAGTTGAACTCTTGCAGAATATTGTGCAAAATGCAGCAAGCTAAAATCCAGTTGTAACAGTCTTTATAGATTTTTTCGTAGGACATCCGGAATCGTAGTTCCTTTAAACTGTTAAATCTCTCTTTTAGCTTGCCGAAACAGTTTTCCACTCGGACTCTGCACTTAGAAAAGTATTGATTACATTTTTCTCTCTTTTCTTGGGATAGTTCTCTATTTTGTTGATAAGGTGTGATGACATTACGGCTTAGAGGATATGCAGAGTCTCCAGCTATCCATTGCTTGTCGCAAAAAAAGTTTTCTGGCGCTTGTCCAATTGAAGATTCTGCAAAAATTTTAGCATCATGAACACTTCCTCTGTATCCAATGACGAATTTTTAAAGAATGGTCAGACGCAATTTGCATTTTTATAGAGTACTGCTTTTTTCGAGAAAAAAAAATGAGTCGCTGAATCCGTTGTTAGAATTTGAAAACTATGTATTTTTTTATAATAGGGTTGTCAGCTGTTAACCATATCGATTTTTACAATTCTGACTTCAGATTCAAAATCAGCGACCACTAAAATTATTATATGATGTTTAAAACTCTTAAAAATGCATATTATTAGGTGGCAACCCTATTAAACAAAATTTTTATAATTTTGAAATTCTGACAACGGATTCGGACTCAGCGACCCATTTTTACCTAGTGTTCGCGCCAGCACCGAATACGTAAAAATAAAAATAGGTGGCATCCACCATATTGAATTTTAAAATTCTGAGTTCAGATTCGAAATCTGAACACTGTTAAATAATGTTTAAAACTCTTAAAAATACATTTTGCTAGGTGGCAATACTGTGGTAAAAATTTTGGTGGCAACCCTAACCTCCATCTTAAATTTAAAACTGTGACATTAGATTCGAAATCAAATCCGGTTCCAGAATTTCATAATTACAAGAATTCGCAAAAATAAAAAAAAAACGAGGTGCCAACTCTAACTGCGATCTTGAATTTTAAATTTTGACATCAATTCCGAAATAAGCTACCCCCTAAAACTGCCAACCACGGAGTCCACAGAACCCTTAAAAGTCCTATTACGCTTAAGCTTTCTCTATACAAGCTCAATGAACTTTTTGGATACTTGCTTTAAATTGGGTACTTGCGAGTTTACAAGCTTTTGCCGATCGTTTCAAGCATCGTTTCAACTTTCTGCCCTACAAAGTAAGTCTTAACAAGCCAAGCCAACGAGCAAGCATGAATATGACTTGTATCTGTTTGGATACATACTTGAATTAAAGTACTTTAGTATTAAAGTAAAAGGCTTGAACTTCAAGAAGGCTTGTGCAGTTCTATGATTTATATCATTAAAAACGTATTTTTCAAAATAAAATAGTGTCGGAATAAAATTGCAATATATTTGCTTTTTAGTAAAGAGAAAAATAAGACAACATTTAAATTACATGACTTTCACATAAACTTTTTTTTGAAACGCCATTATTTGTGATATAACTTTCATAGTAAGTAATTAAATTACAAAAAACATGATAACGATTACAGTAACTTTAAGTGTCATTTTCATTGATTACAATTACTGTTATTGCAATCAATAGATTTTTATATTACAATGACAGTAATCGTAATTGTAATATGCGTGTATACCGATTACATTAATTGTAATAAAACTGTTCTTACATTACAATTACAGTAGTCGTTATCGTTAATTTTTAAAGATTACGATTACTGTAAGTGTAATTTTTAAAGATAACGTTAGATATATAGTTAATTTTTAAAGATTATGATTACTGTAATTGTAATTGGAAAGTAATTGTAATCGAAAAATACTCAGCTCTGCATGAAATACATAAATATAAAGTTTATTTTTAAAAATTTAAGCGTATTACAATACCGCTAAGCAAAAAAGCACTGATTTGGCAAAACTCTATACAATGCTAAGGTAAGCAATCTTATAACAACTTGTTGGAATAACATAAAACCGATATTGCTAACTGATTAACATATCGAAAAAAATTCGACAAAAGTGGAAAATCTGCAAGATAATTTTCTAAAATCTGTCAAAAATTGTTGGTGAGAGAAATTAACTCGATTTTTAAAAATGCATGTTAATAAGTTTGTCTATGCATCTACATTCGCAAAGTAACTTTTAAGGGATTTCAACTTAATATGAATAAAATACAAAATAATTTAATGAAATGCAATATGACTTCCAAGAAAACTTGCTATTCTTTTGATTTCATAATACATATGCATCAAATTATAAAAAACTATTACAACAGCTTTAGCAACATTAGCCCAAGAACTTAAGCCAGCCAACAGCATTACGTTACACGAGCAATCCTTTTTTTTCAACAAACAATCGCAACAAGAAAGAAAGACCAACAACATCAAGAGCAACTTAAAAAAAACTACATATGAGGCTTTCCTTTAAACTCAAGGGATATGTTCACAATTTAAAAAATATAAAATCTAGCAGAGCTTTCCTTTAGCCCCCAGCTGCATGGTGCAGTCGAGTATCTATAGAAACCAGAGATGGTGCCTCTTCTGCTGCTCTGCTGCTTTGCTACTTCTTGCATCCGCATAATGCAAGTAGGCAGGCAGTCAGCGCACCAAATGAGGCACATCCTGGTTAGATGCTTTATACTCAACATTTGGTTTTGGTTTCATTAACTTCAGCATCATCTTCAACAGCAGCAACAATTGCAATCGTTGTGGCAACAACGGCGATATAGAAGTTGCTTCGTTATTATTTTCATTTTTGCTGTTGTTGGTGGGATATTATTGGTGTTGTTGTTGTGCCATATCCGCATATCCTGCGACTTCCCAAACTAATTTCGCATTGTGCCTGTTGCCGCCGTCGCCACCGCTTCTTTCCTCAATGCTTTCTCGAATGCAACCGCAGCTTGCGGCAAGCAACAAGAGTAGCAGCGCAGCTAAAAGCATGACTTGGAATCCGCATAAGGCACCAGTGAGCGAACGAAGAAGCTTATCCTGGATGTGGTTGTTGAAGCTTGATTGGGATGTTGTGTTCCGAATGATATGAATACAGCAAGTCATGATGATGGGGGTTGCCCGCCCCCACACCACATATGTGAGCTTTAACAGAGAGAACAGCTTTGTAGGCAGTTGATGTGAGTGTGTGTGTGTGTTTGTGTATTTGTCAGTGTAGTGTGTGCATCGAAGAAGGTGCAGTTTTGTGTGTGTGTGCGTTGGTAAGTTTGTGGTTGTGAATTTGTTTGGTTTTTCGCCCAAGGATTCATTTTCACGTGCGCTTCAAATCCTACGAAAGTATCGCATGTTATACAGATTGTAAGGCAACTTTGAAGCTCATATTCGCTTTCTTGTTGGTGTTGTTGTTGTTGGTTGCTCACTGCTGTGAGCGCTGCAGTTCATTATTACTAAACACACACATATGTATGTACATTTATATGAAGTCCTTTTTTTTAAAGTTTGTAAGTACTTCCTTAGTTTCCTTTTTCATTGCCTGCAGCTGAAAGGAAGAGGTAAAAGTCGTCGGTGTGGTTGAGTGAAGAGATCGCATGTTATAAGTCGAAGTTGGCCACAGTGGCGGCGAGACAAAGTGAGTAGTCGATGTAAAAAAAAAATTACTTTTTGAGACATATATGTACGTATTTTGTTAAAATAATATTTTATTTTAATTTTTTAGTAGATATTTAAAAATTTGTTTTTAAAATTTTCATACATTTTTACGAGCGAATCTTCTCGCTCAACATTTTGTTTTTTTGTTTGCATGATAATCACAAAAATTTACAAATAAACACAATGAAAGTAGTATCGTATGTTAGTGTAGACATAGAATTTATTATTATTATTATTATTATTGACAAAGTTCTTACAATTTATACAAGCCACAGTGAATAATTAAACTTAAAATGAACAGGATTGCATGTCTGAAGCTATGAGGGCTAGTGTCGACAAGCAATCCAATAGTAAGAACAACTGAATAAAAATTGATATGAAAACTTAAAACTGTAGCAACAACTCGGGATCAGCGGGATCGTCACACCCGACACTCTATAAAGGAATGCCCTGCAGATGAGATATAAGTATTTCAAATAAGATATAAGTATAAATGAGTGAAACATGAGTAAAATTTTATAAGCTAATTAATTAATTAGTGGGGAACAATTTAATAAACAAGAACATTTATAGATTATAATAATTTGCTCAGAATTCAAGAGTTAACAATAAACCATTCATCAATTCTAAGAAAATCCAAATTCGCAATCCATGATTTGATTGATTTCCTTTGTATACAAAAATAGAGAAAAATTCTGGTCTTCATTTCTATTCTGGTTAAAATAAAATGTAATTCAAGGTTTTTGTTTAATTTAAGCAAACAAAATATATTTTTATATGAAACAAATACAATCTATGTATGGGCATTTCCATGGTCGCGCACATAACGTTCGTAAGCCTTTTTTGTTGTTAAAAATGAAAAAGAGCATTGAAAATTTTTCGAGTGTTTTTGTTCTGTTTTGATTTTTGGTTACTTTATTTAGTGTTACCATATTTAGTGTAAAAGGTGGAAGCGATCATAGAAGTGGTTTTTATCTGCATCAATATAAACAAAAAAAATCTGCGAAGTGTGCAATAGTTTTTCTATGAGTTTAGTATTGTCTGGAATAATGTTGCTTTGTATTCATAATTGTTTCGTTGAAAAATCTTTTTTAGTTATTTCTATACAAACCATGATATAGTAAGTTACGATACAGATTTTTCCCCGCAAAGGAATACAAATTTTTTAAAGTTTTATTTATTTAATGGATCTAGAAAAAAACATATGAAGTGTAACTCAGAACAGTAAAACTCGAAAACTGAAAAATTTAAAAAAAACTTTGTATAGGGTGATTTTTTAAGCGATTGCTTTTTGAAAATGAAAAAAAAACCGAAAATTTGCAACAGTGAATGAAATATTTATTATGAGCGATAGATACATCAATGCCTGCCATTTACTTTTTAAAGACTATTTCATGTAAATGTTGCCCACGGCTACGCCTTTTCCAACATATCGGCCGGTATCTCACCAATGGCAGCTGTAATGTTGTCTTTCTGGGCTGCAATTGTGGCTCTGTACACGCGAGACTTCACGTAGCATCGCAAAAAATAGTCTAGTGGGGTCAAAATTGCATGATCTTGGCGGTCAATGAACTGCTCCAAAACGTGAGATTAACTGCTCACCAAACTCGTTTCTCAAAAGGTCTATGGTATCGCGTGCCGTGTTGCATGTGGCACCATCTTGTTTAAACCACATGTCCAATTCTTCCATTTTGGGCAAAAAAGTCGGTAATCATCGCACGGTACCTTGCTTAATTAACTGTAACGTTGCAATTTTTATTATTTATGGTATCAGCAATTTCACGCACAGTAAACTTCGATCTTCCCAAATAATACCATATACGTGCTCAATGATTTCAGGCGTTGTTGAACTTTTTGGACGACCACTAAGTGGTTCATCTTCAACACTTGTACGATCACGTTTACACGCCAAAACCCATCGATGCACAGTTGGAAAGGAAGGGGCAGATTCCTTTAAAACCTTCACCATTTTTGTATGAATTTCTGTTGCTGATAAACCTGCTGATAAAATCCAACATGCACCACTGTTACCAATGCACGATATTCGGTTTTTCCCACTGAAAAAAATCCCAACACGTCAATTTTAAATTGCTTGTAAGCAAAGAATGAATTGACAGATCAAAATAAATTTTTTTTGTGTGTTCAAATAAAAGATGAAATATTAAATTATCATATAGCTAATTGTAGATTTGTCTACTGTGTTGCTTTCAATACTTTTCTACCAGCCTGTAGTACTGAAAAGAAATTATTTTTACTCGGCCAACGATATCTAATTTTTTTAAAAGGAACATGGTCATTTAAAATACGCCTTCATATGAACTCAAAGAAATGATTGATCACGACTAGAAAAAGTTTTAAAACGGACGTTTTAAATAGAGTTCTCGATTTTCGTGTAAGTATGCAATACTCGGGTATGCAAAACAACTACTGAAACATCAAAAAGCAATTGATGCCTTGAAATTATCAAAAACATATACAACTCTATCGGCCGATTTCTTCACAGAGTTTTAATGCTAGACCGAGTATTAGACCTGTTTTTAGTTCTCTCCCAAGTACTTACTCTTTTCTTCACAGAGATCTAAGGCAGAAAAACTTCAATTTGAAACTCGGTTCTAGCTGATACTGAGTTTTAGCTGGAACCCCGAAATCGGAAGTCTAGCAAACTTAAAACTCGGTTTTACGCTCTTTTTATTTCTTCACATCAAAAAATAGAACTTTGTTTTGACAATTTGAGTGTCAAGTTTTTGATTTAAATAATAAATATATTTGAAACAAAATCTTTGCTTTTATAATTTATTTTTTAACTACGTTCCGTGTAAGCTGTGAAAATATTAAAAATTGACATTGCAAAACAAAAATTATCCCCACAATATCAAAAAACGCAAGTTTGTTGCCAATGGCTTGTTAAAGGCTGAATTGAACGAGTTCCTTACTCGAAAACTTAATGAAAATGGTTACTCCGAAGTTGAGGTGCGTGTCACAGTTCACGAATGAGATGTCCTTTGGCAGAGAAGCAATGGTACAGAAGCGTTTCAATTTTGAACCCGGCTATATTGACTTGAATGCCTAGAAAGTCGTGACCTGTGGTCTTTACGCCATTGCTCAAGCCGAGTCGCTGCGCTACAAACTTACCGGTGGGTTGGCTATGCGTCGTGCTTGCTATGGTGTGCTCCGTTTTATTATGGAGTCTGGAGTAAAGGGTTGTGAGGATGTAGTCTCTGACAAGTTGTGTGTTCAACGTGCAATATCTAATAAGTTCGTCGATGGTCTGATGATGGTCCAAGAAACCATTGCCAGATAATGTTTCTGTTGTTGAGCACAAGAAGGAGAAAATCTACGAGACTCCAGAGATGGAATACAAAATTCCACCACCAAGCAAACCTTTGGATGATCTTGCTGTGGTACCAAAGAGTTGTAAAATTTGTTTATTTTAAAACATAAACTTGAAATAAAATTATAATTTTAGATAATTTTTTATTTTGTGTTTTTTTTTCATATAACTACCGTGGTTTAATAATTAATAGAGCAATCGGCCATAAAAAAAATTTTGAATAAACTTTTTGCATTTAAAATGTTTCTATTTAAACGCCTAGGTCCAATGTGCATGGTCAATTAGTCTTAACCCTACCCGGCGAATTTAAGCCCTTCTAGGGGGCTGTTTAGTAAGAAATCCTTGGAAGAGTATTGCCAACTCGTGCCATCTCAATTACTTCAAGCAAATTGCGTGTCTACTCTACCAGTCACCAGTAGACATATGGTCCACATTATAGACATTATATAGACATTATCCACTTCACTTGGCAGGAAGTGACAACAAAAATGTACCATGTTTTAAGCGACTCTCGTGACAGACTTTAATTTTGGTTTTGTCCAGTTGATGACGGCAACTAACCACGAAGCTCGGTCCATATGTAGTTTTGACAAAAACAGAAATATATCACATATAAACTTCAATATTCTTGATTAAAACTTACTCCTTAGTAAGCTGCTTCAGTACCTTGCCGATAATTTATCTAAATTGTTATAAACTCATGTGTTTCCATGAGTATTCAACGAAAGGAAATGCTTCCTACATTCTATGGAATGTTTCTTGCTTAAATTTGGGAATGTTTCCACTTCCTAGAGGGTTGGTATAAACTTGATCCGAGTATTAGTGCCCAGCACTCTCTTTTGAAAATGATCCGAGTACCAAATAAGTGAAGAAATGACCGAGTACTTAATTTTTTTTGAACCGAGAATTAATTTAAAACTGAGTTCTAAGCAGAACTCGGACTAACCCGATTTGATACTCGGTGAAGAAATTGGCCGTATGTGTTTCAGTATCATTAATTGTACAGATATAAAATATTTATGCTTAAAATGCCAAAAATGCTCGAAATTACCCAAGTTGCTTTAATTTCCAAAAAATTAAATTCGGGCAGTCGAATATGGCTCGGGTAACTCGAAATAGCAGAAACTACTTGAGTACTTGCAATAGAAATAATACAAAACATTAATACTTAAAATAATCGAAAACACCCGGGTAGCTCAAATAACCCATAAACAGCCGGATCCTCGGATGTGGCCCGGATAGCTAGCTAAATTTTAAATACCCAAAGCCACCTGTGCACTTGCCATGGCACTGTGTTGCGTCTAAAACAAGCTGGCTGGACAAAATTATTTTTTTACGTTTTTGTACTAAAGATGTCAAAAAAGAAATTGTTCTAGAAGGGGGGGTCGGATATGCACCGTTCACTAGCTAGCAGACCTTTTACCGCACCCCATTTTACCCACGAATTTTGATTTTTACAAATCAATAAAAGTACTTTGTTTTAGACGGTGTTGCTACTATTGTGCTTAAATTTGGTAATTAAGTTTCAATGGTTACTGTAAGCAAATGGACAAAAAATGGGCGTGGTCAATATATATTCGCCCATTTTTCCAGATATTAAAAAAATGGACTACTTTATGTAGATTATATAATTTTGCGAGTACGAGATGGTTTATTAAAAATATGTTGCTACACCCCCTTTCACTGCCCACAAATTAATAAAAATGCAAAACAAAAATCGTTTAAAGTTTTAATTATAGAGCGCTACCTGTTTTAGTCTTCTCGGAGGCTCATAACTTTTGAACTACTACGAATTTAGGTTTGCCGTTGTAGTTTTGCCTTCTCTGATCATTTGTTAACAAAATTACATACAGTGTTGCGCAAAACAATAGCAACAAAGCAAGTCCGTTGCAACAAAATCGTGTATCTTTTTTAAGATTAGGGACACAGAAAAATGATTATAGGATTCAAAGCACATATTCATACATCATATATAAAACAAATCAAATTCAAATTTGGTTTTGTTTTTCTTATTAAATCTAAAATTAATGTGACTACATTCAATTTGTCTGAGAGCAAAATAAAAGCAACAAGACTTGAAAAATGTAAAAAGAGCAGAAGTTCCAAGAATTATCGGTAAAAGTTCCGTTATTGTAAAGCACATGTTGTTTGTAAGTCATAAACATTTAAGTTTAGTTTTGTTTCTGCGCTAGTTGTGACATTGACTGTTCCATTTATAATGGCACGTTTTAAATACTGTGAAGCTCTTAAATTGCAAATTATTTACGCAAATATCTTACATGAAACAGTTTGATATTAATCGGTTAATAGTTTGCAGATTAATAAAGAAATATACCATCACAAAAGACGTAACAACGGTACGTTAAAGAGGGTGGTCGCGGAAGACATCGCTGCGTGATGACAGGAACATTTGTGGCGTGTTCAAACGAAATGCATTTGCCACATCCAAAGAGATTGTTCGCACACTTGATTTAGATATCCATCCCAGCACTGTTTGAAGACGAGCCGTTGAGAACGATTTAAGAAGTTACAGACCGGCAAATGCATTTCGATTTTCGAGTTGCAATTTATTGTTTTTAAGACTCAGTCTTGCAAATGAGCATCTAAATTGGACAGTTCAAAAATCGAAAACCGTTTCTTAGCGATGAATCAAAGTTCAACTTGATTAATTCAGATGGGATGTGCACGGTACGGCGCAACCCAGGTACACAACTTGAAGCCCGAAACTGCAAAATAAATTTTAAGCACGGAGGCGGTGGCATTATGTTCTGGACCTGTTCTTCCTATAATGGAGTGGAACCATTTCAAAAAAATCTATGGAATTATGAATCGATTTGTATATAATGACATTTTAGAAAGCAAGATGCAACCACATTCAGAGTGGAATATGTCGTTTCAGTGAACGTTTCAGCCCGACAATGACCCGAAGCACACTTCAAAGCTCATCAAAGATTACATTAGAGGCAATGGGATTCAGGTCCTTGATTGGCCGGCACAGTCACAATGTCTTGAATCCCATTGAAAACCTTTTTGGGATTTTGAAGGTAAAAGTTTCTGGTCAAAGGTTTTCCAATAAGACTGCACTGTATGAAGCCCTAAAACTTAATTTTGAACATATACCTAATACCAACATATCTAATTTAATAGATTCGATGCCGCTCAGATGTTCAGCGGTTATCAAAAATAATGAATCTTACACCAAATATTAATTATGTTGCTTTTGTTTTGCTCTCAGACAAACTGAATGCAGTCACATTAATTTTAAATTTAATAATAAAAAACAAAACCAAATTTGAATATGATTTGTTTTTAATATGATGTATGAATATATGCTTTGGTTCCCATAATAATTTTTGTGTGTCTCTAATATTTAAAAAGATACACAATATTGTAGCAGCGTACTGATTTTGTTGCTATTGTTTTGCGCAACACTGTAGCTCCTTTTAGTATTTGGTTAAATCAATTCTGTCCACGTAGCTTCTTTTAAACGAATCAATGTGCATCGTTCTAAAATACCCGGCGTGAAATTGATTATCAAATAATCGTAAAACCTATAGTAATAAAACTAATTGTTTGTTTTTATGTTTGTTTGTTTAGCCTTTATACAAATCTAAACGGCACAACGGCTTTTGCTCAAATTAGGTACATATATTAAGTGCATCTTAGATTAAATTGTTACATACTTACTTTTTGCCACGCCCCCTCCGAAATTTTCAAACTAACGATAGTTTTGTTATTATAATACTTTTTAGCATCGGAGTTTTTTGTTTATATAATTGAAAAAAATGTTTGTTATTTTAACATCAAAAACACTCACATATGTTCAAAAGTGTAGAAATTTTCAGTGCAACGACTTTTTCACAAAACATCGTTACCTAAGAATGAGAAAAAAATGACATGAAAATCAGCGATGCCCACGAAAATTATTTGAAGAGTGCAAATGCAACAATCAAAACAAAAACAACAAAAAGCAACATCAAAAATTTTAAATCTGGATGCAATGAGGAATTACCAATAACACGAGTGCTGGCAGAGTCCGCTACAGCAAACTTATATATGCACTGTAAAAATAATGAATTAAGTATTTTCAAATGTTTCAGCGTAGAAGTGTTCAGATATCCTTTTTTTATTTTTTTTTAATATTTTTTACTTTATTTGCTTTTTTTTACTTTTTTTATATTCTTTTTTTGGGGAATTTTTTATTATTACCCATTTTTTCATTTTTTTGATGTTATAATAATTTTTATTTGCTTTAACCTTAATTTTTTATAATTTTTATTATCTTACTATTTTATTATTAACTAAACTGTTATATAATTACAATTAAAATCTATTTAATCTTTTATTATCTATGAAAAAATAGGAAAATACCCAGTTTTCCGCAAATTCTTTTCCTGCCATTTTTAAGATTATAATAACCCCTAGCAAAATAATTTATTTTGATGCAATATAAAAAAGTAGCCACCTGCAAATATTCAATAATTTTTTCTCAATGTGTATTCGCAACCCGAAAAATATAAAGAATAAGACGCATGCTGTAAACGATACCAATGCCAAAACCAGTGCAAAACAAACGCGATCGATGGTGCCAAAGAACAAAAACAACAACATGCAAACGCAGAACAGCTTTTTATGGTTCGAACGAACAAAAACAATAACATTAAGAAACGAGGCTGAAACCGCAAACTGAATTCGGCGAATTACAACAATCATGAAAATATTAAATTTGTTGCAAGAAAGTGGAAAGAGTTAGGCGCCGGGCATCGCTGATGTAAATCAAAGTTTGATTTTTCGATGCAAATATCTCCGCTGTCCATCAATTTATTTCATTAAAATTTTTGTTTGTTCAAAAGTTCAATAAATGCACTTAACAAAAATAGTTTGAACTGTACCGTTAAGTCAGTGTCTATATTTTTTATAATTTTTTCAAAAAAGGTCCCAAATATTGACATTAACTCAAAAAAGACTTAAAAATTGTTTTTGTTGTAAAAATAAAATCAAGTTAAAATTGCTCATCAATTTTCATGATTACCTATAGATAATTAGGTAGGAGTGACTACCTTTCATATGACATAGCATTTATTTGCAAAAATTCTTCCAGATAAGCGCAAAAATTATTTTACTTTTTTTTCATCAAAACAACTACCTATATCCAACTACCTTTGATTTCTTTTCGCGAAATTTATTTTTTCCAAAATGTTGTTTTTATATTTTTTACAAATTTTTTATTTGTGTTTTTAATTTAATTTATCAATCAAAAGTTATGGCTAAATATCTATTTTTTCATACCAGACTATAAAATTGAGTTTTGTTTAAAATTCTCTATGTCCTTTGAACGCTCCCATTTATCTCTAAGAATACAGTTGTGTGTCTAGAGTAATTACAAACATTTTGGTTTATATAAAATCTTCCTTATAGTAATCTACTTAGTTTTTTGACAACCTTCCTCCGCAGGGGTGTACCGAGGCCATTTTGATTGGGGGTATCAATGTATTTTGGCCGACTGGATACCCTTAAGTCTCGACTTTTTTTTTAAACACAATATAGTTGAATTATATAAAGTTACTCATCCGTTCGATCAATATAAATAAATCTTAAGGGCTATTTTTCATTTGAACGGCTAAGAAAAACACTTTGTAATTATTTTTACTAAAAACTTTTTTAATGATAAAAAAAAAATTGTTTACATCAAAATACATATAATTAAGTATGTTTTGAATTTTTTTTTGGTTTGGCCTTTTATCTGCTCTCTTAAGCTTTTTGCAATTTGGACATCATTTTTCGAATCCAAAAAGGTGGCAACGACTTCTCAGGTTTTACAACAGGTAAATGAAAATTCTTTTAGTTCATCTAAACGATAATACTTGAAACTATAAGATTACGTATAATCAGCCAACTAAACCTCATACCTGTTTTTGGCGCCATTTTCAAAACAAAAATTTAAAAATTACCCTATTTTTTACATTTATTATTCTCTAAAAATGAGAGTTTTAGGTTTTAATAGATGATTGTAGATACAATTCTTAGAGATTTTACAATAATAAATATAATGCAAGACAGTTTTAGCTCAAACGAACTTTTTCGTTAATCTTTGGTACCGTTTTAAATTCCTGAAATTTTTAAACCACATTACTTTAAAACCATTAAACCATTTACTTGCACACTTTTCATTCTTTCGATCTTTTTCAAGAGAATAAGATCCCTTAAAGGCAGTTTTCATATCGTTCCCTCTATCAAAGTAAATAAAATAAAAATATTTCAACATTATCGAATCAGCATTTAAAAATTTATTTTCGTTTTTTTTTTTAAGAATTCGTAGTTTATATGTGTTAAAAAATAAACAGGACTTTCAATTTCTTTTACATTTTTTCTTTTAATTGCTTAAATAAATTAAAAAAATAGTGTTTTAAATAAAAAATACAAACTTAAATTTTAAGTTTAACATTTAAATATTAATTCTTCTTTTTTTTAAGGTAGCCCAATGTTGCGCAATATTATCTAAGTTAAAATGAAATCAACTATGTCTTTTTCCGATGAAAGTATTAATAAGTCATTAAGACGGGAGTCACTTTGCGTGGTTCTTAAATAATTTTTAACTAATTTTAATATTCTGAACATTCTCTCATTTCCTGAAACAGTAACAGGCACTGTGCACAGCAAACGCGACATTTTGTTAACTGCAGGAAGAGATTTTTTTATTGCATTCTGAAACATTAGCTGTACCTGATAGAGCTTATACGTCTTCGCATAGATCATAGAATATTTCAATTGAAGTGAATCCAACAAACAATTTTTTGGTAACAATTTTATTGATTCTAGAATTCGCTTTTGGGTCAAGTTAGTAGAAGATAGAATTGTATTAAAAAGTTCATGCAGAGGCTTTATTGTTTCTAAGCAACTGCTTAATTTATCTCGCATCAGTGAGGTTATCTTATCCAATACAAGCTTAAATTATCTTCAATAAAAACAGTTCATCGAAAAATAAGCCGCGTTGGCATTGTTGTTATCCAAACGTTTCGGCACAAGACAATGGCGATGGCGAATTCGGAATTCCTTTTCAGCATCAACATTAAAAGATTTTAACAGTGCAAAAGCACTTCTTATTAGGTTATCCGTACCTTCAGAGTCCGAATTTATTTTTTCTAATGATTTAAGGGTACAAGAAACAAATTTCTAAAATATTCAGTTCAACGGCTTCAAGAGATTCAGTCAGGAGTTTCATATTTACTTGTACATTTTTCATAAAAACAAGACTTATAATAAAGTCCACAGAAATGAGTTGGTTTGATAGCGAATATACAGCATTTTGAGTCCACTTGTCAATTTTCTTTGAGCTTTGGGAAATTTCGTTTAGAACACCAACAATGACATAAAGCTACACTCAGAAAAAAGCATACTAAAATCAAAAAAATTTTACTTGTTTTAGCGCCAATAATTTCATTTTTGTTTGGAAATTTATTTCTTTCTTTCAAAAAAAAAAAAAATATCCTTGGCGCTAAAACAAGTAAAATTTTCTTTGATTTTAGTATGCTTTTTTCTGAGTGTATGCTTTTATAATAAATGAATTTTTAATGCAGATTTAAAAATGGTGTTCTTTTTGCCATCATCTTGAGTTAAAAAGTTAAAACGGACCTTTTTCCAATAGTTTGACTAAATCCTTTCAATTCATTATTTATTTATTTATTTTAATTGTGTTTTTAAATTTAAATGTTAGGTTAGGTTAGGTAACGGTGGCTGAGCCGATAGACGACTCGTACACTTAGGCCAATGCAGGCCCGTTGTGATACCACATGATCTCTTTAAAAAAAAAAAAAAAAAAAAAACCTAATAGAGATTTCCCTCCTCAAACCAGTTCGAGCGGGTAATGAAATTGAGTATATGCTTGATTTCCAGGCATGAGACTTCGGCAAGTCCGTTTAAAAAGGGAAGGCCCAGAGTTGCCATTCTCCTTTTAGCTAGAGCCGGACATTCGCAGAGGAGGTGCTGAACGCTTTCTACCTCCTCCTCACATCTGCAGCTTCTGCAGAAATCGTTCGATGCAACTCCCAGCCGAAGGGCATGCGCTCCGATCAGGCAGTGATCCGTTAGGATTCGTACTATTTTTGACAGGTTTACCCTGCTTAACTCAAGCAGTGAGTTGGTGCGTTTTAAATCGTAGGTAGGCCATGTTAGCTTAGTTATCCTACATGTATCAAGGCGTTCCCAGCGTTCTTGTGCAAGACGTAGGGATCTGTTCTTGCACTGGAGTTTATAGGAGGAAATTGGTATACAAATAAAGTCCTCATTTAAGAGGGTGTTAGAGGTCGTACCCTTCCTTGCCAATTCGTCGGCCAAATTGTTGCCCTCGATATCCCTGTGTCCGGGTACCCATATGAGGTGATTCCTGAGTAGCCTTGCCATCTCGTTAAGAGATTTGCGGCACTCAGTGAGAGTTTTAGAGTTGTCAATGTTTGAGTTCAGTGCTTTCAGTGCAGCTTGGCTATCTGAAAAGATGGAAATACTTTTTCCTTCAAGGTCTTTTTGACCTAGAATCCTAGTGGTTTCGTGAATAGCCATCATTTCCGCTTGGTAGACACTACAATAGTTAGGAAGTCTAAAGGACGCTTCGATTTCGAGATCCTGGGAGTAAATACCTCCCCCTACTTGTTCTCGAAGTTTGGATCCATCTGTGAAGATTTTTATGGCGGAGGTTTTAAGGGGGATTTTGTTTGCCCAGTCTAGCCGTGAAGGGATGAAAACTGCATAGTTCTTTTCAAGATTTAAGCACGGCACACAGTAGTCTGTTTTGTCGGGTGCAGACGAGTTCAGAATAATTGTGTGGCCGCAGTTGTTACCTATCCAATTACCAGATTCTCTAAGTCTCAGGGCTGCTGTGTTGGCACATTCCCTGGCAAAGATATCGAGAGGAGGAAGGTGAAGCATGACATTGAGGGCGCTAGTTGGTGTTGAGGACAGTGCCCCCGTAATACAAAGACCTGTGCTTCTTTGCACCTTTGCAAACTTCTGAAGTGCGGTTGCCTTATCAAGGGCCCTCCACCATACCAGTGAGCCATACATTAGTATGGGGCGGACAATTGCTGTATAAATCCAGCGTACTATTTTGGGGGGAAAACCCCACTTTTTACCTATAGCTTTTTTACAGGCAAATAGTGCTATGTTTGCCTTTTTAACCCGTTCCGTAATGTTAACATTCCAGATAAGCTTCTTATCCAGGATAACTCCTAGGTATTTCGTGCTATCGCTAAAGAGCAACCTCGTGCCGTTCAGACGCGGAGGTTCTAAGTTGGGGGTTTTATATTTCCTAGTGAAAAGAATGAGATCTGTTTTCTCGGGGTTTACACTTAAACCACACGTGGATGCCCATCTCGAGAGAATTAAGAGTGCTCTCTCCATGAGTTGACAGAGAGTCTGGGGAAACTTTCCGTTAAAAATGATTGCAATAGCGTCTGCATAAGCAACAACCCTGTAGCCTTCCCCTTCCATGATGCGCAACAGCTGGTCAACCGTCACGGACCACAGAAGTGGAGACAAAACTCCTCCCTGCGGAGTGCCTCTGCTTACAAACCTACGAGTGGAGGATCCTCCCCGTTCTGAGTTCACCACCCTGCCCAAGAGCATCTGGTGTATGAAGCTCACGAGAAAATCCTCCACCCCCAGTTCCGACAAGGCCGAGGTGACTGCACATGGAAGGACGTTATTGAATGCCCCTGCTATATCTAGAAAAGCAGCAAGTGCGTATTCTTTGATCTCAAGTGATTTTTCGATGGTAGACACAAGAGAGTGCAGAGCTGTCTCTGAATTTAAATGTTAAGTCTATGAAATGTTAAGTCTATGAAATTAAAGATTTTACATCAGAGTTCTTGAGCTAAAAAACTTCTTTAAATATGTTGGCCGATTTCAGTCGTCATTAAATTTTTTATTACAAATGGTGGGTATTTCTGGATAAAAATTTGAATCTCCAAAATGTATTAATTAGGTTTTAGCCTTTGCTCGTTTGGGCTTGTTCTATTCCACTTATTTTTTCAACTTTTTGACATCAGGGACTGTTATCATTAAGTTATATCAAAAAATTTAAGCATTAATCATTACTTTATGATTTTCAAGTTCTTGCTCAGATATAATAATAGTAATCTGATTTTATCTTTTAAATCTTAAATAAAAAATCATTAAAATTTTTTTGTTCAAACAAAAATATCATTTTCGGTTTTTTATTTTTTTCAAGGACACGGTTGCACAATTGGACTAAAAATGGTCCATTTTTTCCATTTGGTCCGCTGCTCTCTTTAACATTACTATGCATTACTATTTTCGAACTTTTTTAACAGAATTTATACTGCTTTTCTGAACTTTTTCTGTATTTTGTCACAAAGGAACATTGGATTCGCTTACAACAATTCAACGCTGATACGACTTAAAATGAGTTGGCCGACTGAAGTTTGTTTAAGGTACGACTGAAAGTGAATTGGCCGACTGAAAATAGTTTAAGGTACGACTTAAAATGAGTTGGCCGACTGAAGTTCGTTTTAGGTACGACTGAAAGTGAATTGGACGACTGAAGAAAGATTTGTGTGTGAATTAAAATAAAATAGCCGACTATAGTTGGTTTTTGTTATGAAAATGGCAATAAAAGGTACGACTGGCTTTGATGCGATCATAATTATTGTTTATAAAAAATCAATATTTTAAAAACTTTTAGTAAGAAATAACAATTAGGCCTACTCTAAATAAGTAAGGAGGGTAGTCTACCCCCTATCACCCCCCGCTAGTTAAGCCCCTGCTCCTCCACCTAGCGTTGAATGGCCGAATAATGTTTACCAAAAATTTCTTCAAATTTAACCTTATACATTAGGCTGGCTCAATATATATTTTAGTACAATAATTTTTAGTACAATCATTTTAGTAAGACTTTTTTATAAGACATCAATAGCTAAGAATGAGAAAAAAATTATATGAAAATCAAACCAATTGACTTTATATTTCATTAAACATTTTTTTGTTAAAATGTTCAATATATTTTTTAATATAAATTTTTTTTTTCAAGATTAAGTAAATATTTAAATTATTTTTAATTTTTAAAATATGTTTTTCCTACCCCTTCTTTGAATTCAATTTGCTCACCGCAAGGGATGGAACCCCCAACCACCAAAATTTCCCAAAACTTTTTTCGGATTAAACTCCTTTCAATTACCTTTCTAACGGTAGTTCAAACTTAAAATTCAAAATGTTTTTCATTATTCCAGAAATTAAAAAACATTTAATAGAGAAGTGCTAAAATGTTTATATAAATGACTCTCGAGTAACAACGGGTATATCAGCTACGCTATAATAAATACTAAATTTACAAAGTAGATCATCCGGAAAAATAAACCGGTGATCAGTCAAATATAACCACTAACTTGTTTAAATCACAGTGAAATTGTTTGGGTTACAACCCAGACTTTCGATTTAACCGGGCTTTTTGTGGGTATTGAGTGACGAGTATTCTAACAATTTTTAAAAAAATTGGGATCCTTAGTTTAAAGACTGCTTTGAAAGACTTGTCAAATTTTCTTTTTCAATTCCAACTTACATGATAATTTAAGGAGCCATCACTGTACTGTGCCAAGCACCTACTTGAAAAATGGTAAAGGTAAGAACCACGACTATCACCTGAAGCAAACATAATACTTCCTCACTACGACGGGTGGACGTTGCAGCTACTCCTGCTCAGGCTCTCCAACACTCAGCAAAGAAATCCAGTCAAATTGGAATATAATGCCAAAAGCCACAACCAACCCGCCAACGACACTGTTAATGATGACGACAATGAGTCGAAATGGGGGCTGAGATGCCGGTTATAGCTGCTACTGCTGTTGTCGTCGGACGAATAGGATGGACGTTTTATGGGTTGGGTGACAGCGACCTAGGAGCGCCCAAAAGGCATACGTTGAGCCAACGAATAAAACTAACAACAGCAGAAAATGAAGCAAACTTGTTGTATATGGTGGCAGCACAGAGCACAGAGAGCACCGCAGGCTAGTTATGCTCAAGTGCTTCCGGCAGAGTAGTGAGCAAGTAAGCGGGTGAGTGGATGTGCGGATGTTAGTACTGCAAGGTGCTCATAAGAAGTACACGGAAAAAAATAGTAAAACATTTAAAGCTGTTAAAATAGTTGAAGTAATGGAAAATTTTAGTATACATTTTTATATAATGAAGGATCTTTATAAAATATTATCTTTAAATATTAAGGAATAAATCATTAACGGATAGTCGTAGAAAGCAATGCATTTAAAAAAAATTTCTTAAAAAATTTCTTAAAAAATTTAAAAGTATATTTGCCATAACTTTTTTATGGTATATTATAACTTTTCACTTGGACAGTTGAAGGTTCCAGCAAATGTATGAGTGGCATTTTTTTATGTGGTTGTGTATGTGTTTTTTTTTTGTATAGGACACAAAATATAGTGGAAAATAATTCAAGCGTGGTTTTGTGTTCGTCTTAAGATAGCTGCGAGCAATCAACTGAGACTAAGGCTGCATTGCACAAATTGGAAAAATATACCGAGGAGCACAGGATGCAGAAAAAATGAAGAAGAAAAGGTATAGGCAGCAGTAGCAGCAGCAGCATAAGAAGAGTAGCCAATGCGTTGCTGTAACTGCTGCATCACTTGAAAATCTCCTTACCGAGTCCTTGGATTCGTTTTGCAGAGTAGTATTTTTTCCCTATTTTTCAGTGCTGCCCTCGTTGATGTTGTATTCACATTGGACAATCACAACAACAGCAACAGCAACAGCAACAACAACAAAAATAACAAGCATCAAGACGAAGCCAACAGAAAAGGAAGCAAAAATATGACGATCCTTTAGGCATTACAGGATATGAAACTGAAGTTATGGCTAGAGTGAGTGTTTCTTAATATTAGTGAATGTGTTTGTGTGTGTGTGTATGTTTATGTTGATGTTGGAATATTTTGCAACTTTATTTCATACGGAATCTTGGCATATTTCCTCAATATCTTTTCCCTTCGCTCAGCAGGCATGCATATGCAGAATTTATTCATTGATTGACTGACTGATTGATTGTTGGAACCGCATGGATGGATTCAATTTTTCTTTCATTGTATTGGTTTTTAGCTTTTCCTGGCGCCAGTAACACATCTCTATGCAATGTTTTTTTTTTGCATTTCAAGATTATCTCTCTTGAAATTTTACAAGAACAATTCTTGTAGGATGAAATTTTTTGTCAACTGTTTTTGACTTGGAATTCCTAATGAGTGACTGAAGATGTTGCACTCAGTTGTTGAATTGACAGAGGGCAGAGCAAAGAACAACCAAAAAGGATGGATGAACGCATTAATTAAATTCTTCTCCTGTTGGCATAGCAAAATTTATGCAAGATTATCATATCAGAAAGTTGGCCAAATTTTTGGAATTGAAAAGAAAATTTTTTTAAAGAAATTAAAGAGAAAAAGAAAATTTGCCTTACATGTTAGATGTAAAGAGTGATATAAAGAGTGAAATAAAGAGAAAGTAAATTAAACTTATTTTCTGTTTCTTTGTTTGTTTGGCCGGAATACAAATCTAAACGGTTGGATGGATTTCGGTCGGTTGGCACACATATTACGTGTGTTTTCATGTTTCATGCATTATTGTTTAGTGCTAAGTTTTGACCAAGCCCCTTCAGTCATTTTTTAACTTACATAAATTTTGTTGTTAGTTTTCTATGATTTAAATACAAATTCCAAATGTTTAATAGTTTACATCATTCTTGATTTTAAATTCAAATTCTAGTTGTTTGATAGTTTAAAATCGTTTATTATGCTTTTTAGGTCAGGTCAGAACAATTCATTTCTCTAACGAATTTTTTCCAAAGAAAAAAAACAATAACATTTTTTCAATATGAACAGAAAAACATCACCAGCTGATATTATTGCAATTTTGTCCCTGCTACAGGCTTCATCATAAATCTTTGTGATGCCACCACTTGGGATCGAACCCAGGCGTGGAATGCCGTGCCAGCGCATTAGCGCACTGCACCACAGAGGCGATGAGATTTCAGTGTCAATTTCTCTGTTTTTCTCCCTTTCATACCTTTTTCGTTGCTGTTATTTTTTGCTTACTTTAGGTTTTTATGCTGATGTTTGGCGGAATTCGCCACAAACAAAGCATAGTTACTGATAATGGTCAGGCTCTACAATTTAAATTTAACCAAATTAACCAGTAAATTTTGTTATTTACTTTATAATGTTTTCAATCCCAATTTAATCCCGGGATTGAGATTTTCAAATACCGGGATCGATAAAAGCCTCCGGGATTGGACAAATGGTTAAAAATCAAAAGTGAAATAATTTGTATAAAAATATTGCACAATGCAACAAGTGCGGACCAAATAAAAAAAATTTCAAGTTGAAATTATAAAAATAACTTAAGGCCATTGCAAATGCTTTAATTAAAACATGAATTAATAAACTGGCCATTTCAGCCCTTGGAAGGACTTTGACCTAGCTTCTATTGATTAATTGTCTTGTCCGTGTTATTAAATGTTTGATCAAAAATGATCGAGAACTGGACCTTCGTGTTTTATGCCGACTCCGAACGGCTTATGTTCTTAAGAAGATTTACATGGCAATTTTTACTCTCTGAGGTTTGCCATTGTCTGCAGAGAGGTGACGACCGAACAGAAAAATTAATTCAATTGAAAAAACTTTCTGTCTAAGCTGGAATTGAACCCGGGCTACCGCGGTTCTTTAAGTTTAGGGGCCTCGCACTCTACCCACTAGGCCACGGTCGCCACATATGATTTAATTAGCAGGAATAAAAAAAATTTAGGAAATATTTTTTTGTCCTCTTTTAAGTCTTTTTAAAGTCAGATATGCAAAAAAATTTTCGATTTGTAAAGGTGCCCCCAGACTACATGTTTCATACAGATGACATGTCAAAAAAATTAAATTCCGAATTTCATCTGTGTGTTAAAATTTAGTTTTTTCAGATAGCTTTTTTTCTTTTGTCTCCACAATATCTAAAACGTCATTTGAAAATAAAAAACAGCTTTTGAAATTTAAAAAAAAAAATAATAGCTCAAAAATAAAAAAAATTTGATAAAAAATTGTCAACTGCTTTTCAGTTATTGACAATTTCATTAAAAAATTTTGTTTTCTGAGCCTTAAATTTTGAATTGAAAACAACAAACATATAGAAATATTCAAAATACTGGTTAAACATTTTTTAATTTGCCAGAATAGGGCTGTAAGTACCTGTATTTTTTTGTTTTCATTGAAACGTTGTCTGGTTTTTTGTAAGTTTTCTAAACAAAATATTTTTTACTTTTACTTCATTTCTTTGCAAGTACCACTACTCGAAACAAAGTAAGCTAAATCAACAAAACTGAGAAAAAATAAATTTTTTTTTAAAAGCTTTTATAAAACCGTCCAAATACGTTCTCATTGATTTTTGCACATTTCCTTATTCGATATTTGCAAATTTTGAAAATCGTTTGTTTTTAAAATGAATGCCAATATATATTTCTAATGTAAAATTAGTCGGTGATTCCGAAAATGCCATTCTTTTTTCTTGTCACACCGTTTTCGATATATTCCCCACTGTAGTTTGTTTTTACAAAAAAAAAATTGGTTCCACTTAATTTCATATATCTCCAGAACCAACAACAGTAATCTTGACTGACTGAGCTCTCTTTCTCATATCCACAAGTATCAAAATCAGTCTTGTCGTTTTGACAGTTTCGGCGGTCGCGCTTTCAGTTGTGAGCCTACCTGGTTTTATTGTAGCATGTTTGCTTGTATCTTTTGTTTTCTTTCGCAAAACTCTTGATTTGACACATATGCCTTATGGACAATAAAATAAAAAGTAATAAAACATTTATCGTTGTGCCATATCGTTGTACCATACGATGTGATAAGACAAAAGCTTTAATTGTATATAAAAATACGTGAACATCAAAATTTGTCGTACACTTTTTTAATATTTATTTTAGAAAAAGGATAATGAAAAGTATACCATTCGAAAGGTACTGTACCATAAATGTACAGAAAAAAGACCCAAAGTATGAGCGTTGAAAATATATATGTATTAAGTTTAGTTAGGGATCTCAGTCTGGATGAGGAGGTTTGCACAATATAATTGGATTTTAGATTGGTGATCTTTGACATGAAACATAATCGTAAAAAGAGCGTTTCTTAAATGAAAGCTCAACTAAAAGAGATGAAGAATATGGTGTAAGAGGGAATTTTAGGCGTTGATAAGATGTGCAAAAATTATGCAGGCATTTTTCGCCATCTCTTACGGATACCCTACAGTAAGAATTAATTTTATGTCTTATGCGTGAATATAAGTTGTGATGGTGATATATATTACAAATAGTAAATTATGAAAAATTTTCGTTATATATTAAAATTTAATAAATTTTTTCGAAATCTCTAAAACTACAGACTTTCTCAGCACTACGTATTTTTATATGAAAAGACGTTGATTAAGAAAAAAAAAAAAAAACGGTGTACAGCAATTCAATTTAAAACGCACCGTAAAAATAATAATTACGGAATGACCATCTCCGATTTGGGTGAAGTTTTACATTGAGCAGCACTAACTGAAATTAAAAACTTAACTTGGAGGAAAAAAGTTTAACGTAATTTTTGGTGGAGTTACAGGATGCACAAAATTAACAAAAATCCACATAAACGCAGAAAATTGAGTTTTACGAAAATTCATATCTCAAACATCTTTAAATCGAATGTTAAGTCTGAACTATCGTTGGAAAGGAAATTAAACAGACTTAATACTAAAAATAATTTTGTGAAATTTTGGTGGTTGGCGGTTCCATTCCTTGTGGTAAGGTAATTGATATAAAAGTAGGGGTTCGAAGAACATAATTCAAAAATGCAAAATAAAATAATAATAAAATAAAATAAAAACGCCAAAATCAAACATATCTAGATTTTATTTTAAGTTATTGAATAGATTTTCAACTGATCAAAATTGAAATGAAATTAATTTTGGCATTTTTGCAATATACGTGGTATTACACGCGCAACGACGATATAATGTAAGCATATTTAATTTCATGTCCAAATTTATTTTAAATATACATGGGTAAGAATATTTCTTGATTTCTTGTTGAAAAATGTTTGAACAAAAATGTTTCGTTACGAGTTTCCAATGTCTTGTTAAATTTTTGTGTACATTTTTACATATAAAAAATTTTCCGACCAATCTGTTTATAAATATTTTTCAACTGTAAAAAATCATTCCAGTATCACTTTGATATTGAATATATCAATTCATAGTTTTAGCTGTGAAATTATAAAAGATTATTCGTCAGTATAACAGTTTCATAGCTATTGGCCGATAGGTGGCGCTAAATACCTCACATATTTTTAGGCATATGCTGAAATTAAGAAGAGAAAAAGCAACATAACAACAACAATTATATGCAAACCTTAACTAGCTATAAATAAAAAGTCCAGTTTGCACATCTACAAGTCTAACTGCATTAATATGTATCACGAAGCAGCACACCAACGACAAGCAAGACACGAGAAGCAATAGAATTTCGTATAGAAAAAAGTATTGCTTCTCGTGTCTTGCTTGTCGTTGGTGTGCTGCTTCGTGATACAGATTAATGCAGTAAATCTACCAAACTAATATATACAATAATATATACAATAGGGCGGGTCGATTTAAAAGTAGCCCATTGCTCAGTGAAAATCGTATTCTAGTTATCAAAATAAGAAACTTTGCCAACTATACCTCTAAAACGAATTCTAATGCCTCAACTTTTGAATTTTGTCCCGTAGGGTCAAATTTTGAAAAGTCCCTCTTTGACCCATTTAGAGTGCCCCAATCGAGTCCAAATGTATGACCGACCCACGCTTGCTTTGGAGGACCGATCCACTCATGCCAGTGGCACACCCCCAGGAACCCCCCTGGGGGTTCCCCATACAAACATATCAAAAAAATACAAATTTGAAATATTTGTATTGGGAGCCCCAGGAGGGTTCCAGGGGGTGTGATCAGCCCTCCAAAGCTAGTCGGTCATACGTTTGGACTCGATTGGGGCACTCTAAATGGGTCAAAGAGGGATTTTTCAAAATTTGACTCTACGGGAAAAATGTCAAAAGTTGGGGCATTAGAATTCGTCTTAGAGGTATAGTTCCTAGGGCAAAGTTTCTTATTTTGATCCCTAGAATACGATTTTCACTGAGCAATGGGCGATTTTTTTTGCCTCCCCACAAATCGACCTGGCCTAATATACAAGATTAAAGGTACAAAGTAAAGATGGCAAAATTACCTTTTCAGAGATATAAAAATTAAGATGGGGATTCAATGGGTTCATGAGATATGAAAATTTTAACATCTTAACAAAAATTTGTAATAAAAAATATATTTGCTTAGATGTTAAAATTACCCATTAAATTTCATGAACCCAGGAAGAAAATTAAATTTTGCTTTCTGAAAAATGCCAAATGATGAGAGAAATCATGAGAGCTAGATAGGTGTTTAAAAGAAATGTTGAAGTTGAAAACATAATAGAACCATATTATACATTAGGCTCATCTTAGAACTGAAGACATGAGTGGATGAAGGTGATATGTCGCAAAATTCTAATTTCGAGAAAATTAAGTTTAAAGTTTCGCATTTGTACTGAAATCGTAATCGTCCAAATTTAAAATGTCGTTTTTTCATGTAAACGCTAAAACAAAAGATACAAAATTTGTTGATATATCGTTTGATAATCTCAAAATTTTAGCTCCGCTGCAGCACATGATACGAAAGTGGTTGAAATGTTGATGGAAAAATTGATATTTTTTCTAAAATACAAAATATTATTTTTTATTTTATGATGAGTAGTTTAGATTCTAGATCAATAATACTAAACACGTACCAAAACTGTAAAACACCCTGTATCTTGAAAGTTTTACAATGTAGGAGGAAACTCCATAAAGTTTTATACTCGCCTTATCAGGAGGAACCACCACCCGAAGGAATTAATGCTATATCTGTTGCACCTTGTATGTAAGTCATGCAGCTTTATATATCAAAATACAGGTGTCCCTATTTATTTTCACATGACTGTATATTTGTCCCTGTTCCTCCCACAAAGAGTAAAGGACCGTTCGTAAATGTGGATTTCGTAAATGCGCTCTCAGTGTGAACATAGCATAATACGCCTGAAATGATTAAAAATGCTCATCATGTGACATGTCAATCAATCATGTCAGAATACATGCAGAAAAATGACATTTTCGACCTTGATTGTAGCAAATATATTTCTATTTACCGTAAATATATTTCGCAATTCTGACCATATTTTGTTTATCATACATATTGCAATTTTTGTGACAATGATTTCAATGTTTGTTTATAATTCCAGGTAAACACATTTTGACTGATTTGACAAAAAAATATTTTTGCGGAAAAAAAGTCCACTATGTTCATGTTTTATGCTTCTGAAAGTCATACCATGTTTAACAGTGGCTTTAGTCAGAAGATTATTGGTGGTGGCCGTAGCCTACTGGTAGTATGCTTGGCTCGTAAGCGAAAGAGCCGCTGTTCAACCCAGCTCGGACAAAAAGTTTTTCAAAAGGTTTTTTCGGTCGAATTAATATTTCTGTTCAGTCGCAAACAATGGAAAACCTCAAAGAGCAATAATTATAAAATAATAAATTTAGTATTAATATATAATTAAAAAAAATATTGCAACAAATAAAATAAGCTAAATATCCCAAAAATATTTTATGTTTCTGTAAACAATATATTTATTGCAACAAATAAACTTATTTGCAATGAACATACAAGTGGACATAGTTTGCTTCCGGAAAGTATTTAATGTTTATCTATATATATAAAAATGGATGTATGTATGTGGGTATGTGGGTATGTGGGTGGGTATGTGGGTGGGTATGTGGCTATATCACGTATAGACTCCAAAACCGCTCAACCGATCTTTATGAAATTTTCAGGGAAAATAAAGCCACATCTTGAGAGTGTTCCTGTGAGGTTTCGTAACGATTGGAGAAGGGGGCGTGGTACCTCCCATACAAGCCAAATTTGCTCCATCGATCACAAACAAAAAAAAAAGAAAAATATCTCACGGTTTCAATCGTAAAAAACTAAGATTTGGTGATTTTGTTCAGATGGTTACTGTCGGTAACTGTACAAAAAATGGGCGTGGTCTTTATATAAATACGCCCACTTTTTCGAAATCATGGCAATTATGGAGTTCTGCACATTTTTACAGTGAAACTTGCTGTTTAGGTGCTCCAAGAGATGAACACAATTTATAAATGTTTTCACGCCCACTTTTAACGCCCACAAATCAATATCTATATATATATAAAGCAAAACGATGTGTGTCTGGCTGTGTGATGTCTATAGACTCCAAAACTACTGAACCGATTGACCTGAAATTTTGGCAGTCGATTTGTTTCAGGTACGAGATGGTTGAGGAAAAAAATTTGCCACACGCCCCTTTTACCGCCCCCAAATCAATAAAAATGTTATATTTCAGTCGGCTTGGGTCGTATATGGCTAAAATTTTGTAATTTAGTATGTACGGTTACTGTCGACAACTGTCCTTAAAATGGGTTTCCACGCCCCCTTTTACCGCCCACAAATAAATGAAAATGGTTTATTTCAGACGGTTTTGGTCGTATAAGACTTAAATTTGGTACTTTGGTTTGCAAAGTTACTGACAGTAACTGTACGAAAAATTGGTTTCCACGCCCCCTTTTGCGCCCACAAATCAGTGAAAATGCTATATTTCATGCAGTTTTGGCCGTATGAGACTAACATATGATACTTAAGTTTGTATGGTTACTTTCGGAAATTGTACTAAAAAAGGGCGTCATCGCTATATAGCCACACCCACTTTTTAAGAAACCATCAAAATTGACTACTGGGTCGATTGAGCTAAAATGTTGGCTTAGTTTGTACGGTAACTGTTAGCAACTGTACTAAAAATTGGTCTCCACGCCCCCCTTTTACCGCCCACAAACCAATGAAAACGTTTTATTTCAACGGTTTGGGTCGTATTAGACAAAAATTTTGTAATTCAGTACATATGGTTACTCTCGGCAAGTGCACTTAAAATAGGCCTGCCCTACTTTAGTTAAACTCACTTTTCGGGGAGTTAGCGTCCAGTGAAGTAAAGTGCGCCAGGCTTAACCTAAATTGATCTGAAATTTGGGCAGTCGATTTGTTTCGATTACGAGATGGCTCAAGGGAAATATTTTACCGCACCCCTTTTTACCGCTTCCGAAACAACAAAAAAGCTATATTTCGCACGGTTTTGATCGTATTAGACTAAAATGTGGTTATTTAGTGTACATGGCTACTTTCGGCAGCTATACTGAAAATGGTGAATATATTTGATATTTATTGACATTTTCTTGTATGGCAGTAAGGCGGTCTGTGGCAGAACAACGTTTGCCGAGGAGATAGATTGTTCCTGTGAGGTTTGGTAACGTTCGGACGAGAGGGCGTGGTTCCTCCCATACAAGCCAAATTTGCGCTATCAACCACAAACCAAATAAGGGACATATATCAGACGGTTTCGATCGTAAAAACTAAGATATTATCATTTTGTTCAGATGGTAACTGTCAGTAACTGTACAAAAATCACTTTTTCGTCGCAATATATATACGCCCACTTTTTCGAAATCATGGCAATTCCGGAGTTCTACTCATTTTTTTACTGAAACTTGCTGTGTACGTGCTCCAAGAGGCAGTCACGATACATAAATGTTTTCACGCCCACTTTTAGCGCCCACAAATCAATATCTGTACATATAAAAATGAATCGTGATTTGTTCGGATGCTTAAAACTTGAAAACGACTAGACCAAATAGGATACTTCCTTCTACTGGTTTGTTCGTAACTGCTACGCAAAGGTTTAGGAAAAAAGTAATGCCACACCCCTTTTATCGCCCACAAATCAATAAAAATGCTATATTTAAGAAGGTTTTGGTCGTATTAAATTAAAATTTGGTAAATAAGTTCTTATGATGACTGTCACTAACTTTAATAAAAACGGGCGTTGTCACACTTCATCTACGCCTACTTTTGGAAATATCACAATACTCCGAAACTATTGGTCCGATTGAGCTCAAATTTTGTAAGTGGCTTTGCTTTGAGTACGAGATGGTTTAAGAAGAAATGCCACACCTTCTTTTACCTCCCATTAATATAAAAACAATTTGTGTTATCGAATAGCGTTATGGGTTGCACAGCTTAGAAATTCGGTATTCGACCACAATTTAGACGTACCGTTTCAGTGATGAAATTTTATGGGAGTTGGACAAGGGGGTGGGGCACCTCTCATACAACCCAAATTGGTGATATCGAATAGCTTTGAATTTATAGGAATTCAGCTTTGGAATTCAGTTTTTGACCTCAATTTACACATGCAGTTTCAATGATTTTTTTTATGGGCGTTGGACAGGGAGGCCTGACATCTCCCTTACATCCCAAATTTGCAATATCGAATTGCTTTGAAGTTATAGGTTGACAGCGTAAGAAATCGGTATTCGACCTAAATTTATACATGCACTTTCATTTCTTACATTTTATGGGCGTAGGGAAAAGGGGAGTGACACTTCCCATACAACCCAACTTTGTGCTATCAAATAGCTTTGGAGTTATAAATTTAAAGAGTTAAAATTTAAAATTTTTAGAGTTTGTCGGGGGGCGTGGCACCTCCAACTTAACCCAAATTTGCGATATCGAATAGCTTTGGAGTTATAGGTCAGCCTCGGAATTCAGTATTCGACCTCAATTTACACATGCAGTTTCATTGGTAAAATTTTATGGGCGTAGGGAAAAGGGGAGTGGCACCTCCCATACAACCCAAATTTGTGTTATCGAATATATTTGGAGTTATATGTCGCACAGTTTTGGTATTCGGTATTCGACCTCCATGTACACATGCAGTTTAATTGATTACATTCTATGAGGGGTGATCAAGAGGGCGTGGCACTTCCTATACAACCCAAAATTGTTATATCGAATAGCTTTGTGGATATAGGTCGCACAGTCTCGGAATTCAGTATTTGACCTCAATTTAGACATGCTGTTTAACTGATAACATTTTATGGGCGTTTGAATAGGGAGAGTGGCAGCAACGCGCCGGGTTTCAGCTAGTTATAAAATAAAAATAAATTTTTTGTAAAAATTTACTTGTTTGCTATAAACAAGTTTTTATAAATAATAGTATCCTTCGCTGTTATATTTGTGTCAAATATATTTTTTTTTGCGTGCACAAAAATGTGTTTGTCAATTAGTAAGGTGCTTGCTTTGTACTGTGATCTTAACTTATCTGTCAGAAAATACAATATTTTGCATTCAGTATTCAATAGCGTTTATGCAGATTTTTTATCTTATTGCCACATCCGATTATTGTGTCTGGCAGAAGTGTCTCTAAATTTTTTTTTTAAAAAAAGCTATGGTGTTTATGTGCAATTAACCAAGACATACAGGTGGTCCTGGAGTGGTACATCATTCTATTCCAGAATTTTTTCAAAAATGTCAAATTTAAAGGTTTTAAATATGATGTTTATGACCCGTTAAACTTTGAAATTTATAAGCACTATTAACCTCCTTACTATTGGATTTATTTTTGATCGAGATCGTCACTAGAGACAGTGCGAGTTGTACACGCCCGAGATTCTCATTTTACCAATTTTATTTACTGAACACCATGTATGCCTTGCTATTGTATCATGCGTAAAAAAGGTTTCAAAATGCACTCCTTAGTTAAACTGTCAACTTTTAAAACCTCAAAAATACTTCAAGTCAATCTAAATTTAAACTTTATCATATAACTTTTTCGAAACTTTTCAATTCTGATGTATAGATTTGTGTTTTGTTATAGAATCAAGAATCTAAATTTATTTTTGAGTAATATTTGACACTGCTCTTAGAAAATATGTATCAGTCTACCAATAGAAATGCATCTAAAAACGTAAATGTTAAAAACGTTTATTCGCTGGAAGAACAGTTCGAAGAGGACTTTGATGATCCCCGAATTCGTCGAGCTTTTATGCGCAAGGTATTTATGATTATTTGGGTAAGTTGCTTTTACTCTCTGTTTATGTGATGTAAATACAAGCCATATTTTTTAGATGCAAATCATGGTTTCATTAGGCGTGATCTGCTTATTTGTATTTACCCCGGTGTTGAATACTTTTATGATGGAAAATACATATTTAATATGGGTAGCGATGGGAATAACGCTTGCATTAACAATATGTTTGGGTTGCTTTGAATCATTACGCCGCCAAACACCGTTAAACTACTTTCTTCTTGGTGCTTATACTATCTCGTTGTCCTTTATGCTGAGCTTCTCTTGTGCTCATGTAAAACCTGAAATAGTAATCAATCGAATTTTTTATACAGTTTGTACAAGAATTTTTAATTTTATAATCTGTTTTCAACTTTTACTTAGATATTCATTGCTCTCGGAATTACGGCAGCAGTGGTTTTTATCTTGATCTTTTTTGCTCTCGTCACCAAGATCGATTTTACTATTTGCGGATGCGCACTATTTATAGCAGCATTACTATTTGTTGTATTCGGACTAGTTTGTTTTTTTATACCCAGCCAAATGATGTTAGTGGGGCTTTGTTCTGTTGGTGTAGTACTCTTTTGCGTCTACCTCATCTACGATGTACAGATGATGATGGGCGGCAATCATAAATATGCTCTCTCACCGGAGGAATATATTTTTGCGGCACTTAGTATTTATACGGATATCATGTTAATATATATTTACATTATGGATTTATTGCACTTAACCAGTTAAGTAAGGTATATTTATTAATTGATAGGGAATATTATATATGTCCTGACATTTTGTCTAGCTTGGTATATTAATAAAAATATGAAAAAAGAACGAGAGTGAGTCTTAATGTAACATTGTAATAACATTTTTACTGTAATTAAATAATAAAAATACTCATGATGTTTTCTTTTAAACATTGTTCTGCTCAATTTAATTGTACTGTAAGTGCTAGTGTTAGCGTTAACTATATTAATTAGTAAGGAATTATTTTATACTGGACCGAAGTTAAAATAACCTCACCGTATTTCTAAGATATGCATGTTTTGAAAGTCTGATGACGTCACTTCGTAAAGAGGATGAGAGTGGTATTTATCCAATTCTGACTCAAATCAAATGCAGAACACGTTTAAGATATGGAAGATTATGTCCAAATTGATGACTTCACTTTGTATAGGATTTTACAAAATTTAAACTCATATTGAATTTTAAAATTCTTATCATATGTGCATTTTGCCAAATTCTAACTATATGGTGAATATTTGAGACCAAAGCTGATGTGCAAAATTTCAAGTCATTACATTAAGTTTTGTGGCATTTTTAGCGATGTTACCGATTTGATAAATTCGCGTTGTATAGGAGATTTGAGGCGTCGCAGTTGCAGAGAAATAAATGTCAACAAATATTTTAGGCTGCAAATTTAGAAAACTAAGTGTACAGAATCAGCTAAGAATTCAATTAAATTGAATATAAATTGACTCATCAATATTTTATATTTGTGTATAAGCCTCCAAAATTTGGCTTACTATTCAAGAATTTAATTAATTTTAGAACAAAACAATTTCTACACATATTTCACATAGAAGGGGAGACATTTTTTTGAAGACCTATATTTCAGAAGATAATTAACTTATTTGGGAATGTAGTAGCCTATCACAATACTTTATTATTTGATTTTGAAATCATAACACAAAGTACTTATTTTCTTCATTTTTTCATGATGATTAAAAAAAGCCATATAAGCTGAACGTACTCTATGTTGGGGTAGCTTCGGTATTTGACGGGGAACCCTTATATTCTGCTACCTTTTTGTGATACTATCGAGAGTAGCAGCTCATTCACTTTGCTTAAGGTGCCCCCAGACTATATGTTTCATACATATGACATGTCAAATAAAATTACATACCGAATTTCATCTGTGTGTCAGAATTAAGTTTTTGTCAGACAGCTTTTTTCTTTTGTTTCCACACTATCGACACGTCATTTGAAAATAAAAAACAGCTTTTGAAATTTTTGTAAACCTTAAAGCTCTTAAGTGTCCTCTTGTAGCCATTCAATCTAAGAATAAATTAATTATAAATGAATTTATTGAATAAATATCTTAATATTTGCCTTTTCTTCCATTTTCAAATAAAAAATTTATCAAACTGACATTTTGTACAGATAGAAAAACATACAAAATTAGAGACGGTTCTAATTCAAAAATTTACAGACGCAAATACAAACGACATTTCAAAACCACATTTTCATATGTTCCACATTATCTGTAGCTAAAAACCATTTGTAATTTTTTGACGTGTCATATGTATGAAACATATAGTGTAGAGGTACTTTTACTTGCTTGTTGATAGGTGATAAAATTGCTCTTTCCTTGAACCAAGGTAGAGACTTATCGGCCTATTATGGTTCACAACACAGTTGTAATTTCTGTTTTTATTGTGTATATTGCTAATACTTAAAATAAGACACAGCAGTGTATCGCTGTGAACCATAATAGGCCTATTTGTACTTATATGATTAATTTCTGGATAAACATTATCAGTAAATTCTTTAATATCGTTAATTAAAATTCAAAGGTTGCACTTTTCTGGATTAATATGACCATTCTCTATGTATGCAGCGATTAAATCACTTGGAGGTGTATTCCTAACATCACCAACAGCCCTTAAATGTCGCTTGTCTCTTAATGAGATGGCCGATATTAATGTGGTCTGGGTACCAGGGCATAGGGATATTCCTGGACATTGTAGAGCGGATGAGATCGCTACAGAAGGTACAGTGGTAATGCTGCTGCCTTACATGGACACATTAGGCATTCCACTTGAATCTTGCAAACTGGCTCTACGACAACAGCCACAAATGGCTAATTTCAGCATAGCATCACCTCTAAAAAAGCTAGACATATATGGCCTAGTTTTATTGAAAAACGAACGACGAAGCTCACTCAATTGGCGAGGAGTTTTATTGAAAAACGAACGACGAAGCTCACTCAATTGGCGAGGACAGATCTCTCCATTCTGATAGGCGTTATAACGGGGGTTCATGCAAATGACTTATGTTTATGTTTATGTTTATGTTTATGTTTATGTTTATGTTTATGTTTATGTTTATGTTTATGTTTATGTTTATGTTTATGTTTATGTTTATGTTTATGTTTATGTTTATGTTTATGTTTATGTTTATGTTTATGTTTATGTTTATGTTTATGTTTATGTTTATGTTTATGTTTATGTTTATGTTTATGTTTATGTTTATGTTTATGTTTATGTTTATGTTTATGTTTATGTTTATGTTTATGTTTATGTTTATGTTTATGTTTATGTTTATGTTTATGTTTATGTTTATGTTTATGTTTATGTTTATGTTTATGTTTATGTTTATGTTTATGTTTATGTTTATGTTTATGTTTATGTTTATGTTTATGTTTATGTTTATGTTTATGTTTATGTTTATGTTTATGTTTATGTTTATGTTTATGTTTATGTTTATGTTTATGTTTATGTTTATGTTTATGTTTATGTTTATGTTTATGTTTATGTTTATGTTTATGTTTATGTTTATGTTTATGTTTATGTTTATGTTTATGTTTATGTTTATGTTTATGTTTATGTTTATGTTTATGTTTATGTTTATGTTTATGTTTATGTTTATGTTTATGTTTATGTTTATGTTTATGTTTATGTTTATGTTTATGTTTATGTTTATGTTTATGTTTATGTTTATGTTTATGTTTATGTTTATGTTTATGTTTATGTTTATGTTTATGTTTATGTTTATGTTTATGTTTATGTTTATGTTTATGTTTATGTTTATGTTTATGTTTATGTTTATGTTTATGTTTATGTTTATGTTTATGTTTATGTTTATGTTTATGTTTATGTTTATGTTTATGTTTATGTTTATGTTTATGTTTATGTTTATGTTTATGTTTATGTTTATGTTTATGTTTATGTTTATGTTTATGTTTATGTTTATGTTTATGTTTATGTTTATGTTTATGTTTATGTTTATGTTTATGTTTATGTTTATGTTTATGTTTATGTTTATGTTTATGTTTATGTTTATGTTTATGTTTATGTTTATGTTTATGTTTATGTTTATGTTTATGTTTATGTTTATGTTTATGTTTATGTTTATGTTTATGTTTATGTTTATGTTTATGTTTATGTTTATGTTTATGTTTATGTTTATGTTTATGTTTATGTTTATGTTTATGTTTATGTTTATGTTTATGTTTATGTTTATGTTTATGTTTATGTTTATGTTTATGTTTATGTTTATGTTTATGTTTATGTTTATGTTTATGTTTATGTTTATGTTTATGTTTATGTTTATGTTTATGTTTATGTTTATGTTTATGTTTATGTTTATGTTTATGTTTATGTTTATGTTTATGTTTATGTTTATGTTTATGTTTATGTTTATGTTTATGTTTATGTTTATGTTTATGTTTATGTTTATGTTTATGTTTATGTTTATGTTTATGTTTATGTTTATGTTTATGTTTATGTTTATGTTTATGTTTATGTTTATGTTTATGTTTATGTTTATGTTTATGTTTATGTTTATGTTTATGTTTATGTTTATGTTTATGTTTATGTTTATGTTTATGTTTATGTTTATGTTTATGTTTATGTTTATGTTTATGTTTATGTTTATGTTTATGTTTATGTTTATGTTTATGTTTATGTTTATGTTTATGTTTATGTTTATGTTTATGTTTATGTTTATGTTTATGTTTATGTTTATGTTTATGTTTATGTTTATGTTTATGTTTATGTTTATGTTTATGTTTATGTTTATGTTTATGTTTATGTTTATGTTTATGTTTATGTTTATGTTTATGTTTATGTTTATGTTTATGTTTATGTTTATGTTTATGTTTATGTTTATGTTTATGTTTATGTTTATGTTTATGTTTATGTTTATGTTTATGTTTATGTTTATGTTTATGTTTATGTTTATGTTTATGTTTATGTTTATGTTTATGTTTATGTTTATGTTTATGTTTATGTTTATGTTTATGTTTATGTTTATGTTTATGTTTATGTTTATGTTTATGTTTATGTTTATGTTTATGTTTATGTTTATGTTTATGTTTATGTTTATGTTTATGTTTATGTTTATGTTTATGTTTATGTTTATGTTTATGTTTATGTTTATGTTTATGTTTATGTTTATGTTTATGTTTATGTTTATGTTTATGTTTATGTTTATGTTTATGTTTATGTTTATGTTTATGTTTATGTTTATGTTTATGTTTATGTTTATGTTTATGTTTATGTTTATGTTTATGTTTATGTTTATGTTTATGTTTATGTTTATGTTTATGTTTATGTTTATGTTTATGTTTATGTTTATGTTTATGTTTATGTTTATGTTTATGTTTATGTTTATGTTTATGTTTATGTTTATGTTTATGTTTATGTTTATGTTTATGTTTATGTTTATGTTTATGTTTATGTTTATGTTTATGTTTATGTTTATGTTTATGTTTATGCTTGTGTTTATGTTTACGTTTGCGTTTACGTTTATCTGACGACATTAGCTTAAGCTTGGCTCGTTCTTTGCTTAGTACGTTTTTTTTTTGTTTTGTTTGTTCGGTTCGATGGACCTCATATACTCAGCTACCTTTAACAAAATGTACCCAAGCATTAATGCCGACGGCTTCTTTGTCTTCGGCGACCTCATCATTTTGTTAGAGTTTATTTGTTTTTGGAATTTTATATGTGGAGAGATACCTCTGCACATAATATATAAATTACTTCAAAAATATACTTTATGCAATGCCTAGAGGTCAATTTTTGTGATGTGTGGCTTTCTCTGTGTCCATAGATATCCGTGTGCGTAAGTTTGTTTGTGTTTTGTATTCTTGTTTTGTAACATGTTATCGCACTGCATTTATGTATATTATTTTGTTGTTGTTGTTGTTGTTACTGCCTTGTGGTTTTTCAACTCAAACGCTATAAATTCAAAGCCTTCATTTAGGCCTTCTATATATAAATAAAAAATTACAACAATAATTGCACCTAAGGCTTTTAGCCCTTGCATACATATCTACCTTTATGTTGCTGTTGCTTTTTGTTGCTGCTGTTGCTTTTGTTGTAATTTCCTTTAAGGCACATCAGCATGTTATATCTTTTGGGTTTGAATATCATTTAAATTTATTTTACGTTGTTCTTTTATGTTTCTATGTGTCTTTCTATAGCTGCATTAAAATGTGGTGCAAATCATATTTGTCTGTGTATAAGTGAGATTTTTAATTCTTTCGTGTTAACCTGAATATTAGCCAAAATACTCATTTTCTTTTAACTTCAAGTTTATCTGGATAGTAGAGTATTTAGCATGTTGTCCCGAAGTTTTTTTCACAATAAAAGCAGTTAAATTGCTGCACCTTTTACTAGGAGGATGTTGCGAGAGTTAAGAAAAATGTTCAGAATTTAAATTTCATAACAGTAGCTGCTATTATAATGTTAACAGTTGTATATCAAGTTTTTTTTTGGCTATAAAATCAATAAGGAAAAACCTTAAAAAATTAACAAATTATGTCGTAAAAATATGGTGAAAAATAAAAATTATAATAAATAATTATTATTATTTAATAAACTAAAATAAATAATTAAAATAAAGTTGCTGTAACACGAACTGTACCCATCGACTTTTCTCATATCAATTTCTGTTACTGCAGCACCTTGCGAAAATATCAATCAGCAAATACTTGCATAAGTGCTGTGGGAATTTACTTTATATAAAAAAATGAAGAAAATCCTTCCTAGCTTTGAAGAAAAAAGTATGCTACAAAAAATAAAATATGTAAGTGTGTTTATATGTTTCGGCTACTAGTTGATGTTGCAGTTACTTCAACGCTCTCACACAGTGTAAATATTAAAATTAATAGCTTTTTCCACCGATTGAGCTTTACGTTTACACCTGATTGAGTTTTGATTAGAAGTTGGTGGAGGAGAAAAATCATTAATTGTCGCAAAATTACAAGGTATGGAAAAATATTTGTAAAAAAATAAACTAGCCCAAGCTGGCAATCAAGAAGGAATAAACTTGTAGGTGTAGAGCACTGTATGTAAAGCGAATGGTTGAGTTGAAGAAAGTTTGCTTTATGACACAATCATGGTAGCGCTTAAATAAACTGATTAAACATTGCGTAAATCAAAATTAATAATTGTATGTACTTATAAAAAATATGCACAAATAGAAAAGCAAGCATTATTTAAAATCAAGTTTGTTGATGATAAGCCAAATATTAGGTTATTTTTAATAAATAGCAGTTTTAAATTGGTCTTTTCAGCTTTTCAAAGGACATTGACTGAGTGTCATAATCCTTTGTGCGTGCAGAACTGAACCTAGAAGTTTTTGCCAACTATAAACGGGCGCAACATTCATGTTCTCAAGAAGCGTTATGTGTCATTTTCCTACTCAATGAGGCAGATGGAGACTGCCAATCAGAAATCGAATTGTTAAACTATAACCTCTGAAAGCAGTTTCCAATCATGCTTGGGAAACACTTGTAAATTTAAACTTAAGGTAATCTTACTCCAAGTACTGTTATATAAAGCTTACTTTTTTCCGTTCCGGTACAATTTTATAAACACAACTTGCAAATTTATTACGCAGACAAGTGTTTTCTAAGCATGTTTGGGAAGTGCCTCAATCACAACTCTTCTGTTCAAGGTAAGCACTATTACACAATGGCTGATTGGCAACACTTTGAAATGCAACTAATGCTCTTATACTGAAATGTTGTATTTTTATTATTTATACATAAATAAACAATACGCTCGAAAAAGTTCTAAGCATTCATTTATAATTGATATTATTTCAACGCCTTCAAAGCCAGCAAAAAGAAAATTAAGCAACAAACAGTGGCAACGCTTAAAAATAACAGCCAACATCCAAAGGCTATATTGAAATTCAATTTTCAACACAGGAAACCATCTAAAAAAGCAATACCATCTAAAAATATTATGTTTTAGTTGTTGTTGTTCTTGTTACTGTTAAACTTTAGTGTTGCCAAACAACAAAACAATTTAAATATATTATTTATTTTGGCACCTGGTAGTTTTTTCTTATTACCCAAAACAATTTGTTTGTGTTGATGTTGCTGTTATGTGAATGAGTGTGTGAATGAATGAATGTGTGTTTTAGAATTCGTATTTAAATATGCATGTTTATTTAACATTCTCTCTAACACCAATACACATACACTCAAACACGCACACAAAAACATAACATTAACATTACTCAGCGTTGCTTTTAAAAGGATTTTATTCTAATTCATTGTAGTTTTTGACACTTTTATTTATGTTGTTAAAAAATACTTGTTGTAACTGTATAAAATTTAGTTGTAAAATGTCACGCTAGTTTTGCATATTTTAACCTTTGTTGATTTTACAACTGTTTTATAAAAATAGTTATATTGCAGTTAGATGCAATTTAAATGAGTTGCATGCAATTTAAATGAGTTGCATTGTTTGGGTTTTGTTTCAAACATATTGGTTAGAATGTTTTCTAAATTAGTGAAATTCAAATACAGGATATGTTCAGCCCTTAATGAGACTTAAAGCCAATCCAACTACGAACGGCTACAAATAAGAAGCATTTTTACATAACATTTAAAGTTTTCCTCACAGCTCGTATCACTCCAGTTTTGCCATAACCGCTCTATTTCAGCTAATGTGAATTTATTTCTAGCCTGCCAGTGTTGATGAACAATCAAAATCAGCTACATAATCAGGGTTTTTTTATTGAACAACTTTGGCAGCAAGACAAAAAATGGCGTTATTAAAAAATTTGTTTGAAAAGCAATACAGGCTAAATCACAAAAAACTAACAGCACCAAAAAATTGGCTTTATGAAATAACAGTGCATAGTGTTTTTTCTATTATTTAAAACAATGACTATGCCCTGTCAAAATGGCGGCAATATTTATTATTGTTTTCATTGTTGAAGTATTAAAAAATTATAGCTTTACTTGGCATCGAACTAAAAAAATGTCCATACATACATATGTATTTCAATTGGAAATTTTTTATTGCCGATTTTTAATTATTATAATTTATATAAGCAAATAAATAAACAAGATGGCGGCAATATTTGTCATTGTTCTCATTGTTGAAGTATGAAAAAGATTACAGCTTGAAAAGGCATAGAATTAAAAACTGTCCATAAATATCTCAGTGGACAATTTTTATTGCAGATTTTTTAATATTAAAAATATGCGCAAAAAAAAACTTGCTATTCATAAAAGCTGCACAATAGTAGTGACTTTAAAATAAATAACAATAAAAAACTTTTTATAATGACATAATAAAATAATTTATGTTTTGTTAAAAATATTTTATCTCTTTGTGGGCTTAAATGTTTTTTGTGTGTTTTTTTTTTGTTTGTCAGATTTTAATTTAAGTGCATGCAAAATGTTAACATATATTAAAAATAAAAAATATGCCTAAAAATAAGTACCCCGCAGCGATTTTTAATATATTTTTGAGCATGTTTACACAATTGTAAGTTGTTTTTGTTTTGTGAAAACGAACATTGTTCATGGTGTTTTTTTGCTCTCAGTTCAGTTAGTTTTTTTGTGTATATATATGACATAGGTTAATACTCTACAATCGTAATTTAATAATATTTTAGCATAGTTTATTAAACTTTTAAATAGACTTAAAGATTCTAAGTTTTTTGAAACTTAATCAAAAATTTTCAAATTATCACTTATCTCCGCATTAACTCATGACTGAGGAGCGCTTTTAAATCAACAAAAAAAAAAACATCGTTTTATAGCCAATATTTTAATCTGCCATATTACAAAGGCAAAATACGTTTCATCGAAGAAAACAGCAATTTAGTCATATAGCGTTCATCTAGAAATCACCTTTGACCACCTGTAATATGCCCACTTAACTTTTTACGTATGTAATATTTTAATTAATGAGGTAAAGCATTATATTATTTTTTTGTATATTTACTTTAATTAATCCTTTGAAGCAATTCATTGCGTCCCTTTGTTTTTTATTTTGCGTAACATTATTTTATGTTAATAAATAGTACCTGGGGGCATTTTATAGTTTTCTCGTTTTGTTTTTGTTTTACATTACAACAAACAATTTTTTATCGACCTATACAAGCAAAAAAAAAGTATTACAATTAATTACAGAATCACATGCTGAGTAGCAGAAGGTCAAAAAGGTGAATGATACTTTTTTGTTAATGCGGATTGAAATGGGCTAGTTGATTGGATAAGTTTTTAATTACTTAATCATGTGAAATAATATTCATTGTGCATGATCGGGAAAAATTTTCATTGCATAGTTTTCAGGAATTCTTTTTTTCAATTAAATGTTGCATTCTGTATCACGAAAAAGCAAACCAATGATGAAAAGCAATACTTTCTTCCATACAAAATTGTATTGCTTCTCGTGTCTTTTTTTATTTTTGGTGTGCTTATTCGTAGTACAGAATAAAGCACTAAGTCTACAACTTTTTTTTTTTCAATAGAAGTACGCTGTAAACAAATCATGTCAAAGAGTAGAATTAGAACTGATAATCGAATTGAACTTGCACTTGATTAAACTAGATAAAGATACGCTTACTTTATTGTATTTTTATTGGTTTCTTTTATTTTGCATTTTTTTTCAGGTGTTTTTTTATTGTAAGCCTAAAAATATGTACTTATAGCCTTTAAATCGAAGAAAAAAAAATGGTCTAATTCATGTGCTTTGTTAATTAGTTAATTGGTTCCAGAATTAACATAAACCAAATATTCTTGGAAAAAGTTATTCTTAACTTTTTAGGGCTTACACTGTAAAGTGTTTAAAATACATGTTTAGAATTGTTGTAAGCAAGGAGACAAGGGAAACTGGGGGCGATGGATCAATGTAACATGTCTGACTGTCTCAACCTGGCGAGGCCAGCATAATCTTTGTGAAATCGCCTCAAGTCGACTCAAACCTCCACGTGGTGTTTCCTGGGCAACGTCAAAACTGACAACCGTTAGTTTGGCGGCTAATCTGAGCGGCGGGCCTCCCTAGGCTTAAAATAGGTTGTGCGTCGGGTTTGAAGCCCACCCGTAAAAACCCATTTCAATGAAAACACAAAAGAATAGAAGAAAACTGATCCCCAAATCTGATGACTACCGCAAACGAAAAACTGATAATGATTTACGGATATGCACCTGGAATGTCCGAACCCTTAATTGGGAAGGTGCCTCTATCCAACTGACTGATGTCTTGGAAAGATACAAAGCTGATATCACTGCTATCCAAGAAATGCGATGGAAGGGACAGGGTTGCATTCGGCATGCACCCTGTGATATCTACTACAGCGGCCATGCAGAGAAGCACGAGTTTGGATGCGGATTTGTAGTTGGCAAGAGACTACGGCCCCACGTCCTGCGATTCGCACCTGTGAACGAACGACTTTCCATAATCCGCATCAAGGTTAGGTTTTTCAATATAAGCCTAATATGTGCGCACGCTCCGACAGAAGACAAGGACGATGAGATCAAGGAAATTTTCTACGAGCGCCTTGAAAATGCTTACGAGCGCTGCCCCCGCCACGACGTAAAAATCGTGCTTGGTGACTTCAACGCTAAGGTGGGCAAGGAAAATATTTTTGGTCCAACGGCCGGAAAGTTCAGCCCCCACGACAACACCTCCGATAACGGAATGAGGCTGATTGACTTCGCCGCAGCACGAAACATGGTCGTAAGTAGCACTAGATTCAAGCATCTCAATATTCATAAAGCCACCTGGATGTCCCCTGATCAAAAAACAAAAAATCAAATTGATCACGTTTTGATCGACGGAAGGCACTCTTCCAGTGTATTGGATGTACGCACGATCCGTGGTGCAAACATTGACTCGGATCACTATCTTGTTGCAGCCAAGATCCGTACACGTCTGTGCGCAGCTAAAAATACACGCAACCCTACACAGAGAAAGCTAGACGTCGACAAGCTGCAATCGAAACAGACAGCCGATGCTTTCGCCACTCGACTCTCACTCCTGCTTCAAAGCACTCCTCCAATCGATGATATATGCGCGCAGTGGACACACATTTCCAACTCCATGCGTGCGGCTGCTGAAGAGGTGATTGGCTACCAACGCCCTCGCCGAAACCAGTGGTACGACCAGGAGTGTCGCGACGCCACTGCAGAGAAAGACGCCGCCTACAAAGCCACCCTGCAGTCGGTTGTAACGCGCGCTGCTAAGGAGCGATACAAAGAAAAGAGGAGGGAAGAGAGACATATTTTCAGGCGGAAAAAAAGAGAGGCAGAAAAGCGCGAGCAGGAGAAGATTGAGATGTATGGTGACAGGAATGAGGCCCGAAAATTTTTCGAAAAAATAAGACGCCTTGCCGATGGTTTTAAAACCGGGGCCTCTTCCTGCAAGGATGAAAACGGGAATCTAGTGACAGATGTCCAGAGTACACTGACGTTATGGAGGGAACATTTCTCTAAGCTTCTAAATGGCGACGCTGACAACAATCCCGCCAATAGAGATGATATTCCGGAAACCCCAATTGCGGATGACAGCGTCGAGGTTCCGCTGCCCGACTATGATGAAGTTCTGACAGCTATAGCTCGGCTCAAAAATAACAAAGCCGCGGGAGCTGATAGCTTACCTGCTGAGCTGTTTAAGAACGGAGGCGAAGCTCTACTTAAATGCATTCACGAGCTTCTATGCAGAATATGGTCGGAAGAATGCATTCCGAACGATTGGAATCTCAGTGTGCTCTGCCCAATCCACAAGAAAGGCGATCCCACTATCTGTGCCAATTACCGTGGGATAAGCCTTCTTAATATCGCATATAAGGTCCTGTCGAGCGTTTTATGTGAAAGATTGAAGCCCATTGTAAACGAACTGATCGGACCTTATCAGTGTGGCTTCAGACCTGGAAAGTCCACCATCGACCAGATTTTCACACTACGACAAATCTTGGAGAAGACTCAAGAAAAACAAGTCGACACCCACCATCTTTTTGTCGACTACAAAGCCGCCTTCGACAGCCCAATAAGGAAGCACCTGTACTCCACCATGTCTGAATTTGGTATTCCTGCAAAACTAATACGACTTTGCAGGATGAAACTGAGCAACACCAGCAGCGCAGTTAAAATCGGGAAGGACCTCTCCCCACCATTTATTACCAAACGAGGTTTCAGACAAGGTGATTCCTTATCGTGCGACTTTTTCAACCTAATGATGGAAAAGATCATCCGAGCTGCTGATCTGAGACGTAGTGGCACAATATTCTACAAGAGTGTTATGCTGCTTGCGTATGCTGATGACATAGATATCATTGGCCATAATACGCGCGAAGTCAGTGCAGCATTTTCCAGATTAGAAAGAGAGTCAAGTCGAATGGGTCTGTCAGTGAATGCAGATAAGACGAAATACTTAGTGTCAACAAACAAACAGTCCCAGCGTCTTGGAACCCACATTACCGTTGACAGTACCTCCTTCGAGGTTGTGAAGAACTTCGTTTATCTGGGATCCAGCATTAATTCAACCAACGACATCAGCATTGAGATCAAACGAAGAATAACTCTTGCCAACAGGTGTTACTTTGGGCTCAGTAGGCAATTGAGAAGCAGAGCCCTCTCTCGACGAACGAAAATCACGCTCTATAAATCGCTCATCATGCCCGTCCTACTTTACGCATCACAAACCTGGACGCTGAGCAGTTTAGATGAAAAGACTTTAGGAGCATTCGAGAGAAAGATTCTTCGTAAGATCTACGGACCAATCTGCGTCAATGGCGAGTACCGAATACGGTGGAATGATGAACTGTATGAGCTGTACGCTGACATCGACATAGTCAAGCGCATTAAAATCGAGCGGCTTCGCTGGCTTGGTCATGTTCAGCGCATGAAAGACGATGCTCCAGTGAAGAAAACATTCGATTCGGTACCCAGCGGCGGTCAACGCAGAAGAGGACGACCGCATCTTCGTTGGAAAGACCAAGTAGAGGACAACCTGACGAAGCTTGGAATTTCCAACTGGCGCCAGCAAGCGAAAGACAGAAATGGCTGGCGCAAATTCTTAGATGAGGCCAAGACCGACATACGGTTGTAGCGCCAACTAAGTAAGTAAGTAAGGAGACACAATTTCTGTAAAATAAACATACGGGGTCTTACTTAGCATACATTAAATAATCAGCCCTATCATGAATAATTTTTCACGCGGAATCAGAAAAAGGAATTTTAATTTTTAAAATAAAGCTCAAGAACATTTTGGAAATTTTTAGTTCAAATTAGTTCATCAACGATTTATCAACAAATTAACATTAAAAATTTCCAAAATATTCTTGAGGTTTACCTGAAGAATGAAAACTCCCTTTTCTGATTCCGCATGAAAAATTATTCATGGTAGGGCTGAATGTTAAAAACATTTTGTCTTCTCTTTTTTTCTGTTATGGCTGTAATAGAGCGTTATTATTGGAGAGCCTTTAAAGTAGAGCTGTCATGCGGCTGGCAGCACACCTCAAACAGTCTTTATCCGATCGACTTCGACTTTCACATATTTATTTATAGTTATGCAACTAGAGATACGTAGGATCAGTGGCTTTGCTAGTATTTGCCAAGATTACCCAGTGAACCAAAAATATCTTTTTTGAATTCATTTATGAACCTTTTCAGGTAGAAAAGTTCATTTTAAGCACTCATAAATGAACCTTTTTGAGCTCATTCGTCGGACTTGAATTCCTTTTAAAAGCGAACCTTTTTATCTTCAGAAATGAGTTAAAAAAAGGATCATCAATTGTACTTTTTTTTGTTCGAACACCAATTAAAAAAAAAACTATTGAAAAGTTCGTTTTCGGCACTAATAAATGAAACATTTTGATCTCATTCACCGGACTGAATTGCCTCTCAAAAACAAACTTTGTTTTGTTCGAAAATGAGTTAAAAAACGAACCATAGAAATGCACTTTTTCGGCACTCAGAAATTAATCTTTTTCAAACATAAATGGTTTTATTATTGCATATCGATTATTAGAACAAGAAATTAAAAATAATGTTAAAATATTATTTGAATTGTGTTTGGGCAAAGTACTTATATATTTAGGGCCGGCGCCAGCAAAATATTGCACGCAGAACTAAATTTTTTCGAAATTAGAAAACAATAAAATTAGAATTAAAACGAAAACTTTATGGAGGCATTAAACCATTTTTTATGATTTTTTTTTATCAATTTAATGAATTCAGTCTCCTATTAATTATGTAGCTTAGATCTGCTAATTCAAAAACATAAATTAAAAAATCTTCTACCCGAAAACGTACGCAAAAAGAAGGCGCACATTTCATGATTCTTTTTTGAACTCATTTCAGAATGTCAAAAAAGTAACAATTACTATTCTGAACTTATTTATGAATAAAAAATTGTTAATTTATAAGTAATTGTTTCCTACTAAAATGACAAAAATTTTTCTTTTGCGGCTCAAAATAAGTTTCTTAATAATTTTGTAAAAGAATAAAATATTTCTTATGGGAAAAATTTTCACGAATTTTATCTTCTCTAGAAATTGATTATAAAAATCAAAAAAATATCATAAATTGAAAAAAAAATTCTACCCGAAAACGTACTCAAAGCTTTCATTTTACGCAAAACCTTCGCGTATGGTTCAGTGGGTAGATAAATATTTTATTGAATCCCTTTTAATGCTTGTGCACACCGGCGAACAGTAAAAAGTAAATATTTATATGTATATGAAATTAACTGATATTGTTAATCATAGATGGGCATTTTCCATTACCAATAATATGCCATTATCATTATTTACTTAGTCGTAATGCAAAATTAATTTGTATTACCATTAGTATGTAATGGTAATGGAAAAAAATTGCATTTCCATTAGCATTTAATGGTTATGGAAAAAAAAAAATTTGCATTACCACTAAATTTTTAATGGTAATGGAAGAAATTTACATTACCACTAAAATTGCAAAAAATATCACCAATCGGTCGCGAAGACAAGAACTTAGCAACACGAATTTAAATATGCTAGTATTAAATAAAGCCTATAAATGTTATTTACTGAAAAAAATTTGTTTTTGATTTCACAGTTGCTTCCTCAGACAATAATTTTTTTATTATCGTTATATACTGTATATTTTAGTTACCCTCTCAATGAGTTTCCTTAATCAGCAAATTTTTAATTTAAAAGAAACCACATCTCTTACAGAATTTAATACTTGAAAAATTTTGTACTGGTAGAAATTTTTTAAAATTTTAGTGGTAATTTAAATTTCTTCCATTATAACGGTAATTATCATTAAAAATTTAGTGATAATGCAAATTTTTTTTCCATTACAATTACATACTTATGGTAATGGAAATTTATTTTGCATAAATTATTTGGTTAGTGGTAAAGATATTTCTTAGTGCACTAATAATTCAATGCATTATGCCCATCTATGGTTTTAAACCACTAAGTTAAGCCGCCTCACAGTGACAAAGATAAATTAAATTTGTGTCTCGAGATCCTGCAAATTTGGTATCAATTGACAAGTAAAACTTTGGCTGTTGATAATCCAAAATAATGGAGCAATAAAAGGCGTTTTGGTGGAGCTGCAATGCTTTGAAGTTGAGTATTTTTTTAAAAAATTCTAATTTTGGACATAGCACTTTGAGGTGATATACAAATAATTGCCAAAAATCCAGGTTTTAATAAAGTTAAGCCAATTTAAGCTCATAATTTAAAGAAGTCTATGTGTTAATAAAAAAGTATTTGTTTTATTAAAAATTAAAAAAAAAACATTTTAGTGGCTTCGAAATTTTATATACAGTGTTGCGCAAAACAATAGCAACAAAATCAGTACTCTGCTACAAAATCGTGTATCTTTTTAAATATTAGGTAGACACAAAAATGATTATAGGAACCAAAGCATATATTCATACATCATATTAAAAATAAATCATATTCAAATTTGGTTTTGTTTTCTTTATTAAATGTAAAATTAATGTGATTTCATTCAGTTTGTCTGAGAGCAAAACAAAAGCAACATAATTAATATTTGGTGTAAGATTCATTATTCTTCATAACCGATGCACATCTAAGCGACATCAACTCTATTAAATTAAATATGTTGGTATTAGGTATATGTTCCCAATTAACTTTTAGGGCTTCACACAGTGCAGTCTTATTGGAAAACCTTTAACCAGAAACTTTTACCTTCAAAATCCCAAAAAGATTTTCAATAGGATTCAAGTCATTGTGACTGTGCCGGCCAATCAAGGACTTGAATCCCATTGCCTCTAATGTAATCTTTGATGAGCTTTGAAGTGTGTTTCGGGTCGTTGTCGGGCTGAAACGTTCACTGAAGCGACATATTCCACTCTGAATGTGGTTGCATCTTGCTTTCTAAAATGTCATTATATGCAAATCGATCCATAATTCCATCGATTTTTTGAAATGGTTCAACTTCATTATAGGAAAAACAAGTGCAGATCATTATACCACCGCCTCCGTGCTTAAAATATATTTTGCAGTTTCGGGCTTTAAGTCATGTACCTGGGTGGCGCCGTACGTACACATCCCATCTGAATTAATCAAGTTGAACTTTGATTCATCGCTAAGAAACGGTTTTCGATTTTTGAACGGTACAATTTAAGTGCTCTTTTAAGTGCAAGACTGAGTCTAAAAAACAATAAATTGCAACTTGTTGTCACAATTTCAGACAGAATTGTTTGAATTGTAACACCTCACCTTGTTTTTTATGCTTAGCTGTAAGCAAAGGTTTATTTGCCGGTCTGTAACTTCTTTAATCGTTCTCTACGGCTCGTCATCAAAGAGTGATGTGATGGATATCTAAATCAAGTGTCCGAACAACCTCTTTGGATGTGGAAAATGTATTTCGTTTGAACACGCCACAAATGTTCCTGTCATTACGCAGCGATGTCTTCCGCGACCACCCTCTTTAACGTACCGTTGTTACGTCTTTTGTGATGGTATATTTCTTTATTAATCTGCAAACTATTGACTGATTAATATCAAACTGTTTCACGTTAGACATTTGTGAATTTCCGTTTTTAATTCGGAAATAGTGTGCAATTTAAGAGCTTCACAGTATTTAAAACGTTCCATTATAAATGGAACAGTCAATGTCACAACTAGCGCAAAAACTAAACTAAACTTAAATGTTTATGACTTACAAACAACACGTACTTTACAATAACGGAACTTTTACCGGTAATTCTTGGAACTTCTGTTCTCTTTTTACATTTTACAAATTTTGTTGCTTTTTTTTGCAATTAAATGCAGCCACATTCATTTGAAATTTAATTAAAAAAAAAACCAAATTTGAATTTGATTTGTTTTATACATGATATGAATAGTTTATTTAAGAAACAGTACAAGTCCAAAAATGTAAATTTTTCAGGAGACACAAAAAACTGTTTATCTGGTCACATGGTCATTTAAAGAATTTGAAAAAAATTATGTAGGCACGTTCTGGTATCCCCAAGATGATGCAATGACTAAATTTTTCCAATTTCAACTGCCACTCGTGTAATTGCAAAATATATGCGCTGGACTTATACTGTTTCAAAAAAAAATCAAAAATTAACTCATTTTATTTAAGAAACCATACAAGTCCAGGACTTGTATTGTTTCAAAAAAAAACAAATACACGTAAAATCAAAACAAACTGAAATCGGATTATCGTAAGATTAATCGCTCGATTTGTGCTCGTATTAGGAGTGCCCTGAAAATTTCCTAGAGGGATTGTACAAACTGAAAAGCTATATCAGCTGGTATAGATTTTTCTAGAAACTTAAAATGTAAACAAACTACAATGTAGTAGATTGTAAATTTGCGAAACGAAGATAACATAAAAAAAAGTTTTTGCTGCCACGCTGTATTACTGCATTGAATAATAATTTAATATTATGGATGAATTTGAAGGAGCCCCTAAAAGAAATAAAAGAGGAGTGGTGAATGTTCACAATTACAAATCAAATGTAATAAAAAGATGCAGAGTTGAAGGGAAAAGTTACACTACCTACAGTGGCAAGGAGCAGTCTCAAAGGAAGACTGGAAATTCTTGCAGGTAATCAGGATAACCCTTCTTTTGATAATTACTTATTTGAGTATCGTTACTGTTTATATTGCAGATGTATTAAGAAGTGCTTTTCGAAGATAGATGAAGAACAAAGAAATGAAATCTTAAAGTCGTTGCTCTCATTGAAAAACAAAAATGAGCAAGATTTGTATATTCAGTCCCACATTAAGGCATTTGATGTTCAGAGAAGGAGACCAAGAAAATTAGATGTGAATAGAAAGAAGGAAATACAAGTAAGGCGAAAAGCCTTTAAATTTTTTATTAGCGTTAACACTGAAAAAATTGAAGTTTGCAAAGCTGCTTTTATGAGTATGTTTGACGTAACTAATGTTCAAATTCAACGTCTTCAAAACCTAATTGTAATGGGTAAATTACCTCAAGATATGCGAGGTCAACAACCAAATCAGAAAACAGTTCCGGTAGATCTTGTTTGTAAAGTGGTCGACCACATTAATTCTTTTCCTAGGAATTCATCTCATTATGGTCCCACTGACATTGAATACTTCAGCTCGAAGCTCAATATTACTATAATGCACCGAATGTTTTTATTGAAATATCCGAACCTGAAGGTCAATTATTCATTTTATTATAAAATATTCAAAACTAGGTTTAATCTCAAATTTGGGAGGTTGCAAGTGGACGCTTGCTGTGAATGCGAAAGGTTGGGTACACGATTGAAGAACTATTGCTTAAATCCCGAAGTGAAAAGACTTGCTGCCACAGAAATGTTGATTCATAAACGCAGGGCAAACAAATTTTATAAATCACTTAAAGCAACTTCAGAGCTCTGTAGGCAGAGTGGTGGCACATCGGTTTGTCTCACTATGGATTACATGCAAAACATTTCGCTTCCGACAATTCCAGTGCAAGACATGTTCTATTATCGTCAGTTATCCATTTTTCCGTTCGGGATTCATAACACAAACGATGAAAAAAGTACTATGTACCTGTACCATGAGGGAATAGCTAAGAAGGGTCCAAATGAGGTATGCTCATTCCTTGGACAGTACATAAAAAATATGTCCTCGGAGGTAACTGAGTTATATCTGTATTCAGATAATTGCGCGGGACAAAATAAGAATCACACTTTGCTTCGATTCCTACTTTCTTTAACAGACACTAAGCAGTTCAATAAGATTGTGTACCGTCTACCAATAAGGGGACACTCATTTCTCCCAAATGATAGAGATTTCGGGCTAATTAAACGATGCCTTAGACGTACTGATAGATATTATGATATTGACGATGTGGCCAAAATGATTTTGGAGTCAAGCAATAAAAGCAAATTTTCCGTGAATTTTGTAAAAACTGGGGATGTCCTCGACTTCAAAAATTGGTGGCCGCTTTACTACAAAAAAACAGCAGAGTCTGAAGAGAGCAAAATCCTCAATCATAACAAAAAACTCTGCAACAAAAGGTTAATGAAGTCGAAAAAATGCAGCACAAGCCAGTCCTACAGAAAGCTTGATCATGAAATGTTTAAAATTTCTACTTACCATGAATTTAAATTTGACTCAGAAAATCCAGGAGTGGTGACAGCTTGCGAGTTTATTGATGGATTCACAAGCCGACGGTATACATTCGGCCATGCGAAACGTTCAAAAGTTAACCCACCGACAAACAAAGCGTACAACAGTCGCATACCTATTCTTGCCTCAAAAATGGATGATTTAAAAAAAACATTGCAATACATTCCAGACAGTAATAAAGAATTTTTGAGTAAAATAATTACTAAGTGACCAACAAGATTGGATACCCAACAAGATACAGATAATCTTTAAATTTAAACTTAATAATTTAACTTATAATTTACATTTTTGGACTTGTACTGTTTCTTAAATAAAGTACCCATTTATAATTTTTTTTTTTTTTTGAAACGATACAAGTCCTGGACTTATATTGTTTCTTAAATAAACCAAATATTGAAGGCTCTCTAATGTCACTAAAAACTGTTATTAAATAAAATTTTGTATTGTTTTATAAAGAACACTTGTGGGTCTTGGACCAAAGATGGCGAAACTTCAAAAAACCGAAAATCGAAAAATATGGACTTGTACTGTTTCTTAAATAAACTATTCATATATGAATATATGCTTTGATTCCTATAATCATTTTTGTGTGTCCCCAATATTAAAAAAGATACACGATTTTGTTGCAGCGCACTTATTTTGTTGCTATTGTTTTGCGCAACACTGTATTTGAATGAGACATAATGAAAAATTAGCATATTTTGATGGAAAAAAGGCAAAATATTTTAAAATAGGTGATTTTTTCGGTTTATTAAAATACATATATTGTTTAATAAGGAATTGAAAATAATTTTTCTTACTTCGTCCTACAAATATATTTTCTTTTGTTTAAAAAAATGCGTTAAATTAAAAATTTACATACAGAATCAAGTTAAAATTAATACAGGTCCTAGGGAGGTACTCCCAGGGTCTAAACGATTTCGACCATTTTCAGTACACATCTGTTACTCTATTTCACTATCATTATGACAAATTTTTGTTATGATCGGTCAACCTTTGTATTTAAATTCAATACAAAAACAAGTACAATATTAATATAGGTCCAAAGGAGGCACCCGTAGGGTTAAACCGATTTCGATTATTTTCAGTACACATCTATAACTCTATTTGGCTACTACTCTTCTGAGGAATTTCTGTTAAGATAAGGCATTTTTTGTATGTATGTCTCATACAAAATCAAGTAAAATATTAATATAGGTCCAAAGGAGGTACCCGTAGAACTGCACCGATTTCGATTTTTTTTAGTACACGTCTGTAACTCTATTTTATTATCATTTTGACGAATTTTTGTTAAGATCGGTCAACCTTTGTATGTATGTCCCGTACAAAATCAAGCAAAATATTAATATAATTCCAAAGGAGGTACCCGTAGGAGTAAATCGATTTCAATTATTTTCAGTACAAGTCTGTGACTCTATTTCACTATCCTTTTGACGAATTTTTGTTAAGATCGGTCAACCTTTGTATGTATGTCCCATACAAAATCAAGTAAAATATTAATATAGGTCCAAGGGAGGTACCACTAGGGTCTTATCAAAATTTTTCTTAATTGGCTTAAACTAATTAAGCATACAAAATTGTATTATCATAGGACCACTCCTTTCATTTTTGTCCATAGACTATAAGGAGGCAGATCACTGTGTGCCTTGGCTTTTTAGATACCTCCTTGAGTACCTTATCGTTAATAATGAGCATATCTTTAAAATTAAAGCCAATTCTTAAATTTTAATAAATAACAATAGTTTACTTCAACCGATTATAAAACATATTCAAAACTATACTTGAATGAATCCTATATTTTTCGCTGTAACTTCATAGGTTTTAATTCGTTTTTAATAGAAAAGCAGTTAAAAGAACGGTATGTTATTGTTTTTTAAAATATTAAAACCAAATTTATACAGCGATGCCATGAGCGAATTTTAAAGTGTACCTTTTTGTTTGAGAAAAATATACCTTTTTGATTAAGAACGTACTGTTTAAACCAAAATCTTACTAAAGAATAAGCAAGGTATTCAAGATGCAGTGCACTTGCATGTGCAGTTGAGGACTTTTGACTTTTTCAAAGCTCTAAACATTTTTCAATGTGCACAACTGCTCATGTCCTCAGGTTTGAGGCCACAGTAGAAAAGCACTTGTGCAGATTTTGTGTGTGTCGTACGTGTACTTTGATTTTGTAAGGTGCACATGTCCTCAACTGCACTGGTAGTGTATTGAATAGTGAATATCCCTATTGTTAAGTTTTTAATAAGGGAAAAAAAACGTACTTTTTTAATTTTAAAAAGCAATAATGCGTATCTTAATTACCAAAACAAATTAAATCCCCTTCAAGCTAATTCCGATTAAAATTAACAAATTTTGTGAACTAAAAATATCTCTGACAAAAAGGAACTTAAGGCTTAAGGCGGAAAGCTTGAGACGAACAGCCAGATACGAGTAACCATAAACAAGTAGCTAGAAATTATCGATTTTTGGATTAGTAGCCCTTTTTAGTTAAGGGCTCCTACACACTGAACGTTAAGGTAATTAATACATGTAAATAGATATCAAATTTTTTTAGGAAGCTTATTTATAATTAATTAATTAATTAAAGAAAAAAACTTTTCAAATTCAAAAATGTACCCTTTGAAAAAATGCTTACTTTCGTGCTGGTGAAAGTAAAAGTGTACCTCAAACAGTACAATAGTACCGCTTGCGGCATCACTGAATTCAAATACTTAGCTTGCGAATACAAGCTTACGGAGCTTAAATCTAACTCTCTTAAGTAATAACTGAAGCCACTCACGACTTTTGTTTGTTTATTAAACCTTTCGTGTTTCTGCCTCATTTGAGCCCAATATTTTTCAATTGGTCGAAGTTCCGGGCAGTTCGGTGGGTTCATATCCCTCGTGACCACAGAAACCTTGTTTTGCTGATACCACTCCATGGCCAATTTACCATAATGGCATGAAACCAAATCTGGCCAGAAGAGTGGTTTTCGTCTATGGCAATTGATAAGGGGCAGCAGACGTTTTTGTAGGCACTCTCGAACATATATTTTTTGGTTTATCGTCCCAGTTGTGACAAAAACGCGAATTTTGCAGGCCACATTTGCAAATAGCTTGACAGATGAGGTATTTTTAGGGAAATTTGTCAAGTTTCTGACACTTAAATTTTTCAGCAACATTTCAAGGTCGACGCTGTTACGACCCTGTTTCATTGAACTTCTTTAAAACATATGTGACCATAGACTTTGGGATTTTAAATAATTTTGCCAAGTCCTTGTGCGAAAAACTTGGATTATGCAATTTTTTTTCAACACTTAACTTTTTAACTTCTTCATTCTTAGAGCTCATTTTCACATCTGTGGTACAACAAACTGAAATGCTTAGAGAGAGAAAACTATAAACTACATTTCTGCTCTTTCAGAACCTGTTTATTGCAAGTTTTGTAGTATTGCGGTGCGTTAAGGGCTGGCGCCAAATTACGCGGTCTTGCCGCGGTCGCGACACCGCTCTCACGCTCTTTTTTCGCAAATGCTGCTAAAAAATACTGAATTTTGCATGTATTTTAATGCATTTATTTATTTAATGTTTTTTATAATTTAAATACATGCAAAATTCATTATTTTTTATCCGCATTTGCGTAAAAAGAGCATGAGAGCAGTGTCGCGATCGCGGTAAAACCGCATAATTTGGCCCCATCCTAAGTGGGCCTTCAGGATGCTGTTTAAAACCTTAAAAAATCGTTTTTTTTTTTGCAAAAATTCCAATATTTTTAAAGGGATTCGAAGAAAAATTTCTTATATTCAAATTATTTATTTTCATATTTTTTTTTTATAATTTTTGTAATAGATAGCAAAATATTGCAGTGCCATCCCTGCTGAGACTACTAATCCCTACAACACTGAATCATTATTACTAAATATCTATGCTACTACTCTTTGTTACAACCCTAACTCTAAATGTCAATCCATACCACCTAAGAACTAAGATTAATAAAATCTGTAATAGTATAACAATGAAACCTGCGAGAAAATTAAAAAATTTTCGGGAAATTTTTCACTTTTGCGGCTACCTAAGCGCTACCTAAACGGTGGTAAGAATCATTCCCAGGAAGTTTATATATTCTAAAAAGTTATTTATTGAGATCTTAGGTTCATTTTTGTAGTTGATTATTTCCTTGAATTTTTAACGGTTTGCTACCTATGGAACTGAACAGGAGAAAAAAGGTAAAAAAAATTGAATTTTTTAAAGTTTTTTGCGATTTTGACCTTGAAGATGAAGTTTTTTATTTTATATGTTCACAATTTTTGTTCTTTATGACAAGAGCTACGGTTTGCAAGATATGAGCTTGAGAAAATGATATTTTTTTTTGCAGAAATGACACCGAGGCCCCACATCTTTGGGGGCCCATAAAAAAAAACTTGGAGGACTTTGGGAAAAACTGGGAGACAGGGTCCTTTTTTTTGGTCTTTTATCACGTAGTGATGTCCGTATATGGTTATTTTGCCATGACTTAAAAAATTACACACTGTGTTAATAAACAGTAGAAAATTTCTTATTTTCAGAGAAAATCTTTCTCTTAGTTATATCCGATTATAAATAAACGGTAGAAAAACTTACTCAAATGTCATAAAATTTCAACACAATTGAACTAAGTCTCTTCAATTTAGCGAAATAGTTCGTAAATGATTTGATGGTTTTCCTAAACTATTTTACACTTCTGCTGTCAATTTTACGAAATTTGATTTGAACAATTTTCTTCTAGATAGGTGATATTCTTCTAGAATCTAGAATCAAGAATCTTCTATGTTGTAAAAGAGTTGAAAGAGTTAGGCACTGGGCATCGCTGTTCTAGATATTCTGGAAATTTTTTTCTAAGTGCACAGTTTTATGCTGATGATGGAAACAAGAAGAGCTATTTCTTAATATTTAATCAGACTTAAATATAATCTCAAAATGATGATACTTGTAACTTACCTGTTTTACTTGGTAGCTTGTGATATTTTTTTAGGAACAGTTGTTCTTTTTTCGGCACATTTAGCTTAAACTACTTAAAAAAAAATTGCAAATTCGCAGTGCAAGCAAAATATTTTTTATTTATGTAAACAATTTATGTAAAAAATGTAATTGAATTTTTCTAAAATGCAAAAAAATAGCTTAATTTTATAGGCCAGGGGGATATATACCCTTCATATCGGTCCCCCATAGCTACGACATTGCGTAGGATTATAAAAAAAGTAGGATTTAATTATGTCAGGTAGTTTTTGAGAGATAGGTTTCTTAGTATTATTACAAAAGGACGTTCCAATATATGGAAACAAATGTCTAACGAGCTTCTAATTTTATAAGAACAATAGATACATTAAATTAAGGGTACTCATTTTTTAAATCTAAAATCTCAATTATTTCATTGAAGTGTTTTGTGTATTGTTTTTAATACTTTCAAGTTTATGTTTCGTTTGTCTTATCAGAGAAGAAGGTTTTAGATATAAGGATAAGAAGGCAATTGTCTTGGACGTCCTTTTTTAATTGGTCTAAATATGGCTCTCTTAAATAAGGGCCAAAATTCAAATCAAATAAGACCCCACCCATTTCTATACAAAATAAAAAACGAATATTTACAGTGCTATTTCGTAAATTTGGGCTTTATTTGATTTTTAAAAGTAAGGCTTTATTTCACAATAAAATAGGGCCTAATATGTATTAAAAAGCAAAGAAAAAAAAAATAGTTTTTGGGTCACTATTTTGATTATGAAATATTGTCTATACAATTTCCTTGGCCTTTTATGTTATTAGTTTTTGGGGTGTTATTTCATCATCCTGGGGCTTTTTTCATGGGTTTTTTGACTTTTTTAACTTTATATAATTTTCGTTTTTGGGCCTTATTTTACGGAGAGCTAAAGAAGCACACCTTATCGTCTCTAAAACAACTTGAAAAAATTTAAAATGGTGTTAATTTTTGGAATAAACATCGAAATCTTACAGCCGTTAGATTAAAACTTAGATTGTTTTGCCGATTTTCGCCTCATTTATGTTATAAAATCTTAATTTATTTATCTTTTTGCATGAATTAAAGCTTCTAGATATATTCTAATTTGATGTGATAAATTTAAATAATATTTCAAGTCAATTAAAGCTGTTAAAAAAAAGAAAACTTTTAAAATAGTAAACATTTGTGATAAAACCGATTATTGGGCAAGTTTTATATATAGGCTCAGATCGGAAGTTGCAAAGGATCACCGAATGTCCTAAAATTAATTTTTTTCGTCACTTTTGGAACAACCTCGTATTTTTTTGGGTTGTGCCGTTAAATTTAGAGCGATTCTTTTTCTTTGACCTGGACGAAAAATTGTTGAAGGCACGCCATTTTTCGTTCATCAGTCGCACATCACGAAAATAATTCGTCAAACTTGTTTTGTTTTAACAACTATGCTAAAATATTTGCTTTAAATTTTTAAAAACATAAAGTTGAAATTTATTGCGAAACCACAATTTTATGAAAACCGCATTCGGTGTGAGATAAGCGCAAAAAAAAGACTCAATCTTACCAAAGAGGATTGTACCTAGCTTAAAACGGTAAAATCAACACTTGCAAGCATTTGTCTTTTTTCGTGTCGTTTCATATTGGTTTTATTGACAAGCCAAGAAAATCACAAACAATTGTGCGACAGATACTGCAGTGCCAAGCGATATGCTCGGGGCTGCCAATTCAACTTCCTTTGCCACGATGAGTTCAAGAGTTGCCATACTTAAACAGGTATGAAGTCTTGAGTGAGGAGGTGAGAGTGCCATTAAGGTTATGCTTGTGAAGGGCAACTTATGAAATGCTGTGTTTGGCATATTTTAAGGCAAGCTTATATAGCTGAAAAGATTTGAAAGATATTTTTTCACATTTTTTTGGTATTTTGGTTTTTTGATAAATTTGAATTTTTGCCTTTTTATAGTTTTTAATATCAATAATAATATGCATTCGTAAAAGGCAATAAATAAGTATGTTTTTAACTATATAATAAATGAAAATGTCCAAAGTTGTTTGAGTTTTTTTTTTGCATGCCAACAACTTTTGTTTTTATTTTATTTAGTTTGCAAAAAAGGCTGGCATACAATAATAATAATAATAATAACAACAACAAAGTTGATTTAACAAACTGACATATTAATATTTTATGCAACATTCTCTCTACCCTAGAGGCAGATATGAACAAAATATATGGCAAAAAATAATGGTTAAAAAACAAATTAAAACAACTGCAAAAAGCGAGTGAACTAAAAAAAAAACATTAAATGAAATGGCTCAAAAAAACTGCATATATAATAAATTATTTTTTTCAATGCAAAAAAAAAAAAAATATGATGGCCCAATAAAACGGCTGCGAAAAAGTGTCATTTAAATGCTGGCGTGCATTTGCATTGCTTCTGACAGCGATGCATCAGAGCCAACAACCTCTGTGACCAGCGAACCATGCAATCATCAACACAGCCCCCGCACACACACACACACACACACACACACAGCAACATAGTCATATGAGTTGCTTTGCAAAGTGCTTCAGATAGCAATCCTGCTCATTGCCATCCATTTTTATCTGCAATGCTATCCTTTAGCCGTATTTTTATAAATAAATGCATTAACGTCATATTACAACATGGCCCGGTCTGTGTCGAGCCATCACTCAGAACTGCACTCACATGCACAGGCAATCACACACACTCACACACAAACGCATGCACAAACTTATTCATACACTTGCCTTGCTGCTCATCCAGCTTGTGTGTGAAAGTCAAGGAAATAAATGGCAGCGCAGAAAACAAACAAAAATGACACAAAATTGCATTTTCATAAATTTATATATTTTATTTTATTTAAAATGTTCCCACTGGGACGTTATGTCAAAAAAAAAAAAAAAAGGAAGAACATCACATCACATGAAATAAAATCTGGCGACATTTTTGAGTGGGTTCAGGTTTTGTAGCAGCACCAAAAAGTGTGCCTGTATTTTCCGCTCTGTGAGCTGTGTCAGTTGTCGTTCTGTCAGAATTATAACCTATTTGTCGCACAGTGGAACACATCCCTACTGTTTTACTCAAATTAATTTTATTGGTGTCGGTAAATGGTATTTTGGTACGGAATTACTTTGCTCTATCCGATATGCCTGGTGGTCAAAAACGCCTTAATTTGATACAATGTTAGAACTTTTTATTCATTTTTAACAAATTTGGAGTACTTTCGCCAAAAAAAAAAAAATGGCTAAAAAGTTTATAATTAATTTTTTTATGAAAAATTTTAATAAAATATTGTCTTTTTAAGGGGTTAGGGGCAGTCAGAAGTATAGAAAAAACAAAAAACTTAAATAATTTTGTATGTCAGTAATTTCATTTTTGTATAAAACCAACAACAATTTATATATTGTGTCTTAACTTGATTTGACCCAAATTCGAAAAACAAAAATATAAGTTATATATGAAGTTATCACTATATTTGTTGGACCTTGTTCCATAAACGGTACTTTGCGGTGACCATAATAACTTCTTACAGGCTCATCTAAAATCATTCAAATAATATATTATTTTAGTAATAAATCTCGTGCCCGATCGAAGGTTTTTTTTTTAAATAAACAAAATAGCAGTCTCTTTAACTTTACTTCCGAATTTTCAAAGAAAAATGCAATAGTTAATTGCATGGGCGTAGCCGGAATTTTACTCAGGGGGACTATTTCCTTTTTCATGCAGCTAATAAATAAAATTAATTTGTTTAAACATTAGCTTTATTGAGTAAAATATAAAGTTTAATTGGAAACGAAATTCAATTAAACGCGATTTAACAAAAGCGGAAATCAAAGTATTCATCAGCACGAATCTTCAGCACAGCTATTTAAAAAATCATCACTCAGCTTCTCTTTTTTCTATTGCATCAAATTTCTGTGCAAGCTTTGAAGGAATAAAAACGCCATTTTAGGGATGATTTTAATAAGTCGAGATATGGTATAATCAGCGACACCTTCCAATATTCGAAAGCTGGATGGATTGTAAGCTGATTTTAATTTTTGTGAGAAGCAGTATTTACTAAACTGGATGTTTGGAGGATTAGTTTTTCCACGAACTGTCGTGAGATTAAAAAAAAAAACTATAACCGAAATAATCGAAGACAAAACCTTTCGATTTTGTTCCAGTAATTTCTTGTGACCAAACAACAGCATTACATCAACAAGTAGGTCGGCAATTAATGCGTGAGCTGCTTCTGCTGATCCTATGTGCCACTGACTTGGATTCTGCAATACTCATGCACATTTTTATACTTTGGGATAGGCTTTATAACGAGTGGTCCTAAAATGGCTTGAACGTTTTAAGGTGGAAAAAGGGAACAGTAGAAGCAAACTGCACTTTTTAATTTTTTTGAGAATATCAACCACGGCGCATAGGTTTGCGGAAAATTTATATATTATATATATATATTTATATATTTATATATTTATATATTTATATATTTATATATATATTTATATATATTTATTTGCAAATAACGTTGGCATTTAAGACTTAAGTCTTTTACATGCCGCATATTTAAAATATATAACAACGCTAAATATATATTTAAAGCTAAGACTATTGCAATATAACAAAAAATATCCAACTTTAAAATGAACAATAATGATTAAGAACACAATTCAAATATAATATACGTATCAAAAATTTTAAAAGAGAAGTTTATATAGTAATTAAAGATAGAATAAAAAATAAAAAAGGAGTAAAAGAGTTAGGAGAAGTAGTCGAAAATTAAATGCTTAAAGTACTTAGTGTTGGAGATACTTTTAATGTAGTTTGGAAGCGAGTTATAAAGTCTTATAGCGCTAACGAAAAACAAACGGCTTGAGTTTTGAAAGTTGTACTTCGGGATAACAAGATTCATGCTTCTGCTTGACCTACAAAACTTTAACTTTTCAAAAAGATAACCCGGACAGCGCGAGTGGATAATCTTATGTAAGAAAATGCAATTTCTTGCTTCAAGATATCTGAGTAAGCTACGACCTAATAACTGGTTGCTAAAAGGTGAAATGTGATCAAATCTCCGAAGACCGTAGACATAACGAGTACAATTATTGAAAGCCACTTGCATTTTATGTGTAGATCTCGAGTCGAGTTTGCTGTAAACGACTTCTGAATAAGAAAATATTGGCATTAGCATTTGTAGAACAAGCTTTTTTCTAGTTTCGACAGGTACGAACGCTGCAGTCATTCGGAGATTTCTAAGAACATAGTATATTTTACTCACGCTAGAGTTTACGTGATCTTCACAGGACAAAGAGGAGTTTATTTTGAAGCCTAAATTAGTGGCCTTACTTACAGATTTTAGCACAACGCCATTAAGGAAAATTGGGGGGACATCAAGATTTTGATATGGGGTTTTAGAGATCGGCAATACATAAGATTTAAGAGGATTCAGTTTAAGCTTATTAGTTCTGGCCCAATTTGCTACTATATTTAAGTCTTCATTTACTCTTGCGCATAAATCTTCAGAGAGACCAATGGGTCTGGACATATACATTTGCAAGTCATCGGCATAAGCATGCATGGTAACATGATTACATTTACTAAATATGTCATTTATAAACATAGTAAATAGAATCGGGCCTAAAACAGAGCCTTGCGGAACTCCACTTGTTGTACGTTTATAAGATGAGAAGTTGTTTTTTATCCTTACTCTTTGAGATCTGCCATTCAGGTAGTTGAACATAAAACGAACGGATGTATGGGAAAAACCAAAGTTAGACATGAGCTTTTTACAGAGCAGAGAGTGATCCACAGTGTCAAACGCCTTAGAGAAGTCTAACAGGCAGAGTAAGCTTAAATGGCCCATATCATATGGCAATCTAATGTCATCTAAAATTTTTACCAGAGCAGAGGAACAGCTATGTCCAGGTCGGAAACCTGACTGTAGATTATTCATAAGGCCGAAAGTGTTCAAGTGGTTGAAAATTTGTTCAGCCATGAGGTGCTCGCATACTTTGGATAACGATCCTAATAAGCTTATTGGCCGGAAATCAGATGGCTCACAGGCATTTGACTTTTTTGCTATGGGAATGACAGTTGCCACTTTCCATATCTCAGGATAACTAGACGTTGTAAAACAATAGTTTATGATATGAACTAGTGGGCTCAGCACATAAGGTAAAATACATTTAATAAACTTTATGGAAATACCATCAACTCCAGTAGCATTAGATTTAATCTTATTAATGCATCGTGCTACGTCTATTTCACTTACTGCGCTAAATTGAAACTCATGAATGTGATGAGTCGTACTTACAAGTTCATCAGCAAACTCGGATATAAAGGTGGTCGCGGAAGTAGATGTGGAATTAGCTACAAAATAATCATTTAAGAGGTTGGCGTCAATTTGACACGATTCAGTTTCTTTGTTACATACATTTAGTGTCCTGAGGTTGTTCCAGAGCTGTTTTGATGATAAGGTAAAATCTAGTTTTGACATAAAGAACATCTTTTTGGAGAACTTAATAGAATTGGTGGCTATATTTCTAGCTTGTCTATACGCTTCCCAGTTAAATGAATTTGGATTTCGCTTCCACCTGCTATATAATCTGTTCCGTTTTTTGAGTGCCAATTTGACAGAATGAGAAAACCAGGGACAGTTGTTGTTGGTAATACGACGCGTGCGCAAGGGAACATACATATCGAACAGATAGCTTATATTGTTTAAGAAAAAATTTAGCTTTTCATCGACTGAAGAAAAAAACCAACAGTCCGACCAGTTTATTTCAGATAAGCTGTTAAACAATGACAAGTAATCAATCGACCTGTAGTCGCGGTACTCGAAGAAGGTTTGAGCAGCAGTCTTTGAGAGATCAATGTTCAACGTGATAAAGATAAGGTCATGATCGGAAACGAATGAGATTTGGTCGAAGAGCGTTACTAGTGATACATCAGATACAACAAAAACATCTAATAAGCTAGGACCGGCATTGTTAGAGAAACGTGTTGGCACTGTGTTATTGACTACATTGAGCCCTACTCTGGCCACTTCATCGAGAAACTCACATGAAAGACTGTCATTAGCCAATAAATTTATGTTAAAGTCGCCGCACAAAATAAAATGTTCAAAATCTATAACGCAATTTGAAATTTCAGTGAAAAGAGGTTCTAGGCTACAATTACGATTGGGATTATAAACACAGGAGACAAAAACTTTAGTATTATTATCCGATATTAAAACATTCAGATATTCGACACCTGAACCACTTGACTTTCCTACCACATTTACATTTAAATTTTCTTTACAGTATATAGCGACCCCGCCACCTCGACGACCCAATCTATCATTTCGAAATAGTTTAAAATTCTGTAATTTAAAAAACGAGTCATTAACATCTACGTGAAACCAAGTTTCCGAAACACAGATAATATCAACCTTCGATTCAGAAAATGCATATTTAACACAGTCCATTTTAGTGTCATTAAGACTTCTAGCATTAAAGTGCACAATTTTTAGACCGGAGTGTTGTTTGCAGAGAATATTAATCATCGTTTTATGATTTTCGCTAGTATGCCTACAAGACCTATTAACACTTGACATAAAAATAAGAACAAATATAACAAGTACTTAAAGCATTAAGAGGAAAAACTAGGAAGAGACAGAAAAGAGAAAAAACAAGAGATATAAGGACAGGAATGAGAAGACAAAAGATATGAATAAGCAGGTAAGGTAATGACATTATTAAAAAGAATGAGGACCAAAAATATTTTAAGAAGAAAAAGAACTGAACTAAACTAATTAGCATTAGCAGTAGCATTACAGACAATACTGTTGAGTTCATCTTCACTGCTGATCTTAACTGCAACACCGCCTTTGCACGTTCTGATGAAGACAGATCCACGAAAAGTAAATGCGTTGAAGATTTCATTATTGCGTTTACGAGAGATAGCTGCATGCAGAAGTTTTCGGGACTCGACAGTAAGACTTTCGTGTATGTAAACGTTACTGTTCGAGTCAAGTCCAGCATCAAACAGGTTTACAGCTTTTTTTGCACGCCTTCTAAAGTCGCCAAACGCCTTCAGAACTCGATTCCGATCAAACGGAGTATAAAATTTCACAATTACCACAGGGGCAGAGAAATTCTGAAAAAAATTTCAGTTTGGGTGCAAGCGTGTCTTCCTTAAATCAATAGATTTGAGGAGGAACCCAAGGGTGTTTGAGCATTTGCAATTTCTGAGATGTACTCATAAGGACACACCGGTCAACCTACTTGCGCAAGTCGTATTCACAGAAACTTTCACTATTGCATGTGCTGAAAGGAGCAGACGTATATAGATTATTTTACAATAAAAAGCTCGCAAGTGGGTGAAAGCAATTCACCATCCTCTTCCATTCTGCTCTCATTGCCACTCAATTTTCTTTTCTTGTCTGTAAAGAAAATTAGTTAGAAAATAAATATAGACCTTATAATTTTCAGTAAAGTAATAAAAACTTACCACCAAAAAACTTTATTATTTTTAAAAGTCTATAAAAAAATATAAATTAAAAAAATGCACAAATAAATCTAATCAGAAATTTAATTTTAAACTGCTGATTTGGTGTCGTAAGTTATGACAACGAACGTTAGTATTGGTGAAAAATCGGCTAAAAAATTGTGCAGCTCAGATTGCAGTATACATGTATGTATGTCAGAGTTACCAATCGATTTCAATTAAAGATTTTCATAAACTTTTTTTACCAAATAATAAATGTGCCAGACCTAAGTTTGTAATGAAAAAATAAATTAAGCTTAATATATATTAAAAACTTCGATACTATTATAATTATAAGAAAAACTTTTTGAATTTCTAACTTTAAAACTAAAAAACTTATTTTTGTTAAGTTAAGGGGACACTGCCCCTTTCCCCCCTGTTTGTAATCGTAATCTAATAATTATGATACAAGTTATCAAAAAATAATTACGATTACTGCAGATTACGAAAATAATCAAAAAGAATCAAAGGTAGTGTCCGACCGAATGTTCGGCCAAAGAGAAGTAATCGGCCTTGCTTTCGTTATTCATTAATTTCAGTACAAAAACGACAATCATTAAAAGTTCAGTCTGGTTAAACAGGCCGAAAAATATGCAATTTTTCTTATTTTTTTTTTGGAAAAAGTAAATAATATAAGCACTTTAAACTTTTTAGGTATATTTGCAGTACTTTGAATAAGATTATATGAAGTTTTCAGATTACGTCACGGGGCGTCGTGGACCAGTGCTTAAAACACGAACTGAACTGGCGACCTTCCCACAGTTCGCAAAATACATCTGAAACAAAAATAAAAACATTTTTCTGTTAAGTATAAATGTAATTATGGCATAATTTTTGTCATTTTTTCTGAATATTTTCGTTACTTTTTTGTTGATAAAAATTCCAATATGATATTTATCATTGAGATTTGGTCCATTGACAATTTAATAACTCGTATTTGGAAAAAAAAAACAAAGATTCGTTAAAAATATACTGAGTGATGAAAGTCGCAAGCTCGAAAACGCGGTTTTAAAGAAAACGCTTTAAAGTTTTAAACATAGTGCGCTTCCTGTTTTGACGCGGTCGGCTTGGAGGCTCATATATTTTCAACAATTACGAATTTCTTTTTAACCTTTTACAGCCCTATTCTGGCAAAGTATCAATTGTAAGCCAGTGTTTTTAGTATTTCTGTGTTTGTTGTCATTTTTTGATTTCAAAACAAAATTTGAAGCTCAAAAAACAAAATTTTTTAATGAAATTGTGACTATCTGAAATGCAGGTGACAATTTTTATCAAAGCTTATTATTTTTGAGCTTCAAATTTTGTTTTGAAATCAAAAAATTGCAACACTGAACAAAAGCAATCAAGAAAGAAGAATCCGACTACTTTTAGAAACTATTTAAATATTAAAAAAAAAAATCAAAAATATTTTCTAAAAGTAGTCAGATTATTTTTTCTTGATTACTTTTGATTATTTTTGATTAGTTTTGTAATCTGAAGTAATCGTGATTATTTTTTGATTACTTGTATCTAATTATTAGAATACGATAATAAACAGAAAATAATCGTACTTAATCAATTATTTCACCTTTTTTAAAAAAAATAATCGAATTGCTATAACTATTAGTAATCATTATTTAACAGCTTTTTTTAACACATTTTCCAGTGTTTTTAATTTCCATTTTTGAAGTAAAACTTCTTAGGTGGCGATTTGATATTGAGAGTAAAATTTTTCGAGTCTCGTAACCTTTTGGTATAATAGATGAGTAATGATAATATTATTGTTTTTTTTGTATTTTTTGTGATGTTTGTATCACCCGTGTGTGAAGGTGTGTGTGATATAGTTTAGGAAAACTGTTTGCCACACCCCCTTTGACCGCATACAAATCCAAATATTAGACTAAAATTAAGTTATTTAGTTTTTTTGCTACTGTCGGCATTTGTACTAAAAATGGGTGTCTACGTCCCCTGTCCACTGTCCACAAATCAATGAAAATGATTTATTTCAGGTCCTATAAGACTTCAATTTGATGATTTAGTTTGTATGGTTACTGTTGATATTTGTTCTAAACATTGATTTCCACGCCTTCTTTTTCCGCCACAAATAAATGAAAATACTATATTTAAGTCAGTTTTGGTCGTATAAGACTATAATTTGGTAATTTAGTTTGTATAATTACTTTTGGGAACTATACTAAAAATGGGCGTTGTCGTTTCATAGCTACGCCCAATTTTTTATAATCATTAAAAAGCGCCGATAGCGCTGAAATTTTGGAATTAGATTTGTTTCGAATACGAGATAGTTTAGGAACATTTTTTGCCACACCCTCTTTTAACACCCACAAGTTAATACATATTCACTATTTTGGACGGTTTTAACTGTATTAAACTAAAATTTGGTAGTTTAGTTCATATGCTTACTTAGGCACACTGTATTAAAACTGAGCGTGGTCACCTTATAGTTTCAAAGGATAAGAGTGCAGTGAAGCAAGTGCGCCAGGTATGACCTGAATTGAGCTGAGATTTTGGCAGTCGATTTGTTTCGGTACGATATGGTTTAAGGGAAAAAAGTGTTGCCGCACCTCTTTTACCGCCCACAAATTCATAAAAATGCTTTATTTCGGACGGTTTCGGTCGTATTAGACTAAAATTTAGTCATTTTTTATCCATTTGTTGTGTGTTTCAGGGAAACCCTCAGAAGGGTGGGAAGGAAGTTTAGAAGTTTTACTTCTGTACTGTATGCACGCTATACTGTTTTTCTTACAAAAGTACTGTTATTTTGAAAGGAGTCCTTTTTTGATGATAAAAAGTGCTCCATGTCCCGACTAGAGACGTGAGAAACCTACACTAAGGATTACAAAAAATCCGTCCAGTAGTTTTCACGTGATGCGCGTTCAGACAGACGATATAAAAAATATTTAACGACTTTCTAGTTTTTCTTTCTCTTAAAATTAAAACAAGTTCGAAAAATGTGGCACACATTAAAGACCACATTGGTTTATTATCCTTGAAGCTCAACTTTATGAAAATATCTCGAAAATTGTGCTCACACCACTTAAGTAAATGGGTTATTTTTCACCCATTCGTCGTCAAGGGGTTAGTATGAAGTCTAATGCTATGTTCACACTGAGAGCTAAATGCGCATTTAGAGCATTTACTATGAATATTTGTCCCTGTTGCTCCTACAACGAGTAAAGGGCCATTCGTATGCTCATTTACGAAATCCACATTTACGGATTTACTGATTTTAGAATCCAATTTTTTGCATAGCGTATGAATTTATGCTATGTTCACACTGAGAACTTTACTATGTGCATACGAGTATACATACATACATGTACGAGTAAAGGACCGTTCATAATCGCATTTGCTAAATCCACATTTACGAACGGCCCTTTACTTGTTGTAGGAGTAACAGGGACAAATATACTCGTTTTCTTAAAATTTACATTTTTGGAAACCACATCGTTTAAAATGTTCAGTGCAAAAAGAATTACGAAAAAATATTCAATGCACAAATTTTTTAAGAGTTTTATTATATATATAGATTACTCAGACGCAAACTCTTTCAATATAATTTTTTGTTTCCTCTACCCGAATGCGAAAAGTCTGCAATTTGAAAAATATTAAAAATTATATAACAGTGTAATCAAGTTAAATTAGAACGAGAAAACATTTTTTATTAACCAATCCAATCAAGCTCGGTAAATATTCCAAATCAGCTGTCATAAATCGCTTAAAACAATCAACAAAACAATCCATCAGAATTTAAGACTTCCGAGACTATAACCATCAACAAATTAGATGAAGAAGCAAAAATCACCAACATATTTTGAAACAATACAAAAACATAAATGTTTACCAACAGCAAATCGAAATCAGTTTCGTCATACAATTTTTCTACACTCACTAGCCGTGGTTAGCAACAGTTCGAAAAGCAACAATAACATGACAATAAATAAGAACAACAACAACAACAACAACAGTGTGGCTACTAGCAGCTAAAACTAAAGTAGAAAAAATGCACGCTATATCAGCGCTCCAGCTTCAATTTGCCCCCGCGCATAACGCAAATGTTGGCAACTCACAGCAAGAAATGCAGAAACAACAAGTATCAACTAAAAAGAAAAAAACTAAAAACAAAAAATAAAACAAAAATTGTATAAAAAACACAACGAACAACAAAATTTTATTCATAATCAGCACTTGAGTCGCCTGGGGCCTAGTGTATCACCGGGGGCTAAATACAGGGTTCTGCTGTATTATTTTCAAACTTGAAATCCATCATTGCTGCAGAGCCGTCGGCAACATTTGGGATGAAATATTATAATTATGAACAATGAGCGAGACAGCGCAGCACAGTGATAGAGACAGAGTGAAAAGAGACAAGCAGATAAACAAAAACCACTTGAAAAATGTTAGGGAAGAAGTAGAACAGAAGCAGAGCAGCCGCGCCATTGCTGCAGGCCAAACAGCAACAGCAACGGCAACAGCAAATGCAACAAAATTTGTTGTTAGATTCTTTTTGGTAGAAAAGCGTTATTTCTAGGTTTTAGTTGTAGTTGCAGGATTACGGCGCAAAACATGTTGCAGTCTCTCAGACGTTGTGTTTATGTTGCGCGTACGACAGCTGCTGCTGGTGGTGCTGCTATCGCTTGTTTATGCTGCTGCCATTGCGCTCTTGTTGCTGCAGGCTATTTTGCTGAACGGTGATAATTTAGATGTTGCTGCAGTGATAAGCGCGAGCAGCAAGCAAACAGAAAATAAAGTTACAAAAATAATAAAGACAACAACAAAAACCAATGCTGGTAACGTTGAGTTGCTCTGAATGTGGGCATTATAGCTTGGAGCTCTAAGGGAGGATGAAAAATGAATGGAGAAAGAGAGCGATTGAAAATGTATTTCTCTTTAAAATGGATTAACCCATACAAAATTTTAGTTAAATGTTAAACAAAAAATTAAGAAAAAAAATCATTTCTTTTATATAACAAGCATTAAAATTTAATTTTGTATAACGTCTTTATTAATGTTTTAAGAAAGAATTTGCATTCTATAACCCAAAATCACTCTTTGAAACGCAGCTTTTCCGATGGTAAATAACCACATGATATAACCAATTAAATGTAGCTGAGAGGCCTTGAAACTCTGTTTACAATTGTCAATTATATTTGTTCGGATATGACAGCTAAAATACTGATGACATCTATCTTACACAGTAAGCGACATTGGGAGTAGGTATGAAAAAGTTAGGAGAGATCAAAAAAATTTAACGAAAATTGTCTCTGCGACAAAAACGAAAGAGAGCACAACACAAAAAGAAGCAGCAAAAGCAAATACGCCACAAAATATTTTTACTAATTGAAGCATAGCCGCGAATAATGTTGTAAGCTACATTTTTTTAGACAGTTTTTTGGCAAATACTTCCCAGTGGTAAATGAATACATGGCGTATCCAATTATTTCTTAAAAACAATGTAGTTGCGAGGCCTGCGAAGTCTGTTTACAATTATCAATTCGGTCATGGCCGCTAAAACGCTGATGACATCTTCCTTTTACAGTAAGAAACGATGGGAGTAGCTATGCACAATATAGGAGAGAACAAAAAATGATGCACAAAACTAGAGAGAACACAAATAAATTGAACGAAAATATACTCTACACCAAAAACACAAAGAAATTAAAAAAGACACCGAAAAGAAGCAAACAAAAGCAAATGACGCCACAAGTTGTTTTTACAATAATTTTTGCAAATTAATGAGCGAATTTATTACCTTTTATCAAGAATTTCAGAGTTAATATATAATAACACTTAGTTGTTTTATACATATAACTTTGTTCTGGTTTAAACATATAAATTAATCATTAGGTATCACAAACAGACTTCACATCTGCAATGATGCATCTACACAGACAAATAAAGTCAAACTGTTGCTTGAACAAGGAAAAGAAAATAATTTAAGCACAAACAATACTTTGTCACACCCCGCTTATAGTTCTGCATTACAATGTCATCACCGACAAATTTTTACAAGCGGGCTGTTCAAATTGATCTCATATATTATATTAAAACAAAACTGAGTAAGCAGTTGGGCAGTTTGGGGTATTTTCGCATAAAAAAAAAAGAAAAAAATTAATAAAAGTGCTTGCAAAATTAATAAAAGTGAACAATTACAATTGTGTCGTTTACAACGCGGCTGTGCTTCAATTAATGAACGAACTTACTTCCTATTTTCTAGTGTTTCAGAATTAACGCTTCAAAGCACTTAGTTGTTTTATATATTAAACTTTGTTGTGGTTTAAACATTAAGATTATTTATATTCGCAAACACCCCGCTTACAGTTCAGCATTGCAATGTCATCACCGACAAATGTTTATACAAGGGTTCTGACGCCCTTTGATGATTTTGTTTTGTTGATTTGCTTGGATAAAAATAGCAAAACCAGATTTTTTTATCAAAAAATTCTTTTAACTTTTTTAAAATATTTAAACCGAACGTCGGATATAAGCGTCCTCTCGACTACTATTAGAAAATCCTATTCTCTGAGAGTATTACTGTTAAGTATTACTTTGTCATCCAAATGTCTTACTTCAAGAAAATTATTTGCTTATATCAAGAAAATAGTTGTTTAATAAAAATTATTTCAACACTTGGTAAAAAAGTATTAGATTTGTGTAAAAACGTATTTAATATACCATAACTGTATATAAAAACATTTTTAAATAATAAATTTTTTAATAAAATGTGAACGTATTTTTAAAGAATTAAATAAAAAAATTTCAATATGCAAACAAACGTATGTTAAGGGACTGTAACGGTTATTATATTTTCTAAAAAGTGAACAAATAATCATTAGTTTTTGACTTATTTCATTTCAATAAAAAATAAAAGTTAAAATTTGACTTTTATTTTTTCGATCAAAAATATAAGTTAAAATTTGAGTAAGTATACTTTCCTTAAAATAAAACATTATTTTTTTCTGGTAACTCTAATACAGTACGACCTCGCTCAACACAACCCTCGCTACACGCAACTCCTCGATAATCTCAACACCCAAATTGTACGCAAAGTATAAATTGCAACAAAGTGCAGACCAAAATTTCCCAATTTTTAAAAAAATAAATTGAATAAAATGAAATTATGTTTCTGAACAAAAATTTTTCGATTCACTTTAATTTGAATGTGTAGAAAATGCATATTTTTTTTTGGAAATAGGTCTATTGGCCAATATACAACTTTTCCTCGGTTTTTGCAATAACCTCAGATTTCGCAATTGGCTTGAATTTAATTGGTTGCGTTGAGCGAGGTCGTACTGTATTTATGAACTTAATTTTAAAGTTATCCGCTGTCGTATGTCTGCCAGTTGCGCTTGCATTCCTGGTTCAATTGAATTTTTGATGGTGTATTTATATGCAGCATGTTGTAACTTTGCCATAGAGTGCTAAATACTTTAGGACACAAATCAATTGACCTAATACAGACTACCGAACATATTTAAATAATTTTTATATATACCCTCCAGGAAAAATCAGAAGGCTTCCATCTAAAAGAGATAAAGAAACATTCCCCACCGTATCTTTCGGAAGCTTAAGGGTAGTTTTGTATTTATGTTGTTTTCAAACCGCTTTTTTAAGAATGCATGTGGAAACTTTTACTTATTTTTAAGCAATGACAACAGAAAATATTAATATCATTGTTTCCTAGCCAGTTATTATAGAATTCGATGGCCTAGTGGTAGCGCGCTTGACTGTCGCTCAGGGGTCCCGGGTTCAAATCCTGGCCGGGCATTTTCATAACAAGGGAGAGGAATGTTTCCACATTAATTTTTAGAACATGGAAGAGGACTGCTTCCAATTCTTTTTTTAAGACAGCGGAGAGGAATGTTTCCACATTAATTTTTAGCACAGCGGAGAGGAATGTTTACCTTTAATGACATGCTATGTAAAAAAATGGAGTGTCCAAGGGAAGAGAATACTTCCTACATTAAATGGAATGTTTCCTGTTTATGTCCAGGAATGTTTCCATTTCTTGGAGGGTAAATTTATTTTATTTATCCACGCAAATATTTAAATTAAATTTATGCACAGACGTGAATAATTTCAAAATTCGTTATTTCCCTTATTTCGAAAAAGAAAGAGTAGAATCGAGAAAAGTGTACTGAATTTTAAAGAAATTGTTTTTGAACTATGCAATTTTTCTTAGTCTACTACATTTTATATCTTCTCGATACAAGAAAAAAAAAATGCTTGAACTTACATTTTTTTGCATGATTGAGAATAAAGTGAGGCTTATTGCTTGTTTCTAGCATATAACTTTTAAGAGACCCCAAATATATATAGTAGAAACAAGGCCTGAAGATATATTTTTTTAAGTGGTTGTTGCTCTATTAATCGCACAGAACCCTGACGCAAAAACCAGACGTGATAGAGGCATAAACGCATTCGGATGAAGCGACCCCAAAAGCATAAAGTAAATATGATCTGATTCCAGAATCCGAAAAGAGTTTTGTTTTGCGTGGCTATGTTATGAAGTAATGTTTCTATAGCAAAAAATTTTTTTTTTATTTTTAGAATAAATTACGCAACTGTGAGTTTATTTTTTACTCTGAACTGGTTTTTTGGTACTTAAAACACATATGTGTAAAATAATTCATTGGATATATTTTATTCAATTAAAATTCTTCATATTTTAAAATACAATGAAGGCTTTCTTTAGTATGTTCAAAAACACTTGTGTAAAAAATTTATTGTTGGTTTATTTTATACACATAAAATTTTAAAATTGAAAAATAAACTAAAACCTGTTTTAGTATTAAAAACAATTTAGAATTATAAAGAAAAAATATTTCCTTCGTATATTTTATGCATACATCAAATGTTTTAAAACTGCTTGTGTAAAAACTAAGCCTTGGTATGTCTCTTACACCTTTTTGTATAATTTGTTAGTGACTAATTTTTTTTTTGCCATTTCTGTATGTCATGCTGTTCTAAATTTAACCATAAAACTTCTGATATGATACATTAGAGACAGTTCTTTTCGAAAAAAAATTAGTATATAAAATTCGGTTTTTAACTTTATAAGTTTTTATTAAAGCAAAACACTTAATGTTCACCACAACTTTATAAATCTGTCCATATTATTTTGGATAAATGGCTTATCACAGCTTACTTCCTTCTCAATGTGTATTGATAGTATTTAAGGGAAAAGGTTTAAAGCAGGTGAGATGTTTATTTCATTTAATCAACAAGGCGCGTAATTTTGAGAGAGGATAATGCAAAAAACTGTTTGACAAAATCTTACTCACATCCATTTTCCTTGGATTTTATATAATAAGGTCTGTTTCCGTACTCGCTTCAAGTAACTTGAAGTTACTTGAAAGCGTTCCTTTACACATTTTCAAGCTCGAGAGAGAGAAAGAATTACCAAAATGTCAGTTTCTATTCTATTACAATTACTTGAACTTTACTCGAAAAATTTCTTCGAGCACGAATTTTAAGCTACAAACAGCTGAATGTCAAATAATAAGATTAATATTTTTGATTGTTTTGTGAAATAAAAATGATTCCTATCATTAAATGCATGTATTATTATTTTATATATTGCACAATGTGTTGTTTATACGAATAAACTAATAATTTCAAGCAACAATACATTTTTTCTGTTGCAAAAAGGCGTGAACAGTTTAAAACTTACTTGAAGTTGTGTCTGTACTTTTTGATGAATATTCTCATTTTGACAAATAATCAAGTTACTCTCTATTACTTGAACTTTACTTGAAGTTAGTACGGAAACAGACCTATTATTACATAATTTCCACGTTTTTCTATACAGTTTTTATAATTAAACGTTTTATAATTAAACATGTCGTGAAGAAGTCATTTATGTGTCAAGTTTCATTTTCTTAAACACAAATAAACAAAATAAAATGATATTTTGTTGTTTTCTATTTGCAAGAGATAAAATTTAGTTTTGTCAAAAATTGTTTGTGTATTGAGCGCTGGAATATTGAAAATGTCAATCCAATCCAATACGTTGTGTAGAATTCGACTAAAAGGTGTGTAAAATATCCCAAAAAAGGACATTATATATGTTATACAAGCACTGTTATACTGCACCCAAAATACTGGCTAAGTAGTTGTAGTTCAGAAACTTTTCGAAAGATTTCGCAATCGAAGGGAAATTGAAGAGAGTAACACCTTTAAGGACACTTAAAATATTATATACTAACATAACTAACTAACATTTTTCCCTGATAACAAAAATAGTAAAATCATTAGGTTGCTCTCTTATGAAACCAACTCTTGCTCGAACTCTCATTGGAATATTTTTACACAAACTTGTTAAGGGAGCGAACTAGATTCTTTATCGTTTCTACGCTCTTACATTTGTTGTTGCCAACGAATCAAACAAGTTTAGTCCATTGCAGACCTTCTCGCTGTACAGTTGTAGTAGTGCGTTAAAAGTGTGGAATGAAAAATTAAAGTAACTCCTAATTTAACTAACAACAAGTTTTAGAAAAATTTGACACAATTTTGTGCATCTAAAGTTGTTATAAGATGTATGTATTTTTTTAAAGGTTTCTAAGAAATATATTTATAAGTTAATTTAAATCTACTGAAAAACGAACATTATATCAACAAAATCAACATTTATGAATTCAGGTAATTAAAATTTATTATTTTTAATTCCAATGGGTTACTTCAAATTTTGCAAGAAATTATGTAGAATTTATTTTTAATTATTATTTACTTTTTTATTTAATTTGTGTACCATTCTTTTTGACCTAGCAACATGTAAACATTAGTGAAAAAAAACATTAAATTCGATCTCAACAACTTGTTGCTCTGACATAGAAATACATAAACAAACACGAAAACACAGTTGCTTACATACCTATGTACACCAACATGCACAAAAATATCCTGCGTTACAGTTTTATTTTTAGCTAAACAACTAGTGTTTTACGGCAAAAAAAATATGGAAATAAGCTTTCAAAACTAGCAACAAAAATGAAGGCAACGCATTGTTCGGCGTTTTGTGTTTGAGTGAAACTCGTTAAAAAAAGGATTTTTTTGTGATATATGTATCTGGTGAATAATCTTTTTGCGCTGAGCTATCATTTTTTATACCAAAATCCCTACAAGTGTGAAAATGGGTTTTGTTTTTGTCGATTTCTCGGATTCTCACTTGTTGGCAAACTCCTCTTTTTTTAGTGATTGCTGTTGTTGTGTCTAGTTAATCTTGGTTTCAACGTTTTTGCATGTGCCAGTGGAATAGTTTTTTCCGGATTTTCTAATTTAGTGTAGGCCTGAAATGAAATAATCTGTAAATCGATAGCTTTTGTTATGCTTTATGAATTTTTTAATGTGTACCTTAATTTCTTTTATGAACAACTTTAGTCCATTGATTTTTGTATGGAATTTTTTATATTGAATTTTATATGGAAAGGGTTTAAAAAGGGCTCAACACACTGTGTTAATATAAGTTCAGAACAAAACTAATCTAATTGTTACACCTAAGTAGATTAGAGGTAGCTAATTATAAAAATTTATACGTTATACAGTTTTACAGTAAATTTTCTATTTCAAGAATAGCAGCTGTTTTACTAGTTTAACTATTTAATTATTTCTGTTAGAAATTTAAATTGATTTTCTAGCCAAGAACTACCCGATTAAAAATACTAGTGGGCGAACAGTGGTCGAAAAGTGGTCGAACACGGGCCGAACATGGGCCGAACGGCCGTAAAAGTGTAAAACATGGCATTATAATAACCCAACAAGCCTTTCGGTCAAAAGTTGGTTCGAACAAAGGCCGTACAAGGCCTTAATTAAGTTGTACGGCCAATATATGACCGTTGTATGCCACCAAATTTTGTAAGCTATTATTCAACAGGAAAAATATGCGTAACAACAAAAAAGACGCTGATGTTGTAAGTATCGCCACTTGAATGTGGAGCAAAATAATTTTTTTTTGTGTATGATGTTTGTTATAAAAAGCTACCAATTTTAATTGTAAAATAATCACTGTTCAGCCCATGAACGGCAGCTGTACGCCCGTTGTACTGTCGATATTACTTCAATACAGCCTCTGTATTTTCGAGAAAAGTTTTTAAAATTTGGCATTGTTCGGCTGGTGTCTTGCCTAAGTTAAAATAGTTTTTATTTTTAGTCGGGAAAAATTTGGCTTAAAGTTGACGTAAAACTTAGTTTAAGTCTTGTCCGGCCGTTGTTCTAACCATATTTCAGCCGTTAGGTTTTTTGGATTATTTTTAGGCCATGTTCGACTTTTGTACGGCCCATATTCGATCGATATTCACCCGTTAATATTTTGGTTTAATTCAAGAATAGCGAAAATTCTCTTTTTTAATAATTTTTTTTGTTAAATTATATAGATTTTCGCCTTCTAAATCTAAATGTGGAAAAATTTCAGGCTGCTCGCAATAGGCTTAGAAGTTCTAAGCCTCCAAAGTTGCAAAAATGCCCTACAAATCTTGCTGTTTATTTTAGTGTTCCGCATTATGGGTATCAAAAGAAAGGTAGTGCAAGTGCCTTTTCAAAGGAGTATCACACATAAAAATCCATGCATAACTTTTTAAGATATAACTGTTCTTTAATTTACAATTTTGTCTGAAAAACTAGTGATTTCGCTTTTACAAAAGCACTACACTAAAAATGGTTATTTCTTAAAAAGCTATGCTTGGATTTTGATACCTTGTTGAATATGTACTGTCTTTCCTTGTCCTTGTCCTTTCCTTGTCCTTATGGAATATGTATCCTTTCCCATAAAGCGTAGTTTCGTTGAAAAAGTAAAAAATAAAGCAAGATTTGTAGGCCTTTTTTCCAATTTTAGAGGCATATAATTTCTAAACCAATTGCGAGCGGCCTGCAATTCAGATTTGGATTAAGGAGGCCAAAATCCATATAATCCGCAAAAAAAATAATTTAAAAGTTAGAGTTGTCGCTATTCTTAAAATGTTCCAATATTTTTACTAAGGTGATTTTAATCTGTATGAAAAATATGTTTGCCTTGATTTCAATTGCGCACATGGTAAAAAAATCTTTCCGGGTGGCGCTCAGCATCAAAATTAACCAAAAGTCCTTAGCTGCATGTATATCGATGCTAGTGTCTTAAAATTTAAGTTAAAGGTTTAATCAAAATTAATTCCTAAAAAGAATATAAATTTTGAATATATAATTTAAAATTGTATTTAAATAAATTCTAAAGTTAATTAGTAAATTTTTGCACTAAATGGGATAACCAAAAATTTTTCACATTTTCTTCCATTACAATGAAAATATACAATTTTTTTAATTGCTTTTTAACAACTAGTCAGGAATTATCTTCGACTGGACCGTGTGGCTTTTATCCAAATATTTCAAATTTTAAACTCAGAATACATTTAAATTATCAAATGTGTAAAATATCAAGCTTAAACATAATTTTTTTTTGGAATTTATGATGGTTTTACTATAATGATACAGAATTTGCATGGGAGGTTGCCGAAGTTAACAGTTTTTTTTACTAAATTCTTAACATGTTTAAGATTTAAACTTATTTGCAAATGTGAAGCTATTTTAATAACTTTTGTGGAATTGTAGCAGATTTTATAGTTTTTATAAAGTCACTTTGTATGGGAGGTAGGAGTAGTTTTCATTAAATGTTTAAAATCATTTGATTAATTTTTGTGGTATTTAAGAGCATTTTAACGTTTTGATAGAATCACTTTGTATGGGACGTACGCTATTTCGCAAAATATGGCAGAGCATTTAATTCAATAATAAATAGAACGGCATATTAAACTCCTGAAATAAATAATAATTAGTCACTAGTATTTATTTATTTTTATATATAACTACAGTATTTCTTGTGTTTACACACAAAACAGAACACATGTGAAACACAAAAAAGAAAAGGAGGAAACGGAGAACCAACTATAAAAGAGTCAATTTTCTTTCAAAGAAATCAAATGACGTAGCTGGTTTTTTATGTAAAGGGGTAAGCACGAGAGATAACACCCCGTAAATGAAGTTTTTATCAAAACTTGTACTGAAAATGTTTTTATTTTAATTTGAACATGCGTTTTCGTAAAATTTAATTTATTTTAAATAAATTAACGATGATTGATAAAGAATTTTAGGAGATTTTTAAATCTCAGCCCCAGAAATTACCACGTGAAAATAACGACTTTACTCATTCACTAAGGCAATCACGTTTGACGTCATAGCAACAAAAGCGGACATGCGCCAAAGCTTATACTTATTACTTTATTCCTGAGTTTTGCAAAATCTGTTGTTACTTTTATTTGCAACACAATATTCGTCAAGTTAATTAAACATTTTTTCCATGTATTGTAGTTAAATAAAAAAGAAGTATAAAATCAAAATTTCCTTTAATTTTTATGGCACCATTTCGATCAAAATTTATTAAACTTAGTGTACCGGCGGGTGAATACGACAAATGTTGTTTAGAGTCTCATATTCAAAGATATGTTATAAGAAAAGAACAAGATGAGCTAAAAGAAGCAGTAGCAGCAGCTGGGAGATACCTTTAGGCCAAATGGTGTTACCAAAGTTATGCGTTTAACCGCAGGTGTTCGAACCAACAACGATGCCAGCTGAAATAAAAGAACGTGGTAAATGAATTTCTTAGATATAAAGAGAAAATCTTGAATGCTAAAAAGATAATGGAGCTGGTGACGTTGATGCTTATGAAACTGGTGATGATGATGATGACGCTGCTGCTGATAAAGACAAAACGACTTGAACAAGACAAAACAAAGCAGTTGAGAAGCATAATTTTAAATACTATAGCTGTAGCTGTAGCTGTAGCTGGTTGTGTGCGAGGCAAGGAAAAAGTGAGGAAATCAAAATAATTATTTTTACACCCAAGCGACATTGCAAAATAACCGTATTTTCGACAAGTTGCTCCGGGACAAAATATTCAAGGTATTCAAGGCACAAGCTTTGTTGAATGTCGTTTGCACGAGAGCCTGAACACCAAGTCAGCCAGGTAAGACTCACTGTACGAGTTAGTGCCTTGTCCTCAATAAGCATGCATTGACGAAGGGACACTCTCGGTGAATGAGTGGAATTAAAAAAGCTCGAGGCAATTTTTGGGTTTGTTTAATTTATGATATGATTTTTTTTCTTTTTATTCCTCAGTATTTTGTGTGGAGTCCATGTGTTGCAGACAACACAAACCCAAAAGTAAAAAAAAATGCAAAAAAGGAAACTGTCAGTTTCCTTAAACAAAAATTTTGTCCTGGCTCATGCGGGTCCTCTTGGTGAGTTTTGCTCTGGCAAAAACTTGTCTTGTTGCCGGAGGCGAAAGCTTTTTACTTGTTGTTGTTCCCGTTGCGGTTGCTTGTTGGTACTGTGAACTATATATGTGCAAGAGTACAACAACAACAACAACAACAAGACTGTCAGTGCTGCTTCGTGGTGTTTCTTCTTCCTTTTCGCTCTAAACACTGCCGGGCATTATAAGCCATTAAATTTATTTACACACACACAGCCAAAAACTCACCAACCATCACATACAAATGTAAAAACATACACGTACAGCTCAACAATGCGAGCGTATATTAAAATAATGTAAAATGTCAATACATGACAGGTTTTGAGATATTTAAACATTTTTGACCCCAAACAACAACAGCGAAAGAATGATTGTGCCAACAACCACAAGCCACAACAACATCAAAATGCTGACTTTCGTGACTTTGAGCAGCAATAAACAACAACAGCAAAAAATAAATAATAAAAAAATAAACACAGTTACTACCAAGAACATGAATAATGATGATCAATGCATTCGCAACATAAAATATTTTACATATAATTGTCAGAGTTGCCAGTAAATTGTGATCTGGCCTTTTTGTTTCTCTATTTTTTAATAGTTGATAAGTTTACCTTTTTGTTTTGTTAACATATTTTAATGCATTATAGTATAAACCTTAAAATTGTTGTAAATCAGCCAATCATGAATAATTTTTCACGCGGAATCAGAAAAGGGAGCTTTCATCTTAAGGATAAAGCTGAAGAACATTTTGAAAATGTTTAATGCAAATGTGTTGATACATCGTTTATGAACTAATTTGCATACAAAATTCTCGAAACGTTCGTGAGCTTAATCTTAAAAATAAAAATGCTATCATGAATAAGTTGATTGCTGAATTTTCTTTTAATGTTTTAAGGTTTTTTCAAACTATCTATTATTCTGTTATGCTCAGTTCAAAGTATTCTCAAAATAGCAATAATGCGCTAGCATCAACTTCATTAGAGTTGAAAAAAATTGCAATAAAATTATTTAAGATTAAAGCCCGACTTTAAACTTAACATTCGGTTTAGGAACGTTTGAGATATAAATTTTCATCAAAATCGACTTTTGACGTGTTTGCCCTTTTTTGTAAAATTTGTGCATCCTGTAACTCCGCCAAAAATTACAAAAATACTTATTAATAAAATAAATACTTAAAAATACTTATCCTAAATTAAATTTATTTTCCGGCTTCTGATGCTCCATGCAAAATTTCACCCAAATCGGATATGGTGACTACGTAATTTTTATTTTTCCGACTTTTTTAAAATTTTACTTAACTTTGTTATTATTTTGTTCGTTTAAAATAAAAAAAAAACCTTTCTAAATAATTTTCTTTTTTTGATTTGAGTAAAAATATAAGTCCTTTCATATTCCTTAATCGTTTGAGTAAAAAATTTAAAATTTTTAACTTTTCTTCCTGCACTGAGAATAAAAGCACACTTTAAAATAAAAAAAAAAAACTAAAATAAAAATGTAACGCATTTGCTTTTCTACAAAACAAAATTTAAGATAAGCGTTTTTAATTTTCAACTGCAAGCACATTTCTTTCTTTTTTATAATTTTCTCTTATTATTTCATTGCAATAACAAAAAATACTTAGCTATCTGAAATTGAATTAAAAAAAAAGTGTAGTAGAATCATTGTCCAGACAATTGAGAACAAGCTGAGTAAAAACCCGATGTTACACTGGATTTTGTAAAAATATTTTCGAATTTGTTTTACAAATATTTATTAAAACAAAAACTAATTTATTATTTAAATATTTAAAATAAAACGCAAACTTCATGGAATAGAGTTAAAATTTGGTATTCGAGGGGTCCCAGAGTCACTGGTAACGAAAATGACGTCGAAAACTCGAAAACATTTAAAAAATGGCATCGAAAAATGGCCGTTTAATTTAATTGCTTTTATTTTAAGAACAATATCTTATCAAAATTATGTTTTAAAATATTTGTTTTCAATATTGTGGTTTTTGTTTTAATTTGGGTTTTTAAATAAATGCTTGTAGACTGTAAATCTTTAGTAATAAAACATATTTTCTGTTTGTTTGTTTGGCCTTTATACAATTCTAAACGGCTCAACGGATTTCGCTCAAACTAAGTACACATATTAAGTGCATTCCACTTAAAATGTAACATACTTGGTTTTTGCCACGCTCCCTTCTAAATTTTTCAACTAACTGTAATTTTTTTATTGTAATACTTTTTAGTATCGGAGTTTTTTGTGTATTGAATTTTAAAAAATTTCTGTTACTTTGACATCAAAAACACTCACATATATTTAAAATTGTATACATTTTCAGTACAACGACTTTTTCAAAAAACATCGTTAACTAAGAATGAGAAAAAAACGACATGAAAATCAAAGTTTGGTGTTTCGATGCAAATATCTCCGCTGTCTATTAATATGCTGATTCAAATTTTTTTGCTCAAAAGTTCAATAAAATCACTTCACAAAAATAGGTTGAACTGTACCATCAAGTCAGTGTATATATGTTTTATGATTATGTCAAAAAAGGTCCAAAATATTGACTTTTTACTCAAAAAATGACTCAAAAATTGTTGTTGTTGTAAAAATGAAAACAATTAAAAATTGCACATCTGGCTACCTTTCATATGACATAGCATTTATTTGCAAAAATTCTTCCAGCTAAGCGCAAAAATTATTTTACTGTTTTTGTGATCAAAACAACAATTTTGAAATTTTTTTCTTTGATTTTTTTCGTGAAATTTATTTTGTCCAAAATGTAGTATTTATATATTTTACAAAAAATTCAAGTCTCAAAAATAATTTATGTAAAAAAATTACCCCAATATCTCTTTCCAATCAAAAGTTATGGCTAAAAATGTATTTTTTCATACTAGCTGTATTAAAATTTCCTCTGCTAAATATCTTCCTTATATTAGTACGTCTATATTTTTGCCACCCCAACAAAAACGGTTTCATTTAATTTTAACACATATTTCTCTCAGTGTAGTCTCTGGGTAAGTGTTCTTATATAAAACAAAAATCTTCGTTCTACCTTTACTTTCAAGGCTTAATTTTGCTTGATTTAGCAAAAATTTATTCCGAATACAAAATGAGTTAAAAATTTGTTTTATTCAATCAATTGACTTCAATTGACTTAAAGATTTCCACAATTTAAAAGATTTAAATCATGATTACAACAGATTACAACAGATGATTACAATGATTTCACTATCTTCAAATTGATTACAATTGAATGCACTCAATGACTCCAAGGAGCTCGATTTCAATCATAGTGAATGAATCAAAATGCTTTAACAGACATTTTTAACAATTGGTTTCAAAACTTGAAGTCATGAAAGTAAAAAGGGATTGACTGGCTTTAATCTTGTTTTTGGCATTCAGTGCCAGTTTTTTTATTGTATGAATGCAATTTCTTACAACTCTGAACTACACCCAAAAAAAAAGGTTCCTGCTATGCACGAAATTATTATTATAATCTACAAAGCTGTCTGTTCTTTTTAGCCAACTAATGACTTTGTAAATAATACATGTTTGTAGATTGTACCAAGATATATTTGTATATTTTGCAAACGTGTTCGTTTCATCTTCCTAATATATTATTAAATAAAACGAATGCCTTTGTACAATATAATAATGCGTTTGTTTCAAATTCACGAATCCGTTTGTGCATTTCAAACAAATAAGTTTATATATTCACAAACGACGTTCGTACATTTCACATACTAATATATTGTAGATTGTTACAAACGCGCGTTCGTAGAATGTACGAATCAAAAATTTTTTGCCATGCGGCCAAAACTACAAAAGTTTGTACTATTTTTCAAACATTTGTACATTCTACGAATTGCTTCTGTGAGTATTTCTACAAAGATTTTATTCGTATTTTTATCCTCAATATTTTTGGGTGTTCATGATGTCGTAGTGAAAATCAACTATAGTACAAAAGTAATGATGGCTGCCGTAGCCTACTGGGTAGAGTAGAGTGCGTAGCCCGTAAGCTAAAGAACCGCTGTAGCCCGGGTTCATACCCCAGCTCACACAGAATGTTTTTTTAATTGAATCGATATTTCTGTTCGGCCGCCACCTCTCTGCAGACAATGGAAAACCTCAGAAAGTAAAAAATTCCCGGTAAAGCTTCTCGAGCACATAAGTCGTTAGGAGTCGGAATAAAACTCATAGGTCCAGTTCTAAATCGCCATCATCAATCATTTTTGTTCAAATATTTAATAGCACGCACAACACAACTGATCAATTAAAGCTCGGCCCAAGTCCTTTCTAGGCTAATTTTGCTATTAAACATAATTCACGATATTAGGTTTTTATACTTAAATGGTGTTTTCGAACCAATTCCTTGAAATCAATTTCCTCACCGCAAGAGATGGAACCCTAACGATAGTTTAAACTTAACATTCGGCTTAGAAATGTTTGACGCTTATGCCGATTTTTATCAATATTGTGCACCACGTAACTCCGCCAAAAATCACGCTAACCTGTTTCTCCAAATTTAGTTTTTTATTTCCGTCAGTGATGCTTAATGCACAATTTGACCCAAATCTGATATGGTCTTTCGGTCATTTGTATTTTTCCGGTACGTTTAAATGAAATTACTGCATATTTAATGTATTTCAGCATTAAGATCCAATTTTCATTGAAAAGCTGCTTATTTTCATTGCCGAGAAAAATATTTAAAATCAGGCCGCTGTTTTTCCTTAGCTAAAGTTTTTCTTTTTACTCGGGACGACTTAATGTACTATATGAAAAGGAGCTGAACATTTTTAAAAACTAGGCTTATCACTATTATATCAATTGCAAACTAAAATTTTACCTCTACTCTATGAAGCAACATTATGATATTGCATTTATATATATATATATATATATATATATATATATATATATATATATATATAGTAGAGGTAAAATTTTAGTTTGCAATTGATATAATAGTGATAAGCCTATATAAATTTTTATATATTTCTATATATATACATATAAAAATTTTTATATATTTATCTATAAAATGAAAAACCAGCTCAAGAGAAGTATTTTTAAGAACAATAAATTCTGATGGTTTTGTGTGTTTTGTTTTTTTTAATATCGCTCAAGGTTAATGAAATCTAATAAAAATCTTTTATAACACAACACCTCAGGTGGAATATACAATGCATGCAATCATATATACACACGTGCACAAATAATAGTCATCTATCTACACATATAGTATATGTGTATGCTTTCGGGGCTTTTTTTTATTTAAATAAAAATTAAACTTCAATATATAATGCCAACGTCTATGAAGATGAGTAAGAAATACAACAGCTTAGATAGAATTCAAAGCTGCAGGCAAATAAAATATTTAGTAAAGGTATGGAATTATTTCGTAGAGCAGGAAAAGAGGAGTGGGGAGGAGAAGAATGGACATGAGAGGTGTGAGTGAGGTGCGGCAAAGCATGTAAGACAGAGTGGGCGCGCCAATTTAGCGAATACAGCCAGCCAGCTGCACAAATGATGACAGAAGCAGCAACAGCAGCAGCAGCAAAGCAGCCGCCAGCATAGCAGGCGACAACAACAACAATAACAACAATATCACTAGCAGCAGCACTCAACAACAGCAACGAGAACAAAACTATCAATGGCAATAGCAACAGCAACATCGGAGTCGGCATCGGCAACATTTTAACCAAAGGCATTGCAAAGAAAAACTTGTGATAAATTAACCGCTGGCAATATTTTGAAACAAAAACGCTGCAGGATATTCAGCTGTAATTAGTGTGTCGATCACATGCAAACATATAACCAAACACACACGCACTCGCAGGGAAACAAACAGACATTTGTGCATATTGTCCATACCTTTGTATGGCGCAATATAAATACTAAAAACAAAGGCTGGCTGCTGTTCCCCAGGACTTTATTGCATATGTTGGCGATATATTTTATAGAATATATGTATATATGTTGTAGGTTTGAATAAGGGAATAATTTTTTCGCATTTCACTTGTCTTTAAAACCAACTCAACTTATTTTATATGCTTATTTACAAGTTGATGTAGCACAGGGTCAACACGGTGCAAATATTGTTATCTGTTTTCCAGTAAAGAAAAATTGATTAAAAAAAGACTAGGTGAGATATTGTTAAGTTATTTCAAAAAACTATGTATTAGCTGAAAATTCATAAATAAAATACTGGTCTTCAGTAATTATAGTGGCGAATTTCGTATGTGAATGGTTTTCTGTGGACAATTTTTCACAACTTAGTATTTAATTTATTTAACGGTTTTATTGCAATAATATGATAAGCTGCATTGCATAAAAAATTTATTTTTGAATTTATTTTTCTAACATAATGCAATAACAACATCCATCGATTCCGTAATATTAAGCATTACACATGAATGTTTTCTTGTACACTTCCATTCTTGCTTACGAAACCATAACCAAAATCGAAAAGAAAGCAAAAACCGTAACCATTACCATAAATATAACCATAACCATTCCTATAACTATTACCATAAACATAATAACAAATATAACAATAACCATAGCCATAACAATAACCATAACCATAACCATAACAATAACAATAGCCATAACCATAATAATGACCAAAACCATAACCATAACCATAACCATTACCATAACCATAACCATAATCATAAACATAATCATAATCATAATCATAATCATAACAATAACAATAATAATAACAATAACAATAACAATAACAATAACAATAACAATAACAAAAACAATAACAATAACAATAACAATAACAATAACAATAACAATAACAATAACAATAACAATAACAATAACAATAACAATAACAATAACAATAACAATAACAATAACAATAACAATAACAATAACAATAACAATAACAATAACAATAACAATAACAATAACAATAACAATAACAATAACAATAACAATAACAATAACAATAACAATAACAATAACAATAACAATAACAATAACAATAACAATAACAATAACAATAACAATAACAATAACAATAACAATAACAATAACAATAACAATAACAATAACAATAACAATAACAATAACAATAACAATAACAATAACAATAACAATAACAATAACAATAACAATAACAATAACAATAACAATAACAATAACAATAACAATAACAATAACAATAACAATAACAATAACAATAACAATAACAATAACAATAACAATAACAATAACAATAACAATAACAATAACAATAACAATAACAATAACAATAACAATAACAATAACAATAACAATAACAATAACAATAACAATAACAATAACAATAACAATAACAATAACAATAACAATAACAATAACAATAACAATAACAATAACAATAACAATAACAATAACAATAACAATAACAATAACAATAACAATAACAATAACAATAACAATAACAATAACAATAACAATAACAATAACAATAACAATAACAATAACAATAACAATAACAATAACAATAACAATAACAATAACAATAACAATAACAATAACAATAACAATAACAATAACAATAACAATAACAATAACAATAACAATAACAATAACAATAACAATAACAATAACAATAACAATAACAATAACAATAACAATAACAATAACAATAACAATAACAATAACAATAACAATAACAATAACAATAACAATAACAATAACAATAACAATAACAATAACAATAACATTAACAATAACAATAACAATAACAATAACAATAACAATAACAATATAAATAACAATAACAATAACAATAACAATAACAATAACAATATAAATAACAATAACAATAACAATAACAATAACAATAACAATAACAATAACAATAACAATAACAATAACAATAATAATAACAAAAACAATAACAATAACAATAACAATAACAATAACACTAACAATAACAATAACAATAACAATAACAATAACAATAACAATAACAATAACAATAACAATAACAATAACAATAACAATAACAATAACAATAACAATAACACTAACAATAACAATGACAATAACAATAACAATAACAATAACAATAACAATAACAATAACAATAACAATAACAATAACAATAACAATAACAATAACAATAACAATAACAATAACAATAACAATAACAATAACAATAACAATAACAATAACAATAACAATAACAATAACAATAACAATAACAATAACAATAACAATAACAATAACAATAACAATAACAATAACAATAACAATAACAATAACAATAACAATAACAATAACAATAACAATAACAATAACAATAACAATAACAATAACAATAACAATAACAATAACAATAACAATAACAATAACAATAACAATAACAATAACAATAACAATAACAATAACAATAACAATAACAATAACAATAACAATAACAATAACAATAACAATAACAATAACAATAACAATAACAATAACAATAACAATAACAATAACAATAACAATAACAATAACAATAACAATAACAATAACAATAACAATAACAATAACAATAACAATAACAATAACAATAACAATAACAATAACAATAACAATAACAATAACAATAACAATAACAATAACAATAACAATAACAATAACAATAACAATAACAATAACAATAACAATAACAATAACAATAACAATAACAATAACAATAACAATAACAATAACAATAACAATAACAATAACAATAACAATAACAATAACAATAACAATAACAATAACAATAACAATAACAATAACAATAACAATAACAATAACAATAACAATAACAATAACAATAACAATAACAATAACAATAACAATAACAATAACAATAACAATAACAATAACAATAACAATAACAATAACAATAACAATAACAATAACAATAACAATAACAATAACAATAACAATAACAATAACAATAACAATAACAATAACAATAACAATAACAATAACAATAACAATAACAATAACAATAACAATAACAATAACAATAACAATAACAATAACAATAACAATAACAATAACAATAACAATAACAATAACAATAACAATAACAATAACAATAACAATAACAATAACAATAACAATAACAATAACAATAACAATAATAATAACAATAACAATAACAATAACAATAACAATAACAATAACAATAACAATAACAATAACAATAACAATAACAATAACAATAACAATAACAATAACAATAACAATAACAATAACAATAACAATAACAATAACAATAACAATAACAATAACAATAACAATAACAATAACAATAACAATAACAATAACAATAACAATAACAATAACAATAACAATAACAATAACAATAACAATAACAATAACAATAACAATAACTATAACAATAACAATAACAATAACAATAACAATAACAATAACAATAACAAGAACAAGAACAATAACAATAACAATAACAATAACAATAACAATAACAATAACAATAACAATAACAATAACAATAACAATAACAATAACAATAACAATAACAATAACAATAACAATAACAATAACAATAACAATAACAATAACAATAACAATAACAATAACAATAACAATAACAATAACAATAACAATAACAATAACAATAACAATAACAATAACAATAACAATAACAATAACAATAACAATAACAATAACAATAACAATAACAATAACAATAACAATAACAATAACAATAATAATAACAATAACAATAACAATAACAATAAAAATAAAAATAACAATAACAATAACAATAACAATAACGATAACAATAACAATAACAATAACCATAACAATAACACTAACACTAACAATAACAATAACAATAACAATAACAATAACAATAACAATAACAATAACAATAACAATAACAATAACAATAACAATAACAATAACAATAACAATAACAATAACAATAACAATAACAATAACAATAACAATAACAATAACAATAACAATAACAATAACAATAACAATAACAATAACAATAACAATAACAATAACAATAACAATAACAATAACAATAACAATAACAATAACAATAACAATAACAATAACAATAACAATAACAATAACAATAACAATAACAATAACAATAACAATAACAATAACAATAACAATAACAATAACAATAACAATAACAATAACAATAACAATAACAATAACAATAACAATAACAATAACAATAACAATAACAATAACAATAACAATAACAATAACAATAACAATAACAATAACAATAACAATAACAATAACAATAACAATAACAATAACAATAACAATAACAATAACAATAACAATAACAATAACAATAACAATAACAATAACAATAACAATAACAATAACAATAACAATAACAATAACAATAACAATAACAATAACAATAACAATAACAATAACAATAACAATAACAATAACAATAACAATAACAATAACAATAACAATAACAATAACAATAACAATAACAATAACAATAACAATAACAATAACAATAACAATAACAATAACAATAACAATAACAATAACAATAACAATAACAATAACAATAACAATAACAAATGAAAATATTCAGCCTAGCTAAAAAACTTTTTAATGTCGACTCTAAAATTAGTGTAAGCTTTTCTGACATTATTTCTATCAGGGCTCGCAAACAAACTCTACAGAAAAGTATTTTTCTGTTCTGTTTGTTTCTTCTGAAGATTACAACAAGTATTTTGGTTTGCCTAGTTTTTTCTCTCCGATTCAAAAAGTAGCACAAACCGAAGCAAGTAGAGATGAAAGAGAAAAGTAAAATGAAATGTTTCTTTTTTCGAATAGAAAAAACTTCCTATCACTGTTATGCTTTTGAATCGCGAGAACAAAAACAATCAAAGTAAAGTATCTTTAGCGATCTCTTGCTGGTTGCTGGAAGCACCAAAATCCAAAGAGAGATCTGCAATGTTTGTTCGTTTCGTTAATGATGCGACTTTTTTTTTGTGTTGAAAAAGTTTTTGTGTTGGAATTTTTCTTTGTTTTGCTTGCTTTTATTGAATTTGTTCAATATTTGAATTGAATAATTTGAATTTGAAACAATCGGAGTATTTAAAAATGAACAAATTAATAAAATTATAAATAATGTGCACTTTTTGATAGTTATTTCTCTGAAACCGAAGCAAGCTGAAAAAATGCTGCTTAAAACATGACGAAATTCTTTTGTCGAACTTCCGTAGTAAAACGAAAACAAAATTTGTTACTTGTGGTTGCGATCGTAACAACAAAATCTAAAAAACGAAATACTTGTTGTTTTCGTAGAACACAAAACAATAGTTTTCTTTCTCTCTTAATTTTCTGTTCGCTTTGGTACGCATTTCTGTTTGTAGCAAAGATCCAAACCTAAGCAGATAGTGAAACTGTTTGCTTTCGCAGATTTAGCAGATGTAGAGTTAGTTTTTTCGTACAGTTTATTTGCAACCCCTGATTTCTATAGAGCTTGTTGTTATATTATAGAACTCAAAATACTTTTTTGAGATTGAGAATGTTTTATTGACATTAAATGAGACAATTTTATTTTTCCATTTTGTTTATATTTATAAAAAAATAAACATGTGTTAGTTGTTAGAAATTTTATAATAAATACTGCATTATAGTTAATCTTTGATTTTTTTTTCAAATCTTGGAACATTCCATAACAAAGAAAAAGTAAACAAATTTTAAAGGAATTTTATTTTAAGGGGGAAAAAAAGGTGCACAAATTTTAAACTTTTTCTTTTTGCGGCTTCAGTACTGACATTTTATCTTTATAAATTTCTTTTGTTTTGTTTTGCTTTGTTTTGTATAGCACTATCTCACTTTTCGCGTTGCTCGAGGATCATTTTTGAATTTGTTCAACTTTCAAATTCAACACTAGTTAAAGTTGTATTGAAAATTCATTAACACTTCACGTTTTACGCCATAACTTCTGAACCCTTCAATAGCACACCCTTATTTTATATCGTTGGAAATGTAATGGAACGTATAAGAATGGATATGATGATAACGAAAAAAATTATAGCGCCTGTTGCTGGCATGGTATTATACTTTGCAATTGAGAATGGGTAAACTTTCTGCAAGTTTTTCAAAAGTTGAATATTTTTTGCTTAAAAAAAACTAAATAATTTTTCCAATGATACCCTATTTACAAAAATTACATTTTAATTGACTAAGCTACGTGGTTTCAAAATTTACCCTGTTTTGGCATTTTCATGGCTGTGGGTCAGCAAAAAATTCCTCAAATGTCAAACTACGGATTTTGTTTTTTAAAAAATAAACCAATCTAAGAACAAAATTTGAGCCAAATCAGAGATGCTCAGTGCAACTGATATTACACTTCAATGTGAAATGAGCGAATACGTTTTTTTGTTTTAATTTTGTTTTCATAATTTAAATCATATCTAAAAAAAGAAAGGATTAAAAATTTCAAGATGATTATCATCTATTTTGATGGGCTAAAAAGATGGTTATTTTGGATTAGTAAAAAAAAGTTAAATCACTTACTATCAAGCACTGAACGTGAAAATTAATTTTTTGTGTGAATTTAGAGTTTATGCTTAAATATTAAGAGAAATATTGATCGGACAAAACAAAAAATAGTCCAATCGTGTTCAGCAATTACATAAAGATAGATCATGAGATAAGCCATAGAGATGTCATTGAAGCTTTTTTTCAGGATTCCTCAAAAAAAAAACCCCTTCACTTTTTTTGGGTCGGTCTCATCTAGATTTTGAAGTTAAATTAAAAAATCCAAGTTTGCACTTATAAAATAATCTACTATACTTACATTTGCAAGCCTACATTTACAATTGCTAAAGACTTTTAAGATATAACACAAGAAAAGCATGTAAGCCTTTCACATAAAAACCGAAATTTCACATAAAACAATGCTCCAGTTTTTTTTTTAAGAGTGTTTGAACATTTTTTTACTGTACAAAATGAACCAAAGTAGAAGATAATGTATCATGAATACAAAAATGTGCCAATTTTGGTACATTTGTACGAAAGAGGCAGGTTGAGGTCTCTTACAGTGTCGAAACAAGTTTATTTTCGCTGTTTCTTCCATGCATTAGAAATTACTCAATATGTGATGATTTTGTTAAGTAATGTATATTAAAAAAAAAATAAATTAATCAATTATTATTAATGTTAAAAAAAGTTATACATTAAAACATGGGTAAATAAATATAAAAACAGAAAAGAACTATCCCTGACTATAGTACCCACAGCAAAAAGTTCTGTTATTTTGAAATCCTTTGTTCGAAATTCAATAGCGTCTGATCCATATGATGTCTTGGAAGGGACCGAAGTCGGCATCACCGAATGTGTCGCCTAGGGACCCAGTTAAAAAGTGGATCATCCTATGAGCGATCTGGGAGTGCTCCCTCAGGAGCAGTGGAGTGCTCCTTATTGATCCAAGCTAGGTGTATTTTGCGTTCTCTTTTAACATTACATGTCCTAGGAAGGGTAGCGCTCCCTTTAACATCCCAGAGGAGCTCAAAAGGAGCGATCAATAACTGATCCAAATGGATCAGCAAAGACACATTTAAATTTTTTTTTTAAAGATCAAAGAACCAACATGTGCCTCATGCAAACAAGGTTTGGTCTTTGACGTGAAAGGAAAGGGATAGATTAGCTAGAGGAATTGATTGGAACCATATGTGAATTATTGATTAGACGAAACAGACGTGAAAGACAATGCTTTCAATTGCTTTTAACCGAGGCTAGTGTGTGTTATGCTGCCTTAACCTCGGCAAGTATTTTCAGCACTTAGTTGTTCCTGTCCTTTAATTCCACATTTTCCACAATTAAGTTGTGGATTTTAAGTTTTCCATAATTCTTAGATGTAGAAAAGAACAAAGAAAGTGAAATGAACCATGCCCGAACCCGGAGTCGAACCAGCGACCTCTGGGTTGTTAGTCTAGCGCACTCTCCACTAGACTACAATGGTCGATTTTTCAAAGAAAATAATGATCGAGTTTCTTACAGTGAGCACATCCCTCACTTTATGTTCTTTTTTTCATTGATTGCTCGCCTTTTGATTTTATAAAACAGTAAAGGAGCACAAGGGCACAAGTGCTCACTTTTTGATCGAATAAAACAGCGAAAGAGCGCTCTCTTGTTGCTTTACTGGGGATTTTACTAAAACCACATAATAATACAACGAAAGAACTGCATAACCAAATATCCACATAACCATAGCTATAAATATTTTCTCAGTGTTTTCACGAGATCTCTGGCTGTGTGAGTAAGTGAGCGTGTATTTGTGCGATTTTGATATCGTTCTATAAATGTCGCTGCTGTCGTCAACATTATTGTAATAGTTGATGTTATATGCGTTGTATTTTTTTAAAAACCATTGTTTTTTCTATATGTTGCATTCTTTGTACGTAAAACGTCGACGTATTCCGTATGCCGCAAACATATTCGATTGGAAATGCGAGCGGCGCATGCAATTGCTTAAAGCGCCTAAGGCGCTTCACTCATCTGAGTTTTTTCCACATATAGTGTAATATTTTTTACACAAAATAGTTGTTGCTGTATATATGTAGCATGATATGTTAATGCAACTCATTTGACAGAACAACAGTTTTTGTATGACATCCGCTACACGAGCAGCGCCTGTTTGCAACCCCCTAATCAGGCATACTTTTGCGGCCTTAAGTATGTGAGTGCTTCCTCTAAAGCCCACGAGCAGAAACTCAACCGCTTTTTTAATGTCCTTCCCCCAGACTGAGCTGTGTTGTTCTATCTTTGTCACTCTGCCGCATTGCAATATATATATATATATATATATATATATGTTATGAGTTTTACAAAATAAAAGTAAAAAAAAAATAAATTACAAATACATTACAAGCCAATTTGGTGCATGACGCTTGCGGCTAGCCACAAACAAAACAACAATAAAGCAAAAACAAAAAAAAAAAAAAATTGCAACTGCTACACATCATTGCAATGAAATATGAAAATGTTGCAATGATTGCAAACAATGATGACGCTGATATGATGCATTGAGCTTGTGTCAAAATTGCAAGCGGCACAAGTGTATGTGTATTTCCTAAGAGAAATTCGTTGAAATTTAAAAAATTATTGATAAAATGCGATTTCCAAGCTTTGTCACTGTTTGCATATATTTATACATAGGTATGCAGTCACATATAGAACTATACGTTCTCACAAATAGCGCTTTCAAATGAATATGGGTTTAATTTAAAAAAAAAGTGAATTTCCCAAAAAGATAGGTTTAGGGGTTAGGTTAATCCTGATACCTCCTGACAGACCTCACTGATGCCGGTTACGAGCAAAAGAACCTTTGCGTTGAGTTAAAGTTTGTAAAGAATTGCGTTAAATTCGCAAAACTTAGGAGGGATTCTAGAGATACTTTAACTACATATTTTAGTGACAGGAACGTCGATGAGCCTAGGTATTTGAGTCTCGATCTAAGTAGGGCCGAGCATGTGCATAATAGGTGCTCCAGGGTCTCCACCAAGCCTGGTTCCTTACACTGCCTGCAGTTGTCATCCGTGGTGATAGTCAACTTTCTCGCATGGGTTGCCGCCATGCAGTGATCAGCGAGGATACCCACTAATGTCCTGAAATCTATGCGCAGGCGTGCCAAAATGAACAGAGCTCTTTTTTAGTATTATGCATTGTACATGATTTTCGAGATTTTGCACGATGTCGTCTCTTTCCGTCTGCTACTCACTGCTTGTATGGCTCTTTTTTCAAGGTTCCTGTACTAAAAAGATACGTAAAAACTAAAATATTTATTCTATTATACAAATATAAAATTAAATTTTTTAAATTAATCACATAAGTCATTGCCATTTTATAAAAACAAGAAATAATTTTCAAAGCACATAAAATTATGCGCACTTTAAAAGAAAACTTATTTAAATATGTTATTATTTACAGACTTATTGTTTTTTTTTTCAATACTGCGTGGGGCCTCCCTTTGCCTCTGTTAGTGTCTTTATCCGATTGCTCATGAAAAAACCAGTTTTTTTGTTGTCTTAGACGTTATTTGGTTCCACTCGTACTCTCAACTGTTCTTCAACTCCTCCTTATTCCTGCGTTTTTTACGTTTTTTAACAAATGCGACGGACGGTAGGGCGAGCCCATACAAAAGGTTGGACATCACATATTGCTTTACATAATTGATTGTAACTCTGGAACCTATTGATGTATGTTAACCAAATTTTAAACATGTCTTCTTAAAAGAATTTCTCATGAAATTCTTTAACCATTAAGAGCGTAGCGGGTCTAGGAGACCGAAAAATTCATGGTAAAAAACCACTTTTTTTGTGTTTAGCGATATTTCGTTCCTGTATTATATTACAAAATGTGTTTTTAAACAAGAATTTATTAGCTTATTACATTTAAAAGATTTTTAAAGGCAGCATAGATCTCTATTTAAAACATATTATATGTAATATTAAGAGCAAACAGTGATTTTTTAATATCACACGTAATTACACAATATACATAATTTTAATCATTATCTGTAAAAGTTATATTTTCACTTTCCTCATCAAAAAGCTCTTTTGCTTCAATCAGAAAGCTTTGTGGTGATTTTTGATTAAAACCAAGGCTTGAAAGTACTGGATCTAAATTTAGCAGAAGGGCATGCAAAAGATCTGAACTGCAAGCAGATCTTGAAAATTTTCTCGTGTTGTGAAGTCTGAAGAACCGAAATAGTTAGTGATTGGCTTCTGGCGCATCCTCGGATAACTGACCTATGGGTACTGTCGCTTTTTTAACTATATCCGCACTGTGCATTATTATTTTATGTACAGTAACAGGCATGTAGTACTATTCATAAAGTTCAACGTATAATTTTGCTGTTTCTAAGCAGTAATTTCTGAATTTTGTAATATTTATTTTAAGACCAGATGACCTATGACCTGAAATATATTAAAAATTTTACGCATTAATGTAAAACGAAATAATTCATATATTCGTATATATTAAAAATTTTTACCTGTAATATAACGTAAAATCGTTTAATTAAATTTTCTTCTTCTGCAGTGATTTCTGAACTTTTCTTGTAAAAAATCTGCGAGCAGTGTTACCGTCATGACTTTTACCAGAGCCTTGCAATACCACGTTTATTAACAAATCTTAAAAAATTTTAATTTCATCGTCAGCAAAATAGTATATTGGTGTTGATTCAAATGCTTTTATCATAATCTTTACATTTTGCTTATTTCACGGTGTTACAAAAAATGAATTTTTTTCTGTCCTATGAACCAAATGCACATATTCGGAAAGAGGGGAAAAAATAAAAATACACGTGTATCGTCGATTTTCGTGTACACGTCAGAATTTTTTTTTTTTAAGTTTGAAGTATAAAGCTCGTAGTGGCCTGTGTGGAAGCCTTTGGACCGATTTTTAACCCTTTTTCAGTGATCTAGTCGAGCTGGCAGACTCGTGGAAATGTCTGTAGCACGTCAAATTTTTTAAAAACAATTTTTATCAATTCTCAGATTTTCCCCAATTTTTATTATTTTTGAAAAAAAAAATATTTTTTTCACTTTTCTTAGCGTAACTTGAAGGGACTCCAAATTTTTAAACTACTAAAGCGTTAGGAAAAAAAAATGTTTTTTGACCCATCCTACTCGATATAGTTGTAGTTAATCAATAGCAACCTTCTAACACTAAACAGTTTTTGACTTTTACAACACTTACAACTGGTCTAGGGGCCCTCAAACGATACTACATGTCCATCCAACTTCCATCGGACATGTCCATCCGCCTTGATTTCTTGCACACGAACGATACTACATGTGTGTACTAGAATCGGTAATCGGAATTTGTGGCAATACCCAGTGAAATAGGGACTGCAATGCCGAATTTTATAACGCAAGCCGACTTCAATGACCTCGTACGAGACGAAAATTTGTCGAGGAGAACAGCAGAACTCTTTGCATCACGCTTTAAGCAGTGGAATATAGTGGCGGCTGATTTTAAAATAACAGCCGCTCGTGATCGAAGTAGCACTATTCCATATGACCAATTTTTTAGATTGCACTAAGATCGGGAAAAAAACTTGGCTTATTGTTGTGACATTGATTCGCTGTTTGCAAAAATCGGTTACCCACATATTTCAGAGGAGTGGCGACTTTTCATCGATGCATCGGTCAACAGCCTTAAAGTCGTGCTGCTTCATATCGGCAACACACATCCATCTGTCCCGATCGCATATGCCACAAACCTCAAGGAAACATACGAAGGCATGGAATTAATATTACAGTTGATAAAGTACATAGAGCATAATTGGAAAATATGCTGCGATCTGAAAGTGGTCGGTTTACTCATGGGTGTTAAGCGTGGATTTCCAACCCACCAGTGCTTTTTGTGTACATGGGAAGGTCGAAAAAGAGATGAGCATTACACTGAATTTAAGTGGAAGCCGCGAACATGCTACAAAGTAGGCGCAGAAAGTATAGAGAATCTACCATTGGTGCAGCCGTCTCAAATCATTTTGCCTCCATTACACATTAAGCTCGGTCTCGTATCAAATTTTGTTAAAAAACTGGATCGTGATGGCGAGGCCATTGCAACTTTGCGCAACATTTTCCCGAAATTGAGCGGCGCAAAGATTCAGGCAGGTATTTTTTTTAAGAAGTCATTCAGTAACTTTATGTTTTTTAATGGTTTTTTTTATTTAAGGTGTTTTCAATGGTCCGAAGATAAAACAAATAATTGCAAGTTCTGAATTTTCATCAAAATTAAATGCTATGGAACAACGTGCATGGAAAGGTACAGTTGCCGTTATTGAGCAGTTTCTTGGCAACAAACGAGCTGAGAATTATAGAAATATTGTCGCAGAAATGATTTCGGCATATGTCGAAATGGGCATTTTAATGTCGCTAAGGATCCATTTTCTTCACAATCATTTAGATTTTTTCCTCTGATGATTTAGGAGCTTGTAGCGATGAACATGGCGAAAGGTTCCATCAGGACATTGCGGCTATTGGAAATCGCTTTAAAGAAAAAGACATTACGCATATGCTTGGCGAATACTGTTGGTCTATTTGTCGCGATACTGAAGCAAATGCTTACAACCGCAAAAATAAAAATAAAAACATTAAAATTTTTAATATAACAATTCTTTATTTTTGTAAAACAAAAGTAATAAAAAAATTGTTTTTTTAACGAACTGAAACCTTAAAAAAAACGATAGCCATTAAAAAAAATATATATACTTCAAACCTAAAAAAAAAAATTCTGACGTGTACATGAAAATCGCCGATACACGTGTATTTTTATTTTTTATCCCCTTTCCGAAAAAGTAAATTTGGTTCATAGGACAGAATGTGTGTAACACGGTGTTATACATGCAGAAATCTTTTTTTGCTGGAAACATAATACGAAATAATACGAAAAAATAAAAAATATGGCAATATTGACTTATTTTTTATTTTGACATTGCTACGGTGCCGATTTGATAAACGTCACCTACTTCTACCACCTTCATAAATACATCTTGTGTGCACTGAACTTTTTAAATATATTTCATATTAATTATTGACGGTTAAAGATATAACGACTGTGTTTATTGGCAGATAACTTTTAAGTGGATTTCATACCCTTTATCTGTACTGTACCAGTTTATGCAATTTTTTATTGGAATTCTTGACAATATTTGCATCGCGTCTAAAATAAATCTCAAGAACCAGACGTCTCAGACAAATAAACAGTATACCAAACAGCATTAAAACTGTCTACACTTATTTAGTACAATAAATTTACGTCACTCTACTAGTATGGATGCTATGCCGCAATTTAAGCAAAATATCTATTTTTTCCGTAAACAAAATTCACGGAGCAGGGCCGGAATGGGTTAAAAAAATATATGTATCCCAAACTTGTTTTTTCGCAAGTTCTTATCACTAATCAAAATGAATCAGTTCCTATACGCTGCAATAGGCAAACTTTGAGAGAAATTTGCTAAAAAAAAAACCAAGGAATACAATTTTTATAGTGAAATACTCAGAAGGCGCTGGAAGGCGCACGCTAATTTTTTTTAAAACTTTAGTTACTATCATTATTTGTAATCTAAGATACTTTGATCGTGGCCAACCCTGGCAATTTTTTTATTTTTCAAATTTAATATTTTTTTTAATTATTAATTTTTATTCCTGATCGCAATAACGGGATAGAAAAAAACTTAAAAACAAAATATCTGGTTAAAAAGTTTAACCAGACTCTAAAGTGGTTTAGAGTATACCCTTACATAAATTTTAAAGATCTGTTCAATCAAGCAGTTTAACAAAATGTGATAGGACTTTAAAAAGAACACTATATATTTTTATATTACAAAATATCAATTTTGAGGCTTTACAAAAACAAAAGTACGCACTTAATATTAAAAAAACTGCTAAATTCAAATAGCCCAAATATATTTTTGTCGAAATGTATTAAAATATTATAATAAGTTGCACTTTTTCTGGATGTCCAACCCTTTGTATGGGATCGCCCCACCGTGCGACGTTCTAAAACATCCCACAAATGCGCTTTAGGATTGAAGTCCGGTGATTGGGGTGGCGAATTTATTTTTTTTAGTACTTAGTAAAGCAGTAATTTTAAGACAACATGGAATGTATGTTTTGAGTCGTTATCCTGCTGGAAAAACTAAGCACCATTTAGACCCAACGTGACTGCGGACTCCTTTAAACTGTTTTTCAATATATCCAAATAAAAAAAGCGGCTCATATTCCGGTCTCTAAAAATTGCAGTTACCCGACTCCAATCGCCGACATGCAACCCCATACAATAACTGAACTTTCGCAATGCTTCACAGTCCAGATAAGGTTTTTTGATTGGAGCTCTTCATTAGTTCTGCGCCATTTCTATTGTTTACCATCATAACCGAATAAAATTGAACTTACTTTTATCGCTTAAAATCTCATTCGTCCAAAAATTCGTTAATTTCCTGACATAATGCGTAACGAAGTCGAGTCGCTTTATTTTGTTAACTTTGCTAATCAAAGGATTTTTTTCTCAGCACCTGGCTGTGAAATTTACTTTTTCTCTTAACATTTTATTCTGTTTCGGGGTGCATTCAATGCTATTTTCCAAGGTATTTCGAATATCCACCAATGTTGTTCTATGATTTTTATCTACAACACATTTGGTGAATCGCTTTACTCTTGCAGAAATTTTCGGTGGGCGGCCACTTCTGAAGCAAGCAATGAATTTGACTGGAAAAAGTTTTTTAAAACTATGCGCACTGTTTCCTTGGTACGATGAATAGTTATGGCTCTTGCACTTCATCACAATTTTTTTTTGTTTTTGGACTCATTTTTGCTATTTTATATTTTATTCTGTAAATGATCATCAACTTCCGTAACGAAAACATAAATGAAACCTACAAAAGTTTCGTAGCACTTTTTCCTACATTCTGTCAAAAGAATTGTACAGGGAATTTGTTAAAAAGCTTAAAATATTTATTAATCATTAAAATTTTTTGTATGTCCTCTTCTAAAAAGTGCAGTAATTCTAATAAATAAACCAATCATTAAATCATTTTTTGAACACATTTTGTTGGAATCAACTTCAGTTCTCGCCGCGAATTTTCTTTTATGTCTTCTTTTACCTGACCGCTTGTTGAAATTTGTCGCTGATGACATTGTAATACATGACTGTAAGTGGGGTGTAACAAAAACTTGTTTGAGATCTTAAGTTCCATTGTTTCTTTTCATTGTTCAGACACATCGTTCTTTATAATAGGAATTTTTGTGGAGAAGTTTATTTGTGGAATTAATTATCTTTATGTTTAAACGAGAATAAAGTTTTATATATAAAATAACTAAGTGTTATTAAGCATTAATTGTAAAATGCTAGAAAAATAGTTGTGATACCTTTTATTAAATTGTAAAAATAAGCGAAAACAGAAACTTTCTTGTGCTTACTTCTTGCTTGTGCTCACAATTCTTTCTTTTCATTGTTATAACATTTTGACTCTTTTCATCTGTGTAGCAATACCGTGTTTTCTAACTGGAAATTTTGCAGTGAAGCATTATTGTGAAAATTATTAATATGTATGTTTAAACCAGAACATTGTCTTATTTATGTTTAAAATAAAGTATTTTTAACATCATTTCTGAAATGCTTTATAAAATTTAATAAGTTCGTTTAATAAATTGTAAAATAATTCGTGACGTCATTTGCTTTTGTTTGCTTTTTTTGGTGTGTTCTCTTTTATTTTCATTGTGTTTTTGGCGTAGAGAGGATTTTCGTTAAACTTTTTTTGTTCTCTCCAATACAGAATTGGAGCCATTTTTTGTTCTCTTCTATCTTGTGCATACCAACACCATCGTCGCTTACTTTGTATTGTAGAAGTCATCAGTGTCGTAACACCCGAACAAATGTAATTCAGAATTGAAAGCGGGCGTGGGAGGCCTCGCATCTACATTGTATTTAAGAAATAATTGGTTATGACATGTGTTCATTTCCCACTGGGAATTTTTTCGAAGAAGTTATTCTCTCAAACGTAGCACAGTGCACTTTTTTTCCAGATATGTGTTCAAAAGGTCGTAAATTTTGAACGAATAAATACATAAGTTGCTACATATACATTAAGGCGCCTCACGAAGAAAAGTTGTTCGGCACAGTTGCTCAAGATAATCTTTGGTTTATGTTATGATGATACTCCAAATATTTTAACTCTAACGATAGCCATCCGTGAGCTGGAATGGTTTGAAATAAATATTAAAAATCGAGTTTTTTTGTAACCCTATTGGCTTGTGTAATAGTTTTAAAAAATAAACTGTCAGAAATTACAGTCCGGAAAAATTTCTTCCAATCTATTTAAAAAAAAATTTTTGCGTTTTGATTAAAGATAATTCTGTTTTTCATGATTTATTTTAATTTATTTTTACTAAAATTAAAAAATCTTAATTATTTCTAATGCTATCCTTTCTTTCAAGATGTCGTTGGAAAGGTTTGAAATGCTTGCATTGATTCCTAGTCAGAATTACTTTAATTGATTTATATTAAAACTAAAAGATTAATTAAAAAAGAAATAAAAAAAGTAATGAAGTTATTTGAATTTTAAAAGTTTTTGTATGGAAATAAAATAAAAAAATATCAAAAAATATGTATGAAAAACGCCGTTATTTTTAATCTGATTGCAAAAATGTATAATTTTTTGATGCAGATTGGAAGAGCTGTTTTTCGGTCTGTAATTTTGGACAGTTAATTTTTTGAAATTATTATTATTGACAATATTTTTACAAAAAAATTGATTTTTAGAGGTTCTGCAACTCTAGAATACTAACCTTATTTTACTATACGTTATTACTATAGTCCGACCGAAATTGGAATTTTGGCCGAAACCGAAACCGAATATTCGGCCATTTTATAATATACGGCCGAAACCGAAACCGAAACCAAAATTGGTTATTAATATGAAAATTTAAGTTTTTTACAAATAATTTTTTTTACATACGAAAAAAAATGTAATATAAAAAAAATTATTATTTCAATATTGAAGCTTATAATAATAAATTGAAGTTTATTTTAATAATAAATGAGATAATGTTTTATTTTATTTTGTATATATAAGAAAAGAATTGCATTTTTTATATTTTCCGTACACACTCAAAACATTATGCACCTTCAGTGTACATATTTTTAGAACTACAAAACAAAGAACTTTTGGTTTTTTTGAAAGGTTTAGTATTATAAAAATAGAAATATATCGTTTTCTTTTCCTTTATTCCACACACACAGAATTCGTTCGGAAGTTTAATTATCATTTTTTGGCTTCAGTACCAATAAAACTTTAATATTAATTAATTGGTTAATTAAATTAACCAAAATGTTTTGCATTAGCATGAGAAATTAAATTATAGACGAATTCATAGTTCTTGTTTTGTACAATGCGTTGTAAATATTTTTGTATTTGAACTAAAAGACTGATGCAATAAGTTTTTACCAAAAGTTTCGGCTAGTTTCGGCTAGTTTCGGCTAATTTCGGCTATTCGGCTATATTGAGGCCGAATTGAGGCCGAATTGAGGCCGAATTGAGGCCGAATAGCCGAAACTGGCCATAACCGAAACCGAATATTCGGTTGGATACTAGTTATTAAAAACCATGAGTAAGATTTATTCACTAACTCTGTTTTCTAACAAAGCAACAATTTCTAATGTTGGAGAAGTGTGCAAGTACATATATTTTCAACTTAAATCATTTTTCGATTTCATTACTAAAAATAAACATAGACTTATTTCACTGTCACTTTATTTTTCGATTTCATCTTCTTCCTCACTTTCGCTGCTTTCCAAATAAAACTGACGTAATTTGATCTTCATTTAAGCAGGCTATTTTACTATAATCAAATAATGAAATAATGAAAAAAAACCATCGTTAATACTAACCATGAGTAAAATTTACTCACCCACGATACAAAGAACTACAGATAAAGTATTGCTCATGTCCGCCATATTTTTTGTGACGTAGTTCGCGCTTGTCAAAATCGATTAATAAAAACGTAGTCACAATATATTTAAAGGGGATAATTTATTTATAGCGCTGAAGAAATATCGACATTTTTTTGTTGAAACTTGGTTTATTGAATTTAAATTAATAACATTATAAATATATTTATAAATAAATTTAAGCAAATATATTTTTCAGTACTATTATTGAAAAGAAATGCATATATAATAGGAGTGTTTTCTCGCATTTGTTTCCCTACACAAAAAAAAAAAATAGCTACGTTGCTTGATGTGTTTGACAGTACTTTTGTTGCTTCTTTGTTTTCATTTTGTTAGTTCTTCTCGTTTTTTGTTTGGTTTGTTGAAAAAAATCGTAAATTCATTTAATGGCCCGAATTAAAATTGTTGTTATTCTCATCAAGAACATCTAAAACTTTAGTACTAATTTTAATTACCCAAATATAATTGAAAATTTTAATTTACACGTACTATAAGTGCACAATATTGGAAATTAAACTAAATGAAAGCAATATTTCTTAAATGCTTCCAATTGTGCTGCTTGTGTTTTTAATTTTTGCTTTTTCAAATTTTCTTTTGTATGTATGCACCACGTGTTACAGCTGACAAGCTCGAATGACGTAGTGCGCAGAAGATTTAATTTTTTGCGCACGGAGTATGCTATCTGTGTATCTTTGTTTCATGCACACCACCCACGAACCGATATTCAGCAACAAACGAGCACGATTAAAAGCAAAAACATTGACGAAAGCATTTACGAGCTCACGGACACATTGCGAAATCAACATCGTAGATATGATCTTTTTTTTTATAAGGAGTGAGTAAATTTTACGAAGGTTAGTACTCTAGGGTAACCATTCCAGCTCACGGATGGCTATCGCTAGAGTCGAAATATTTGGGGACTCATTTTAAGATAAGCCATGAAATAAATATAAAGACCAATTTGTTTTTTATTTAAGAAAGCTTTTTTTGTTTTTCGAAATATTCTTCTTTATGATTATTACAGTTTTTCATGTGCTCAAACCGTTTGTCATAACATTTATTTCAATCCGCTTGAGACATCTCCAAAACATAGTTTTTGAATGCAGAACGGCTTCTTCTAAAGAAAGAAGTCATTGGTTGCCAAATCAGGACTGTATGGCAGATTGCCCATTAATTCGATGTATTGAGAGTTTAAAAACGCCTTTGGTTGAGTTGATGTGTGGGAGGTTGCATTGTCTTAATGAAGAATAATTCTTCGGCTGTTTAGTTTCCTTATTTTTTGGGACACTTCTGGCATACCATTAAGAATTGACCATTCTACGTAGCCATATGACTACATTTGTTTGGAAAAAACAGAGGACCATTTGCTTCGCAGTGCTTCGAGCTGGTACAACTTTTGTTGGATTTGGTTCATTTTGAAAGAACCATAAGTTAACTGCTGTTTACTTTCAGGCACAAATGCATGTATCCATTAATCGCCACCACGTTCTTCTAAACGTCTTTTGAATCAACGCGATTGTATATATAGCGCATCTCTTTGCAGCAATCGACACGAGCCTTTTTTAACAATTGTCAAATTATGTGAAATGTTCACATATCAAAGTTATATAAATATATCTTTTTCATAATTATGTGTTTATGTAAAATGTTATGAATGCTGGTGAAAGTAAGGATGCCTCAATCTCATGGTATGTCACATGACGATTAAGCATTATCAGTACGTGCACATCATTAGTGCTTTGTGACATAATAAAAGATTTTGAACGCTCTTCACGAAATTAGTGAGTCAGCAAAGTTCGGCCCTGCTTGAATTCTGTGTACCACCGATATACAGATATTTTTGATGGTGCTTCATCGCCAAAAATCCTATTTAGTTGATCGATGCACTCTTGTTGAGATAATTTACTTCGCAAATTGTAAAAAATACTACTTAAATAAGAGACGTGAATGAAAATTTCACGTGTTAATTCCATGTTTTTATTTTAAAAATTTTAAATGCATCATTAACACGCACGCACACCAAAACGTTAGTACGTATAAGCTAAAATATGTCAAAATTTCCAGTGGAAACGTCAGTTTGACTGACATGACATTGGGACGGGGTGCTATAAGGCCAAAGGTAATAAGACCAAATTGGCTTTATTTCTCTTTGACATTGTGTTTTTCCTGCCACTGTTCTAATATTTGACTGTTTTTTGGTATAATTATTACAAAAAAGTTAAAAACAATAAAAATTACAATTTATTCCAATACAGTGCATTCGCAATAGCGTGAACAGATTTAAACCAAGAGACTTCAAGTTTGCGAAGTGTTCACGTTTGCAAATGCCAACTTTTGTAGCAAAGAAAGATTTATTAAAAAACTCAATTCAGAAATAATAAAAAAAAAATAACTCAATGGAAAAGAAAAATGTTCACGTTAAACGGTGTTCACGTAATGCAGAGATCACGTTATCACGAGTGCACTGTACTATCAACTTATAAGACAACTTTTGAATTAAAAAGATCTGGCCCAAGAACCAGAGGGTTAAAACAAATTTTTTTCCCGTGAGCAAAAAAACTCATTTGTAGTGTCTGTCACCCATGAAATTAGCGTGAAATGTAAGCCACTTGCTGACAATGGCTTGGATACATATAAATATGTTTTCAAATTAAAAAATAATTGATCGCACATTCCACACTAATTACCTTACTGCAAATGATCTCATTTCTATGGTAATTGCTCAAACAGCCTCTTCCTCTTAGTCGCACGTCTCTCTTTTTCTCTCTTTCACTCCAATAAACGTACTGAAAGAAAAATTTAATTACTTACAGGTTAGCAGAAACATCAAACGTCAAATTCTGATTTTATGCTTTACAGGCATACAAATTTATAAAACAACAACAACAACACTCATAGCAACAATAACAACAGCAGCAACAAGCAAAACAGCAACAGCAACAACAACAGCGTGAACAAGTTAACCCACCTAGAGAACTAGATATAATTACAAAAACAATAGCAAGAACAAATACAACAACGGCAAATGCAAGTTGCAACTGTTACCAATAGAGAACAAAACACCGCGTGTTCAAGTCGTAGCATGCCAACACACATGCACATACACACACATTTAGGCAAATAACCAGCACGCACACACACAGTCAGACACAACAATAAACACCTTAACCGGAAATGGACTGTTAAATGGCAGAGAGTGCAAAAGACAGCCATAACTACACTAGCAATAACAATTACTAATACAACAACAACAATAACAAACACTAAACGAAAGACAACATCAACAAGACGTGGATTCTGCGCTACATCAAGGTCGTCTATGAAGGCAAAGCAATAAAGAGCAAAAAAAAAGAAAAAAAATAACTACCATTTTAACAAAAAAAAAAGAAAAGAAGAGTGTTAGTCTAAGAGTGAGACCGAGATAGACAAACAGAGAAAGAACAAAGAACATCACCCTCTATCTAAAATATTCTTAAGAGCAACACTTGAACAACATTTTACAAGAGAACGCAATACAGCTTTTAGGCCAAGTCGGCTTGAAAAACACTCAGCAGTAAAGGAGAGATAGAGAGAGTTAGAGAGAGAAAAAGAGATAACGTGTTCTGGCCAAGAGAGTAATAGTACCAAACGACGCATACGCTTTAGGAACCAGCAAGCGCCGGCACTTTGGACCAACGTGTGCTGAACGTTGCAACAAATTGTTTAGTTCACAACGAACACTGGGCGCGAATGCAAGTCAGGTAAATTTCATAACGGAAACTTTATAACGGAAACGGAAGTGAATTATTACAATTACAATAAAGTGCAATATATTCAACTATAAACTGGCAAGAATTGAGGTCTTAAATCATTTTTAAAAACGAATTCAGTCTTTACTCATTTAATAACGCGTAAATTATTAAAATCTTCAAGCTGCCGAAAGTGTTGAGAAAAATTTTGTGAGTGTTTTTGCTGATCATGAAACTTTTGGAAAATGTTTAATGCAAGTTTTTGTTAAAAAAAAAGTTTGGTTTTTTTCAGCCTGATATACAACTCAGTTTGGGTTGTTGCCTTTTTTGGTTTCGCATTCTTTTGCTTTTGTTTGTAAACAATGTGAAATCGAAACACGTGCTCGCTCAACTCTGGCATGCTTTGTTGCCAGACTGTTGCCATATTTCTATGAATTTAACAAAAAAAAGTTATTTGTATTGAGGAGTGAAGTAAAAGTAAGATGTGAAGTAGCCTTTGCAGAGAAGCAGGAAGCAAAAAGCTATAGCTACAGTTGAGTTGCGAATATTTATGTGGAAACTCTTGACGTGATAATAGAATAAAATCCAGTGGTTTGTTATTTTTTTTTATTATTTCTTAAAAAAAAAAACTATGGCGTCAAATTTATTTTAAAAGTTGCATACAATACTTAGCTTTGGTAAATACTTAATCAGCTTTAAATAAAACTAGACAATGTGGAAAACATGTCTTTTCAAATTAAACTAAAAAAATCAGGTTAATGCAAAGAACAACACGAAGTTTAGTAAAATATTGTGAAATAAAACAGAATCTTCTAGAACCTGCTGTTGAGTTTTTCTTTTTTATTTATTAAAATTATATTTAAATGTTGAGTTTTATTAAAATACAAATACAAATGCAAATGCAAATACAAATTCTAAATGTTTGATAGTTTAAATCATACTTTATTTTAAATACAAATTCTAGTTTTTTTCCTTTTCATATTGAAAAAACGTGGTTGTTTCTTTGGAAAGATTCGTTAGAACAATTAATTGCTCTTACTTTGACCTAAAGCTCAATAAACGATTTTAAACTATCAAAAAACTAGAATTTGTATTTAAAATAGGTATAATTTAAGCTTTCAAACATTTAAAATTTATATTTAAATAATATAAAATCAACATAATAAATAACAAGGTCATTTAGAAAAAACTTTATTTATATTTAAATAAAACAATAATGAATTAATCTAAATAAAATTAAAAATAAGCAGGTAAAAAGTCGACTTTTGCTACCATCAGTTTATTGTCTATAACAGAGGTGGGCACAATTAGGACCAATAAAAGCCACATTAAGATTTTTAATACCTTTCAAAGAGGCACACCGTAGTTTAAATAAAGAAATAAATCTAAACAAATTTCAAAAAACTCATCAAAAAATTAAGGTAACAGGAAAAATTGTAATTTTTTTAGTTAGTTTTGAAAATCTGTAACTTTTTAAAAAATTATAGTGCCGAGATTTTAAAAATCATTTTAAAGCTTGGAGTTTCTAGTTTGACAACCTTTTGGCCATTCATAAGCAAAATAAATTTTTTCAAAATATTATATATTAATTAATACAAACAAAACTTTTTCAAATTTTGTATTTTAACTGGGGTCCACGGGCTTCAAAAACCACAATAAAGGCTAGTAAGCTTCTTCATTTAGCTTAAACCTTCGCCTGGCCTGGTGGGGTACGTACATACCCCATGTTCTTTCTCGTTTTGATTTGTTTGGAATTTTTTTCTAGTTTTCCGGATTTTTTATGAACGCTGATCTTTTTTTTTTTTAACTTGACTATTCTACAGGTTAAAGTGGTATCTAAAGATGATCTCTGAAAATCTTTGAGACAAAATAATCAATATTTAAATTTTTGCAATGATTTTAATCACCACGAGTCCAGGTATGTTACTCAAGATGAGCATGCCAGGTGAAGGTTTTTTATTTTCTTAGACAATTTTTTGCTGAGATATCCGACTTTTAATGGAAAAGTATAACCTTTCCTTTGATCATTGATATCTCAGCAATCAATGATATCGCGCAGAAAATTAAAGTACGGTTTTTGTTAAACCAAAATAAATTTCCTAAAAAAGCTAATCATTCGTTTTTAATTTTTCATTTTTAAATCTTTGATTTCAGTTTAAAAAAGTGAAAAAATTACGTTTACGGTTGTTTTAAAAATCTTACCTTAATTTTGCAATTACTGCCAAAATTATTATTGTTTCAATGTTTTTTTATTCTGTTCTCTGTTCTTTTTCCATACTCTAAAAGCGCTGGATAGTTTTAGTCCGATCGGTTGAGCCGTTTTTTTTTTTGGTTGGAATCGTCAAGCTTTGAATTAAAGGAGCACCCGTACATGATTTAATTATTATGGGTTTTCCATTTGACAACACCCGTAAATATGTGAACAAAATTATATTCTCTCTCAAATATAAATGGCAACCAGGGTTTTGTGGTCTTCTCTGAAAAAAGTTATATGCCAGTATTTCGTTATGTATTCTTTTATAAAAAAAGTAGTTATTCTTTATTATGCTATTTTCAGGAAGAAAAAATTAGGGCAAGATTATAATAATTGAGGAGCCAGGATTTGAAAATGGTTTTTTGTGCAGAGCAAAAAAAAAAATGTTTAATCGAACAAAAAAAAAAAACGATAACTCAACTAGTTATCGCGCTATCGATTTTTAAAATTTTTTGTGTGAAACAATATCTGTCCAGTAACTGTCCAGTAAATATCTAAATCTTTACCATTATTTTATAGATCTAAAATATTGACATGTCATTTGTTATCTTTCAGTTATCTATTTTTTTAGCTACTAGACAAATTATCTATTAGACAAACCACAAAAAAAAAAAATATAAGCAATAATTTTAATTTTGTCAATTATCTATTAGACAAAACATACAAAAAATATAAGCAATAATTTTAATTTTGTGAGCAGTTTTATATAACTTTTGCTTTTAATTAGTGATAAAACCGTTATGTACTCCGTTATTTGCAGCATAAAGGTGCCAAAAATATATTTTGTATATAAAGCCTACAGTTTTATCTTTCATTTAATAACTCATTTAATAATTTAATAACAAATATGTAGAAACTATTATTTTAGTCGAATTCATTAAAGACTTGGGTATTTACTTTGATACCAAATTATCATTCGGGTCCCACAGGGAATATGTCATATCAAGAGCTAACTCACAACTCGGTTTTCTAAAGCGAAACTCTAAAGAATTTTTAGACCCATTCACATTAAAATCAATTTTCGTGAGTCTGGTAAGATCTATTCTCGAATACGTGAACATAATCTGGGATCCTTGACATAAATGTGACATAATGTGACATAAATCGAATCGAGAAAATTCAAAAACGGTTTAAGAGATTCGCTCTAAGACGATTATTTTCGTGGGAAAATATGCCTGCGTATAGCGACCGTTGTAAACTACTCGGCTTGCAAAGCTTGGCCACTAGACGCAATACGCAGAGTGTCTTATTTATTGAAGATATTGTAGATAACAAGGTTGACAGTCCGGAATTGCTTGCTCTCATTCCATTTTATGCTCCAACAAGATCTCTAAGAGAAACAAGTTTATTTTATGTATATTATCATAGAACGAATTATGGTAGCAATGAAACAATATCTAAATGCCTATCTCGATGTAATATAGTTGCTAAACATGTTGATTTTAGTTCTAATAGAATGATTTTTATGAAGAATTTAATTGAATATTACAATATTTAAGGAATTAGGTTAAGTGATATCTGTTAGGGCTGGGCCCAGTAGATATATATATATAAATAAATAAATAAACCCATATTCTTTTTTTGAATTGACTCTTTGTTTAATATATATGTTGCGATGATCAACTATTAAATTAAATAAAATGAAAGCTATTGACCAAAATTGATAAGTAAAAGTTTAAAATTTTTCCATTGCGTAAATTGAAGCGTCAAGTTTAAAAGGGAATATGCAAAACTTGACTGTAAAGTCTTGACGAGTGGAAACCAAGATAAAGTTGTCATTTCTGTAACCAACTGTGTATTCAGTTAGTGAAAGACTAAAACGAAATTTAGTATAACACATTAAAGTATTTATCAAATATATGATAGAAACGTGGGGAAAAGTGTTTTAGTTATATCTGATACCTGCGATCTCCAAATACAGACGATTTCGCCATTCCTGAAATTTTATGTCATTCTTGTAACTATGACGTAATACCGTGTGACGTGAAGATATTTTAACTTTCCTTAGGGCAGCTATGCTCAAAATTAGCTCTCGATCTAAGGGATTTTTCAGTCATGTATTCGTATATAAATTCTGGAGTCGCTAAAAAGATTTCAGTCTGCAGGCTTACTTATTTTAGCTTCAGTTTTATTTTTCCATTTAAGCAAAATGCTACGAAAACATTCAATCTACATTTACAGCCCTATTTTGGCATCTTGACAATAATCAACTAGTATTTTTGATATTTCTATGTGTTTGTTGTAATTTTTTTATTTCAAAACAAAATTTGAAGCTCAAAAACCAAATTTTTTTTTTAATGAAATTGTCACTATCTGAAAAGCAGCTGACAATTTTTATCAAAATTTATTGTTTTTGAGCTTCAAATTTTGCTTTGAAATAAAAAAATTGCAACAAACACATCGAAAAAAATAAAAATACTGGTTGACTATTGTCAAGTTGCCAGAATAGGGCTGTTAAAACATGTTTTCAATGAAATTTATTTCTAAACTGACTCTTCTTTTTTACTTATTGCAAATTCAAAGATAAAAATAATGCAAATCAAGAGCTTATATTCAAAATGACCTACCTACACTCAAATAAATATTTATTCATATTGATAAATTCCTAGGTTTTGTTGATAAATATTTTATCAATATACAGTCAACACAAGCATTTGTCAATTGGATTTAGGGTAATAAGTTGAAATCATATTGACAAACATTTATTTTGTTGATTTGATAAATGGATGCTTCAATTTGATATACGACTTTATCACGAATATCGCGTTTTAATTGTTGATTTGATAAAACTAATCTGTCAATATGAATACACAATGTTTCAACATGAAAAATGGTTTGTTGAATAGAAAAAGGTTTTTCTGTTGAAAACATAGTTTTTATCAATAATACTAAAATGTTTTGTTGTTCTGATAAAAAGATTTTATTACATTTTGTACATAATAAACATATTACATTTTATATATTATAAGCACATTACTTATAAATACAATTATGGAATTCACAAAGGTTGATATTATCCATGCTATTCGTTATTAGCGCTGTTTACATTATTATAAATCACAGTATTGTTAACATTGCTGTTCACATTGTGAATTGTTATAGTGTGAATAGCACTAATAACGAATAGCACGAATGTAAAGTAAATAAATAAATAACCAAAACTCCTGCCGAATTCATTGGAAAAGAACTCAATTTGTAATCACCGCTGATAAATGATAAATGCATTTAGAAACTCAGCCAAAAATGTAGAAGTTCCTCATATGTCATTATGCCATTATGGCGTAATTGGTGCGCATGAACACAATAAAAATTGATTTCACAAGATCACATTAAAAAAAAAAAAAAAAAAAAAAAAATTAACTGCCCATTTCAGCCCTTGAAAGGACTTTGACCTAGCTTCTATTGATCAACTGTGTTGTGCATGTTATTAAATGTTTGATCACAAATGACCGAGAACTGATCCTACGTGCGTAATGCCGACTCCGAACGGCTTATATTCTCTCAAGAAACTTTTCATGGCAATTTTTACTCTCTGAGGTTTGCCATTGTCTGCAGAGAGGTGACGACCGAACAGAAAAATTAATTCAATTGAAAAAACTTTCTGTCTGAGCTGGAATTGAACCCGGGCAACCGCGTTCTTTAGCTTAGAGGCCACGCACTCTACCCACTAGGCTACGACCGCCACAAGATCACATTCACTGTTGGTATAATAATGTAAAGGGGTAATTAGCTTCCACACACTTAAAAAATTGCAATGGACTTTTAAGCTTTCCCAAATTTTATCTCGCCACCACTTGCTTGCAACAATATCAAGCTTATTTCTTTCTGTTGTCATGATTAAAGGTTTTTTGAAATTGATAATCCATTTTATCACTATGAAATGAAAATTTTGTTCACTTGACTCAATTGATTATCATTAACATTAATTATTTCTTTAGTATAACAAATCTATTTATCAAGCGAACAAAGTAGTTTGCTAAAATAATTTATTAAAATAATGAAATTTTATTCCGATTGATTGACGAGTCTGTCAGCGTGAATAAGTTTAAATCAAGTTAACAAACTTGTATTTGAAGCTAGTAAAACAATTTATTCAATACAACGCATTGAATTTGTTGCAGTTTTTAATCAAATGGATAAAGTTTCTTTTAAATAAAAAATAATGCATCATTGATAAAATTGAATTGATTGGACAATTTGGTTTTGTTAGGGATTAACAAAAGTTATGTATCAATTTTACCAAGAATATTTCTTTGAGTGTACATTTTCTACGAAAATGTGTTTTTTATGAAAAAGAAATCGTTGACTCTCCTGGCAATTATGAAATTTATTTTTTTAAAATATAAAAAAGAGTTTAGCAAAGTTTTCCCCCTAAATGTTTGACTTATCTACAATACAGTTTTTTTGTTTGTGAATACAAAAGGACTTATCTACACAATTGTTCGGAATTATTCAAGAAAATTGCAACAAATTTGAGTTAGATTACAATGGCAGGGTAAAATATAGAAGGAAATACATTGAAAAGTATAGAAGTAGATTATGCATCATCAGCGGAGGAAGTTATTGTATAAATAACAGACTCTTTTATAATCGAACGAAATTCTCTTGGAGTATTAATAAATTTTAATGCAGATTCCTGAGTAAAAATGAAGACTTTTTTAGCGAAGGCTAAAATGAAAACAGTGGCCGTACAAGTCTTACTGCATTATTCTGTATTACGAAGAAGCACAGTAACGATTAGAAAGAAACGAGAAGCAATACAATTTTGTATGGAAAAAAGTATTGCGTCTCGTGTCTTTCTCATCGTTGGTGTGCTTGTTCGTGATACAGAATAATGCAGTTAATTTAAAATATTTTTCTCGGCCGTGCGAGGGTCATACAAAGGTCGTTTGCAGGTCTTTTTGGCCAAACAGTGGCCGTACAGAGTTTTTTATTAATCTTGACTGCACAACGGCCGTACAGAAGTCATGCATCAGGCGAGCAGTGATTATTCCACAATAAAAATGACCATCTTTTTTTAAATAACTTCAAACACAAAAAAAAAATTTTGCGCCACACAGAAGTGCAGAAGTTATCAACATCAGCATAACCGAGTATGGCTTGCTTTTATTGCTGCGCATAATTTTGCTGTTGACTAAGAGCTTTGAAAAATTTGGTGGCATACAACGGGCATTCAGCGTCCATACAGCGGCAGTAGAACTTAATTTTTAGGCCATCTTCGATCGCTGTTCACCCGCTCATATTTTTACTCGAGTTCGCACGATAGCTCGGCCAAGGGCCTTATCCGCAGAAGAAAGAGAAATCAGGACTCTAATTTCCACACTGCTCCGCTGCATATTAAGCAAAAAAGTGCAACGATTTCCAAGAAATGAAGTCTATAATTATAACAGAATATCAATATTTTTATGATAATATTGAAAAAATGTAAGCAATTAAATTAATAGACCAATATCCTTTTCTACTGGATTATGATATTTTTCTCCTGTTCTTGTTAATATTGTTATCAACAAATTTTCTTAAAATCTGAATAAAATCGTCAATGAATTTACGAAGAACTTAATTTTTCCTATCATGTAAAAAGACTTATCTACTGATTTAAAAAAAAATATATATATTTGAAATAAAAAACAACCTATCTACACTTAAACGAAAAATATAAGATTTCACTAATTTTTTTTTTGCTTATGGAAGCTTGTCATTCTCTTAATACAATATTCTGGTACTTTGGTTGGTAAATAATTAATTGTACACTCAAAGATTTAAACGATTTTTTTGTTCTCCTGAAAAAATTTTTTCATAGATAGGCCATATTGAATATAAGCTCTCGAAATATTTATAAAATTTTAAATTTTAAATTTTAAATTGTGTAAGATGTGCTGTATATATTTCTTTTATTATTTCAGTATTTATTTATATGCTCAACAAAAGATTGTGACTACCTTTTTGAGAACTCAATAAAATTTTCAATCAAAACAAACAAGTAGTGCAAAACGTAGTAGAAAAAGCAGTAGTGAAATTTATCTTTGGGTATTTAGTACTACGATAAAGTATGATACTAAGGCATCTGAGTTATTTTTTGTCATTAAAAAATTACTCTTTTGCTCTCCTCTTCAATTTTACTGGTGTATATTTTCTTTCTTGTTAGAAAACGTCAAGCGAATGGACAACCTATAGTCATGCACGCGTATTGCTTCTTAAGCATAAATTATTGATGATTGAAGAAAAACATTTTTTTTTTTATTATTTTCTTAAAATTTTGCATCAAACAATCAGACACTTCTAAAATACTGTCATCAAACTAGAAACTTCTAGCTTTAAAAAGCTTCTTTAAAATCCCGATTCGATAGTTCTTTAAGAAGTAACAGCCTATTAAAATTTACTAAAAAACCAAACGTTTTTCTGCTCCCTTATTTTTTTTTTTTGCTGAGTATAACTATAAATAAAGGTATTATTATTAAAAAAAATCGACGAAAAAAATAGGCACGAAATAAAATTTTCAAATTTTGATCAATTACCTTGTAATGACCACTACTTCCGACTATATTACCTTACAATGCATAAAAGGCCTTACATTTAACATTGAATGAGACAGGAGGTAAGTGATCGCCTCCCTTCAGCATTACCTAGAAGTTATGGAGTAACATACTACTATAAGTTATAAGTATAGTATAAGTTATTCGGATATTTGCAAAATCACTGCATTACTTTTCCTTGTATGCTACATTACAGGTAATGAGGTATGAGTTAATTACTTCTGCTATATGCAGACGCATTACTTTTTGAAAAAAGTAATGCTTCCTTACCTGGTAATTTATTCTGTATTAGTTCTATGGTAGCCACTGGCAAATCCGCTGCTGGGTTTGTAGATAGGGTGCGATATGCACACATCTTTTTGTTACACACTAAAAACAAAAAATGGAATTATTAACTTCCAGTTTTTTATAAAACAAAAATGAGAACTAAACAAACTCAAATATGAAAACTTGGTTCCGTATTGGTCAAAGACGTTCGCAACAACAACAACTAGAAAAACTGCAATTCGAACAGCTGACTTTGACATCATGCTGATATTAAAATGATATTAAATTTATCGTTGGTCAAACAACTATAAAACGACATGAAATTCCATGGAATTTGATATAAATGTAAACTTTTTAATTTTTTTCATATATTTTTAAATATCAAAATAAAAAAGCCCACCGTTGGTCTATAACTTCGTTAATCTTCCATGCATTTTTTTTGTCAGTATCGTCTTTTTTTAAAAAGAGCCATTTTTTTGCTTAAAATTATAATATTTTGTCTGTGAATATTTTGATACTTTCGATTTCTTCGCCTTTTTTAAGGATTTTTTCATTTTAGTTTTGCTTGAAAAAATCATGTCTTTTCTATATTTCTTTCAATTGCGCCGAAACTGCTAAACCGATTGACAAACTTAGTACACCAAATAAAAAGTAAATTTACTTATCTTTAAGTTGATGTATTTATTAAACAAATTAGTCCATTACAACTCGAGCTATCTTTAAATATATAGAACTTATCTGAAAAATCGGATCAAAATGTTAAAAATATGTATGGACATTTCCACAGAAAAGTCTACCGTGACCAGCAAATTAAAATTTATTAAAAACTTATTATTTTATGATATTATCTAAGAGAACCATTTTCATTTTATGAAATTAAGCTATTTATTCATACATTCATTTACCGTGATGATCAAATCATCTGCACTGTTTCACAAATGTAATCTTTCTTTTTCGTAAATGCTTAGTAAATGTTTCGTAAATGTTTTTGTTTTAGGCATTGGTCAAAGATAATGAAAAAAAAAATTGTTGTGGCAAGGATATAAAACTATATTACTTTTTTATTTACTAAAGTACATAATTACTTAACAACCTAATTACTTAATTACGCAATTGAACTACAATGTAAATTTAAGTAACGTACGCCTGATCAAAAATCCTAATAAAAATAAAATCTGAAAAGATTTATAAATTCGATTACGTGGAATTATGTTATTTTAAACCCTTCTTAAGAATTGTATACAAAAAATCTTGCCCAATTCAGAGAATTTTGCAATTTCTGTAATCCAAGTAAAAAAATCACGTCTGTTTTTGTGTAACGTAACATATTTTTCCTTTTATCTTTAAATCCTTATGCTTGGTTTTCACTATGTCATTTTTATGACGACACAAAAGCTTATCATCTGAAATACCGTCTTAATAAAACTCTAGAACATTTTCAGGGTAGCTCCATTTAATAATTTATTTGTTTTTAATTTTCCAAAGTTAAAAAAACAGTCAATATGTTGTTATTTTCAATTTGATTGAAAACAACTAACCAGTGAAAATGACATAATGAAAACCAAGCATTAGAGTCAAATGTTATCACTGTTTTTACTTAATATAGTGATACATAATAATTACGCAAATTTAAAAAACCTTTTTAAAAATGACAATTTTTCAATCTATTTTTAATATTTTTTTGTACAAATCGCCAACTTGTACATATCGCCAGTTTGGGAATGCCCATATCTCGAAATTCTATCCATAGGAAAACATTTTTATTGAGACTTTCGTTTTCAAAAAGCCAAAATCTATAAGAAAAGTTTAGTGGCATATCGATCACAGACATTTATTGCCATTTTGGCGCCTAGTATTATTGACCAATTTTGAAAACAACAAATTAACTAGTAACATTTTTCAATGCAAAAAATAACGTTTTACTCCGAAAAACTTTTAAATTGATAAGATAAAGAGAGATTTGTTTAAAAATGTTCAAACAATTAAATCAATATGGAGATGTACGCATCAATGCGTTGCATCAAATGTAATCAGCATTTTTCTTTGCTCTAACTTCTCAGTCATTCCAAAAACACGTTTGGTACTGATTTCCTTCATAACGCGTGTCCCAGTCAAACAGGAAACACATGTGCTTTCGAAAATCTCTTTGCATAACGCAGAGCGAAGAAACCACCTTCAAATCACAACATGTTTTCCATTGATAGTTATCGTAATTAATCTGCTCCTAAATGAGTTTTTTCATGTTGTATGATTCGTCAGTTATCGTGATGTAAGCGATTGATATCGATGTCTTTTTTATTGCAATTTGGAAAAAAATTTTTGCGCGGCGACATCACTAGTTCGATTAAGTATTGTTTCTATATAATAAAACTCACTAAAGGCCCAACCAAGTTATGCTTATGCAAGCAAAAGTCTCAAAGAAAAGTTGACGAAAAGTGTGATTAAGTAGCAAAGTCGCCCAAGTTGGCAGATTTCATGCTTAACAAAATGTCAAACGTTTACAAAATCTTGACAAAAATATATTAAAAATGTTCAAAAGTTCTTTGAAAAATTTGTTGAAGTAGTGCATGTCAGCTCTTTCATATATGTATTTATGTTTTTTAGCAATTTTTACAAGATTTTCAACAAAATTGGGATCTGCATTAGTTTTGAATAAATAAATAAATAAATTAACGTGTTTTTTTCAATTGACAAATAATAAAAAAAATTTGTGTACACACATTAAAAAGGGTTGCCTTCAGCTAACATATAAGACATGTTTATTGTACTGCTTGGCTTATAAGCTGTGGAAAACGCAAAATTTCACAGCAGAAAGGCACAAATTTTCCATGATTTGCTTAAATATACAAAAAAAAAAAAACAATATTTTTCATTGAAAAATTTGCCATACATATAATAAAAGTTTAATTAAACACTTTCTCAATACTGTAAGCAACCCTATGCTGCCTAGCAAACTACGATGCCAAGTGCTCTCTCTCAAGTTTCAAAAAGTAAACGAAAGTTGAAAAACTGAACTAAAGGAATGTTTTAACAAAACTTTGGCGACTTCATATGTTGCCGAGTAAGTGCTTGCTAGTGCTCACAATCTTTTGTTTACTTAAGCATAACTTGGTTGGGCCTTAAGACTTTTCCAAGTTTGTACGGATTTTTTTTAAAGGAATTTTTCGATTTTCTAAGTTTTGAAAAATACGTTCCCATACGTCAAAATATTCATATATTTGGAATATTGAAAAATAAAATAAAACACCCAATAAAACAGTAATTATAATAAAAAGTAGGTTAGATCGTTTAATAGGTAAATGAATTAATATTAATACTTTCAAATATTTATTAATTGGAAAATTTTATTTTCCTGTATAATTATCAATAAAATATTTATGTTATGTTTATAATAAACAGGTATGATCGTTTTTTCTTACATTTCCCCATTTTAAAGTACACAGAAATAAAAATTTTATGTAAATTTTGTTTTTTTTTCTTTGTAAAAAAATATTTTTACGAAAACTTTAAGGTACAAAGTATGTTTGTAGCAGGTTAAATATTTAACTGATTGCGTTTTTAGTGAAAATTCTCAAATTTACCTGCACAAAAATCGATGATTTCGATGACAATAATGACAATAAGTTTAATAATGCATTAAAACTGTGTAGATATAGCATTACCTAGCGTCCTGATTTGCACTGTTTAATGCTTTTTAAACTCGAAAGAAAAGTTGCTGAAAAAATTCTCATATATTTTCTTATCGCTCTTTTTATTTGCATATTCAAAACTTGACAACTCAATACATTGCTAAATTTTTGTCAATCATACTCAGAACTTCATTTGTTGCATTGGAACAAAGGACTTCTTTGACAGTGGAGCCCTCTTGCCCCAAAAGGTAAGTTAAGACATAGATTTTTAAAAACATATATTGTTAATAAGTGAAGTGTTATAAAGTTATGAAAATATATAGATATACATAATTAAAAAGTGATAAAATTAAGGAGTGATGCAGTACTTCAATAACTTCATTTGAAATTTTTATATATCAAAAGGTGGCATCCGTGCACAGTTGCCAACTTTGTGGGAAATATACCTTTTGTGATATTTTTAATTGCTGTGGGAAAAGGGAATTCCCATGGTATTTTTCATTTCCGGCGTTGTATTTTTTAATGACTGGGATTTTTTGTGGTATTTTACGATGAAAGTGTTATTTTTTAATATATGTATTAATATATGTATGTATGTATTCGTGGTATTTTGTAATGAGTGTGGCAATGTTTGTGGTAGTTTTTAATTCAAAGCTGTGGGATATTTTGTGGTATTTTGCAATGAAAGTGTCATTTTTTAATAAATTTGGTATTATTTTTAATGACTGTGGGAATTTTTGTGGTATCTTTTAGTTTTTGATGTGGGAAAAAGGTATTTTTTGTGGTAAAATTGGTGGTAGCTATGCATCCGTGGCTGATAAGTTATATGATTTATTAATCCAACAACGAAAATAATTACAGACTTCGACCAAAGAATTCTGCTAGCAGAGATAAGAAAAAATAATACATATTTAAGCGGTCTCGATAATCTAGCGGTAGTGCGCTTGACTTTCACCGATTGGTCTCGGGTTCGAATCCCGGCCCAATCCGATTGCTTTAACCTATGCTTTAACCTTTCCTTCCTTATTTCTAATCAAAGGAACTTTAAAACACATCAATTTACGACCAAAAGTTGTCGTTGGTGGTGGTAGGAAAATTTTGTGGAGAGGAACTTCTAAGGCCTTTTACTGAACAATTAAAAAGTAATGCAACCAAAACGCAATAGGTTAAAAAGTTGCAAGCCAATCCAATTTTAAACTGAATTCTTTCTGAAACCTATTCTTTCAGATAAGCAAGTCACGTTGCAACGCAACATTGAAAAATTCATAACAACACAAATACTTTTTGATTGAAGCTATGTCAAATAGAAACAAAAAACTAAGTAGGTAAAGCGATTAGAGTGATGAAGATGTGAATTTATATGTTTGTACGCGAAGAACTCTTAAGGAAAACTTAAGGAAAAATATTAACTGAAGATTATTCGTCGTAGCAAAAGAACGGCAGCAAACTGATGTCAAACAAAACACAAAATCTAAATATGCAACACAGAATCACCGATTAAAATTGCAGCAAGCTGTGTTGCATTGAAATGTTCGCAAACGTGTTGCCAAATTGTTGTGCACATGTTGCTTCAAATGAAGGCTTCGGTTTAAATACATTGGTTAGCAACTTTTGTTGCAGTTGTCCTTCATTCTGTGGTATGACAACGGACCAATTTTGGTCTAAGTGGGCCGGTGTAAAGATTTCCCGCCACCTTAACCTAACCTTACCTAACCTAAGCGTTTTAAAACTTTACTTCTGAGTAATTTTAAATATAGATCTTAAGCTCATTCTAAATTAAGCTATTTATCTACTAACGTAACAGGTAAGGTTAAGTTGTTGTCTTCAAAAACTTATAGAGGAATCTTACAAGAAATATATTTTTAGAACATTTTAACCCTCTAGCGCCGTTTTTTTTAGGATATTTTATGTTCCTGTATAAAAAAGTTTCAAAAAGTACTCTTAAGCAAAGTCGAGTAAGGTTAAAACATTGAATATGTTCAATGTTATTCTATAATTGTACTTTAAGTATCCTTGGACAGGATTTTTTTACAGCGTATATCTGAGAAGAAAAAATAGTAAACTTAATTTAAGTTCCAATTTCAACTATGCATTGAAAATTTATTCTGATGATTTATAGTAAAAGTTTCAGATCAATATTTTTACATAAATTAATTAAAAACGAACTATTTTTATATATATTTTAAAGCCTTTTATTATAAGTCTTTTCAAAAAAGACTTTTAATAAAATTTTTCATGAAATATTTTAGCACTCTGAAACTACTTTTAACTCTTTGAAGTATCATGGGACAAAATTTGAACCACTGAATATAAAATTTTGTGGTATCTTGGGACAGAACTAAGCCCACACAAATTTGATATTTATAATAAAATATAATAAAAATAAATATGATGAATATAATAAAAATAAATAATAATAAAATTATAATTAAATATAATTAAAATAAATTTGATGAATATAATAAAAAGAATTAATAATAAAAAAAGAAAAATACTTTGGGCTTTTTTTTTCTTGTACTTCAAGGGTATTTTTTATAATGAAATTTCCGTACCTCAAAGAGTTAGGGGTACTTTTTGAAACCTATTTCAAACAAAGTAAAAAAAAATACAAAAAAGGGTGCTAGAGCGTTAACATATTCTACTAAAATACATCTTATAAAATTTCACTGTAGGTCTGAGACTACATCATTTATGTCAAACATATTCATATAGTAAATTGTTGTTAGTAAATAGCTAAATTTAGAGTAAATTTAACACCAATATAAAAAATTTCTAAAAAATAAACTTTAAAAACCCCGATACACATAAACATTTTGTTATTTTTACTACCAAAATCCATTTACCGATGTCTGTAATTTGGGAAAAGGTTGAAAATTTAAACCTTCCAATATTTTTTTTTGGTCTTGTAAATTGTGAAAAAGGTCATACTTTTTAAAATTTGTATAATTGATTAAAAAAAAAATAATCAATGTTGAGAGTTCTTTCATTGCATATAAAAAAAGGTAATTGTTAGATTATCTATTAACGAAGATTACATTTGGGTTTCTTTTAGCTCCATTTCTGAAGGGATTCTTGAAAAATATCCCAAATAAAACAATGTAATCTTTTTTTCGGATTTATCCAAATTTATTATGGGGGAAAAAAAATAGAAGTCAGAAACTGTACTAAAAATTGGTTGACTCGCCTCCTTTTACCGCCCACATATCAATTAAAATGCTATATTTCAGAGGGTTTTGGTCGTTTAAGATTAAAATTTGGTTAAACAGTTCGTATGGTTACTTTCATCAACCGTACTGAAAATGGGCGTGGTCGCACTATGTTTGCGCCCTTTTTTCGGGAGATAAGCATGAAGTGAAGCAAAGTTCGATAGGTATAAACTTAATTAAGCTCAAATTCTGGCCCTTGATTTCTTTTGAGTTTTAGATAGTTTAAGGGCAAAATATTGTGCCACACCCTCTTTTACCGCCTAAAAATCAACAAAAATGCTATATCTTGGACGGTTTTTGTTGTATTAGACTAAAATGTGGTAATTTAGTTTATATAGTTACGTTCGGCAACTATACTGAAAATGGTGAAAATATAAAATGTTTTTATCTGATTAGCATGAAAATTCGTAAATGGCAGTATGGCGGTGGCAGGACAACGTCTGCCGGGAATATCTTGGTTCATAATATTTTTTGTACATGGCTTTGTCACTGAACTCCTCCTAAAAAGCTGGACCGATTTTGATGAAATTTGGTGTGTGTGTGTGGCTGGGTCAGTAGATGATTTAAATCTAAAGTCTGACCCGGTAGGTTGATCTGTTGTTGCTGTTCCAGTATTTAAAGTGTTATTTGAGAGTATAACTCAGAAACGAGTTGAAAAAAATGTCTTTCACTACACCATTATTTTTTATGCAAACAAAATTACAAAAACACAAAATGAATAAACATAAACAAAAAAATCTTGAATTTTTATGATAGGTTTGATTTTTTGATTGAACTTTTTAAATTTTTACGATAGAAACTTTAAATAAACCCTACATTTATGCATACTATATGAAAGAACATTAAAAAAAGCCATTTGTGGTTTTGAATATTTTTTCAACAACAAATATTTTTACCAAAGTTTTTTGCGAAATAAAGAAATTCGTTAAGGTTATTTTTGGAAAATTATAAAAATAAGAAGGGAAATGAAAATGAAAAAGATTGAAACACGATTGGAGGGTCAATTAATAAAAAAAAAACGAAATGCAATCTTTGTAAAATGACCGATTTATTTACTTTCAAAGCAGCACTTTCATTTTTGATTTATTTTTTTTATTTCACCAAAAAATAAAATGAACATATGTTATTAAGGTTAATATCTCGGTCAATAAAAAATAGCCACACCCCCTTTTACCACCCACAATTAAATAAAAATGCTTTATTTAAGAGGGTTTTGATAGTCACGAATTGAAGCTTGAAAAAGAAACGTGTGGCATGTGTGGCTCGAGTGGCACGTTGTTTGGACACTTCCACAATTTTCAAAAATTCACAAAATAAAAATGATCACAAAGAAATTAGTTGAATTGGGCAGTAAAACGTCTGTCGGGCTCGCTAGTTTAATTATAAACTTAAAAGTTTTCTAGAAGAGCCCAACCAAATACAATTAAAATTCACTAACTTGTGTACTTGTCAAAATATAATCTTAGTTTTTAAGCAAAGCTTAAATAAAAACTTTGTCACGCCACCTGGTGCCACGAAAAAAGCGATCCAAGAAGTGGATGGTAAAGTTCTAAAGCTTAACCTGGTCATTATCACCAAACAAGCCATGAAGGGGATCGTGAAAAGAAGGTAGAGCCACTTTGGCATGTAAACAGCAACTCTAATTAAGTTAAAGGCTTGACCAAAAATAAAATCCACTTGTTCTGAATAACAATTCAGCGTCATATAAGTTCAGATGTTTTTACTCTAACATGTGTCGAATCATATGCACGTAAGATAGTGTGTTGGTCACAGCTGAATCAATCAAGACTACTGAAGATGAAAGGGTAGCGCTTTCGTAATAGTCTGTCTAGCTGCTGTGTGATTGACTTTATATATTGTTTCTGTTGTTGTTGTTGCTGTTGTTGTTGTTGTTGTTGTCTTTCATAAATTACCTGACCTAAAGCTCAATATAACCTTGTAAAATCTTGGAGAGGTCACAGTTTAATTATACATTTAATTGATATTTTTTAACAGAAAAGAAACAAAACTAAATTACTGAAAAAATAAACAATACATCGTAATTTTATCTTTGCCGGCTAATTTAACTGTTACTTTTAAAATGATACTTTTTCGTTAAAAATAAAAATCAGTTTCTGACCTTTGTCTTTCGGATTTCAATTGGAAATAAAAATCCTTTTTGTGTAATTTTAAATAACGTTGTAAAATATATTTTTTTTTTTAATTTGTGTTGATTTTGTTTTATAATTTCCTCCATATAATTGTTTTTTCATAAAACCTCTAAAAACAACTTGTAGTGGAATTAATATGAAAAATTCTAAAACAGGAAAACTTCACTAAGAAGCTTCGTCTAAGCTTGCCAAGTGGCAAAATTTCATTGACTTTGCAAGTGTTGCATTTCGAAGTCTCCTTTTGATGCGTCGCTTCCGGCCAATTCTCACTATAATAAACGAATACAATAATACAACACGCACACATACACAAACACGCAATGCATTTTATACTCAATGACACTGAAATTGTTGTTCATTCAGACAGCAACTTCTTGTGTTCCGCATTGATGATGACGCTCGGCTACTCATTGATGACGAAGACCAAGACGATGGTGCCAAAAGAGATGATAGAACAAACGGGAGCGTGTTGATTAAGTGCAATTATTTTGTTGTAGTGGTTTTTCCTGTTGTTTTTATTGTGGTAACAACTGAGAGAGTAGAAGTAGCCAATCTTCCTTTGAATATGTTTCCGCATCTGTTGCTTATAAAGATCTTAAAGTTTACAATAAAATCCAAATCTATTAGGAGCTATATTTGCAAGTGTTTGTTAATGTTTGCAAACGCACATAAACAATCACACACACACACACATACACACACAGGCACTTACAAAAATATACATTTCAACGTATTTACAAAACACGTTTGCTTTTAAAAAGCTTGACCTGCGGGCTTTATTTCTGGTAATTACGATTTGATTAACTTTAACTACATGAACACAGCAACAACAATAACAACAACAACACCAACAACAAAAACCACACTAACAACAAAAACAACAAACCCTTAAAGTCAGAACAAGATAGTTCGAGTAAAGCAAAAAAAAAAAATATTTAAAAAAAAAACAAGAAAATGTTTAAATGTAAATTGCTAACGGCTTTTTCTCATGGATCCTACATTGAGTCGAGTGAGATTTAAAGTAAATAATTTTGATGTGGTTAGAATTAACTTGTTTTTTTTGTCAGTTTTTATAGGTTGGGCAATAAAATGGAAAAGAGGAGAATAAAAAATATATGAAAAATAAAATAGAAACATTTCTCTTATAGACGGATTTTTTTTTTTATTGTTGTAATAAAATTAATGCCAACATTAAAAATCATTTAGCATCAAAGCAGCACTTAAGTGTTTCTTTAGTATGTTCAGGGAAATTTAAGTTCACTGAGTTAAAGCAAAACATTTAATTCAATCATGAGAACTAATTTGATGGATGTCTTACAAGAGGACTGATCGGATTTTACCTTCAAATATGATTAAGCTATTGTTTTGGCTTAGAACAGCTAGCTCTACTAGAAATTATTTTGAATCGTAGCTTTTTACGGCTTGTTCTGTTGACATGCTTGCATGAAAATTTGAAAAACTCATTGATTTTTGTGACAAGGCTTTTTCTTGGAATGTTGTTGCTTTTTTCTTTCGTCTGTTCTAGCAACAGAATTGCAATTGCAAAAATATTTCACTGTTATCGACATTTGAGCTCGGTACCTCTCGATCGTCAGGCGGAATTCTTACTGCATCTTTATGTAAAATAAAACGAAGGCTGAACGTAGCACAGTGTCGTGGCTCTATACAGGCCGCGGACAAAAATGGAAAGAGTTGTCGCAGGATCATAAAATTTCGTGAAAATAAGTTTAACGATAAAAGAACTATTCACACAAAATTTCGTTTAAATTGGATGAATAAAATATAGAACTTCCCATTTAACTGAAATCGGTAATCTGTTATATTTCCCCACAAAATTATTCCAGAACAACGCAAAAATGTGTACATATCTATAGTTTTTTTGTCACAAAAAAAAAGATGGTCTAAAAATAACCTAAACCGGCTTACTAACATGCTCACCTCTCATATAACCGAAATCGGTAATCTGCTTTATTTACAAAAAAAAAAAACTATCCCACAACAATAAAAATTTGTACACATGGTTTTTTCTCACAGAAAATAGTTGGTGTAAAAATGATACAAATCGGTTGGCTAGCACGCCCACCTCCCATATAACAAAAATATGGAATCTGATATGTTTGTCCAAAACATGATTTCAGAGCAACAAAATTTTTACACAAAGTTTTTTATTGCAGGAAATAGTTGGTGTTAAAATTAACCAAATCGACCGATTAACACGCCCCCTCCCATATAACCGAAACCGGTAATCACATATTTTTTCCCCAATAAAATATCACAATGCAATAAAATTTGGTACACATACTAAAGTTATTGGTGTCACAGAGAAATTATTTATTTAAGTATTTAATATTTAGTGCAATCGATAGATTGGAAATTTTAAATTTTTTTTTGCCATTTGTTTGATAAAATAACTAAAAACATGATAGTTCTTACGAATGTAAATTTTGTTAATGTATTTTCTTTTTCTGCTTGTATTGTAACAAATAAAACAAAATATGTTATGACTTTGGTTTTTTTAAGAATTTGAAACTGCTATCAAAAATCGATAAGAGTCGAGTTCTTACAAACCCTTTGCTTTAAAGTCATATGCTTTAAATGAGTTAACTCGACCAAGTGACAAATCATATAAAATTTAAACAGTGGTTGGTCACAGCTTAATCATTCAAGATGGCTAAAGATGGAAAGAGTAGCTTCTTCCGAAACAGTCTGTTTGGTCTGCTGTGTGATTAACTCTATACAAAGTTCTTGTTGTTGCCTTCTACAATACTTACTTGATCTAATTAGCTCATAATTAAAATTATATAAAAATTCAAAGAGTGCATCGCAATTAATTATCATAAAAGTTTTACTCAATTGTTTTAAAAATGTACAACGTTTAGCCTGGAAAAATAGTAGAAATGATCCCAGCCACGGCAACAAATAATTTAAGCAATATCTTTATAAAGGTTAATATGTGTGCTCTCAAACACTGTATGAAGTCATATCCGTCATATGAATCACTACCGAAGAACGTAAGAGAAATAAAAATACATAAAAAAACATATAATGACATCCAAATATCATTGAAAAAGTACTCAAATTACACTCCAATGACATTTCAATACTATTCCAAAAAACTCTTATAACATTCCAATAACACTCAAATAATATTCAATACATCCAATAACACAAGAATAACATTTCAATAACATTAAATCAATACTTTTGTTTATAATATTTCAATATTATAATATCCCAATAACATTTCAAATGCTAAGAAAAAAACTTGAACACTAATAACTTTGACAGGTTTTGACGAAATCACTTATTTGCAGCCAGACTTTTTGGCAAACTCTTAAGAAAGCTTTCAATAAAGTTATATTGATATACATAAAAAAACAAAAAACGTGTTTTTTTAAGGCCTTTTATACTTTTGGAAATTCTTCCAATTTTGCAATACAAATTAGAGGATTTTGCCAAAAACATGCTCGAGAAAACTACTCATAACTTCCTTATTATTAAGTTGTGCAGTCACACTTTTTGGAAAAATAGTGTAATACCTTTCATGAAGTACACACTAAAAGAAAAAAAAGTATTAAAAATTGTTTTTTATGCGTTTTAAGCTTTGTGAAATTTTTCCAATTTTTCCATACAAATTTTCACATTTCTGCAAAAACATGCACTGCAAAAATTGTTCATAACTTCTGTGTTTGAGAATTGTTGCAGGCCAACTTTTAGAAATACATTTAGAAAGCATTGTTTTAAGATGTGAATGAATTAAAAAAATTGCAAAAATTTAGCTTAGTTTTTTACGAACCATAAATGTATGTGTTTTTTTAGTGTTTAGGTTTTTACATAACTTAGTTTTTTACAAGTTATGTACTTTTTTAAAATGTACGTAACTAAGCTGGAAAAATAAAATTTCATAAATTTTCAAGTCAAATTTTGGGGGCGTGGCATATCCGCAAACGATAAGGTATTGCTTACTTAGTTGGCTCTATAACCGTATGTCGGTCTTGGCCTCATCTAAGAATTTGCGCCAGCCATTTCTGTCTTTCGCTTGCTGGCGCCAGTTGGAAATTCCAAGCTTAATCAGGTTGTCCTCTACCTGGTCTTTCCAACGAAGATGCGGTCGTTCTCTTCTGCGTTGACCGCCGCTGGGTACCAAATCGAATGTTTTCTTCACTGGAGCATCGTCTTTCATGCGCTGAACATGACCAAGCCAGCGAAGCCGCTCGATTTTAATGCGCTTGACTATGTCGATGTCAGCGTACAGCACATACCGTTCATCATTCCACCGTATTCGGTACTCGCCATTGACGTAGATTGGTCTGTAGATCTTACGAAGAATATTTCTCTCGAATGCTCCTAAAATCTTTTCATCTGAATTGCTCAACGTCCAGGTTTGTGATGCATAAAGTAGGACGGGAATGATGAGCGATTTATAGAGCGTGATTTTCGTTTGTCGAGAGAGGGCTCTGCTTCTCAATTGCCTACTGAGCCCAAACTAACACCTGTTGGCAAGAGTTATTCTTCGTTTGATCTCAATACTGATGTCGTTGGTTGAGTTTATGCTGGATCCCAGATAAATGAAGTCCTTCACAACCTCGAAGGAGGTACTGTCAACTGTAACGTGGGTTCCAAGACGCTGGGCTGTTTGTTTGTTGACACCAAGTATTTCGTCTTATCTGCATTCACTGACAGACCCATTCGACTTGACTCTCTTTCTAATCTGGAAAATGCTGCACTGACTTCGCAAGTACTATGGTCATCAGCATACGTAAGCAGCATAACACTCTTGTAGAATATTGTGCCACTACGTCTCAGGTCAGCAGCTCGAATGATCTTCTCCATCATTAGGTTGATAAAATCGCACGATAAGGAATCACCTTGTCTGAAACCTCGTTTGGTAACAAATGGTGGGGAGAGGTCCTTCCGGATTTTAACTGCGCTGCTGGTGTTGCTCAGTGTCATCCTTCAAAGTCGTATTAGTTTTGCAGGAATACCAAATTCAGATGTGGTGGAGTACAGGTGCTTCCTTATTGGGCTGTCGAAGGCTGCTTTGTAGTCGACAAAAAGATGGTGTGTGTCGACTTGTTTTTCTTGGGTTTTCCCCAAGATTCGTCGAAGTGTGCAAATCAGCTCGATGGTGGACTTTCCAGGTCCGAAGAAACTCTGATAAGGTCCAATCAGTTCGTTTAAAATGGGCTTCAATCTTTCACATTAAACGCTCGAGAAGACCTTATATGCGATATTAAGAACCCATATTCTGCATGAACTCTGCATAGAATTATAAAGCAATGCAATTAATTATACACACAATTTTATGGTGCGCTCAAGCCACTTTAATATGCCCAGAGTACGCATTACGCAAACCAAAGCAGTGACTTGAATCTCCCAATAATGTTTTTGAATAATAACAAAAACAACTTAAATTGTGTTAAAATTTATAAGAGAATTTTAAAACATTTTTTTTTGTTAATTCTTCTAATTAATTTGAAAAATGGAGGACATATTTTCACAATAAATTTCTTTCTAATATATTAATATTTGTATCGATTATGATGAAATGAAGAACTCAAATTGAGCATATCTCGAAATATGCTGTTATTCCATATGGCCACAGAAGTATCAAGCCTTAACAATACAAATACGATTATGTTACTTAACGCTTATGTTATGCATTATGTATAATGTCAATAGCGATAAATTTTTAAAGCGGCTCTTGGATTAGGTGTATTTTCAACTTTATAATTCTTATATAGTTTATAAAGAAAATTTTCTAAATTATGTTTACCCCAAATTGTCTCCGCCTCTCCTTCTTATTTTTATTTATCTTTCGGATAGTCGTTGATAGTTCATCACGTGTGATTGAAATTAATTCGAACGTGTAACTTTAACGTCTTCGAGTTTCACAGACAATTTTTGCTGTCGGAAGTGTGTGTCCACCTCAATTGTTAGTCGCCTTGCCTGTTGTTTTGGTTGCGTCCTCTTAGTCATTGTTGTTGTTTCTGTAGTGGCTGTTTGGTTGCTGTTGATGTTACTGTTGCTGTTGTTGTTACCGCCGAAAGAGTAAAATTTTCGCTAAAATCGCAAATCCGCGCCTTCTAGCGAAGTCAGTTGAATTATCACAGATTGACGCATATAAATGCCACGAGAGGGAGCTGCCACGTGAAGTGGTCAAATATACAGACACATTGACACACAAACACACACCGACGCAAATTGTAATTTAGCTCGTGGTCTCTAACAATGTTGTTGTTGCTGCTTTTGGTTTCTTCGCTGTTGCTGTTTGTTTGTTTGTTGCTTGTTTGTTCGTCGGTTTGTCAGCTAGCCAGTGTGTGTGTTTTACACAGGTCTGTGACAGAAAATCACCGTTTCGTCGCTTGGTTTGGGGCACTTTTGAGTGGTACTACATTCGAAAACATACACATACACACAACCGCCATCAACGGCTTCACCAACATGAGCAACAACAACAGCAGCAGCAACATTTGCGCCGCAATCGTGATGTCCGAAATGCCACGCGGGCAACAGCGTTGTATGCGACCGCATGGCCCCCGGGCTCACATTCAGCTAGCTCGCATCTCGCGCTTTTCAACCGAATGTGGGATTTGTTTTTTGTTGCTTTTATTGAGCTCGCCGTTGCTCATCCCAAACTTGTGAGACACCGTTGGGCGGCCTTCACTTGGTCAGCATCGTTAATGTTGCTTCCCTCCTCTACGCCTTCATCACTGCTCATCATCATCATCATCATCATCATCATCATCATCATCATCATCATCATGTACAAGAAAAGACATTCGCCGAAGACGACGAGTCTTTAGACGCTTACAACCCGATTTGCCCCAGGCTCTCTTGCAAGATTTTCACACGAAAATCACATTGGCATTGTTGTTGTCGTTGTTGCTGCTTTGAAGATGATACCTCTCGATTTTGTAGTTATGAAAAGTTAAAAAATCACGTAACGTATGAGTGATTATTAAATTGCAATCGAATCGAATAAAATATTATCAACAAATTTCAAGACAAACGCTACAAGTTGATGTAAGGCAAGAATATAAAAAAAAATTCAAAATTTTTGTGTACATTCTTTAATCTATTTATATGATAGATAAAACAAGCAAACATTTTTATAAAAAGAAGTTGAAAATTCAAAAATTTAGACAAGATGAAGTAAACTTCCATAGATGGAAATTGTTAACTTTTTAAGAATTATCATTCATATATTGAGGGTTTCAAATCTAATGTTTTTAAAATAATGGTCCTTGCAATGTATGCAGGTCCTCCAATCCATATGTTTTATATACCACATGGAATTTTACTTACTAGAAATAAGATAACTTAAGCAATTTATGCTATTTACTTTTACTGTTCTCCTAATTATACTACTTTTAATTGGTTACTTTTATAAGTATTATAAATAAATGCATTATGACTAAAATTGCGCTAAGTTTCAGTTTAGAATATATTGAGAATAAAGCCGAAGAATATCAAACAATTTACCACAGCAATTAGAGTTGTCAAATATTCGACAAAATGTAAAAACCGGTTTCTCAAATAGCCCGAAAATGACAATTTTTTAAAAATCGAATTTTCAAATAATTAATAAAAAATAACCGGTTTAAACCAGTTAGCCGCTTTATAATAAAATATTTTTTGAAATTTAATGAAAAATTGAGAGAAAAATAGAAGGCATAGTATTTTTTTTGTCGATGTTTTATGGATTTGTCTTGTCTTTATGGATTCGTCTAAAGTGGTTGCGAAGGCTAGATCGATAGCTACCTTTCAGGAAATCGACATCTACCTTTGCAGGAAAGTATTTTAGGACACAATGTACATTGCGCCTTTTCCCTTTTTTTCTTAAAATACTTCCACACTATGGAGCTAATTATGAATCTATGCAGGAGTATATTATATTAAGACATTTTCAAAAATTTATGCGAAGATGGTATTTACATTGAATCAGTATTAATTGAAGTAGCGTTTTGTTTGGAATTTGCGTTAATAATTCATAGTTAACATTTTGGTTACAGACAGCTGTTTAAGTGTTGCACTTTAGTGGATGTAATTAATAGACAAAATAGTGCTGCCACAAAGATTTTTCTTTAAATTTTAAGTATTCGAAAATGGCGAATAACCCGGCCAGAAAAACCCGGTTTTTCGAGTTATTCGAAAGGCAAAGAAAAACCTAAAAATCAATAAAATTCCGGTTTCTCGAATAACCCGAAACCGAGAATGACAACTTTAATAGCAATACTAAGTTTTTCATATCCATATAATATTACATATTCTTTTTTAAGTTTGAAAAAAAAAATTTCGATATCAATAAAATAGCTTCATAACTTCATAATTACAAATTATTTTCAAAATTCGATAAAACAAGAGCGATTTCATAGCTTAGCCACAATATTAATTGAACATGACATTGCAAATTCGATTCACCATGACAAAATAATATAACAATTTGCATCTTCAAAGCACGAAAATGTGCCTTCTACTGAATAATTTTATATATTGCAACATTTAAAAAATCTGGAGTACAAATATTAGCGGGCGAACAGCGGTCGAACAGCGGTCGAACATTGGCTGCATAGCTGTACAAAGGTCAAACATGACCTTAAAATAATCCAAAAAGCCTAGTGGTCGAAATTCGGGTCGAACAACGGCCGTACAAGGCCTAACTTAAACTATAATGCCTCTGTACGCTTGTTGTATACCACCAAATTTTTCAAAGCTCTTATTCAAAAACAAACGTATGTGCAACAACTTAAGCAAGCCTTTCTCGGTGATGCCGCTATAACAATCACTGTTCGCCCGATGTACGGCCGAGATTTTTAAAAAACGGATTACCAAGAATGACAGAAACAAGATTACGACATCGACGTCACTGGATCCAATTGAATGTTGTCTCCTCTATGTTTTTCCTTATTACCCATATCTTTTTAGCCAATAGGAACACTTGGCTCCAAGTACGTCATCTAGCGGTAAAACATGCGAATGTCGTAATCTTGTTTTTATCATTCTTGGGGATTACCTATTTTGCTTAGCAAAAAAGTCCTGCAAATAACCCTTATGCGACCGTTGTAAGCCTGAGAAACATTTTTAAAACTAGGCATTGTTCGCCCGCTGCTTGGCCTTAGCTAAAAAAGTTTATATTTTTACTCGGGATAAAATATTCATCAATTGGAACACAAAACAATTTTAATACGCAGAGTTTTAATTTCGTACAGAAATGAGTTTTTTCTGAATAAAGTATAGGGTATAACAATTTTTGGGGAGTATGATCGAATTCGAACGGGAACGCCTAATGTTCTTGGACAGGTGGTGATAATGCATTAAATTTACTAAAATAAAATTAAAATCAGCATATTATTTCCATATTTTGCGATATCATTTTGAAAGTTGTATTCCATTAAAAATAATTTTTTTCATATCAAAACTTCTGAAAAAAAATATCAATTTAACTTTTTTCGCGTCAAATAATTTCATATCAAAATGATATTGGGTAAAAATCAATTTTGATATTCACTATCGGCTGAATATTGTACTACTCATAAACTATAATTTTGAGGTACTCTCTCCAAATCTTTTGGTTCAGTATAGATACAAATTTCGATGATTTTATTTAAAAGAAATAAAAAAAAAAAACTGTGTAAAAGAAAGAAGTTCTTGTAACTGTATTTATATTTATACGTACATAGTTTTCCATGGCTTATAGCAAATTGGTGTTTTATACATTTCATATTCACAAATACGTCAAGGTGTTAGAAACACATAAGAATACACATAGTAAAATCAAGAAATAAAACAAATACGAAGCACAATTTTAAAATGAGCTAAAATAGTATTGAGATGATAATTTTTGTAAGCTGGCAAATCGTATTAATTGTTACAATTGGGTAGAAATTTTCAAGTGAGCTCATGATTTTCAATGTTATGATGTAAATAAAAATATTTACAGGAACACAACCTATTTAGTAGTAGAACATAATGGTAGTAGAACACAAAAATTTTTGCAAAAAAATAATTTGTTTCCTTGCAAATAGACTTAGAAATTTTTTGAGTTTCTTCATAAAAAAGTGATTTTCTCTTAAACTATTCATAGAAAATTTATGAAAATTTGAGAGGATAAACAGAAATAAATGCATCAAACAAGGGTTTATGTAAAATTGTGATACCGCTATTTTTCCTTACTTTTTTACCAATATTTTTAAAATTTTCCCAAAATAAAGTCACAAAATTGGTGATAAGACAAAAGGTAAGCAATGTACAAAAACCTACGTATATCGATAGATAAAAGCATTTGGAAAATACTGTCAAAATTTCAAATCGATCGGTGAAGTTTTGCTCAAGTTATGTGTCCGGCCATCTCAAAAAAAGTGGTTTCAATAAAAACGCATTTAAAGTTCTATGTACTAAAAATTCGTTTAATATTTTTATATGCCTCTAATTGTAGAATAGAAAATTTGGGCACTGAGACACTTTTTCCGCATTCTATCCCTTGGTATATTATTTAAAGACCCGATAGCATCATGGTGTCGGCCGTAGCCTAGTGGGTAGAGTGCACGGCTCCTGAGCTAAAGAACCACGGTAGCCCGGGTGGAATTTTTCAACTCAGACAGAATGTTTTTTCAATTAAATTAATTTTTCTGTTTGGTCGTTACTTCTCTGACATACCTCATTGCCATGTAAAACTTCTTCAGAACATCAACCGTTTGGAGTTGGCATTAAACTCGTAGGTCCAGTTTATTATAATAACACTCACAATACAATTGACCAATAGGAGCTCGGTCAAAGTCCTTTCTAAGGCTGAAATGGACAATTTATTTACAATTTTTATTTAAAGCATCTTTTATGTAAAAAAAATTTCGATTTTTTCAAAATTTTACTTAGGTTTCCCCCTTAGTCAGACATTTTCAGTTGATTGTTAACTTGTCTTTTTTCTTCTACTTTGACATTTGGCGATAAAAGTTTTGTTGTTGTATTATTGAAAAAGAACCATCAAAAAGAACAATTTGGTGGTTACTTGACCTTACATAATTCATTCATGTCATGATGATATAATAATTACCAAGTAGCATTGACAATTGCTTATTTTTTCTTCTACAAGGAAAACGACTACTGTCAAAAACAGGTATTTGTGAAACAAAGCGAAAATTGAAGAAAGTATCAAAAGCAAACATTATTAAATTCAATGGTCACATTCAGAGGAGTCAGCAGTTGACAACTGTTGCTCTATTAAATTAATTAACACAAAAAGAACTCGGCAAATTCGAGAATGAAACCTTTGCAATTAAATTATTTGCATTATTTAATAGTAAAATTAAATAATTTACACCTTTTCTGACGTTTAGAGTAACAACACATTCAGAGAAAAACATCGCTCACTAAGGTATCGCTGTCATAACAGATGACCCCAGCGAATGCGGCCATTAAGAATTGTAAGCTCTCTCTTTGTGAGTATATTTTTGGAGAATAGTAATTTTCCAAACCAAATGTCAAAGCTTACTGGTAACTATAATACCATTTTAAACAGTTATGACTCACGCCTCTCTGAAATATAGCATAAAAACAATGAAGAATAAATTACAGAGAGCTAAATGAATGAAAATAATAAGAAGCCGAAAGCTTAACAAAGGCAACCATATATTGTTAGTATACATTAGAAAAGCAAAATGAAATGGAAAGCAATACAAATTAAGGATGTAAAAACTCGGAGTAAATTAATTTCCTCAGAAATGAGACTTAGTTTGATCGATTTTTCGCCCCCGTGAACCCCATATATTGAAAATTTCGTCGATATCGCTTGGGCCGTTTTCGAGAACTCATTTTCAAATAACCCAGTGCTCCATACGGATCCGTTTCGAAATCAAGATGGACTCGTATAACTTATCTCGTATATTTTATCTGAAACGAGTTGCATTTCGGATCCAAAACTGATCCCATAATCAGAACAGATGTTAAAAATACAAGTCCGCTAAGCAAGTTTATTACATTCAAATTTGAAAACTTCTTCCAGGATATTTATAAGAGAATAGTGGAGGCTAGCATAAATGGTAAAAATATTAATTGAAATTATCAATCATACGAGTACAATGTTGGTGAGTGCAAGGATGAATCCCTCTTATATATTAAAAAAATGTATTATTAGTTTTCCTTGAAGCATCCCAATGACTTTTACAGCTATAGTGACAAAACATAAAATAAATTACGCTATTAGAAAAGTTTTTGGAAAATATATTGAAAATAGCTCCAGAAGCACGTGGCGAATGATATACTTACGTAAGTTATTTAAAATAAAAATAAGTACAGAACTATATATCGTATCCCTTATCAATTAAAAATAAAAAAAACTTTGATAACAACTTGAAAACTGTCTTCTATAATAACGATCTGACTATTGTCTTGACGGATTTGTATTGGGTTCGAAACTAGTCCGTGGAAACAAAAAAGAGCGGATCCGTTTTTGTACACATTGGAAAATGAAAAAATAGGTAAATAATTATTGAACGTACAGTAGCACTAGATTTAGTTTCTATCAAATTTAATTATAAATGCGCTCAGATTTTAGTATATTGTAAAAATACTTTTCTCTACGTGTAAAGTTCAGTTTTTATAGAAGTTACTTTCTACATAACAACATAAAATTTAGCTGTAATATTTTGGTTTCTGTAAGATCATCCGAATCTAAAAAAATGTTAATTATTCATAATGATTCAGGAATTTGCTTGAGTCACGTGGACTTTTGAAAGTACACATCATCTTTCCATTCACTTCCGACTATAAAAATCAAAAAGTGTCCTTTGAGTTAAAAATTTAGATTTATAAGATTACTGACACATAGATACATAAAATGGTGGAGTGGGTTACAAATTTGGGTCCACTACTCTGTAATGGGAAAAAGTAAACTAAAAACTTTACTTATAACCAACTTTATGTCCTTAACATCACAAGCCAAGGAGCGAGCCCTTGTTTGTAGACAACCCTTTTTCCTTATCATCAAGGCATGCCATTCAAGTTATTTCTTAGATTTTTAATAGATTTTAACATTTCCACAAATTCCCGATAACTAGGTTATAATTTCATCTTTTGAAATTTTTTTTTCTTTCATAAAGTTTAGAAATAAATGTAGCAAAAGCATATACCGCAAACAAACACATCAAAAAAGCTACGGTAGCTGATATCTGCTTGATTTTTAATTGAAACATGACAATAACAAACATGTAGAGACCACAAAACAAAAACGAAAAATAAGACAATAACAGACACAAAGTTGCAGCAAAGGTAAAATACAGAATAAAAAGCCTCCCCACATATTATGGTCAACCAAGATGAATGCTTTTGGTCCGACCGCTTCTTGGCACTCGTCTCTAACCGTGAGACTTAAGCTTCTCGCTCCTTGCTTTTCATTTAGTCACAGTCTGTCAGTCAGTCAGCCAGCCAGACAGCTAGCAGTGAGTCATTCGAATACTCGTATATCTAAATACTCTGCCATGTCAACTCTTCAAAATTTCATCCAAAAGTTGAGCCGTAGGCTAAACAAAGAACTCTTAACTGGCATAGAAAAGATAACGCCTGCGGTCAAGTTGAACTAGAATAGCAATGGTTGAAAACAAATGAGGCAAAAACAAAAACCAAACAAGCCAGGAGTGGTTGACAGGTTGAGGTTGAGCGTAGAACGCAGATAGATAATGATAGAAAGTTAGGCAAGGCAACTTAGCAGGCGGGCAGTCAGATGGATATTCTCAGTGGAAAGACAGATACATGGATGGATGGATGGATAGATGGATGGATGGATGGATGGATGGATCAATGCTTGTATGAAGCACATGTTGGTTGAGAAGTTGTTCTTGTTTTCAAACATTGAATAATGCCTTCATCAGCATCAGTAGTGTGTGCCTCTAGTGACGTCGTGGTTGAGATGGATTGAGCCTTGTGGTAGAGTAAAATACTGCAGATAACTAGATGTATTTTAAACGCTTTCTTCTTTTTATCAACGCATGACCAAAAGAAACCGTAGCAGGGAGCAACGCACATCATTCATGCAAGTTGACAGACATGTCAAGGATTCAGTCTGGCAATTCATTACACTACCGACTGATGACATTTTTATGTCTCGATTTGGCAACTCGGCTTACGCAACAGAAGCTATCAGCCGTTTTGCTGCATGTTCAGTTATTAATTAGTTGAGTAAACGAGTAGTTTTTACACCTGAAATTATACCAATAGCAGTGCATAAAATCCTTTGCAGAAATGACCCTCTATCTTCTTATATATATTACGCAAAAGCAAATATTGTCCGGCGTAAGGCTTTTTAAGTATAAGTCCAATCTTAATAAATTTAGTATGGTTTGAATGGTTTAGACCTGTATATGTGCAAACTGGACTTTTTATTTCTTAAAAATTTCTATTTTTTAAGTTATAGCGAGTTAAAGTTTAAATGTCATTGTTGTTGTTATGTTGCTTTTTCTCTTCTTAATTTCAGTATATGCCTAAAAATATGTGAAGTATTTAGCGCCACCTATTGGCTAATAGCTATGAAACTGTTATAATGACGAATAATTTTTTTATAATTTTACAGCTAAAACTATGAATTGATATATTCAATATCAAAGTGATACTGCAATGATTTCTTACAGTTGAAAAGAGATTTCTAAACTGTTGGTCGGAAAATTTTTTAATTTTTAAAAATTTACACAAAAATTTTAAAAGATATTGGAAACTGGTTATGAAACATTTTTGTTCAAGCATTTTTCAACTGGAAATCAAAAAATATTCTTACTGCTGTATATGTAAAATAAATTCGGGTATGAAATTAAATATGCTAACATTATATCGTCGTTGCGCGTGCAATACTACGTATTAATTGGATGTAATAATACAATACAAAATGGCTTACTGTGAAACCTAAATAAGAGCGTTAAGCGGTGCGTTGCCAGCCGCTTTCCGCTAACGCTGAATTTTCATCCCTAAATAAGAGCGGCGGCCTTATGTCAGATGTTGTCAAAAAGTGTTTGGCATACAAGCTGCATTCAGCGGAGTCAACACTTGTGAGCTGTTTTGGTGGCGATACCTTAGTGAGCGATGTTTTTTTCTTAATATGTTGTTACTCTTAGGGCCGCTTTCTCAATGTCCGGTTAAGCACTAATCAGATTTTGAAATAATAGGGTTGCCACCTAATTATATGTCTTTTCAATAGTTTTAAACGTCATTTATCAGTGTTAAGGGGTCGCTGATTGCGAATCTAAGGTCAGAATTTTAAAACTCAAGATGGTGGATAGGGTTGCCACCTCAATTTTTTGTAGTTTTATGAATTCGAGCCTGGCAAAAAAAAATGGTACACCAAAAATGGGTCGCTGAATCCGAATCCGTTGTCAGAATTTCAAAATTATAAAATTTTGAAATAATAGGGTTGCCACCTAATAATACATATTTTCACGAGTTTTAAACGTCATTTATTAGTGTTAAAGGATCGCTTATTTCTAATCTAAAGTCAGAATTTTAAAATTTGCCAGCCCCGAATTTATAAAACTAAAAAAATTAAGGTGGCAACCCTATCCACCATCTTGAATTTTAAAATTCTGACCTTAGATTCGCAATCAGCGACCCCTTAACACTGATAAATGACGTTTAAAACTATTGAAAAGACATATAATTAGGTGGCAACCCTATTATTTCAAAATTTTATAATTTTGAAATTCTGACAACGGATTCGGATTCAGCGACCCATTTTTGGTGTATCATTTTTTTTTGCCTGCCCGGAATTCATAAAACTACAAAAAATTAAGGTGGCAACACTACCCACCATCTTGCATTTTAAAATTCTGATTTTACATTCAAAATCAGCGACCCCTTAACACTGATGAATGACGTTTAAAACTCTTAAAAAGACATATTATTAGGTGGCAATACTGTGGTAAAAATTTAGGTGGCAACCCTAACCTCCATCTTAAATTTTAAAACTGTGACATTATATTCGAAATCAAATCCGTTGTCAGAATTTCAAAATTACAAGAATTCGCAAAAATAAAAAAATCTAGATTGCAACTCTATCCGCCATCTTAAATTTTAAAGTTTGACAGCATCTTCGAAATCATTTACCCTAAAATGGCGCTAACCGAAACCACAACTTGCAGTTAACTTAATCAACACTTAACTGACAGTTCAACCTTAACCGAACATTGAGAAAGGTCTTTTTTGCTAACTGCTGGTTAAAGTTCTGATTAGTGCTTAACCGGACATTGAGGAAGCGGCCGGCCCTCAGTAAATTTTAACACAACAGTTGTCAGCTGTTGACTCCGCTGAATGCGGGCATAGTGATGAATGACAAATTTTTCGCAGAAATTCCAATTTCATCGTTTTCTGCAGCCAACTTTACTTTCTAACGCACTGTCAAAATTGGATTTTCCAACCGCTGAGCGTTGCCGCCGCGTTATTATGGTTTGCTTCATATAAATCGTATGGGCATGAGAAATTTTTGACACATAATGAACGCTTCCGCTCTGATTTAGGTTTGACTGTTAGCTAGCATAATGCTAAAAAATTGTTGTAGCACCATAGCAAAACCACATTCAATAAATCATAAATCTCTTTCCACGGGTATTTTTAAAGCTGATTGGAAAGTCTCATTTATTTCGCCGATTCATAAATCCGAAAATAAAAACAACATTAAAAATTGTAGACCAATATCGAAACTTACCTCTGTATCAATTTTTTTTGAATCCATAGTAAAGGAAAAAATATATTTTGCTGTAAAGCGCATCATATCTCCATACCAGCACGGTTTTGTATCAGGTCGATCAACTGTGACAAACCTCGCTTTATTTCCTGAATATTGTACTTCAGCTTTCCAACAGGGATATCAAGTGGATGTGATTTACACAGACTTTTCTTAAGCCTTTGACAAAGTTTCACATGATATTTTAATAAAGTTAGCTAAGCTTGGTTTTCTTTCTAACTTACTGCAATGGTTACGATCATATTTGAATGAAAGAATAAGCCATGTTCGTATTGAAAATAAAATTTCAAGGCAATTTGCTGCTTCTTCCGGGGTTCTTCAGGGAAGTATTTTAGGTCTATTCCTTTTTGTCTTGTTTATAAATGATATAGCATTACAAATAAAAAAATGCCCAATGTGTGTTTTATATGCGGATGATTTAAAAATTTTTAAAAAATTAATACTTTGTCTGATTCATCGTTGCTGCAAGCTGATTTAAATAGCATTACCACTTGGAGTTCTCAAAATAATTTATATCTAAACTATGAAAAATGTATGGTTGCTACTTATACGAAGTCGTTGGATCCCTTAAAAACATCGTACCACTTGAATGGTTCACCTTTGAAATTTGTAAGTGAAATCAAAGATCTTGGGGTATTTTTCGACTCTAGATTTACTTTCATAAGGCATCTTGACTAAATAATTCTTAAAGCATATTCATTACTTGCATTAGTTCGACGTAATGGTTCAAATTTTAATGACCCTCTTACCTTGTAACTCTATACTTCTACAGTTCGATCAAATTTAGAATATGCCTCCTTGGTCTGGAATCCTTTTTATGCGACTCATATATTACGGCTTGAAAGAATACAAAAACTTTCACATGGTTTGTTTTTAGAACCAATAATCCTCGTTTTATTGGCTAAACTAAAAACTCTTAAGAATAGAAGAATAATTCTATCTCTAACGTCTATATTTGACATTGTAGTGGGTACGGTTGACTGCTCTAATTTACTAGAATAAATAAATAATAACGTTCCTCTTATGCCCAAAACACATAGGAGGCAAGCATGCTTCAAGCATCTGACATTTGAGTTTCCATATACGTATTCTTATGAAGTAGCCCACATCAAAAGCATGCATACATGCATGATGCTAGAGGCATGCCTGAAGTTGATCAACTTTGAAATTTTTGCAGGTATCAAAGCTTTAACAGACATAAGCATCAGTTAGCTTTGCTTGAAAAAGCTATATTAACACATCCAATACCATTTATTGATTACTTGAATTATTTTAAATTAAATTCAATGTATTTCCTCGACTTTTTGTTAAACATTTTTGTTTAGTTTCAACATTTTTGGAATTTTTTTACATATTCGATGTACGCTTGCTATGTGTTTTAATGAAGCATGCTTCACAGACATGATGCATGCTTGAGGCATGCATGCTTTCTATGTGTTTTGGCATTTAGAACCCTACGGCACTTTGACGTGTTTTATTTAGGAATGTGCAGAACCAACTATGTCATAAACTCATCTATTTTTAGAGCTTTGCTTGAGTTCAACAATTGTATGCAATATTACGATATAGATTTTGCGAATTCGAAAGAGTCGCTAAAGTATTCTCTAAATAATTATTATTGAAAACTTTTATTTTTAAATATCTCTAAATAAATATTATTTTGAATGTTATAAACTATTATATAAACGTATAACATTATTTTGTATGTTATATGTTATCCGGTATAGTGTAGTACTATTTTTTATTGTCTGTTAGAACCTATTACCATAGACTAAAATGATAATAAAAAAAAAAAAAAAAAATATTGTAAAAAGGCCAAAATTAATTTAATTAAAATTTTGATCAGTTGAAAATCTATTCAAAAGCTTAAAATAAAATCTAGGTATATTCGATTTTGGCATTTTAACGCCACATGGGCTTACTAGTTTTATTCAATACACGAAGATCATTAGACCAGAGTAGGTGATCAAATTAATACAGCCAGTATAAAAAACAAATCTATTTTCTTTGTTTCGGTTGAAATAAGGCCTCATAGTTTTCTAATGATTTTGCAGCACAACGGTTTTATTTGTAGAAATCAAGTAATACCATAAGGTAATAAAAGCAATCGATTCTTGAATTTGCTCCAATCTGTAGGCGTTCCTTTTGTGTTTTCATAGCAAAAATATTCTGAAAAATTTAGAACAGGAGCTAGCACGATCACCAAACACTAATAGTTTGAAAGAAATCTTTTGGTAGTTTTTTGTAAATATAAAGTAAGCTATAAATTGATAACTTTCATTAAAAATCAAAATTTCGATTTTGTTTGGATCACTTTAATAAATGGGAATTGCAAATTTTTTAAAGCGACATGCCCAATTCTTCAGGGAGTATAAAAAATTAACTTTCTAAAAATCATATGCGCCATCTGTCTGTCATCCTACAACATTATTAAGTGATGTGTTCAATTTATAGAAAATTGACAGAATTCACCTTCTGCAAAATGTATGAAGTATTTTGAAAATTCGATTCATTATTTTCTTACGCTTCATTTATATCCTCTTTTTTTAATGATCGAGGAGAACTTTAGAAAAAAATACTATAATGTATAAGAGATATTTTTGTAATTGTAGCAAAAAAATGCCGAAAATAAGTTTTTTTTTTGCATTCATGTTTTGTATCTCTGTCGAAATAATCGGACACCTAAGTAAAAATTCTCCGAAAGTTTGAACTCAATCTTACGCACAGTGGGTCGAAACAAGGAAAAAGCGGGACTAGGAATTAAAGTGGCAATCAGACTAACAAAATGTTAATATTGGTAGTATTTTGAAGCCACTAAATTCGAATTTGAAGTCAAAAAAGTATTTAATTGCACCCTGTTGGAGTTACAGGGTGCAACTGTATCAACTATACATTTACAACACCCATCCGAACTTAAAATTTCGAAGAAGAAAATAGCAAATTTTCATTTCAAGGCTGTTTTTGTCAAAATTGGTTTGCAATGATCCAATATTTTTTGATTTTATGTGAAACCTTATTAATTGATTTTTCGGCTGGCATCAAGAACAAAGAACAATTACATAGAATACAGCGAGAATTACGAGCGACTTCCAAAAAATCTTAGACAAAGACACACGTATGACACATAAACATTTATATCTAAGTTTGATTTTAATAAATAAAAAAACATAAACTAATAAAATATCTACATCATTAGCTAGCAGAAACCTACTACCTAAGGTGTGCCACGTGGAGCATGCTGAAAGATTAGCAACCCATTTAAAAAAATATTTGTTTTTAATTTTTTTGTAATTTTTTTTCTTTTTTAAGTTTATTTTTATATTTGAATAAACTTTAATGGCATCTCTTCATCATCTGTAATGAGCACTTCATAAAAGTAATAAAAAAAATTCTTTTGAAATTTTTTTGATTTTTTCTCTCAATCCAGTAAGCCGGCTTCAAAGGCCGGCATTTTTCTCAATAAAAATTATATGGAGCATCTATCGTGTCTCAAACTAGCTAGACGGTCTCAACCGAAGAAATACGAACATGCTAAAGTAGGTATGAACACGATACGTTAAGAAGTTCAGAAAATATATTTTTTTTTAAGTAAGAATTTAAACATAAATTCCAGCGTTGCTTTCAGATTTGGCGGTTTGAGGGTTAATGAGGTTATAATAGGTTCTGATTTTATCAGATGATATTTTTTAACTTTAATTTTTAATTTTAGATATCAGATGATAGATATCTTCGTTGCACGCTTTTTGACTTATTTTGCGAGAGTGTCGTTCTCGGGCAGCTCTAAATTCTTTATTTCGAGCCTCATCTGATTCTTCAGACAGCTTACCAATCGAAAGAATTACGTAATTTATTATTTTTGATCCATCGAATTGTATGAATCGATGCTGGCATGTAATACTATCTATACTCATCCACGTACAAATCAGCAGTTTTTTTTAGAATAGGTTTCACAAGCTGACACATTTATTTCTTCACCAGAAGCAAGAGTTTGTAATATAACGGAAAATATTCTCAGTAATGAGCAATCAACATCAAATAGACCAGCTGACTTTTCGGGATCAGAGAACAATTTTCTGCCAGTGTTTTTAGTGTTCGTGGTCCCATACCCTTGCTTGTCATCATCCGATAAAATGCCTAACACATCCGGATAAATTTAATGTTAACCCATAGAGTGCTTCAGGGTAAATAGCGTTACTTGTCAAGCGCTTGTTTGTCGCTGTTGATTTGTTTCGATTAAAAATTGGAAACTAATGAACAAATTTTGATGATTTCTATGTCTTTAAAAATAACTTAATATAAGTTATCCGAATAATTCATATCTGATTGTTTTTCTCAGGATTGAAACTCTGTAACAATGTTATATTAATCATTTTATCTATGTAGGGTCATTGGACTTCTACCAAAATTTTCGCTAAAGGGGCAAAAATGGGCAGATAAAAACTATTAACTTAATAAGAATAATGTCTCCCAAACACAAGAATATGCTAGTTTTGCATGAATATTTGTAAAATTTTTTTAAAAACTTTATGTAAAAATCAATTTAAGAAATTCAAAATTATCTCTTCAGTTTTGTTTTTTGTTTTATTTTTCTGAAAGCTTTAAAAATAAATAATAATAATAATAATAATAATAATAATAATAATAATAATAATAATAATAATAATAATAATAATAATAATAATAATAATAATAATAATAATAATAATAATAATAATAATAATAATAATAATAATAATAATAATAATAATAATAATAATAATAATAATAATAATAATAATAATAATAATAATAATAATAATAATAATAATAATAATAATAATAATAATAATAATAATAATAATAATAATAATAATAATAATAATAATAATAATAATAATAATAATAATAATAATAATAATAATAATAATAATAATAATAATAATAATAATAATAATAATAATAATAATAATAATAATAATAATAATAATAATAATAATAATAATAATAATAATAATAATAATAATAATAATAATAATAATAATAATAATAATAATAATAATAATAATAATAATAATAATAATAATAATAATAATAATAATAATAATAATAATAATAATAATAATAATAATAATAATAATAATAATAATAATAATAATAATAATAATAATAATAATAATAATAATAATAATAATAATAATAATAATAATAATAATAATAATAATAATAATAATAATAATAATAATAATAATAATAATAATAATAATAATAATAATAATAATAATAATAATAATAATAATAATAATAATAATAATAATAATAATAATAATATAATAATAATAATAATTCACAGTTAGTCAATTGATTTTTTAGGTCAAACATTCATACGTAATTTTTTACTCCCTTTTGTTTGCAAAATAACCTAGATCTCAAACAAATACTGACAATTCCTTTAACAAAATTTAAAAGTTATTCAATTATAAATATATAGTTAGGACAATTATTAAAGGAATAAGTCGTATTTCAATACGCATTTCTAGAATTTATATATATTCCCTAATTCCACCCTTTTCTATGGAGTTAATCCACTGTGCGACGGTTAGATTTGGAGTAATGGATTTTTGGTTTTAGAGATGTATGGGTGGTGCCACGTTCATTTTTTTCAATTTCGCACACATTTTTTGTGGTGATTAGTTTCTATAAAATTCATCGATCTTCCCAATTTGAAGGATTTAACTTATATAAGTGGCAAAATATCGTGTTTAAGGTATTGAATTTGTATGGGAGTTTTCGTGCCCCGTTGCACACTGGGGCCGCCCCATATAAGCAGGTGCTCAAAATTCTAAAATCACTTTCTTTCCATCAAACTCACTTGATCTATACTTTTGCAGAAAATTTTTGATGAATTAACCCATTGATGACCATGTTTTAACCCATTGATACCAAATTATTTGTTATAAAGTCTTACACAAAGCTAATTTGTTAAAATTATTATTATGGAAATTAACATAGATTTAACTCATTCCCAACCTTGAGTTTACCTATGAGTGACCAAGATTTAACCCATTAGAAGCCCTTTTTTTATAACAACGTACACCAATCCAGTTTGATAATATTTCCCTACGAATCTTAAACGATTAACCAGTTGATGGCCTTGTTTCGGACATCTAGTGACTAGGATCACATCAATTAGGCACATAACTTTATGTTTAAGACTTTCATATTAATGTGAAAGTTTTAAAACTCGATATTCATTGAAATGTTTTCGATTTTGTATAAGATTTATTATTGAAAAATAAGTGAGTTTACAATATAGATAAAATATTTGAATTTCAGTATGCAATATATTAGTTTTTTAGTTACTTAAAGTAAAGCAAGAAATGTAATTAATAATAATAGTGAAAAGCAAGTAGTGTAGCAAATATTTTTACATATGTATGTACGTATTTAAGGGAAAAATTTAATAAAAACTATAGTAAAATATACAACAGTTTTTCCTCACAGTCAGAATCCATGTCCGATCCAAGGCATTTTACACTCATATTAGTTTCTTCAGATTCCACTAACTCCATCGCTTCAGGTAAGAAAGATCTTCGGTTTGTGTCTAATGGCAATAAGCGTGAGCAAGTAATCAGAGGATCTGAGGAAACTATCATCTATGACTTCTTTGTTGTCAACTCGGCTTATCTTCCAGCTATAATTTTCTCTGAAGTTTTTAAAGTCCTTGTTGGAACATTCTAAGGCCTCCTCACTCAACTGCCCAATGGAAAGCAAAGCTTCGTTAACTATTTGGCCCCCGTGATTAAGAATCTTATGAAGTGTGATTGACATCGGATGCCACGGGTACAATTTTGTGTATATATTTGCTGTCTCCAGACAAAAATTATTAAATTTTTCTACAATAATTTTGAATCCTAAACTAATAATTTGCAATATTATATAAGTCGTTTAATCAAATTTTTGCCAACACCAATTATTTCCGAGCTTATTTCATATTCTTATTGTAACATGATGTTTGGGTGTAATATTCTGCTATGGTTTTATGTACTTTTGTAAAATTAGATGCACTTCTAAGTACTTTTTATTTCACTATACCACATTCACTCAAAAAATTGTTTTAAGAAACACAATCGAATTCTATTCATTTATATACGCTTTTATACAAGAAAAGCAACGGTAAACGAAATCTGGTTGGCGGGTTATCAAATCGTTATCAAATTAGTTTTGCGTAAGACTTTATAACAACAAATTTGGATACTTAACCCATTGGTGATCATGAATGGTCATCAATGGGTTAATTCATAAAAAATTTTCTGCAAAAGTATAGATCAAGTCAGTTTGATGAAAAGAAAGTCACATACTTATCCGAAATGTGCTCCTTACTCTTTTTTTAAATCACACATTTATACTGTATTATATCAATATATTATAAGACAAAGCATTGAGCAACATTTCTTTAAATATCTTTATTTAGGGTTAGTGCAAGAAACAATGCTCTTCTTGCAATTATTTTAAATACATGCATTCTTTTTTATTCGCTATTCATCGTAAATGAATGAACAATTCAAATTCAAAATGAAACAATCGAGTTTAACAAAAAGTATATGTGAAAATCAAAGTGATATTTTCAAAATATTTTTTTTTTAAAAAAGCAAACAGTAGTTTTGGTTTTTAGCTCAGATTAACAATAAAGAAGAACTTTATTGAAATGTTGCCAGAATAAAAATTTCTATGCGACTTTTAAAAAAAAAAAATTACTTTGAAAATGACATTGCATAAAAATAGAGGTTAGCAAAGTTTTTTGAAAACTATAAATTTTTAAATACATATAACGTCAAAATAAATGCAACAAAAATATAAAAAAAAAAAATTCATTTTAACTAATGCAAAAAACAAAACTACGAAATCTTTTACCGTTTTCTTATAGTAACAACTTGAATTGCTCATTCGAATTTCTCAATTTGGAAAAAAAGAAAAAATAATGAAAATGTGTCATATTAAGACATGCATATCTTCCAGCAGAAAAATGATTGAAAGCTAAAAAATGGGATGTATAATTTAATGGAGAATAGAACTGCGTTTTTATTCTTCCAAAAATAAAACATTTTTTTAAAATATAATTTGGGCACACATGGCCCCAGTGTGCGTTGCCTTATACCACTTATATTATGTGTGGAATATTTGATAACGCTATTGATTTAAATTTCAAGATTCTAGCTTTCATATGTGTCAAGTTATTTGGTTTACTTAAATTTCGCTGTTAAGCGCCTTAAAATTTTTGCATTATGTGTGCAACAAACATCATATATCCTCTAAAAGTTTGAACTCGATGGGAAGGTTAGTTTCGGAAAAAAAGCGTTTTTGCTTTTGGGTATGGGAGTTGTTCGGTCCCTCTTTTACAAACTCGCAGATGAAAACCACGTCTAACCACGTCTAAAATGGTTTTAGCAAAATGGTAAAATCTTTTAAAATGCCATTAAAACTAATGTAAAGACTTGCAATTTTGCACATAGGGTTTGGTCTCAAATATTCATCACATATTTGAAATTTGTCAAATTAGAATAAAAACAACGCCTATCTCCCATAAGAAGTAACAATATGAAAACGATTAAGTTTCTAAAAATTGCACAAAAATTAATTTAATGAATCAAAATTATGCACAAATGTTGAGAATATTAAATTTCACATTAAGTTTCAAATTTGGAAAAATCGTATAAAAACTTGGCCAATCTCCCATGCAAACTGACATCATGAAAGTAGCATAACTTTTATAAATTCCATAAAAATGTGTGTATTAACAGATTTTAACACATAATCTGCCATATCTTAAGCGTGTTCTGCATTTGAGTTTTGGAAAAATTGGATGAACACTACGCCATCCTCTAAAGGAAGTTACGTCATCAAACATTGAAAAAAAAAACAACTTAATTAGTTGAAAATTGCGGGCAGCAGAGGCAAACAGACGCTTTTTGCCACTCTATTTAACATTGACCTATAGATTTCAAAAATTGTGGGTCTTTGGAAATAAATTTAATTTGAATTATTGAAGGCAACATTTAAGGTACAAGACTGCATTAACATTTGTGTTCCAATTTAAAAATACAAATATTGTTTACATTACAAGTTTTTGCTATGTACGAGAACACTTTTATAGAATGCTGTTTATAAAGAATCGCATAATACGAAGTATCATCTTGGTTGATTTTGTTATTGATACCTTTTCGTCAAAAAGTTTTAGTGGTTGGCCTTCTAATTAAGAATCATTTGCTCCAACTAAATTTGCATCATTTATTTGCTAGGCATTCGTTCAAAATCTCGTTACATATATCACATATAATATACATATATCTATTGTGAGAACTCTACCACAGTACTACACCCAACACATTAACTTCCAATCAACTCACACACAAATACACACACAAAGGGGAAAAAAACAAATAAATAAAAATAAAATACCAAAATGAACCCATGCCGACGATCAAAGCAGCTTTTTCTTATCTAGCCACACAGACGCCCACAGTGCCGCTGGCACCCTCGACAACACAGCCGCCTGACTACCTTAGCGCATAACGAATTTCATTGCAAAATATTTTGCCGCGGGCTCTAATTTGAGAAGGAAAACAAAAATGTTATAGAATAAAAAAAAAGATGAAAAGCCTGAAGCGATTTGCGTTTCCACCGCCAGAGGCATTGGTTGCGCTGCATTGAAGTCCAGTCCAGTGCTTTGCCCACCATGAGCATCACCACCACCACCACGTCTTTTGCCCTCAAAGGAATACTGTCCTTGTGCAAATACCTTGAGAACTTTTGTTGCATTTGCTGTTAAACAATACACTGGGAAAAACTTGGAGACCGTTTTATATTACAACTTTGTGGATTTCTGAAATTTTGTGAATTAAGAAATAAGGTCTATTGAAATTTGACTAGAAACAAAACATTTTTTGTTGTATTGCCTTTAACTGATTATAAGATAAAAGGTAAATGTTTACTACCAATATTTGTAGTCGAATGCGAATACGTTCCAATGAGATTATAAGTAGTTGTGAGTGGGTGGATTATATTTATGTGTATTGGTGGTAAATTTATAGCCACCGCCTTTTAAAGGGTTAATAAATGTTTTTCGTGCCGCTTTATTGTTGAGCCGTTGCTCTCTTCCTCTCTCACTCTTAACCCTTTCCTCCCTAAACATTGAGTTGCCTTTTGCCATCGAGTCCGTCTGTCCGCTCGCTTTTATTTTGTTTGCTTTTCCATTGAATTTTGTTGAACTTTTTGTTGTTTTCACCTCAACTCCTCTCAGTCAAGCGTATCCTGCCACCCCCTTGGCCCCTTTGGCATTGTGCACAGCACCAACGAGTTCCAATACAATTTTTCAAAAATGTTTCGAGGCTAAACGAAACGAAATTATTTTTGAAGTTATAACCAATGATTTTGGTCTTGGAATTCCAGAGGCGCTGTGAGGGCGGCGACGACGATGATGACGACGTATCGACGCATCAAGTTTTCCTCATATATCGGCACACATACAATCACACACACACACCAATGCATACCCAGAAACAAAATCGAGCATAGTGTATCTTGTGAATAGCCGCCAGCCACTATGGCTTGGTTAAGGAGCTTCATTCTTTCTCATTTTTCAGTTCTTTTGTGGGGTTTTTGTTGTTGTTGTAGTTTTTGGCTTGTACCGTTGGTAGAAGTGCAGATTGCAGAGCTTGTTGCCTTACTTGAACTGGTAGAAAATCGTCTGTAGTTTCTCTGGAGTCTCTGCAGTCTGCAGGATTTGTAGGTGGTGACGAAGTAGTCAACGTCGTTCGTCGCCGCCGCTTTTGTTGCCGGTTTGAGTTGCCGAGGTGAATAGATTTAAGTTGAGGGTTGCCGAGGATATGTTAAGGCAATATTTGTATACGTAAACTTTTTGATATATTAGTTTAGAATTTTTTTTTTGTTTTTGTAAATTTTTTATTTTATTTCGTTTCTTTGCTTTGCTTGCCTTACTTCGGGCTACATTGGCTGGTTGCCTCAACTGGCTGACTTGACTAACTGACAGGCAGACAAAAAAAAAATGCCAGAAAGTGGAGTGGAGTCACCGTAGTAGAGAAAAGAGTTGTTGGAATGAGTATATTTTTGGTGTATTTTAAAATTGAAAATTTTGTGTCTTTCCAAATGTGGGCAGAATGGCAGTAAATTTGGCCAACATAACAAGTTAAATCAAGCAAAACTATTGATTTATATGTCATTGTAGCCATACAAGAATCAACAAGAATTGTGTTAAATTGTTTGCCAATAGAATGTTTGTGAAATGTTCCTGCAGTTTATAAGAAATTGAATAACAAGGTAAGAGCTACCTACTAATACAATATCATTGGCTAATTTTTTACAGAACTGCAGTTTTAAATTTAATAAATTTCTAATATAAGTACATATATGTATATATGTATACATATTCGTGGCGGCCGTAGCCTAGTGGGTAGAGTGCATGGCCCCTACGCTAAAGAACCGCGGTAGCCCGGGTTCAATTCTAACTCAGACAGAAAGTTTTTTCATTTGAATTAATTTATATATTTGGTCGTCACCCCTCTGCAGACAATGGCACACCTCAGAGAGTAAAAATTGCCATGTAAAGCTTCTTGAGAACATAAGCCGTTCGGAGTCGGCATAAAACACGTAGGTCCAGTTCTTGATCATTTGTGATCAAACATTTAATAAAACGCACAACCCAATTGATCAATAGAATCTAGATCAAAGTCCTTCCAAGGGCTGAAATGGCCAGCTTTTTTTTTATGTATATAAGTAAATAAGTATTTATAAAAATGGATGTCTTCCTCTCCCGCAAGGACAAAGTTGTTTTTTGAGAAAAACAGTAAGAAATAACTCATGAAATAAAATGCTTTGATTTTTGCAAGAAAAACAACATATGCGACTCTTGATTTTTACCCACAGTGTCCTGTGTAAAGGATATTCGAATCTAAAGGTAAACTTGATGTAGGCCAGAACTTTTGATTGTTATCTGATTGTCTAAATTTTGGTGGTATTGATTATAGTGTTTACGTTTTCCTTAAATTTGACAAATATCTTTCGTACATAAAAATAGCAATCCCTTATTATGGTAATGCTCAAGTAAATAGAAATTTTTTTGCCACACTCAGAACAGTTCTCAAATAACAGGCAGCAGTTTGCAGGACTTTTGGCCAAACAGTGACTGAACAAGGGTCGAACAGCGGACGTTTTGGATTATTTTAAGACCATGTTCGTACCTTGTTCTTTAGATAATATATTTACTAGTGTATTTACTCTTGTAAATACTCTTGCGACTTGTGAATAGCAGGCAATTTCATGAAAAATTAATGATAACATGTATTAATTACTAACAATTTTTTTATAGCTCTAAGAAATATAATTTTATTAAAAATATAATTTTATGGATTAACATTTGAGCTTAATGCCAAATAGTTAATAAAGAAACATAATTGCAACAACAAGTTATTTGCAGAACAAACCACCAAGCAGACTAGACAGCTGTTTCATTGATTGCTACATCAATTCTTCAGAAGTCTTAGTCATGTGGTCTCTTCAGTCCATCCACTTTGATTAACCTATACTCAAATCTTCTGTTTAATCAAAACAGAATTATTTGTGCTTTTTGTCTTTTGTAAGCTTTCAAATATAACATACATTGCAGCAAGTGCATTGAAAGATTTTGGCGCATATTTACTCAGTGTTTGCATTTTATTCATATTAACGCTGTTGATTGAAATTTTTTTAAATTAAATTTATTTTTTAAATGTCTTTGCAGGACTTTTTGCCAAACAGTGGCTGAACAAGGGTTGAACAGCGCCGTTTTGAGATAATATGGAATGATTTTTAATCTCACCGGCTTAATATATTTTAGAACAAATTTTTCTGCATCCTTAGTTTTTTCTTCGGCAAAACTTTTGACTTTGCCCAAGGGTCTTAGTATTTCATTGTCATATTATATTTTTCACAGAATTTTTTTTAATCTGAAATCGAAAAATTTGCGTCACTATTTTTTTGATCAAAACCTAATAATTAAGTCTTAATTAAGGCCGCTTTACATTATCCTACTGTGAGTTAACACATGCCAAAATTTGCATGTGTGATAGAATGTGAGATGGTGTAAACAACGGAAACAATGTGTGTTCGAGTCTATTTGATTTTTTTGACATGTCGTACCACATTTTATTTTTAGATTTGTTTCTAATTTCATCACACATTCTATCCCACCAGAGATGCATTTGACCATAAACTTACTTGAAATTAATTATTTAAGTGAGAAAATTTTAAACTCGTAATGTGTTTTCAAATGGAAAAACAGAAGGAAGCAGTTTTACAGCTTATTGAACTTTGTAGAGGCCCTAAATGCATTAAAACCCGATTCATTACTCAAATTTTCACGTTTTAGTATAGTGTAAAGTATAAAAATGTAGTGCGACTCTGTGAGATAGTATAAAAGCGAAAAATTAATTTCTTCATACAAAAATTAAAAATGACAGCTTGATGAAATAAAATAATACTTTCTATCTCACATATCGTAACACACAGTAGGACAATATAAAGCGGCCTTTAACAACCTGTCCTGAGTTCCCTATGATACCATGTACACGTTTGGAGATATTCGGGTTCAAAGTTCACCGAATCGGTCATTCGTCAATATCTCCGCTCCTTTATGCCGTACATAAAAGGTGCCTGCAAAAAAATTGTAGATCAAAAATTTATCTTCAAAACTTTTTATAAGTTTTAACGTAAAACCAAGAGTTTTACGTTATGAGACAATTTATGTTTAAACGTGCATAGTAGAAATTTCTTACTTTATTTCGGGCTCACTACTGCAAACAAACAATTCGACAGATTCATTTTTAATCTGTTTGCATTTTAATTCCACACATCTTTTTTCAAAATAAGCGCCTTTGGAAAATTTGTCTTGTTTTTATACGCAACTATATGGTCAAAAGTAACGTAAATTTTTCGACTTTTTTTCCACGCTTCATCATTTTCTTAACTTTCCATGTTTTCATTCCATTTTGGTAAAAGATGTGAATTTAAGGGTCTATTTCGAGCTGGAGCCGAGCTATGGTGAAGCCCAATTTTCACATTTTTTAAGCACACCAAATTCAACGCCGTATTTATAAATATAAAATATATGTTAAGAAAAATTTTTTTTTTATTTAAACTGATGTATAATAAACATGCAAATTAAATTATTGTCTATACAATAAACTTTTTTAGAAAACATCTTCTTACATAAATATGCCTTAGTTTAAACCGCTTTTGCCTCTTATACTCTTATAGAATATTGTGGCACTAGTAGCCCTATTACGGTATACAACGCAACAGTAATTGCTGTCTTCAATGTGTAAATTTCTATTACGGTAGACAACAAAGCAACTGAATACATTCCACTGTTGTCTGTCAACAATGCTGTGTCTTCAATACACTTAATACGCAACACAGCAGTTGTGCTTTATTGTCTTGTTATCTGCCAAATTTTGAAGACAGCTAATTTGGTGTTGTGTTGAAGAAACGAAATAGATTAAAAATTAAAATTGTATTTAAAATTGCGTTTTTCTTTATTAATTATGAAAATTTCAAAGAAAATTGATAATACGTTTCCTTGTGAACAGAATTATATTGAATTAAGCAATTGAATTCGAAATTGTTTGTTTGTTTACTTTTTTATTTTGACAGTGACCAGTTCACAGTTGCATCGAAACGTACTAATTAGATTACGTTTTCATTTTGAGAGTAAGAAAATTTCTGTGCTGCTACCTTTTTATTATTTTGGAATATTTATGATAGAAAGAAGTGCTCTTTTATTTTATTAGTTAAGAAATGCCGGAAGAGGGGTTTTCAACTATAAACAAGATTATTTTAAATTTGCCATAATTCTTAAATTATAGTTATGCTATTGGCATCAGAGAACTGCACAAGCCTACTTGAAGTTTACTTCAAGTACTTGCTTGAAATACAAGTTCAAGCTAGCTTGAGCTTGATAATTTTGAATCAAGTATAGCTTGTAATTGAATATAAAAAAGCCCACGACAGCTTGCTAGTATTCTAGCTTACAAGCGAACGGCACGAAGTTTCAAGTAAAGGAAAGCTTGATGCCTTCGGCAAAAAGCTTGAAAAGCTTGAAATTGAAGGCAAGTATCCAATTGAAGCAACTATCCAAAAAAGAATACTTGCCAAATAGGACTTTTAAGGATTCTATGAAATACATGTGTCACACGATGGCCAAAATTAATTAATTAACAAATATTTAATATTTTAAGTAGTTTTATTTCAATGTTCTTTGTAATTTACCGCACGTCTGATCTCTAATGGAGTTTAACGACAATTAATTTCAAACAGTAAAAGTAGACAAAAGAAAGAGCAAAAGAAGCAATAATTCATAGGGTTGCCAGATGGGCAAGAAATACAAAAATGTTATCGAGTACAAAATTAGTGACAACTCGGCCTTCCTGATAGAATCTCGTCCCGAGGTTCATTGCACTTAAGCATCGATATTCGCTGATTCGTCTTCGGTATCATAGTCGCTATCAATTTCGGGATACAGGGTACACCATGGCTTGAGTTTATCACAGCTTGCCACAGTGCTGAACTTTCGTTGATTTCTAGGAGCATCTTCAATGTCTTCGATGACATATCTGTCGAACCGCAGGATCTTCGTTACAATGTAAGGCCCTCGATATTTTAGTTCTAATTTTCGCGAAGTTCCAGTGCTTGGATTGGCACTTTCGATCAAGACAAGATCACCTTATTTGTACGCATGTGGCTTTTTATGCTTTGCATCAAACCTGGTTTTCCATACTTTTCGAGCTGATTCAATATTTTTTATGGCTTCATCACGTCGTTCGTTTATTGATAATTTTCTGATGTCGATGTCCTCGTTTGATACGGCAGCTAGCAGTTTATTACCACCAATGTCTCTTAGTGGAAAATCAAATATTAGATCAATCGGTGAATATTTCGTGGTACTATTGACGTTCGTGTTTAAGGTCCATTGTAGGCGGCGCAATTCCATGTCCCAGTCTTTGTCGTTGGAAGTTGACGGCTTGAGGAATGCTAAAACAGACTGGTTTATTCGCTCAGCTAACCCGTTCGCTCTTGGTGTTCGCACCGCAACCTTAATTTGACAAATATCGTTCGTATCACAAAATTCTTTGAACATGGACGAAGTGAAAGAAGTACCTCTATCGGTGATAATCGTTTTGGGCATACCAAATTGCAAAGTTAATTGGTATAAAGCATCGATGACAGGTTTTGACTTTGTAGATCTGACAGCAAAGATGATGGCGTAACGAGTAAGGGCATCCACAATTACCAAGATGTACTCGTTACCACGACGACTTTTTATAAAAGGTCCCAAGTGGTCCATATGAAGGATTTCGAATGGAATCCTTGGTACTGCCATTCCATGTAATTCACATTCTTTTTGTCTTGGCTCTCGAGTAAAGCAGCAATCAATACATGATTGTATATAGCCTTTGGTAAAATTACGGTACCGTGGAAACCAAAAATGTTGTTTTATACGTTTGATGGTCCCTTCTAATCCCGGATGACCTACATCATCATGACAGAATTTTACAATCCTCCACCTAATTCCCTTTGGAACGACAAGCAGCAAGTTTCCTTCGTTTTTTCGGTAGAGCCGGTTCTTTTTAAAAACATAATCCACTTCAATTTGCTTGCGCTGATCCGATGTTGCAAGTCCTGTACAAATGTCCACTAATTCCCGCAAATGTGGATCTTGTTTTTGCATTGACAGCACCCAGTCATCAGTAGATATCTTTATAGGCATAATGCAAGCGCTGACGTCTTCAAGCTCAACTGGGTCTTCTACTGGTGCTCGGCTCATTGCGTCCACGTGACTCATAGCCTGTCCAGGTCGATGTAAGATGTCATAATCAAATTCTAATAAACGTAGCAACCAACGTGCAACTCGTGGAATCATCGGTGTTTTTGCCTTTAAGCTAGATATTGCTGCGCAATCAGTGACGATTGTGAATTTCTTACCGAGTAACAACATACGATACCGTTGACAAGCCTCCACCACTGCTAAGACTTCTAACTCATACCCATGGTATTTTCTTTCGGCATCGTTACAAAGTCTACTAAAATAAGCAACAGGCTTAAACCCGTCAGATTCTTGTTGTAGAAGTATTGCAGCAATGCCAACACTACTTGCATCAGTGTGCAAGTGATGATTCTTTGCAACATCGTAGACACACAATATTGGTTTGTCTGATAAAATTTGAATTAAACGTCTATATGAGTCTTCACACTCTGTCGTCCACCTGAACACAACGTCCTTCTTGGTTAGATTCGTTAATGGAGCGGCTATCTGAGCATAGTTTTGGATGAATTTTCTAAAGAAACCCGTTAATCCAAGGAAACGACGCGTTTCTGTGACACTTCGTGGAACTGGGAACTCTCTTACAGAGATGGTTTTGAGTCGGCCTGGTTGAATTCCATCAGCACCTAACTCATGGCCTAAAAATGTGACGGTTGTCTTCATAAAAAAATATTTATTTAAGCGAAACGTGAGCCCTTCACTTTTAATGATTTGCAGCAACTCTTCCAAGTTTTTGATTCCTTCTTCGAATGAATCTGACGCAACAATAACCTCGTCAACATAGCTGACAACTCGATTCTTGACAGGTTCGATTACTCTGTTCATCATTCTTTGGAACGTACAAGGAGCATTGCGCAAACCAAAGGGCATGCGGTTGAACTCAAAATGCCCGTGATGTGTAACGAATGCAGTGAAATGCTTTGAGTCGTCATCAATTTCGATCTGATAATATCCAGACATCATATCGAGTGTAGTGAAAAATTGCTTACCTGCTCACGTAGATAAGACGCTTTCTACAGTAGGCATCGGCCACGGCTGCTTCTCTGTAACCTTGTTCAGCTCCCTATAATCGATGCATAGCCGATGTTCTCCGCTTGGCTTTCGAACCAGAACAACAGGTGATGCATAAAGCGACTCTGACGGGCGAATTATTTTCAGTTTGAGCAGTTCGTCAGTTGCTTTTTCAACAATTTCACGTTTTGGTATTGGAACTGGATATGGATTTCTTGCAATGGGTTGAGGCGACGTAACCGAAATTACCATTTTCACAGTTCCGCTTTTACCAATGTCTTCTAGTTTTTCACCAAAACAGTCCTTATATTTATTTAACAAAGTTATGAGATCATTCTTTTCCGACACTGATAGAGCTTCATTTAAGTTTATATTCATATCACCCCGAGGAAATACTTCACATTTACCATTTTCAATTACAACTCTCGCTCGCGACAATAAGTCCGTACCAATAATTAAGTCAAAATTCATTATGTTATCATCGACCACCAGTAATTCACTATCATATGATTTTCCGTCTATGTTCACAGAGGTTACAAGCATTTTCCGATATGTAAATTCGCCTTCTGCGAAGCCGCACAATGTTTGATTACACGCACGGAAAGCAGAGTCACAAAGTTTAGCAACATTGTATCTTATTATTGAGTTACAACTACCCGAATCAATAAGTGCACTCACCTCAATATTGTTAACGAAAACATTTTTAACTAAATTTTTTCCTGGAACAATTTGATCTTTGACAACATTCACCGAGTTGAAATTTCTTTTGGGACAACTTTTAGTTTCATGCGATGTAACTTGGCACAGATCACAGCGCCCTTTTCGTTGTGGTTTCGCACAATTCTTAGAAATGTGTCCACGCTCATGACAATTGTAACACACCGGTCCTGATTTATTTTCTTTAAATTCGTTTTTACTTTTCTTTACTTCACTTTCAGTTTTTACAAAATTTTGTAGAGGTGTCGCGATTATATTTAATTGTTTTTTTGAATTTGCAACCACACCTGTCATTGATCTTAATAATTCTGAGCACGTCACAAAATGCATCGCAGACAATGTCTTACGAAGGCTATCGTCTGGCAAACCATTTATTACATATTTTATAATAGCACTGTCATCAAGATTTCCTCTTCGGCCTAATGCAACCATTCGATAATAAAATTCTATAAACGTTTCAAATCTATTCACGCGCGCACTCATCATTTGCATGTGTATATCGGCACTATTGATTATACAGGGAAAATCGTTCATAAAAGCTACAACAAAATCTACCCATTGTTGAAACACTTGCTGCGAATTTATCCAGCTTTTGGCTACACCTTTTAACTTGCTGTGCAGTGAAATAAGAAGAATTTGTCTTTCCACTGATAAACACTTTTCAATTGTTCCACCCTATCGACAAACTGAGCCGACGTGATATCATTGTTGGATGGATCGAAATCTGGCAAAACGTCACTTATTTCTCTAACGCTCATGCGTTCCACTATGCGATGCACTTGATTATTAGAACCGTTTGTATTCGAAGCGAACATGTTCGAGGTCATGTTTGACGTTTGCATGCGCTGCGTGTTTAAATAATTCCCGTTAGAAACCGTTGGAGACGCTACTGTTGTTGTTGTTACCGTTGTTGTACCAATTGTAACAGGGACCGCACACGTGTAGTTCGAATCGAAAGCGTTTTCACTTATTGTGCTTTGCTGTACCGGAGTTAGCAACAACGAATTTGCTTGATGCGAAAGATTGCTTTCAATCAACGGATTTTGTGGTACAGTTATTTGCACTTCGGACACATGCTGTGCATTTTCAGGAATATGATTGTTTACACTGTTAGGCAGCGGCACCCCACTTCGCAATAACTCTGCCGACGACAATACTGATGTAAACTGCTCTGCCAGCGTCTCCATAAGACGATGGAGGCTACTGACTTCATCACGCAGCTTCGCGACATCAGCGTTTGTGTGGTTGTTGTTGGCGTTTTGCACTTCAACCGAATTACCTAGTGGTGCAGATTCCGAAGCACTCGAAACGCTAGGCAACATCATCGCGGCTGTATTTTGTCGAGGAGGTTTTCCAACGCTATTGGACACGCTTTTTTCATCCGAATTGACACCGTTTTCCATTAAACGAAAAATTAACTCCACTTTCTTTCCCGACGTTTTAAGACCACGACTGCGCAACTTATGTTTTAAATCTTCGATTGATAAACACTCTAGGCTCATCCCACTTCTGATTTTGTCACACGATGGCCAAAATTAATTAATTAACAGATATTTAATATTTTAAGTAGTTTTATTTCAATGTTCTTTGTAATTTACCGCACGTCTGATCTCTAATGGAGTTTAATGACAATTAATTTCAAACAGTAAAAGTAGACAAAAGAAAGAGCAAAAGAAGCAATAATTCATAGGGTTGCCAGATGGGCAAGAAATACAAAAATGTTATCGAGTACAAAATTAGTGACACATGGTTGGAAGTTTTAGGGGTAAATGATTTCGAAAATGATGTCAAACTTTAAAATTTAAGGTGGCGGATAAAGGTGCCACCTAGATTTTTTTTTTGCGAATTCTTGTAATTTTGAAATTCTGACGGATTTGATTCCTAATAAAATGTATTTTTAAGAGTTTTAAACATCATTTATCAGTGTTAAGGGGTCGCTGATTTCGAATCTAAGTTCAGAATTTTAAAATTAATGGTACACCAAAAATGGGTCGCTGAATCCAAATCCGTTGTCAGAATTTCCAAATTATAAATTTTTGAAATAATAGGGTAGCCACCTAATAATATGTCTTTTTAAGAGTTTTAAACGTCATTTATCAGTGTTCAGGGGTCGCTGATTTCGAATCTAAAGTCAGAATGTTAAAATTCAAGATGGTGGATATTGTTGCCACCTTAATTTTTTGTAGTTTAATGAATTCGGGGCTGGCAAGAAATAATGGTACACCAATAATGGGTCGCTGAATCCGAAACCATTGTCATAATTTCAAAATTATAAAATTTTGAAATAATAGGTTTGCCACCTAATAATATGTCTTTTTAAGAGTTTTAAACGTCATTTATCAGTGTTAAGGGTTCGCTGATTTCGAATCTAAAGTCAAAATTTTAAAATTCTAGATGGTGGATAGGGTTGCCACCTTAATTTTTCGTACTTTTATGAATTCGGGGCTGATAAAAAAAAATTTTACACCAAAAATGGGTCGCTGAATCTGAATTCGTTGTCAAAATTTCAAAATTATAAAATTTTGAAATAACAGGATTGCCACCTAATAATATGTCTTTTCATATGTCCTTTACTTTAAACTTCGTGCCGTTCGCTTTAAGCTAGCATACTTGCAAGTCGCAAGTTGTCGTGGGCTTATTTATATTCAATTACAAGCTATACTTGATTCAAAATTATCAAGCTCAAGCTAGCTTGAACTTGTATTTCAAGCAAGTACTTGAAATAGACTTCAAGTAGGCTTGTGCAGTTCTCTGGCTGCTTCTATAAAAAGGGTCCGTGTTCCCGGCCAAAAGGAGGGGAAGTGGGATTTTTTTTCAACACTATTATAATCTTAGTAAAAAAAATGCTTTCTTGTTCTTAAAAACATTTTAAAATCCAACTAGTTCATTATACTAGATTTAATCCTATTTTTTAACGCCAGTTGAAATTAGTGGGTTTAAATATGGGCTCACAATATTTCCTTTTCATATCGCAAAAAAATTCTTATCAAGATAGTACTTTTTGCTATTTAAAAAATACTTTTGAATGAGTACGTTTTTACTTTTCTCCGAAGCAACCCTGGACCAGTCAAGCAACGAATTCTACATACGTTCCACAATCAAACATGACAACAACGTATTGTTGGAGAAGAAGACACAGCAGTTTATTGCTGTGAACCGTAATAAGCCTATAGGTCTCAGATCAGCAGTGCAGATGATCTACTCCATCATTGGATTGAAAATGTCGCACGATAAGGAATCCCTTTGGCTGAAAACTCGTTTTTTAACAAATGGTGAATAGAGGTCCCACCCGATTTTAACTGCTCTGCTGGTGTTGCTCAGTGCACAAAAGGTATATGTGGAGAAAATATCGTTAAATCGTTAAGTACATACATTAGAGTTGAACGAAATGTATGGAAGCACAAATAAAAAATTAATCGGCTTCATATATTTTTGAAAGCTCCTCGTAAAAACAAATTTTTCTCATTCCTTGGTTTTTCCTGCGACATAGCTTTTATCTTTGCCCGAGGGATTTTGTATTTTATTGCCCTATTTTGTTAACTGAAATTTTCGTTTTTCAATCTGAAATCGAAAAATTAACGTCCCAATTTTTTTGATGCAAACCCTTTAATTAAGTCATAATTAACAACCTGCCATAAGTGCCCTATGATACCATGTACAGACTAGAAGGAAGATATTAGGGTTCAAAGTTCACCGAAATCGCTCATTCGCAAATATTTCTGCTCCTCCATGTCAAAATTGTAGATCAGAAAGGTATCTTCCAAAATACCCTTTACAGTTTTACCGTAAAACCAACAATTTCTATGCTTTGAGACAATTTATCTCTAAACAGTGCAAAATAAAACTTTCTTACTATAAGAAATATTACTTTTATTATTACAGTATTTATTTGAAATATATACATTTATTAGACAGTGTGTTTGTTTGGAGAATAATGTTCGAAGTGAAAAAATAACAAATAAATATTAAAATTCTTACTATAACCTACTTATGAGTAAAGTTAAAAAATCTGCTAATAGTAAGAAATTTCTACTTTGCTCTGTTCAGACATAAAGAGTCTAATAGCGTAAAAACTATGGGTTTTACGTTAAAACTGTTTATGGCAATTTTCAAGATAATTATCTGATCCACAACTTTGCTATAAGCAGATTTTATGTCCGATATAGAGGAGTGGAGATTTTATATATTTTATTAATACTACTCTCTAACAAAAATTCACGAGAATTAACTACAATAATTGCTGGCAACTGATTGCCTACATTTATTGTCGTTAAATCCCATAGAGCAAAATTATAAACATTTATCGTTAAAATTGCGTGAATCCTCTCACCTACAATTATTTCTTTCGCTCTCTTGTAAAAACTCTCTTCTAAAATTATTTCTTCCAATCTTGTCTGCGCTTATAAAAAAAAAGCTAGAAATGCGTGAAGTCTCTCAAGTAAGTTTTGAACATTGCAACAACAACAACTCTGTATAGAGTCAATAACTTAGCAGAAGGCGATACTCTTTCCTACTTCAGTAGGCTTGAGTAATTAAGCTGTAACCAATCTACTGTTTAAGTTATATATAATTGGACACTTGTTCGAATAAACTCTTTGAAATCATATGACGTTAAAGCAGAGATGTTTATTTAAGGGAGAGCGTAAAGTACCGCTGATGGAGCATTTTTAGGAGTATCTGAGCGAGAACACGCTGAAATAGAGTGAAAAGTAGGGAACATATGCACATTTTAAGACTCTCTGAGCGAAAACACGCTGAAATAGCGTGAAAAGTAGAAAATATACATATTTTAGAATTCTCTGAGTGAAAACACGCTGGAAAAGCGTGAAAAGTAGAGAATATATATATTTTAGGGCTCTCTGAGTGAAAACACGCTAAAATAGCGTGAAAAGTAGAGAGATATACATATTTTAAAACTCTCTGAGCGAAAACACGCTCAAATAGCGTGAATAATAGAGTAAATATACATATTTTGGAAAAAGACGCTGATTTTCAGACAAAATTGAAAAACTTACTGCATAGCGTGGTTTTTTTACAAAATCGCCAATAAATGTCGTGAAATTTCACAACATTTATTGTAGAGATTTTTCAATCAGTTTTTAGAGTGTAGCAGATTCGACTTTACTACATTTCAAAATAAAAAACCTTCAAAAGTAGTTAGTTTATATGAATAAAGTGCTCTTTACTACACTACAAGAATTAGCTATTTTGAACTTACTACAAATAAATCGTACTGGTATGAATAAAAGTAGTGTTTGCTACTGATTTTGAGTAGTAAGCAAAATGGCATACTACAAGTTTGTAGTATATTAAATTCATTGAATTTTTTTAATTTGATATTTATTTGATAGAAAGATTTGTTGAAGTTGAAAGCAAACTACAAACATAGCAATCGGCCATGGACAATTTTAAAGCGATTTTTAGATTCACTTTGCTGGGGGTATTCACGATTCAGTGCACTTGCCTGTGCAGTTAAGGACTGGAGGACTTTTGCAGTTATGCAGTTAGGTTTTCGTAAACACGCCACTATCACTATTTTCAAAACTTTAAAAATTTTCTATGTGTACAAGTATACAGCTGCTGAAGTCCTCAACTGCACTGGCAAATGCACTGAATCGTGAATACCCCTATTAATATTAACTAGCTGCGACGAACATATATCACACTTTTGTAGTAAATGCTACTTTCGAAGTTAGTAGTCATGTAATTTCGAACGAAATTTTTATTCATACCGACTCCAAGCTTTTTTGTAGAACTTTACTTTTTGGTAGTTACTACACGCTCAGAAATCTAGGAATTAATTTTAAGCCAAGCGTTGGAATAATGCATTTTTTAATATATTTTTGATTAAAACTTATATTTTCAAGTATATTAAAAAAATTGATTTAATGTTATCTGTATTAAAGTATAATAAAAATTGTATTATATACAAGTTATAATACAAATTGTCTTAAAATATAATACAAATATCTATCAAGCATCTGTCAAATTGTCATTCATATTCTGAAATCTGACATTGTCAAAATAAAACCTAAAGAAATAGTTTTTGTTAAGGAAAAACCGTATGTTATAAAAGAATCTTTAAATGAATAAATATTTTGTTATTGGTTGACCAAATATTTTCTTTTTATATCACTTGGAATTTTAAAAGTAAGTGAACATAGAAAAGATTTAAAGCTTTATTCCATAAATGTTCCATAAATTTATTCCATAAATGTTGATTTTTCCCTTCACCTTTTCAGTACAATATGTATTAAATGTTTTAAATCTTGTATTACTGTTTAATACAATCTGTATTACAATTTGTATTACTATTTAATAAAATTTGTATTAATATTTAATAAAAATTTTTTTATTCGTATTACTTTTTTTATAACTGAAGTATTACCTTGATTACAAATGTATTAAAATATAAACCAGAATAGTATTGTTCTAAACTTAGTTTCTATTCCAATTCTGTATTAGAATTTAGTATTATGGGATTAGAATTCTATTTTAATATTTGACATATATTAGATTCTAATGCAATTCTGGTGTGGTCATATATACAATACAGTTTTTATTAGAATGTAAGCCAAGATTTCTGAGCGTGTATAAATTACTGAAGATGCTACTTTTTATTCACATGGGCATAATTATTCATGTGGCATAAAAAAGTTTAATTTGTATTTTGAGCTTCTTCCATTTTCACAATTAGAAAATAACTGGCAACCGATCAGTTGTTTATGGAACTTTAAATGCCACGTTCGTTAAAATATCATTGAGCTACTTAGCATTACCATACTTTTGGTTTTTAGAGATAACTTTTTAGTAAAGTGTGGTATCAGTCTTTAAATTACTCTGAAAACAACGCAATTGTAAATAACCTTAATTATTAAACCTTTAATTATTAACGACGTTTTGAATTATTTACTTCTAAAAAATTTTAATCCCGAACTAATCCCGGGATCCCGGGATTGAGATTTTTGATCCCGATAATCCCGGGATCGAGAAAATTTTCCGTGATTGGACTCCTTAGGATGGATATTAGCAGTGTGCCGTAAAATATATTGCAAGCTACACTCAGAAAAAAATTCCTCGAAATATAAGAAAAAATGTAAAGAAAAAAATGGACTCCTTAGGATGGATATTTAAAATGTGCCGTAAAATGTATTGCAAGCTATACTCAGAAAAAAGTTTGAAATATGAGAAAAAATGTAAAGAGAAAAATGGTATTGACTTTGCTCCAGAGAATGTTTTTCTCTAAATGTTTTTCCAAAAATTCCCTAAAAATGGTTAAAATTTTTATGAAGAAGAGAAATATTTTCTTATCAATAAAGACACTTTGTCTTTCAAAGGAAAATATTTTATATAACAGGTTCAACCGTTTTCTTTCTTGTGTACAATTTTCTCGAAAACACTGTGGGAAAGCGATATGGAATTTACTTTATTGCCAATTTTTGGAAGTATGCAGATATCCATTTTTTGCCCAGAAATGATCATCACTTATGTCTGTCTGCACATATTTTGTTTGTAATGGTTCATATATTTCAAAAAATTGGGTCGTAGTTCGTGGAATTGAAATATCGTTTTTTACGATACTTTGAGTTTGGTCGTTATTCCTTGTGACCACAGATTTATTAAATTTTAATAAATCTTTTATATAAATTGCGTTTATAATTTCTTACAAAAAAAAAAAAGAATATTTTCTTCAAAAGAGAGATATATTCTCTTAATTTTTGTACAATATATTTCTATATTGCGTACATTTTCCTCTAAAACAGAGAAGTATATTTGTAATTACGATTAAAAATGTATTTTTGTGAAACTTTTTTTAACCTAGTTCTACGCAAAGTAAAAGTATTAATATGTTATTGTGATTCGATTGTAAAAATATTAGTTACAAGTATGTTAAGAGGTAGAGGTAGAATTATTGTTGTGGCATTGTTTTTCGGGACCCCTTATAAATATTCCAGAACTTTCTTCTAAAAAATGATTTTACAAATGCATCTAGAGAAACTGTGGTAATAATAAAAAAAATCCTTTTGAATGAACAATCCTCATAATATGCAGAATATGCAAATAAGCTTTTCACAATATCATTTAATCGCTCTCACGCTTTCTATGTTTTTCTTACTTAATTCAATACAAGAAAAATATATTGTTTTTAGAAAAGAAAACTTTTTATTTTTTTAGAAAGGATTTGTTTTTATTGAAGAAAATATTTCGCATAGTGAATTGTTTATCTACAATAGAGAACATTTTTCATTTTCTATAAATTTTTCTCTAAAAATGAGAATTTTATAGTGCGAGAAAATCATTTTTAGAGACATGAAATATTTTTACATCCCACAAGTAAAGAAATATTTCTTCGATTATGTGAGTATTTATTCTAATTAAAGAACATTTTATTTGAAATAGAGAAAATTGCTATTATCGAAAAAAAAAGAAATTTTTTGTTCACAAAAAGATAGGTGTTTTTTTCTGAGTGTATATGAAGAATATATAAATAATAAATTTAATTGTAGAACAAAGCCTTAATATTGATCATTTATGATGTTTAGAGGAACTTTTCTAATATGCTATGAAGCAACCCGCCCCAAGTTGCCACCGGCCCTTCTGGATTTGACCAGATTGTCCAGTATGGCCAGTCCGCCACTGCCTCGGGAAAAGTCAAAAGTTATGTCACAGAAAAAACTAAGGATGCAGAAAAATTTGTTTTGGCGACTATTTTCCAAAACATATGAAGCTGGTGAGGTCAAAAATTTGTTCCACTCTAATATACATGTTTTAAACTTACCTTTCTTTTTTATCCTACGAGTACCTTACATGTATGTTTGTGCAGTAGTTCACACATACCACATAATATTTTCATTTCCCACAAACCATTGTTGACGGCTGACCATACCAACTTGCGGCTAAAGAAGTAGCATAAACAATAACAAATTTAAATGCCCGATCAACACCAGATGTCGCTGCAGCCATTGCTGCTAGCTTTGACGGAATAATGTTGTTGATGCTTCTTGTTGCCGGATGTTGCTGTCGTTATTGCTGTCGCTGCTATTGCATTGGTTTCAGTTGTATTGGAAAATGAGTAAGTTCAAAATCCCCCTTTCTTTCCCCCTCCCCTGTGCCACACATCACCACCAACAGCTGTCTATTAACAATAACGGCGTTAGCAAAATATTGCACGAGGGCGTGATTTAATAATCGTACTAAATTAACGCCAGTGTTTCATTTAATGTTCAATTGACTTTTTGATTGACGTGTGCATCACTTTTTGTCCTTGTTGTTGGTAGTGGTGTTTTTGCTTTTATTGTTGTTGCATTTAAGCAGTTATTGCTGCATATTAAGCGGTATTTTTTACACCTTCTCAGCCGCAAAAATGTTTTAATTATCTTTTAATTGTTTAATGAATAAGTCTTTGCTTTGGGTGGGAGAGTTTGTGTGTGTATGCGTGAGTAAGTGTGAGTTTGTGCTTAAGCCAGCCCATGGTGGTGGCCTATGGTTGTATATGTGTTTGTTTGTGTTTTTTTTCAGGCAAACTTGTTGCCACCTTGTTGGCAATGCTGGCATCATTCGTCTGATGCAAGTGTGAAAAATGGCTGCAAAAATTAATTATATCAGGGTTTATTATTCACACATACACATAAAATGCATACGCCAAAATAATAAGCGGCAGCAGTATCGCAGCTTTATAGATATACGTGTGTAGTCGAGTGTGTGTGTGTTGGTGAAAATTAACAATTCAAGTGTTAAAGTTAATTAAAATGGCGTCAAAAGCTTTCTTAATGCATATTTTTAACACAAATGCTGACTTTTGTAAGCCATGGCTTATTTTAAAGGATTCAGTTTTATTAAATGCATTTACATAATTTGGACAGACATTTAAGACGGAAATGCAAAAATTTACGAATTACACGCTTCCTTGCTACGTCTGGCACTTAAGAGATTTCACAAAACTTAAGGCAAATCATTTTAGCGTTAATAAGTAGCCACAGTTGTAAGGTTTTGACGTTGCACTGATGCCAAAATCAACAGCCAAAATGCGCATTAACACCAACACCAAGCATTGGCCCTGTTTATGTGGCAATATGTGTACATGTGTGTTTAATCCTTTGGAAATGCATTCAAATGCATAATTTGCACATAGCTGTCAGTGTTCGAACCAACAGCATTTTGCTCTTCAGTGCAACGCCATCCCGTTTACTCCACCTCCACTAATACATACTTACATACATAACTATGTTACCACGCTCCCCGGTAGTTGAGTTCCTTTTGTCAATTAACGTTATTTACACATGCATTTGCGTTACAAGCTAAGCTTTTTGGTATATTTTTTAAGCTGTTTGTGAATAATGGATTTGTAATTCATTTTTGGCATGCTTGAATAGTCAAAGCGTGTCTTAATCAAGTGCATACGCACACGCACACGCACACAAGTACACACACAAATAACTTTGCCTAGCTGCGGCTTTTATCTCTGCATTGCAGTGGGTGGTTGACTTGGTTGCTTGATAGTCAGCAGATTGGTGGCTTTGGTTGGCTAGTTGAATTCGTTTGCATTGAATGAGAAATAAAATTAATTAACAGGTTTGTGCATCCATTCATTCGTTCATTCATTTATTCATTCATAGATTCATCTGTCGATTGCATTGGCGCTGCATTCAACAGTAAACATGAGTTCGTTTTCATATGAATGCATTTTCCATTCAAATGAACAATATTGAATGCTCAGTTTTCTGATATGATTTCACAAAGAACTTTAAAGACTTTTCTAGTTCAATGAAGGTGTTTTTAAGGCTTTTTAATATTCTTCCTTTTTTCTAGATTCTTGAAGGATATTTAAAAAGCTTTAATATTAAAATTCAAGAAAAAAAGAGCTAACTGTTAATCTCTCTATTCGCTAAGCCAATGTTCATTAAGTTTTGTTGATTAACGTGTTGGCCACAGGAATCTACTTAATTTTGTCTATAAAATTCGAACAGAAACTATTTAAAAGTTGAATTATTTATTGCTGAGAAACAAGGAATTTGCCTTAAGATAGGGTAAGGTAAAAATATGGATTGAGCAAATTCATTAAAACCTTAAGTAAATTATAAAGTATCAGTTTAATTACATTCTGTAATTATTTCGATATTTTGTTTTTTATGCAGGTATAAATTTGCTTTTTACAACTGCTTCAAACATTTTTGGAACTAACGGTAGTTTAGATACACGACGTTAATTAAATATATTCTGTCGGAAACCAGATTTATGTATAGGAATTATAATAGACTCCTTCCAGACATCTAAAAACTGACCCTTGTTGAGGGAAAAATAAAATATAAGTGCAAGTGGCGTTACTAAAACACTTGCACACTTCTTAAGAAATATTGGAGGGATATTATCCGGACCAATACCTTTATTAAAAATTAAAAATATATCACGCTAGAAATGCGTAAATACTCTCACCAACAATTATCTCTTTCGCGCTCTTGTAAAAACACTCTTCTAAAATTAAATCTTTCAATTTTGTCTTCGCTTACAAAAAAAACGATAAAACTACGTGAAGTCTTTCAACAGTAGGCTTGAGTAATTAAGCTGTGACCTATCCACTGTTTAAGTTTTATATAATTTGACACTTGTTCGAATAAAGTCTTAGAAATTCTATGATGTTGAAGCAAAAGTGTTTATTTAAGGTGAAGCATAATACCCGCTCTAGTAGCGTAAATACCGCTGTTGGAGCTTTTTTCATACTATCTGAGCGAAAACACACTTAAATAGCGTAAAAAGTAGAAAATATACATATTTTAGGACTCTCTGCGCAAAAACACGCTAAAATAGCGAGAAAAGTAGAGTAAATATAAATTGTTTGGAAAAAGACGCTGATTTTCAGACAGAATTGAAAAAACTTGCTGCATAGAGTGATTACCTTCAAAGTGAAGTTAATTTTTTGCGCCAAAAGAGCAGGAAAAAATGCGTTCAGATATTTGGCATCCCAAATGTTGATAACAGCAATGCAATTGATTGCGCTCTTAATGTTTTTGCTCAAGGAGTTGGGCAAAATGTTACAGTGGATCAAATCGATGACTGTTTCGTTAAAAAAATTAAAAATATTCATAATAATAAGCCGTCAACGAATATATTGGTAGTCAAATTTACTTCTGTAATTAGGAAAAAAGAAAGGCTAAGAAATAAATTTAGAAATAGAAATAACTTAACTACTAAGATACTTGGTTGTCAGAAAAACTTAAAAATTTTTATTAATGATAGTTTGGATAGTGCTACGAGACATTTGTTTAAAGCGGCACTGAATTGCAAGAAAGATAAGGGTTTTAAATATGTTTGGGTCAGAAATGGTAAAATCTTTATGCGCAAAAGGGATGGTGACAATTACATTATTATACATTACATTAAATTAAATAGCTATGAGCACCTGGAGTCCATAACCTGATCTTAATTACTTTTGTCTTTATTCATGTCTAATACAGGTGTTAATAATGTAAATCTGTTCAACATCCCTTTTGCCAATTGCAACCATGTAAACTCTCAAGACCTATGCTATAACCAAATATACTCTTCCAATTGCCTTGTTATCCATCAAAACATTAGAAGTTTGCGTAAAAATTTTGATAATTTACTGTTGCATTTGGAATCCTTCGCAAACAAGCCTATTTTTATATTTCTGTCTGAGATTTGGATTTATGATGAAGAAAAATTGCAATTTAATATACCAGGTTATAATTTTTTCGCCAACTGCAATAATAATTATGCGTCTGGTGGAGTGGCTGTGTTTATTCAATCCACAATAAAATCTGATTATGCTTGCTTTAATCTTAGAAGTTGTGATGTTTTAAAGGTTAGCTGTGATATAAACAATCTTAAATTGTCTTTTCTGAGTATTTACAGGTTTATTGATAGCACTATTTCATGTGATTTATTTTTCAATGAATTAAGTACCCTTCTTGATAATGAAAAAAAATACAAGTTTAGTTTTGGTCGGTGATATAAACTTAAACATTCTTGATAGCTCTTCGTATGTTGACAGATATCTTTGCTTACTTGCTTCTAACGGTTTAGAATCCTGCATCAATGAGCCAACGCGTATAACACCTGTATCCAAAACTTGTATTGATCATATTTTTGTGCGTCGTCAAAATTGCAATAATTTGTCTCTTCAAAGTTCAGTTATTGACCTAGAGATTTCTGACCATTGTATGACGTGTCTAAGTTTTGGAAATGTGTTTCTTCAAAATGATTGCATAACTAACCCGCCTGTCGAACATTCAAATACTGATTTTAATAAGTTAAATAATTCCCTCTGCTTTGAAAATTGGGATCATGTTTATAATGAATGTGATCCTTCTAAAGCCTACAATATGTTTGTCAAAACACTTCTTATACATATTGATGGTTGTTCGACAATCATAAAGAAAAAATGTGATAGCATGAAAAGATTGAAGCCATGGATCTTAAATGAACTGCTGAAAAAAATCAAAACTAAAAATAATCTTTTTAAAAGAAAAAAGAGATACCCAAATGATGTACAAGTTCGCGATTCTTATAAATCCCTTTGTAAAGAGATTTTGAAAGAGGTCCTTCAATGCTAAAACAATTTTTACTGCAACGAATTTCAGAAGGTAAAAGGTGATATAAGAAAGGAATGGAAAATGGTAAATAATATTCTTAATAAAAGCAACAAAAATGAACGTATTCAGTGTCTTAAATCTGGTGATGTGGTTACTAATAATCCTAAAATGTTAGCGGAACAATTTAATAAATACTTTACTTCTATAGGATTAGAAGTGGTTGCTGAAAATGCAATGTGTTCTAATCAGTGTAATTGTTTATCTTTTGAACCTGGTCTATCTATATATACCAATTTCTTCCTTTGAATTATACAAAATTATAATGTCATTAAAAAACTCGAATTCTTCTACATCAAATAGTTGTTCAAGTAATTTTTTGAAAAAAATAGCGATTCAACATTTGTGATGTATTAAGTCATTTATTTAACAAAAGTGTAGAAACTGGTATATTTCCTGAAAATATGAAAACAGCGGAGGTAATTCCTTTGTATAAAAAAGGTGACCGCGCAAATATTAATAATTACAGACCAATCTCGCTGCTACCATCGTTTTCCAAGATTTTTGAAAAAGCAATGAACATGCGAATCGTAGACTTTTTAGAAAAAATAAACTTTTGAGTAAATTTCAATTTGGATTTTGGTCTGGGCTATCTACAGAAGATGCACTTATGAATTCCTGCACTAATGTGTACTCTGCACTAAATGACAAAAAAAAAAAACTGCGACTCTTTTTGTTGATATCACAAAAACTTTTGACACAGTTGACCATAAGATTTTGTTAGATAAATTATTGCGATATGGATTCAGAGGTTCAATTCATAGTTGGCTTAGTTCATATTTATTTAATAGACAACAAAAAGTAAAAATCGACAACCACTTAAGCTCTCCTTTACAATCTACTTTAGGTGTCCCTCAGGGATCAGTGCTTGGACCGATTCTTTTCCTTATTTTCATAAATTCATTGTTTTCTCAAAACTTTAAAAGTAGTATAAATGCCTTTGCTGACAATATGGCTTGTACTTTTTCCAGTGACTGTCCATTAAATCTTTCTGCGGATATTAATCATGTCCTGGAAGTTTTAAGTCATTGGTTCAAAATCCATAGAATGGTACTAAGTGATAAAACAAGAATTATGTATTTCAATGTTTTAGGAAAAGATTTAGACTTCGGGCCGCTTCACTTTTACGGTGGTAAATGTGAAAAGTATTTGTACTGTAAAAATGTTTGTTTAGCTTCGTTGTGCTCACAAACTTACTGTGATGATCGAGTTTGCTCCCCTAAATGTTTTCCCATTGAATGTGTAATGTCCTTTAAGTACCTTGGGTTGCTACTTGACAATAAGATGAGTTGGTCTGACCATACACAAGCGCTAAAGAAATACCTCATGGCTGCGGTTAGAAATTTATACCTTTTAAAATCTTTTTGCTGTCTTAAACTTTTAAAGTGCATTTATTATGGTATTTTCCATTCAAAGTTAGAGTACGGATTAGCTTGCTGGGGTGGTACTAATGAAAATAAAATAAATCCACTGTTAATATCGCAAAAACATGCCATTCGCCTTATTTGCAATAAACGTCGCCGTGACAGCAGTCTGGGACTGTTTAAAGAACTAAATATTTTGCCACTAAAACATTTGTACTATTTTAAAGTTTTAAAAGTATTTTTTTTTAAATCTGGCTATCTGGAAAGTCGATATTCTATTAATTACAATTAAAGAGTAAATAATCAAAATTTTGCAACGATACCACAGCATTCACTTCAATTATTTCTTAATTTTTACACTGCAGTTGCCCCTAGACTATTTAACAGCTTGCCTGATTGCATAAGATACATCCGTAATAAATTCAAGTTTCTCAACAATGTAAAAATGTGGCTTATGAATCTTAACTATAATGTTATAAATGTTCTACTATGTATTGTTATTTAATGTAATTATATTCAGTTTTTGCTTTGAGTTTCTTTTCTATCATTGGCAATAATCGTTTTTGAGTTTTTGAGTCTTTATTGATTTTTGTATTTATTTATATTTTTGATTTCCTGCATATTTCTTAGCATTTCTTTAAATCCTCATATATTTTTATATTTTTTGTATTTAAATTTTCTAATATTTTTAAGTTGTTTTTATTCATTTAAAACTTAAGATACCTTATTGTTACCACATGTATTTTTAATATCGATTGTAATTAAAATATTTATTGATACTGCTATCGCCTCTAGTTCCTTGGTGAACTATAGATAGCAGTTCTTTTTCATTTAAATTTGTAACTTTTATGTGAACTTGCGATTGTTAATTATTATATAAAATTGTAAATGAAAAAAGAAAAAGAAAAAAAAAATTTTTTACAAAAGCGCCAAAAAATGTCGTGAAATTTCACAATATTTATTGTAGTGATCTTACAATCAGTTTTTAGAGTGTAGTTCATATCAAAAAATCGATGACTCCTATGGAGGTTAAATGTATGAATTGGTCCTATTAAATTTTTCGTCTAATCATTTCTACTCAACACACCTACAGTCTGTTTTTCACTCTTCTAGAGGTCCCCATACAAAAAAACAAAAAAAAAAAAGATTGAATAATATCTATTATAGTTCATATCAAAAAATCTTTGACTCCTAGTAGTGTAGACTGTATGGGATGGTCCTATTAATTTTTTAACTTCAACATTTGATCTGAACACACCTACACTCTATCTGCCACCTTTCTGGGGGTCTCTATACAAAAAACACAGAAAATATAAAATATTATTGCTCGTGTACACAAAAACGTGACGATACTCGAAATATTTTTCAAGACGAAAGTTTTTCGTGTCGAGAGTCGATATTTTTTCCTCAATGTCAAATCACCGCCTACAATTTTCACTTCATAAATAAATTTTTAAAAAGTACAAGCCCTTACCCCTCCTTTAAGATCTGAAAAAAAAATATATAAAATATTTTGCAGAAAAAATTTTAGAAATTTTTTAAATTAAAATATTTGGCATAGCTTTAATGTTCCCCTCTTTTAAGATCTGAAAAAGAAATAAATAAAATATTATGAAGGAAAAATTTAAGAAGTTTTTCAAATTAAAATATTTGGCATAGCATTAAAAAAAATTGTGCACATTTTGTTACTTAAAATATAAAGCGTCGCGTTTTTCTTTAAATAAAATTAAGTCTTTTCTTAAATCAAGATTTTCTTTTAATTTTATTTGTATATACGGAGAAAGCTATACCACTTTAATTAAGAATTTTTTCATCTTAAAAAGTGTTAAGGCTTAGGATAAGTGCGAAAGCTAGAAACGAAGAAATATCAAAAGAAAACCTTGTTGTTATGTTAACATTCTTATAAAATTTTTTAAAAATTAAATCGTCTTAAAATAAGACGATATCTGCTTATTGCAGAGCGTTTCCGTGGGCCTACTCCAAAAATCGGATGAAACATTTTTGTTTACCGGTGTTCAAGTATAAAACCGCTGTTTACATATAAATGGATATAGCTTCAATTGTGCTTATTGAGTTATTGTTTTATCAGCTGTTTTTGATTGCCTTGACCTCTGGCAATACTTAAAACCGCGCAACAATAAAAGTGTTATTTGATAAAATACATTTTTTAAATCGTTACAAATTTCGAGTTTTGTGCCAGTTGATTTGCGGACATCATTGCTTTTTTGTTTCCTTTTGAAAAAAAGTGCAGCGGAGTCTCAACGACTGCTTGTGGAAGCATACAAAAGTTATGCTTTCTCTGAAACAACTTTCAGAAAATGGTTTCGGCGGTTCAAATAAGGCGATTTTGATGTCCGCGTGGAAGGCCTCCAAAAACGTTTGAAGATGCCGATTTGGAAGAATTGCTGACTGAGGACGATGCGCAAACGAAACAACAACTCGCAGAGAAGCTAGCCGTTACTCGACAAGCCATTTTCCTTCATTTTCGAGAGATGGGTAAGATTCAAAAGGTCCCCTAGTATCAAAGTAGGCAGGCACAAAGTAATTTTCCTGCATGACAATGTTCCGTCGAATACGGCATAACGGGTTCGGGACACATTGGAAGCACTCAAGTGGGAAGTGTTGCCCCATGCGGCTTACTCACCAGACTTAGCAACATTCGATTATCATTTGTTTGCATCGATAAGTCACGCAATTGGTGAGCAGCACTTCACTTCCTACAAAGATGTTGGAAATTGGCTCGATGCATGGTTCGGTTCAAAAAATACAAACTTTTACTGGCAACGGATCCACAAACTACCAAAAAGGTGAAATAAATGCTAAAATTTCGATGGAATATACTTTGAATGCTATCTTTTTTCATACTTTTCAAATAAAATCCCTTATTTTAGGGGACAAAACTGCGGTTTCATACTTGCAAGCCTGGTAAATATAAAAATGACTATATCTCATGAGCCCATTGAGTCCCTATCCTAATTTTTAAATGGTTGAAGAGCTAATTTTGCTAGATTAGAGAAATAGTTATTTTAAATTTTGTAATGGTGCTCTTAGAAATCAATTACTACTATACCTACTTCGAAATCAATTACCCTTACCCCCTGGATGGAAAGCTCCAACACCTAAAACAGGAAGTCGTAATTTTTATATATATAATGGATATTATTGAAGTGTATATTATATTGAATTTTTTTTTAAAAATTTTTTTTTTTCAATGAGTTACACAGAATTTAGTTTTAGGCCTCTGTTTTAGTAAAATTAATTTTGCTAAGTAAGGGCTTGTTAAAATTTCTTGATTTTTGGGTCAAGTACTATTAATATACGTTAAATTACAAAAATTATTTTTTTTTAACAAAATTTGTTCTTAAAAATTAATAAGTTTTTTATAAATTTTTTTGTTAAAAAAACGTTCTGGACCACGTAGAAAATTTTTAAAAAATATTGTACATTTACAAATTTAGAAATAATTAAAAAAAATAAGAATGATTCTTTTCTCCATAAATAATGTTACCAACTATACTTACTTTGTAAGTATCATACTTATTTTCAGCTTCATATACTTACTAAAATTACATGCTTATAAACATACTTACTTTTAAGATTTATACTTATTCATGCTTACTTTCAGCTCTGGTTGAACTTTTGCTTGCCAAAGCATTAAAAGTTTGGGAATTGGAGTCAACAGCGTTAAAAATACAGACACTGGAGTCAATTTTATTTGTAAAAAATAATATTGAATACAGCTGTATCGAACCTTACAAATTTTTAAAGACAAGACTTGACATATTAAACAACATTTCCAGCCAAGACAAAAACGAATCCAAGCAAAAATAAAACAAACCAGTTAATGTAGCATGTCAATTCAGTGACAGTGAGGGCGAATAATGATAACTTTGCTTTGATTTCTGTATACATTTTAGGCTGGGTTGATTTGTTTGGAGGTAAAAAATGTTGCCTGGGCGATAGGGGCCATAGGGGTGCAATTTACCCTATCACGTCTTCAATTTTGTGAATTTTATCTTTAGGAATTTTTTTCCAAAAATGTTTGTATATATACTTGCACAGATAGAACAATAATGATGCCAGAAATGAAATCCTCGTACCCGATTCAACCTAAAACTGGTCTCACATTTATCCGTTTTTAAACAAAAATTGATCGTAAAAAATTCCTAAAGATTAAAATTCACAAACTTCAAGGTTTTTGACTATCACGGCTGAACCACAAAAGCTATCCACCTTATATTCACATGTGTTTGTGTGGTTCTCCGAAATTGTTTTCTGTTTTTAGATCTCCTAGGTGGCGCTGTGGTTGATTTTTATCGGTTTCTAAATGGATTTAAAAAAAAATTGTATATATAAAAAAATTGTATTTATAAACCGATATTTATAAACCGTACTAGCTGTGCACGTTTATATAAAAAAATTTTTGGAAAAAAAATTCCAAAAGAAAAAAATCCACAAAACTGAAAATGTGATAGGGTAAAGTGCACCTCTATAGCCCCCTTTTTTTTAATAACTTTTCATGCCCGATCCAAAAATCGCCCAGGCAACATAGGCTTGCAAATCGACCCAGCCTAATTCATTTGAATCTGATTTTTTTTATTTTAATTTTATTTCACTACTTTGAAAGTACGTATTACTTTTAACTTTTTGTTATGCTTTTGTTTGTTTTCAAACTATTTTATATATATGAAATATACCCACCGAACCATATGCGAATGTTTTGCGTAAAGTGATAGTTTTGAGTACGTTTTCGGAAAGAATTTTTTTTTGTAAATTTTTGTTTTTGATTTGTATGATAAATGTTCTTGCCAGAAAAGATTAAATTCGTGAAAATTTATTCCATAACAAAATGTTAATTATTAAAAAATGCATTTCTATAGTTCGTTTTTTTACTTCGTTTTCGAAAAAAAAGGTTCGTTTTTGAGAGGCAATTCAGTCCGGCGAATGAGTTAAAGTTAAAAATTGTTAATGTATGAGTGCCGAAAAATAACTTTTCAATACTTTTTTCAACTCGCTTCCGAACAAAAAAATAGACAGTTGATGATTCTTTTATTTACTCACTTTTGAAGAAAAAATGGGTTCGCTTTTGAGAAACATTTTAGTCCGCCGAATGAGTCCAAAAAGGTTAATTTATGAGTGTCGAAAATAAATTTTTCTACCCGAAAAAGTTCATAAATGAATTAAAAAAAAGAAAGTTTTGGTTCGTTGGGTTTATGAACTGCAAACATAACATAATTTTTTTTTTATCTGAAGAATTTTGGTTTAAGTCAGATTGCCTACACAAAACTTTTCGAGAAGAAATATTGTGGGTTCTATAGGTTCATATATTAGTAAATAATATCAAGAAAATATTAAAATTTTTTTTCTTAGGTGATATACTTACTTATACTTATTTTTTAAAATTATACTTACAAATACTTACTTTTCAGTGTTCTAAGTAGCAAATATACTTATTTCTTAATATCATGAGTTGGTAGCATTATCCATAAACAAGTCTGTTATGAAATGCTTTAAATTTGTACAACCTGTCTTGTGCGAGCCGTAAAGAGCACTGCACAATGGAATGATTGGCACAAACTAGAGGAAATAAATTAATTTGATGACATCTTTAGTGCTTTAAGCACAGAAAAGTGCAAAAAAGTATGTATACAATAACAACTTCTTTCAAAAAACCTTCTTCACGACTTCTGGTTGGTTTTACACCAGCAAACTGTTGGAGCCTAGATTGATTCGTGATAAAGAAGACAACAAAGAACACATCGACAAATCTTTGCTGAATCAATGCAGTTACTTATTCGATTTCTTTGCTTTTTTTTGCAAAAAAGTAGTATAGAAATTGCTTTAAAAGGCAAAAAGAACAAATAATTCTGTTTTATAAAACAAAAGTTGTGTGTTTAAGGTTATCAAAGTGGATGGACTGCAAAAACCACAGAAGTTACTAAGAAGTTGATGTAACAAAACAGCTGTCAAGTCTGCTTGGTGATTTGTTCTGCAAAGAACTTGTTGTTGTTGTATCCTGTTGCCTCATGAACATATTTGGCGTAAAACTCAAATAATATTTTAAAAAATTTAGTTTTTTAGAACTATAAAAAACAATATACATACATAGTTATTAAAATAAGACATCATTAAGTTTATCACTTCAATTAAAGCTTTCGCGTGACATAAGTTGGTTGTTTGACAAAAATAAATGCTTCCTCATCAGGGGCGTCTCAAGGCATTTTGATATTTTTGAAAATTTTTGAAAATTTTAAATATATTTTCAAACTGATTTTTTATATTTGATAACTCATTTTAAAGAACAATTACATTCAAAACAAAATGCATACCAGTTTTTAAAAAAACTTATCTCAAAAGATGTTTTTATTACTTCTTTGATCAAATATAAGGAAAAAAAATCATATAAAAGGGTTTTCCATTTATTGGGCTCTTAAGCGAGTTCTAAAAGTTTTTCAATCAGCATGAAAATTTATAGATTTTAGCTTTATAGCAAACAGACTATTTTTAGCCTATTGCGTCAACAATTTGAGCAAACATTTAATATAAATATAAAAAATACCTTGATTTATCGATATCAAAAACTATCTTTTTTTTCTCAAAACCCCCCTTGGGTTAATCCTGGCCCACTGACCATCAATTTTGTTTTTAACATCACTGGAGCACATTTAATAAAATTTGAAAGAGAGTTTTGAAGACACTTATTATCATCTTTATCTCTCAGCACATTTATTTTCTTATTTTGTGCCCTATACATCTTAATTTTCCTTTTCTACTCATTGCAGCACAAAGTTAAAAAAAAAAATTGCTAACTAAGGGCACTTTTTTTGGTAAGGGCTCTGCTAAGGGCGCCTTTTTCAATAAAAACAAATTACACGACAAACGTTTAAGGAAAAAATGAAACTATTTCCACTGTCAAAATTTGATTAGTTAGAGATGGTATTATTGCTATTGTAGCTGCCAAACAATTGTGAGTAAGCTTTGAAATTTTTAAGAGGAAGTACAATAATGTTTAATGTTGTCTGGTGGAGATGCGTATTGCGACCTCAATGAGATCTATTGTACCTCCTTGGGGTTTACGGATTACTGAATTTCATCCAGCCCTATTTCTCTAATGAATTTGAGAATTTTATTAGGTTCAAGGGATGAAACCTGCTCTAGACTCAGCTCATAGATCCCCAGTGCTAGTTTACGTCTGCGAGCCTCGGCGTCGCAGTTTGTAAGTAGGTGTTTTGGAGTCGTCTTTGCTTCTTCACAGAAACGGCAATTACTATCGGTTGCTATGCCCAAATTCATCAGGTGGTATTTGAGTTTACAGTGTCCTATAAGGAACCCCGTTAGAACCCCGTTAGGAACCCCGTTGCCTAAGCTTATGCAAAATTTTGCTCTCCGAGTGTTAAAATCTCGTAAGAGTAATTTGGATTGTCGTACCTTTGATAGGCTTTTCCAAAGGTTTGAACGTTTATGCCTCTCCTCCCTTCTTAGTTCTTCTTTTAAAGAATGTGTGCCAAGTCCGCAGAATGGTTCTGGTCCTATAAATTTTGTGGCTGCACCCTGTCGCGCTAGACCATCGGCTTCTTCATTACCTATATTCCTTTGTGTCCTGGGACCCAAAGTATAGTAACAGTGTTATTCTTGCCTATTCGTTGAGTTTATTATCTCATGTTATTCTCGATGATATCTCACAGGAAACTAATGCTTTGATTGCTGCTTCTCTGTCTGACATCACAACGTTATCCTGACCTTTGTATTTCCGGTCCAGATTTTTATTTATTTATTTATTCAATCAACTATTAACATTTATTGTTATACAGTTACTGTAAGTACATAATTTAATCGTAGGTTATAAAACTAGTTCAGCATGATATCGTTTTTAAATGCTACCCTATTTTGGGTGATTTCAATCGAGCTGCAGATAATGTTGAACGTTTTGGTCATATTGTAAACCGGGTCACATTTGCCATAATTAGTTCTTCTGTAGGGTATATAGAACAATTGCCTTTGCCTAAAATTTCTTTCAGGTGCATAAAATTTGAAAAGAGATAGAAGTAGTGCACAATCAATGGCCGCATTCTAGTCGAAAAAGTGCTCAAGAACTGTTCCACAACTTTCGGGCTGAATGGTATGCTCTCACAGAACATGTTCCTTGAGATGTCACAATTTATATAGCGAAAATATTTTATGCTACTTCGCTACTTGAGCACTTTTTCGGCTAGAATGCGGCCAATATGATTCATCACTACATCCCGAGCAAATAAGGCGAGAAAATACTTTCGCCGGAACTCCAAAGACTTTAGTCCAAGAAGAGCACATCGCGCTTCATAGGAAGGCATAAAATCCCAGCGGAGCTTGCGAATTGCTAACCAAGTGAAACGCCTTTGAATATTATCAATTCTTTTAATATGGTTAGAATATGGAGGGTCCCAGATAACACAATTATACTCTAAAACCGACCTTACAATTGAAAAGAAAATGGTTCTCACGGTAAAGGGATCGGAGAACTCTTTCGTATTGCGAGATAAAAGTCCCATCATCGCATTCGCTTTTGATATAATAGCATCAAAATGTTTGACAAAGCTTAACTTTCGCTCAAATAAAACCCCTAAGTCTTTCTTCAAGTCGACTCTCTCGATCAATACCGTATTAATACCGTAAGAACCTTCGAAAAGTTGATTCTTCATAGAAAAAGATATTACATTACATTTAGACACATTAAAATGCAATTTATTGGTCTCGCACCAAAATTGGAGACTATTCATGTCACGTTGAAGCAATAGGGAGTCTTCGTGAGAGTCTACACATCTAAAGATCTTTACATCATCAGCATACATCAGGCACTCAGAAAAGCGAACATAATTCGGAAGATCATTGATAAACAGAACAAACAACAGAGGACCTAGGTGGCTACCTTGAGGTACCCCAGAATAATTGTCAATGTATTTAGATAAATTATTACCAATTTTAACATATTGTTGACGACCAACAAGGTAGCTCTCTAACCATAGAAGTAGCGAGGAATGAAATCCGTGGCTGCTTAGCTTATTAATCAAAACAGAGTGTTGAACTCTATCGAAAGCCATTGCGAAATCCGTGAATATGACGTCTACTTGATGACCTTTTTCCATATTATTGGACAGAAAGTGTGTAAAAAGAGTTAGATTAGTAGAGGTAGATTTACCTGACACAAATCCATGCTGCATCTCAGATAATCTGGTTTTAATGGAGTTATAAATTTTATTTTTTACCAAAGATTCAAAAATTTTAGGAATAAGTGGTAATTTAGCTATCGGTCGATAATTTGCTATATTTTACCTTGATCCCGATTTAAAAATTGGAGTATTTGCCGATATCTTCCAGGTGTCTAAAAATTTCCCTTCTCGGAGTGACATATTGAAAATTAGAGTCAAAGGCTTACACAAGGCAAAAGCACAGTTTTTAAGAAATATGGCCGGAATATTATCTGGCCCACAACCCTTTTTAACATCAAGACTTACTAAAGCTTCAAAGACATCATACTCCGAAAAGGAGATGCAGCCAAGGTCTGTAATTGGTACATCAACGGGCGTAACACGATTATGATTGTTAGAAGCATTATCACAAGCATAATTTGATTGAAAAAAGAAAGCAAATAACTCACTAATATCTTGGAGGTTATCCGAACATTTATCAAGATAAAACATATTTTTAGGAAGGCCCCAGGTATTTTTTTTTATTATTCAAAAAAGTCCAAAATGATTTAGGATTATTTAAAGCAAGTAAATAACTTCTATACAAAAACTTTTTAAGACTCTCTTAATTTGTGCGGGCCTGGCAAAATTCATGACGGAATATATCATTTTTCTTAAATTTCTTATGTTTTTTATTCATAATATTTTTTAGATTAGCAAGACGCTTATTATACCAACTAGGCTTATTGCTCATGTAGACTTTTTTCAAAGGTACAAATTTCTGAAACGTCTCATTAATGACATTAATTAATAAATCAAAATTATCTTGTAGACAATTACCAAAGATTGTGCACCAATTTATACTATATAAGTAATCTGATATTGCAGAATAATTAGCCTTCGCAAATGCAAATTCAAAAACACTCTCACCATGGAGTGGATTTTTTAGAGCCAGAATATCAAATTGAACTAAATTGAACTAATGAGCAGTGTGATGGACGCTGTTATTAGACAAAGGGCAAATTGCTTCAGAACAGCATACATTAAACTCTAAATCCGAAAAAACTAAATCTTATATATTGTTTAAGGCATTTCGAATAGAATTAATTTGATACAACCCAATAGATAGAATAGAATCTAAAAAATCTACTTCGGACCCATTAGCTGGTATGTTTGGAGTTAAAGCTGAAAAATTATCAGAAGAGGTCCAGTTTACATTACTTAAATTGAAATCACCCAATAACAATGGATACTCATTATCTTTAAGACGCTCTACAATTTTAAATATATTAAATAAATGCAATGAGTAAATATCACTAGTAGAATTAGGCGGTATATATAAGCAGAAGATGTAGAAACTTATTAGTTTGGAGCTTTTGCCCCAATTCGATTGGACTGGAATATCAACTTTAACACATAACTGCTCCACGGTCCCTGTGGTTTGTAGAAATGAAACCTCTTGACAAGAATATGATGAGCGAACGGCTATTAATGTACCACCACCACGATCAAAGCCAGTAGCAACAGGACAACGATCTCGGCGAAAAACTACAAACCGACTGTCAAAGAACTCCGATGAAAATATGTCTTTATGCAGCCAGGTTTCAGTCAGGGCGATGACATCGAACGAGATAACCGATACAGCAGCATTAAACGTGGATGATTTAGTGCGCATTCCTCCAGCATTCTGATAGTAAATAGCGAAATTATTTAGAGTCGGAATCAGATCACTTAATGCAGTGTCTGAGCCGACGGAACTAGCAGGTTTTTTGAATTATCCATAAAGGGTCTTAAACCCTGATTGCATTGTGCACACAGCTGTATTGCTAGGATTTCCGCTTGGAAGATACTGGGTGTTGTCCCTATAGGTTCAAAGTGCTTGGTTCTTTGCCCGTACACCCCTGCGCCTATGCCTCACACTGGGGATTTCGCGGAAAAAAGTCAAATTGTCAACATAGTCTTCATGCAACATGCAGTGGTATTTTGATATTAAAGACTAAATGGTACAGTCAAATCAAAAACAATTACTTCAATCTGACTGGTAGTTTTATTTTTATGCCGTTTCAAACTCCGAACTTGTATGTTTTACCGAACTAACTTAATATAAACCTAAGAATTTCAAGACGAATATTATTTTACTATGTGAGCTAACGTGTTTTTTTTTATTTTTTATTTAAAGTAGGATATGTCAATATACTAAAATTTAAAAAATAAACTCTGCAGAGACTTAATTTTTTTTTTTTTTTTTTTTTATGAACTTATAACTAAAATCCCGTTTTTTCCAAACATTTGAATCTGAAATTTTAGCTGTACTTGCCTATGTTTGGAAATCACTACTAATACATTGCCTCATATCTGTTCTTACATTTTTAATCAATTTCAACTGCGGCCAGGTGCGCCTTTCAATAAAACTTATATTTTTATACCCTACACTTGACAAAGTCAGGGTATATTAACTTTGTGCAAACGTTTTTAACGCATAGAAGGAGGCGTGGCCGGTATGGAAAAGTATATATATTCTTGATCAGCGTCAGCTCCTGAGTTGATTCAGCCATGTCCGTCCGTCCGTCCGTCCGTCCGTCCGTCCGTCCGTCCGTCCGTCCGTCTGTGTGATTATATCTTGCAAAGAATAAAGAGAACCAGGTAAGATATTTGAATGAAATTTGGCACACATATTGATATGGACCCGGGGATGAGCCCAATGATTTTTTTTTGGATACGCCCACAATTACGCCCACCTCCCATACCACCAACTATTGAGAAAACACAAAAAATGGGCTAATAATTGAGCTAGAAAGACAAAATTTTGTATGTGTATATGTTTTATCAATTCTTAGTTGAGTACCAAAAATGGGCGTGATACGCCTACAAATACGCCCACCTTCCATACCACCCACAACATTAAAATTTTATATAAACACACTAAGTGTAGGGTATTTCATAGTCGGGCTCGACCGACTATAGCTTCCTTACTGGTTTATATTTTATATTATATTTTTATATCTTTTTTTTATATTTATGTTATTTTTTTTTTTAATTCAAAGAGAACGTGTTAAAAGAAGTTGTGTTATTAAAAGAGTTTTGCGACTGTTCGTGATTGCGCTAATTTTTGCCCCATGTCCATGTTAGAATAATAATACATAATAATAATAAAATTTATATGAAAAATTCGTTTGTTTTTATATGGGCGGTATATGATGGGCGTGGCCGATTTTAATGAAAATTTCACAAATTTTTTATTTTGTTAATTGTAATGTCTGTGCTAAATTTCAACATGTTCGGAGCAAAAGAAAAAATGTTGTATGAATTATTAATTTTGAGTTATATGGGCGGTATATGATGGGCGTGGCCGATTTTATTGAAACTTTCACAACTTTTTTATTTTGTTAATTGTAATGTCTGTGCTAAATTTCAACATGTACGGAGCAAAAGAAAAATTTTGTATGAAAAATTCATTTTGAGTTACATGGGCGGTATATGATGGGCGTGGCAGATTTTTATGAAAATTTATATTTTTCTTAATAACGTTAATTAAGTGCTAGGTGCCAAGTTTTATCACTCTACAAGCACTCCTTATAATTTTTTCCCAGAAATGTATGAAGCCATCCCCACTGTGTGCCTTCCATGATATATTGCGCCTATACCATGATATACTGTGTGATTTCTTGACTTGTGATATCATCTCGCTATCTCACTCTTTCTTGGTACTAAACTTAATTTCGAAGTGTTTTTCGAAATTGTACCTTTCATCCAGATAAATGCCAAACTATGACCTTTTCGCGAAAAAGGAATAATTTAATTTTTGATTATAAGATAAAAGATACTGCTTTAAGTCATGTAGATGCTGTCAAAGATCTTGGTATGTGCATGGATTCTAAGCTAACGTTTAACGTTCATATTGATTACTTACATTTGTAAAAAAGCATCTTCTATGCTCGGATTTATGAAACGCTGAGCCAAAGAATTTAATAGTATAATCACAACTACAATGCTGTATTATGCAATTGTGCGACCTCACTTAGAGTATGCAAGTCAAGTTTGGTCACCAAGTTACAATGTACATGTTGAACGTATAGAGAGAATCCAAAAACGTTTTGTTCGGTTTACTCTAAGGGGCTTAAGTGCAACTGACATTTTAAACCTTCCTACTTATGAGGATCGTTTAAAACTATTAAATATGCAATCTTTGAATGAGAGAAGGAAGTCTGCAGATATCGTCTAGTTACACCAACTCATAACTGGTGTATTCGATTCACCAGAACTCTTAACTCTAACAAATTTTAACACTAACCGTAGATGCAGTAGAAATGCTAACAATTTAATTTACTTACCTTTTAGTAGAACAAATTATATGGCTACTGCTCCTTTACATCGCATGAGTACCTTTGTTCACAACTGTAGCTTTTTTGATGTTAACTTATCCAAAGGTCAACTCAAAAGTAGATTGAAAACTAATGTATGATTAGATCTATGTAAATGCATGGTTAGTTGTTATGTCTTGTGTTGTTCCTGAGCCCAACCCATATTGTGGTGGGTAAATTTTTCTCACTTTAGATTGTTTTGGACTACTCTAAACGATATCATTGAGATATTTTAATGTTATTTGGGCTGGTTCTTAAGATGATCTAATGCGGAGAAAGTACGAAAAAGCTGTAGTAGCTGAACTCTATTGTTATTGCATGTTTACTTTATCGTCTCTTCGTAGATCGATGTAGGAATTGTGATTTGCAATATCCGTCTTCTTTCTACTGCTGATAGTTTTACCTAAACCTGTCCCCTCTATTGCAATGCATAACAGAGTTCGCTTGGCTACTCACTCTATGACAAGGTGTAAGGGTGTTAGGTCCAGAATTACTTCTAGTGCTGCTGTAGGGCAGGTCCTTATGACCCCTGTGATGCATACACAGGACAGTCTCTGCACCTTTGTTAGCATATTCCTCATTGTGGTTAGCTTGGTTCTCTCAGCCCATGCTATTGCACCATAGGTGAGGATGGGTCTCACCATCATGGTATACATCCAGCGGAGAATTGTTGGGTTACAACCCCAGCTTTTCCCCGCCAGGCTCTTACAGTACAATAAGTACTACTACGAATTGTGATACGATATAAAAGAATATTTTGTGAAAGTTAAAATTGATAAAAAAAACAAAAGAATTTAAATGTTTGCGCCTCTTAACATTTTGCGCCACAGGCGTAGGTCTGCTTTGCCTTCCATACCAAATACAAGCAACAAATTCTTAAAAAAGTCAAAATTATTTTTTCTTAATTTCTAATTCTTAATAAGAAAAATACCATTCCTATTTAAGTAGTAGTAAAATACCCAACATAAGGTGTTTATCATCATCTAGAATTAACCTTTTGAATGTGTTTTTTTGGAATTTATATTTTATTGAATAAATCATTTAGTTCTTGTGCATTATTGAGAAATAAAAGATGCTAATAGATCTATTTCAATTTTAAGAGATATAGATAGAAATAAAATTAAAGATTGTAATAAAAAACATGAATATTGAAATTAAGTACTAAGCACATATGTATACATAAAATTGATTTGATTAAAGCAAAGAATTTCAACAAACCATAACAGTATTTTGAACACATGTCTGCATACATACGTTTAAGCACATTTCTTAGAACATAGAAAAAAATATTTAATGCAATTCAAGCTGAGCTTCAAAATTGATAGAACTTCAATAAAATTGTAAATAAAATTATTGCTTAATAAAGAAAAACAGACGGTCAGACAGAAAGACAGACATATAAAATGATAGATTGACAGACAGATAGACGGAAAACTCATACGTTATGCACATTGAAAGAATTGCTGACTTTCGAAACACATCTGCAGTTAAGCATTAAAAGTATTTTACCTCAACAGTAGATACTTCTAATATGTATACATATTCTATTTCATGTTATGAATAAAGTTTGTTTTATTTTATTGCTTCCATTAAATATTTAAAAAAATAATATTTTAATATAGCTTACATTTCTCAAAACATTGCTTAACATATCGCACTCTAACTTCGAAAAGGCACAACTCAAAATTTTCAAATAGCTATTGACTTTTTTATGTAAATCCATTCGTAGATATCATCTCAATAGACTGTCATAATTGTGTTCAAATCATTTTTATCTTCGTTTACAAAAAATTATTTGGTCTATTTGCTGTATATTGAGCCTTTTAAAAAAATGTTTATTTTGCTTCTCCTGAAAGTGTAAGATTTTTGAGTTGCGCCCCTTTTGCTATGTGGGTGCGATAGCTTTATATATTTTCTAATAAATTGTGCAACTTACAAGAAACAAAACAGAGCAGAAAAAAGCTTTGGTTGCCCTCGAGCTTTTCTAATAACTTTCTTGCTCGTTCGGTATTTGCACAACTTTTGCCCCCATAGCTTTTCTATACTTTTTTTCCTTTACAAGTGTACCCTCCATTCCACTTGCTCCACGACGCCAGCATCCATGCCAGCCATTTCTGCATGTTGCTCATTCATTCCGTCCGAGTGTGTTACTGTATGAGTGTGTGGGTTAACAGAAGTTTATGTGAGTGCGATTGGGAGTATGTGTGCCTGTGTCTATGAGCAACTGCAATACTATAATACTGCAATAGCAGCATCGCATGGCAGCAAAGTTTTTCATTTGCCATCTCATCAGCGACTTGATTTAATTCGTAACGAAAGCCAAAGCGTATCGCTCTCGGCAATGAGTTCTTCTTAACTTGGCCTCAAGGTCTTTTTGATTTGTGCGCTCTCCTCTTTTAGCCTTTTTAGTTTTTCTTGTCCCTTTTTTATTCTCTTCTGCTCATTCATGCTGCGCTGACATTTGTCACTGTTACAATGTGTTCTAGGCGAAACAGTGGAATGTTAGTTGCTGTTACGTGTCAGTTTACTTTTACAGCTTACTGTGGCATTGTATACTGTGGCATTGTATACTGTGGAGCAGATGGTTACTTTCCGGCAATGATTTTAAAATTCTAGATAAGCCCATATATTTAAAAGATTTTAAGTTTCAGTTGAACTCATTTTTATAATAATTCGAGCTTTCATTAAAATATTTCTTCAGAGATTTATTTGACAGTTTTCAATCAGTTAGGATTTCGAAGATTTTACCCAAAATATTTTTTTGTTGATTTGTCATATTTGAATTGATTTTTTTACATTCGGTCCCTATGGTAGGGTTTGGTTTGCCACTGCCTTAGCTACGAGCCTACATCCTACTAAAATTCAGTTGGCATTTTTTTAAAAATTTTTATTTCGGTTCTAAATCGTTATTTTTAGTTTCTTATGTCTAAGAAAAATAGTTTTTTGAAATAAGTGTCAAATTTACTCGATTTGTCATACCTGACTTATTTTAAGTGTTTTAAGCTACTTAGACCCTTGGCCTGGAGAGAAACCCTAACGGATACTTTGTTGCAAAAATACTGTTGCATTTATGAAAATCTCATAAATTTGTAAAGTTAGAATTTATGAAATTCCTATTGTCAGAGAAAAGTAAAAATTTATAGATTCTTTTAAAACGTATTCACTTATCTTTGACATAACTTTATTTCGAGTTTAATATATATCTTAAAAACTGCGAAATTTTAATCCAATTAGAATTCAGATTTTTTTGGTTTAAAATTTTAATGTGAAAACTAAAAAATAAATTATTATCGTAAATCAAATCTCTAATTGAAACACTTTTAAATTTTATTTATTTCATCTATTCTATCATCTTATCATTGATTATCAGTCAATTGTCTAATCTAATCATTTATCTAATCTAATCCTTCGTATAGCAGGGGTTAAAAAAGACCACTCTGGAAGTTTTAGTTACTAAAGTTATTATAAATATGTTCATTTTGAAAGTGGTGCAGGTCCATCTCAGGTTGAAGCTATTTTTAACCGAATATATTATGGTAAAATTTAAGATAATAATAATAAGCATATCATAATAAGTCCATATAGCTATAATAAACCCTTAATTTTTTATGGCCAGCACTATAAATAATATTGTATAATAAACTTACATTATTTAAAATCATAAAATACAAAAAATATGTGAACTAGTGCTTGCCAGTATTTTTAAATTTATTTAAATGCAAACCTTTAAATACCTCGTAATAACAAAAAATGGACTTGCACCACTTTCAAAATAAACGGCTCATATATCTCAATTGTACAACATTTATGTAAACATTTTTATACAATTTTATACAATACGCGGCCTTGATAGTCTAGTGGTAGCGCGTTTGACTGTTGCACAGGTCCTGGGTTCGAATCCTGGCCTGGGTTCGGTCATGGTCCCACGCTATAACCTTTTTCCTTATTCCTAATCAAAGAAACTTTAAAACACGTCAGTCTACGACGAATAGTTGTAGTTGGTGTTGGTAGGAAAAGTTTGTGGAGAGGAACGCTTAGTAACTTGATTTGACTAAGGGCAAGGCACACCATTTGCTTCAGATTTAATATCACATGTTTCTACAGCTTCTGCCACATTAAGAACATCCTACATAAAAGTTTCACTTGATTACTCCCTTCTTCCATTCTGTGGTATCACAACGGACCAATAATGGTCTAAGTGGGCTGGTCTTAAGACCTGCTGCTACCTTAACCTGACCCTAAGTATGTCACTATAGCCCGGATTAGCGATGGGTTGCGAAATGGCGACTGTTTGAAAAAAAGTAGTTTTTTTTAATGTTATGAATTTTTTAAGAATATTAATAAACAAAATTTTAACATAATCTAGTTCGGGCCATAGAGGGATATATAAAAAAGGTCCACACCAAATTTTAATTTAATCGGTTTTTTAGAACTTGAGATATCATGTCAAACGTGTTGGAAAAAGTCTTTTCGAGAAAAACGCGTTTAAAATCTGTAAGTTTCTGGCACGGAAGACCAGAAATGGATATAACTTTTTAAATAATTCGAATTTCCTCTATATCTACTTCGAAAATGCTTTTAAGGAGATATTCTTGAATATATAGATACGCTGTCGAAAAATTGAAAAAAAAATTTATGTTTTCAATTTTCTGCACTAGAATACTGCCTTAAACCACTAACTTATGTAAAACACACAATTGTAAGTTAAAACTTATTCATTTTTTGTTCATTATTTATTTTCTATTCATTATTTATTTGTTATTCATTATTAGTTTTTTTTTTTAATTTTAGTCCTAAACTATAAATAAAAAATGAATAACAAATGAACAATGAATAAAAATTAATAATTAATAACAAATGAATAATGAATAAAAAATTAATAATGAATAAAAAATAAATGATGAATAAAAAATGAATGATGAATAAAAACTGAATAATGAATAACAAGTGAATAATGAATAACAAATTAATAATGAATAAAAAATAAACCATAAATAAAAAATGAATAATGAATAACAAATTAATAACGAATATAAAATGAATAATGAATAATTGAAAATTCTGAAATTCTTTGTGAATATCATTCAAATGAATAAAAAAATGATTCATTATTCTGAATAACGAAAATGAATAACTGAAATGAATAATTAATGCATTTTTAAAAATGAATGTGAATTAAAAATTTTATTTATAAATCAATTTTGCATTCATTGAATGCATTCTTGTTTCGTTATTCCCTGATTCACTTTTTTGTGAATAAAATCAAATTGAATGCATTCTTTTACAGCTCTGACTTATGTACATGAAGGCGCCTTATGCTCCATAGAAAAAAAAAGTTGTTCGGGTCGGTTCCTAAAAGTAATCTTGGCTATGTTATGATGATTCTACAAATATTTCGTGTCTAGCGAAAGCCATCCTCGAATGGTTTGAAAAAACCTTTAAAACCGAGTTTGTTGTAAAAATTGTGGCACTTTTTTCTTAAATATTTATTAAAATTTAATATTGTTTTTTTTTCATATAGCAAACCGATATGAAAACGTATTAAAAATCTGATTTTTGCAACTTCGCATTTTTATATTTTTTTATTTTAACCTAAATATATAGCTTGCATAGAAATATTATGTAAAAAAATTTAAGAATTGTATCTCAATTTGTTTTGAAGATAGATTAGACTGCTACGCTTAGAAACCGCAAAAAATTTGTCTAACAGCTGTGAATAATATTTGCCGGCGATGCCCTTCTATCTCTTTTTACCCTTTTTAAGGTAAACTATGTGAAAGACTCCGCATGCATCCCAAAAAACTGTCGCCATGACCTTGTTGACCGACAATTAAACCTTGGACTTCTGTGGTACACGCTTCTACGGAGAAGTCAACTGCTTTGACTGTTCTTGGTGTCTGGGGTGCAGTGATGTATCCATGCTTCTTCTACAGTTACGAAACGGCACAAAACTTCTTTCGAATGCGGTTGAATATTGCGAAACATTTTTTGAAGTGGTCACTCGGCTGCGCTTATGGTCGGCCGATTGTGAGGAATCGCTAAGAGAAAAAATATGTTCAAAGTATCACATTTCTATTTGCTGTCGAAGCGAGATAGCATTTCGTGTACAAGTTAACGAAGCTAACTTAGCTTAGAGTAAATACGTTGCTAATCTTTTCTTCAAGCAGTGCGCAGCTTTCTGTTTATGCGCAGCTTAGAGCAAAGCTCCACCGGGAACAGCAGCAGTTTATTTCTTTGGCAGACATTCACAGAGCTCATTGTTTTAAGCTCAGCTCTTTTGTTGGAGAAGACCAGAGCGCCAACAACATTAGCCGAAAAAACAAATTCTCCACGCACTTAATTTACTTGGTGCCGTGCGCATAGCTTGCCGTTGGTTAAATGCAAGCTTTAACATGTTGCAACAAAAAATGCAAGAACAACGGTTTCTCAGCAAAAATTATATTCTCAAATAACATGTTAGAACTTTAGAATTTTTGTAAGACAGATCAGACAAAAGTTAAGAATAAAGCGAGTCGTACGCTCTGAACCTAAAACTGTGTTTTGTTGACTTACACAAGTTGAGTACTGAAGGTAATATTACCTCGACTAAGGCAAACTGAAGACAGCTATGCACAGCTGCCAACCAATACTATGGAGTAAAATGTGACACTGATCCAAAATTTCCCAGTCTCCCCAATATACAAACTTTTTTTCTATGAATTTTATTTTTAAAGACTTTGAAAATATATATATATTTTTGAACAAATTTTCACTGAAAAATCAGTTTCATGTATTACAATCTTTGAAGATGGTTTTTGCCTGTAAGTATTTTTTTTGTTCTTTTTTTTTTGCTTATGATGTTTTAGAAAATCTAAGAGGAATCATGAAAGCCATGTTGCATCCAAGTCGACGTTTTGAAATAAGATAACCTACTCTTGCTGAGTTACTTGAATTTTTATTCGACATAATATCTTAGGAGAATGCATCGAATGCATTGAAAGAATTGGATGGATGGAACCTTTTTCTGAAATATGATGTTTAGAATAGTTACAGATATGATGATAAAAATTGGTTTTGTACGATCAGAAAGGTATTTGTACTCCTTAGGATAAATTTCACTGGGAAAAATGTAGCCCTTGCGGAGTCCTAGTATTGATAAAATCAACTGCGTTTAAGTACTATTGATTTTTGGATCCATTAAATCTGTAAATTCCATTTTTACAGATACAGAGGAAAGAAAACGCCAGATGCAGTTCTGGCTGAAATTTGTTGGTGGTCCAAAACAACATATGAAGAAATTAATAAAATCGGGAGTGAAGACGAGTTTCAAGAAATAGATGTAAACCTTTCTAAAGCATATGATATTTTATGCCATAAGAGTGATAATGATATGGATACTATTTTAAAAAAAACCTTAAAATTACCTAATATGAAAATAAATATATTACTTTTCGGTCCGTTTTTTATGTGAAACCTTTAACTCGTAGAGGTAACTTGTCTTGGATGACCCCTAGTGAAATTTTCTGGAGAATATATTTTTGGAAGTTAATTAGTTTTATGATCTATGAAATTATTACATGAATTAAATTGTGAGCTTTAGATCAAGTAAGTTTTTAAAGAAGGCAACAACAACAACTCTGTATATAGTCAATCACTTAGCTGAGTAGACAGTCTGTTTCGGAAATCGGTACATATTCCTCTTCAGTAGTCTTTGAGTGATTAAGCTGTGATCAACTCACTGTTTAAACTAGTATATGAGTGGGCAGATTTTGGAATTCATTCTTTTGAATTGTATGGCTGCTAATCATATGACATTTCAAAGCAGTAGGGTATTTATAGATCACCGACATCAACTCTATCAAGGCTTGCCATCTGTTCTAGATGCTTCTTTATTTATTTCAGTATTCATAGTCGAAGGTTTTAACCTTTGACCTGCCTCCAAAGTTGACTTATAGGTTCTTTTCCAAAAAAAGGGTCGAATTGACCCATACTGCAAGGAGCTAGGGGGTTAAAGTGTTACAAGTCACATTCCTCGGAAAATTTTAATTTAGGCACTGAAGACAAGACCACCCTGAATTAAGTTTAACATATAATTTTTCATATTGTTTAATTCTATTTTTGACCAAAAAAGTCAAATTTAAATCCACTGTAAAAAATATTTGTGACGTACTGAAGCAAAAAAAGGACTTGGGCTTTTGTTATTGATGTAAAATACTATCGTTTGAGATTGGTTTGGTTGACCCCCGAGACAATGACCCTCATTTTGTGTTATAGTGTAATAAAAATATTTTCCTTAGCTGATGGCTAATTTGTTTTGAATAAGAAAGGTCTTATGTCCCTTATTAACATTTAGTGAGCTCCTGCTCGCGACTGACTTTTCAAAACTTCGTGCAATACAATATGAAAACGGTTATATTTATTTATTTTTACCTTTTTTTTATTTTAAAGAAGACACTTTCTTGGAACCTTATAGCCAAGAACCTTATTATATATAAAAAAATTTTAAAATAAACTATTTTTTAATGTAATACAAAGTACAAAAAAAAAAGGATATAGCAGTGAGAGGACTGCCGACCGAAGCGAAAACCTATATATAAAATATTAGTATTCCCTGGAAGATGTTGTCCTGCCACGGACCGCCTTACTGCTATACAAGAATTTTCATGCTAATAGGGGGTTTCGGACTATCCTACATGTAGGATGGATTTGACAAGTCGGACGGACATGTAGGATGTGCGAAAGCTCATACTGCAGCCCGTCCTACATGTAGGATGAAATCAAAAAGTTTTAAAAGTTCCGCTCTGATCTTGTTCTTATCTGTGCGTCCTTATTTGTAGATTTCCTTGGTAATTGTTGTTGGCGCAGTTAACCGGAAATTTTTTGTAGACATTGTGAATTCTAATCGTGTAGCTACAGTCGGCATATGAAATTAGAATTATTTTTGTCAAGAGCTTATAACAATTTATTAAATTTTTTATATATTACTGAATCTGTTTCTTTTAAGCAAAAGTGTTACCATATCAAAAATACATATAATTAAAGTAATTTATTTAAATTATTTCATTATTGAATTAATATAAAAAATTAAAGCTTATTTATATCTATTTATATCATAACACTAACACAATATACATGTTCACCATATCTATATTGCGTTGTGTATTAAAAATATAATATTCTAAAATTAAGAAATATCTATAGCTTATAAATTATATATAATTCATATAAGAAATTAAAGCTAAACAGTTTTAAAAAATAGAATGCTTAGGATAAGAAGACTTTAGTTATTCAATTACTACTGAAAATATTAATAATTTTGCAGGTTTAATACGTAATTGTTATTATATAAATATACACAAATATTATTTAAATTTCCTCAATGAGCTAAATTATTCTATATATAAATGTTCTATATGAACTATATATATGTAAATATGTATATATATACATTTATATATAGTATATATATATATATATTGGGGGTTGGAATTAATTTTAAAGGTGTTTTTCGGTTTTTATTTAGAAACAACGGTACAATGTATATTATTCAAAGTATTGTCCATCGTTAGCTACAACATTTTCCCATCTTTCTGGCGGCATATGGATTCCGCGCCGGAAGAACGATTCGTCTTTTGAGGCAATCCACGAATCGACCCATTTTTTGGTATCCTCGTAAGAAGTGAAGCGCTGCTCAGCCAAGCCATGCGTCATCGATCTGAATAGGTGGTAGTCGGAAGGGGCTATGTCTGGGCTATAAGGCGGGTGGGGTAGCACATCCCAATTCAGCGCCTCCAACGTTTCCTTGACGGTTCTTGCAACATGTGGCCGTGCGTTGTCATGTTGAAAAACCACTTTGTCGTGTCTTTTGGCATATTCCGGCCGTTTAACCTTTAATGCTCGGCTCAATTGCATCAATTGTTGTTGGTAGCGTTCCCCAGTGATGGTTTCGTTAGGTTTTAGCAGCTCATAGTACACGACACCCTTCTGATCCCACCAAATACACAGCATAAGCTTGGCGCCATGAATATTCGGCTTGGCCCTCGATGTTGATGCATGGCCGGGTGGTCCCCACGATTTTTTTCGCTTAGGATTATCGTAATGGATCCACTTTTCATCGCCAGTGACAATACGATGCAAAAAACTCTTCCTTTTATGCCGTTGAAGCAGTTGTTCGCACATGCAAAATCGCCGTTCAACGTCTCTCGGCTTCAACTGGTACGGCACCCAATTTCCTTGCTTTTGAATCATTCCCATGGCCTTCAAGCGTTTGCCGACCGTTGATAAGTCGACTCCCAATGATTCTGACAATTCTTGAAGGGTTTGACACGGGTCTTCATCGAGCAAAGCCTCCAATTCCTCATCTTCAAACTTTTTCGGCTGGCTCGGACGCTCTTTGTCTTCCGTATCAAAATCACCACTTTTAAACCGACGGAACCAGTACTCACAAGTAGAAATCGATGGAGCATAGTCCCCGTAAGCCTCAGTAAGCGTGCGTTGTGCTTCAACCGCTTTTTTCTTCAAAGGGAAGCACAAAAGTAAACCTTCCCTCAAATTGCGTTTTGTTGGAACGAAAGTCGACATGTTCACAGAGAAAAAAATATATGTTGTTTAGACTTCAGTGGAATGACACATACTGAAAAATGATGCTTACACAATGTGCTTTGAAATGAATATAGTCACAGGTGTGCCCGATGCGATCTATTGATAGTTACGCCATCTCTTAGAAAACCTTTAAAACTAATTCCAACCCCCAATATACACTTTTACTAAAAACAAATAGATTTACCAATATTATATATACTCTTTATTTCATATGCATAAACTGTTTTCTAAATTAGTTCGATGTCATATGCTGACTGTAGCTACAAATAAGCATCCACAAAAAATTTAAGCTTACTGTACAACAATAACTACTTAGCAAATTTACAACAACAACGCAAAGAGAATTACAAGATCCCAGCGGTTGCGCAGCGTTAGAGGGGATGAACCGAATTGGCGGCGTAAAATATACAGCACTTTGCGTGCTATATTTTCTGTCTGCCTGCTAGCAAGCACTTAGCACTTGCTTGTGCTACTGGTGATGGCACTTAGAGGATGTTGGCTAGCAACAAATTTTGCACTGCACTTGCTGGTGGTGGCACTTGGAGGACGCTCGCCAGCAAAGAAAGCCAATTTAACTTTGCTGCACTTGCTGATGTTGGAGACCGTTGGCCCACACACACGCACACACAAACTCAAGCACTTTCGTTCATTTTTTTCATTAATTTGTTATTTTTTAAGTTTTTTAAGTTTACAATATTGCAAGTTTACGAAATATGTTGCAAGTACAAGCTCTCGAATTAAATATGTCGCAAATGGGTAAAATGCAAATAAAATAAAATATTTGCGCTAAAACACGACCGAAATGTGAAACGTCAAAATTTCCAATTGTCAAAATTTTATCGTCCATTTGACACTGCAAAAAAGACAAATTTATTTCAACACACACAAATTTTATTCAACCTGATATTTTCTATCCTACCACGACTGAAAAGTTTCCTTTTGACACACACCCTTTATGAAAAAATTTATTAATAAAACAGTGACAGTAGGCAACTCTGAAAATAAAATGGCGCAGTGGTGAAAATAAAAAGCCACTGACAAATACAACAAGTGTGAAAATTGCCAAACTTTGTTTGACGATATGTAATAAAATAAGAGCATGCATGTAATTATTTGAATGTTCAACATATTCCTTTATCACAACTTAAAGATTAAAATGTTTAAACACTCAATCCATACATTATTTTTCTTGTTTGCAAACGAAGTTCCAGCAGAAAAAAGCAGAAAAAGAAGAAGATCGATCCATTTTTAAATCTCACCATGAATAGCAGCTGTTTGAGTAAAAGCAAATTTTTCAAAAATGTTGACAAATACAACTACTGAAGAAATTGCCAAACTTTAAAGGCATATATAGTCCAATATAAAGCGAATTAATTATAATTTTTGGTTGCTTACATCTTATTGCAACCTAACTTAAGTATTTATATACTAACAAACAGATTATATGCATTAATTTCAGGAGTTGCCAAGTGATTTCTTTGTGAGCTTGCGGCCGATTAAGAACAAGAGTGACGATCACTGTTGATTTTTTATGCACAAATACATGCAAACATTTTTGAGGTTATTTTTTGTAATTTTCCTATCTTGTTATCTTTGATGTCTGTATTGTTGACAATTTCCTTGGAAAAATACGATTATGCAAACTAATGATTTACCCTCTACCAAAATCGTTCAACGCGCCTAAAGAAGTTTTAACTTAAAAAAAAATTTCACTTAAAGTTGAAGTATGCACCATGTCTAGCAAACTTAAAGTAGCTGTTGTGGCGTTGTTTTGCAAGCCATGGTGCCATCTGAAAAGAGCAAGCCCGCAAACCACAGACGTTATTTAGATTTTATTTTTTATTTATGTATTTTCCTTGCCCCAAAAAAAAAATGACAAACATGTTTATTTACTTTGAGAACCTTCTCTTAACCCGAATCAGACTAGGGTCGCCATAAGGCAACACAAATAAAAGCACTTAAGAAGGTGTGATTTTAGCCATTATGCATTTAATGCAAACAACAAAAAATTAATATAGCGTTGTTTTGAGTTAACATGAGTAATAAGTTTATTATTTTAATATTGAAAAAAGCCATATAATTGTTAATAATAATTTTATTCACATGATATGTATTTGCTTTTTTGCCCATTGTACTGCATACGGCGTTTTTTATCTTCTCTACGGCAGGCCTATTTATCTTCTGTTTATTTTTTTTATCAATTTCCTTAAACTCAAACACACGCAGACTTCTGCTTGTGTTAGTTAGTTTTAAACAGACCCAAACCTTAAACTTTCTAAACTCAGACATTGCGTTACCTCGACTGCTAACCGAGGCTAAAGTAAAACCTCGGAGGGCGCTTTAAAACAGCGATAAGATTGAAGCCGGCAAAAGTTTTGCACAATACACACATTCAAGTTGGAAAAACAAAAGAAAATATATGAGGTGCACACATATCAGCAAACGTTGGAAGTTCACATACAATCAGACAAATATATAATGTGCTGGCGCACATGCACCAATATCACTGCCAAAAGCTCAAATGAGGCAACACAACTTAGCAATCGTAAAGCTCTCGTATTTGATAGAATATTTGTTGGTTGTATGTGTGTGTGTGTGTTGGTGTGTGCGCATGTGTGTCTTTTGAAGTTGTTGGCTTGCTACGAAAACTTTGGCAGGAATTGAATCTTACCTTTGCTCTATTTTGGCTGCTCGTAGTTCAGTTTTTCCTGCAAAACTCGCAGGACATTCACACATTACACACAGACTAATACAAAATCTAGCTGTGAGTTTTCTAGCCTTCGGCCATCTTCGGGTTTCCACTCTACATGGATTGTTTCTTGGCTCTTGGCTTTTTCCCTTAATAAGCTATGTGGTTTTGTACTTTGAAGGTCCTTTCAGACCATTTCCCTTTTCTATACCCCCGAGTTTTACATACTACAATGTCTACCGCTTCATTTTATTTAAATGATGAATTCACCATTTTTTTCTCATTTATCCAAACACTTGTGCATCCAAAACTCAAATAAATGTCCACGCCGAGGTTTTTGTTGTTCCGTTTAGCGCTGCAGGGCCAAGTACAGCTGCAGTCCTTTACCAAACCATATTAAGTTGTCGAAGTCAAGGATTTTTCTGAAGATTTTCAGTTATCTTGTGTTTTTCTCTTTTGCTAACTGCAGTTTTGCGCTTTAGCTTGGTTGACTGTAAATCATGCTGTGTTCGCTGCATTTTGATTCCTTTTCTTTTTCCTTCAAACTTTGACAGATATTTTAGCTTTAGTGGATGGATTGTGTGATGCTTGGTTAGCTTAGTTGAGTGATTGCTCTATGTTAGTTTGATGAATGTTACACACTTAAGGTTGACAGTGGGGCAAAGTGTAAAAAGTTTACAATTTTTTCATGTGTTTGAAAGAAAATTTGGATCAAAGAAATTTTGAAATTATAAAAGGTTTCATTTTACCAACCAACCTAAAAACTATCTTTGGGCTATTTTATGACGATTCCCAAAATATTTTGGCTGTAACAATAACCGCCGCTAAACTATTTTGCAAAATTTTCTTAAAAGCATATATTTCGTAAATATATAAACTAGCGTAAAGTTGTAAAAAATAAACTGTCAGAAATAAAAGGCCGAGAAAAGGTTTTCCAATTTGCATCAGAATATGTTAAATTTTGTTTAATCAGATTAAAGATAATTCTGTTTTTCAAGCAAATTTGTGATATCTTTTATTTTATTTCAAACCAAAAATTTTCCAAATTCAAATAACTTCATTACTTAATTTTTTTAATTTTCAAACTCGTTCCAATATTTTTTCAATAGATGTTCACTTTATAATTAATTTTTTGTATGAATGAAATCGCATTAAAAATATTGAAGTTTTTATTTTTTAGTGAAAATAAATTAAAATAAATACAAAAAAAAAAAACACGAAAAACGACATTATCTTTAATTCGATTGCAAAAATTTAAAATTTTTGAATGCAGATTGAACAATCTTATTTCGGCCTTTAACAGTTTCTGTTTTTACAACTATTACATATTTACAAAAAACATGATTTTTTGAGGTTTTTGCAAAAAGTTTTTGCTCACTGAAGGCTTTCGTAACAGGCAAAATATTTTCGGAATAGTTATAAAAAAGATGAAGATGCATTTTGAGAGGGGTGCATATATAAATTTTTGAGGCACATGTACAGTAGGCCGGGTCGAAAAAGAAGTGTTTGATAAACTTCGACTAAAATATTACAAGGCTCATTGTAGTTCCATACACGAAAGGATTTTTAACCCTTAAGATTTTTTTAAATAGTGCCTTTTTTGGTCAAAAGCTCAATTTTCGCAGGTACAAGTTTTTAGTTTCTATTAATTTTCACAAACAGAAAAACCTTAAACATTAAGCTCCAAAAATAGTTTCCGTCAGTTTAAAAATTTTTTATAAAGTTTGGTAAGCTTTGATTATTTAGTTGGTTTTGGTTGAAATGACTGCCACGTTAACAAAGACAATACGACTTTGATAAGATTTTTTTAAAAGTTATTTAGATGCACTTTTAAACCAAATAAAATCCTTTTACAATACCAATTGAACTCTTTTAAGACGAGGCTCTTTTTGTTTGTCCTCAATGGGTTAACCTTTTTGCAAAACGTACAATTTGTATAGGGAATTTTAATAACTTTTCAACGGTGGACAAACGATGAAAATCTGACGATAAACGGACGAAATTGGATGAAAACTACCAGAGTTATGATTTTTACATTTCGAAAAAAATCTAATATTTTTTCTTGTTGTATTAAAAAAAAAAATCGCTGAAACACAAATTTGAAATAATTTCAATAAAATTTTTGGAAATGTTTTCTTAAGCTATACCTAATACAGATATAAGAAATTGTAATATTACAAGGCTCATTGTAGTTCCATACGCGAAAGGATTTTTAACCCTTAAGATTTTTTTAAATAGTGCCTTTTTTGGTCAAAAGCTCAATTTTCGCAGGTACAAGTATTTAGTTTCTATTAATTTTCACAAACAGAAAAACCTTAAAAATTAAGCTCCAAAAATAGTTTCCGTCAGTTTAAAAATTTTTTATAAAGTTTGGTAAGCTTTGATTATTTAGTTGGTTTTGGTTGAAATGACTGCCACGTTAACAAAGACAATACGACTTTGATAAGATTTTTTGAAAAGTTATTTAGATGCACTTTTAAACCAAATAAAAACCTTTTACAATACCAATTGAACTCTTTTAAGACGAGGCTCTTTTTGTTTGTCCTCAATGGGTTAACCTTTTTGCAAAACGTACAATTTGTATAGGGAATTTTAATAACTTTTCAACGGTGGACAAACGATGAAAATCTGACGATAAACGGACGAAATTGGATGAAAACTACCAGTTATGATTTTTACATTTCGAAAAAAATCTAATATTTTTTCTTGTTGTATTAAAAAAAAATATCGCTGAAACACAAATTTGAAATAATTTCAATAAAATTTTTGGAAATGTTTTCTTAAGCTGTACCTAATACAGATATAAGAAATTGTGCAATTATGTGGAATAATCTAGTCGTTATGAATTTTTTTGCAGGAAGTGCTTTGCTAATTTGATAATTTTGAGTTTAAGTATTAAAATTATTTGAAATTTTTTTTTAAAGATCCTAAAAGTGCTATTTTCCAGCATTTCGAACGTAAAAAAATTATAAACAATCGAAAAACAAATAGCTATATCTCACTAGGATTAACTTCAGTAATTTTTAAAAAATGTTTTCTTTTATTTTTGTGCAAGCAAATTTTTGAATTTCATAATTTGAAAACTTTTACTAAAAACTTCATGAAAAAAATTTTAAAATTTTGAAAGAATAGTTAAAATGCATTTTTGAAATAATAGTAACACGATTCTACAATGAAAATAAACTTAATACGAGATCTAGTGGGCGTCGTACAGCTGTGTAGAATAGTAGTGCTCTTATGTTAAGACATGTTTGGATAAATAATACTAGTCTACAAATTTATGGATCCGGTACACTCATTATTATTCCTATATGGACTTTAAACACTGTCTCTAAATCTGTACTCAGTGTCCTCTTGTATCGTACAGTTTATAAAATACAGGGTGCTTTACGTTTTTGGTATCTGCCTTGTAATATTGATATAGAATCTAAACTACTCACCATATAATAAAAAGTAAAATTTTGTGTTTTATAAAAAATATTTTATTTTTCATCAATATATCAACCACTGTCGTATCATGTGCCAGATTATCAAACGAAATATCAACAATTTTTTTTTTATTTTAGCGGAGCTGTTAAACAATCATTTTATTAAACAATGTTTTAGTTGACATAACTTGTGATTAGGGCATACAATTTCGGGATTTGAAAAACACTATCCCGGGATCGTGGGACTCGTCCCTGGTTTGACAAACCTTAGAAAACGCATTTTTTGGAAGACGTAATATCAAGTTTCAAAGTAGTTATGCCTTGTTTTTCAACACAAATCATTGCAGAAGATTTTAAAAAACTAAAAAAAACACAGTTTCGTGAAGTGTTTGGACAGTATTTATTGTTTATTTCTGGAAAACAAAGATAAATTCTTAAAAAAAATTAATTCAGAAGATTGAGATCATTCAGAAGGTTCATAAAATTATTTAAAAAAATAAAATAGTTTAATAATTTTAGTATCTCGAAGAAGGAATTTTATGATATCTTTTACAGCTTATTTAAGGAAGTTTGTTTTTAATTTTTTTGGGTTACATTTTAGTTTTTATAAGTTAGCATAATGTAATATTCCATACAGTTAGATTTATATTTCTATTTTTTTACGGCATATTTTGTACAGCTAGTTAAAAACATTTTTTTTTTTTTATTATTTAAATCACATTTCAGTATTTCTAAGGAAGTATCATGTATTTAAAATATTGTGTTATTTTGTGCAACTAGTTTCAGAAAGGTTTTTATTTAAAAATTTTTGCAATCACATTCAGGTTTTTCCTAGGTAGTATCATTGAATTTTTTGTACATGTTCATAAAATTATTAAAAAAAAAAATTAAATGGTATAATAATTTTTTATTTTAAGTAAAACTTACTTGATATTTTGAACAGGTTGTTAGAGGAAGTATTTTTTTAAATTTTTAAGTTCACATTTTGGTATTTCTAAGGAAGTATCACGTCATATTTTGTACAGCTAGTTAACCTTCGTATACTCGCGCGTTGGTCTGCCAGACCGACGACTTACGTTTGCCTTTCTATAAAACTTTTGTTTGGTATGTTTTCACACAATTTCATCAAACAGTAAACTTTATATTAAGATGAATTTTAGCAAAAAGCATACTAAAATGGCCTGAGCACTTTTAGTCACAGAGACCGTGCACGTGAATATGTGTACAATATTTGGCGCGAGTATATGAATGTCAAAAAAGATTTTTATTTTTGTAACATTTAAAATCATATAAATTTTTTCTTAGGTAGCATTATTGAATTTTTTAATGGAATTTTTTTTTAATTTTTTGCAGTGGAGGCAATCTCGGGACCCCGACAATTCCGGGATTTTAGGCCTTGTTATCCCGGGACTGTTGGGATTAAGAAAAGTCCGGGATCCCGGAATTGGATTTTCTACTTGTGATGCTCTTTTCGCTTAAAAAATGAACTTCATAGCATCAGTGTGAGAGCAAAAATTATTTCAAATAGGTTAAAACATGCATTACTTTAACCTATATCATCATAGTGCTCCATTATTGGATCGCTTTATTTATTATTTTTTACATTTTTTTCGAAACCCATCCACTTATTATCACTTTGATATGGCAGTACTGAAGTTATGAAATGTCAAATGACTTTCGCATATTTCAATATTTGTTGCAATTACGTATTGTTATTTGTGTGTCAATATCGTGATTTTTGAAATGTGTAATATGTATCACAAGAAAATTAACATATAATTAACATTGCATCAAAAAGTCTAATTGTCTTAAGACTTTGTCAATCTTTGTAGTCTAGTGGAGAGTGCGCTAGACAAACAGCACAGAGGTCCCTGGTTCGAATCAATTAATTTCCGGAAAATGTGGAATTAAAGGAACAGGAACACAACTAAGGGCTGGACATTAGTGCCGAGGTTAAGGCATAACACTAGCCTTGGCTAAAAGCAATTCAAATTGTCTTTCGCGTTGTTTCGCCTAACCAATAATTCACTTATGGTTGCAATCAATTCCTCTAAATAATCTATCCCTTTCTTTTCAGATGAAATATCAAACCTTGTTTCTATAAGGCGCATGCCTTGGTTCTTTGAGTTTAAAAAAAAAAATTATTTTACATCAATTTATCAAATAGATCATAAAAAAATGAGTAAGTTATTATAATTTGTCGGAAAAAACATATTTTCCATTTATTAGTACCGTGCCATTATTGAAACAGTACTTTATTTTTATTATTGGAATGGTACTGATATTCAAATAATATAAAACCAATCTGTTTTTTCTCAGTGTTATTTTGTTTATAGGTCTATTAAGAAAAACTGATGTCAGCTTTACACAAATCGAACGAAATTTCGCATTCTTGCGAAGATTAGGTTGAATACAATTTATTTAAAAATGGTCAGAAAATTTACAATAAATTTCTTCACATCAAGCCACTGTGCCACAAAAGGGCATCTTACATTCTCACCTAAAACAACAACTAACCGAAAGACACACACACACACATTCAAAAATACTCACATCCCCACAAACTGTTCCAAAGTAAAAAAGCAATAAGAACCAACCAGCGTTGTAACAACAACAACAGCAACAACAACCTTAAATCGCCTGCAGTCTTTGGTGTGGGACTGTGTTCAGGAACGTAACGTTTTTGCACACTACGTTGTGTTACGTTATCGGCAAAAGCAGAGCTGCATAACATGGATTTCCCTAGAGGCAACAAACTTGCTGTGTCTTGCCCCCACTGCAACAGCGCTCATAGCTATACCTACCGCTTCGCCATCCCTCTCTGCCCTTGTATAACGATGCCAAAACGAATCGCATGTGAACCCGGTTCATTCCAATCAGTTTTCTCAAGTTTTCAGGCCAAAAGTTTTCATATATTAAAAACTTATTATTATTAGTTGTAAGCGAATGATTTTTCAATGAGTGGTGCTGTTGGATCTTTGGGGCAGGAGAGGGATGGGAAGATGCGATTATTGTATGTAGAGTAACAGTTTAAATGCAGAATGGTGGGTGTGGTTGTGAGGGATGCGAGACTCAATAGTTAAGCAGTTTTAGCCAAATATTATTGCAAAGTTAGCCAAGCAGAGAGCAAGATTTTTGATTAGCCTGCTGCATAACTTTTGTAAAATAAAAACAAACTTTTTGTTGTTTCTCTCTCTCTCTCTAAACATGATTTATTAATGTATTATATTGTCTTTCCTTTTTTTGCTTGCAGAAAAAAATGCGATATGGATCGAGAACGCGAAAGAGACGTCAAATCTATAGAACCCCGTGATCTCTCATCAACTGGTCGCATATATGCTAGGAGCGATATTAAAATAAGGTAAATCAAGATTTACAAAATCGTTTTCTTTGTAAAAATTACGTAAATTTTTTAAAAAATATTGTATTGTATTGTAACTCTCAATAAGTGGCACATTTTTCGCTTTTAATTTGTCGAAAAAGTATCGACATTACTTTGTATGTAAGTATTTGAAAATCTGTAAGAAATATTAGTAAACTAAGTTTAATAAATTTCTTAATTATTCCATATATTTGCAATGAGCTTATTGCATTACAAAATTTGCAATTTAATCACAGAACTTTTAAGAAAACTTTGAACTTATTTTAGATATATATGGGCATTTCCAAGCTGGCGTTACAGACGATTTGTACGAATAAATATTAAAAAATAGAATGAAAAAGTCTAATTTTTAAAAAGTGTTTTTTTTTAATATTTGCGTAGTAATTAAGTATCACTATATTAAGTCAAAACAATGACAACAATTAACCCTAAGGGTCTAAAGATATAAGCAAAAATATGTGCTGGCATTACGTTACAAAAAACGGAAGTGATTTCTGACTTGGAATACAAAATTTGCAAATCTTTCTAAATTCGGCAAGACTTTTTGCATAAAACTTTTTTTAAAAGATTTTAAAACAACATAAGTTTATTTTCCAAGTGATCAAATTTAAAAATCTTTTCCGGTTTTTTTTTATTAGGATTTTTGATCTGGCGTTACGTTACTAAAATTTCCATTGCAGTTTAATTGGGTATTTAAGTAATTAGGTAGTTAAGTAATTATGTAATTAAGTAATTAAAAAACAAATTTAATATATCGGTCATTCCATGTCAAATCAGACGCTTTTCGAAACTCACATTTCTTTAAAAATTTGGTACTTTGCACGTGGATAGTAAATACTTTAAAAAAGAAAAATATTGCAAATTTTTTAATTTTGTGACTGATTGATGTAAGATAAAATGTGAGTGATTTTACATATCGTCGCTGCGCCAACAAAAACAGTTATGTGATTTTTGTAAATTTTTTTATAGCATATTTTGTTTACACTATCTATTACCCACATTTCTGCGCTTGCAGTTTTTTATATCTCATATGATTTAGAAGTTATAAAAAACAGTTATTGCTCGCAGTACTAGAAATTATCTGAAAAAAATTTGTTTTTTTTTTGCTCTCCTGAAAAGTTACTGAAATACATAAACTGTTTTTGTTAGAGCAGCGCCGATATGTACCTAGCTTAGCAAAAAATACTAAAAATTAAATTTTTAATTAAAAAATCAAAGTATTCTTTACTTAAAAATTGTGGTGTCAGTTTTTAAAAATTTCGTTCAAAATAGAAAACATTGATTCTAAAACATCAAATTTTGAGAATGCATTAGGAATGAATGCGTCAATACGATAATATTTTCAAAGTGCCAAAAAAATAGTGCTGCTGACTATGAAAAATGTGAATGAAAATTTTTATGAAAGTGTTTGTAAAAAAGGATACCACAATAAAGACCAATTCAAGCTCTTTAAAATATGTCTTAAACGTTTTCTTGTAGGACTAACGGTTTAGAAGATATAGTTGTTTGTGTACATGTCCGAATGACAATTTTTGTTTTTCTTTATAATTTTTCACTGTGTGTTACTGCAAAAAACAAATTGAAAATTTACAATTACAAAAAAAAATATCCAAATATTTTTCTTTTTTAAAGTTCTATCGACAAGAAAAATTTGAAAAAAATCGGAATCGTCAAAATTTGTTTTTGGACAAAAGCGTCTGATTTGACATCGAATGACCGATATTGTCCTTTCCTTGCCTTAACCATTTTTTCATTATCTCTAGCCAATGCCTTCCATTTTTACTAAAACAAAAACGCTTAAGAAACATTTACGAAACATTTACGAAAAAGAAAAACTACATTTATGAAACAGTGGAGACGATTTGCTCATGATGGTTAATGAATCTGATTCGTGGTCTTAGCCTGGTATTGTAAATTGATACTCTTGGACAGGGTGTTGTTCAGAAATATTTGAAGAATCTAAATTAAGGAAATAATCTTCGGTAGCACTTCTTGTGCCCGAGATTTAAACTCATATTAATTTTTTTGAAAAAGTTAAAAAATTGCATTCAAATAAACATTTTTTCAAAACAGAAAAATGCATGTGCGAAAAATATGCAAATTATTAATTCGCCGAATTTCATGAAAACGATAACACTGTAATCAGTATCACCAAAATTTAGACAATCTGATAACAATTAAAAGTTCTGTGCTATCTCGAGTGAACCATTAGATTCGAATATCCTTCACACAGGACACTGTGGGTAAGAACCAAGAGTGGCATCGTGTTTGCCAAAATATTGTTAGTTAAAGTTATATTTACTTTTGCTTTAAGACATATGTAGTTTTTCTTAAAAAAACTAAAGCATTTTGCGACCGTGATTTTTAACCGTTTTTTTTTAAAAACAACTTTGTCCTTGAGGGAGAGGAAGAGATGCTTATTTTTTTAAAATTTTTTTTTGTGAGATCTTGACCACCCTATAAAACTTTTGAGACCTCTAAGAATTTGAAATTCTAAAAAAAGTTGTAATTCGATACGTCCTACTGTACAATCAATAAATAAGCATTTTAAATCATATGATATACTAGCTGAGACCCGGCGCTTTGCTGCCACGCCTTAGTTTCCAAACGCCCATCAAATATAATCAGTCAAACTGCTTGTGTAAATTGTGGTTGAATACTGAATTCCGTGACTGTGCGACCTTTAATCCAAAAGCTATTCCATTCGTCAAATTAGGGTTGTATGGGAGGTTGCACTTGCCCTTGTCCAACACCCATAAATCCCATAAACAGCACGTGTAAATTTTGCTCGAATACCGAATTCGGAAGCTGTGCGACCTCTAATTCCAAAGCTAATCGATATTGCACATTGGTTCTCCATTGGGGGTGCCACACCTCATTTTCCAATGCAAAAACCCTCATTTGTATGTGTTTAATAATTTCCTAAAGTGTCATGAAAACGGTAAGGACATAAAAGCTAAATTACCAAATCTTAGTCTTCTACGGTTAAAACCGTCTGATATATAGAATTTTTACTAATTTGTGGGCGATAAAAGTGGGCGCAGACATTTTTTGGAAAGTAGTCGAGAGTAAAAATGTGAACTTAATTACCAAATTTTTGTATTTAGATATATTTTGCAAACGCCCATTTCTTGTAGGGTTGAAGACAGTAACCATCTGAACAAAATGACTACATTTTAGTTTTTTACGATCAAAACCGTCTGATATACATCCTTTTATTGGTTTGTGGGCTTTTTTGTCCAATCAAAACCAAACATCACAGGAACACTCTCAAGATGTGGCTTCAGTTTCCCTGAAAATTTCATAGAGATCGGTTCAGCGGTTTTTGAGTCTATACATGATATATAAACACACATACTTACATTTTTATATATAAATCAAAAATCATTAAAATTTCGTTGAATTTCGAACGTTCTCTTATTATAATTTATTTAATTTAAAAAATTTTGGTGGTCATTTGAAGAGAAAATACTTATTTTTCACGAAAAATTCCGACATTTCGTAAGTAAGAAAGCACTCTTTAGAAACTTTATTAGTAAGCAGTTTGGCTCTGATTGACTTTACATATTCTTCAGACTATATTCTTCAGATGTTTAGCTATAAGAAAAGACTAAAATAAATCGATTTTTCAGAAGTGCAAACCCTTACACCCACCCCCGCCCACCTTAAGTTTCCTGCTGGATCTTTTCTTTGCTGAAATCCGGAGAGTTTAGTATTCTCTAAACTCTATTGTTACCAGTGAAACTGCATGTGTAAGTTGAGATCAAGTACTTAATTCCATGGCTGTGAGACCTACAACGTCAAAGCTATTTGATAAATCAAAAAGTAACTTAATCATAAAAGCCATACGTTTTAATTGGAAAGAGATTTTGGGGTAATTTTTCTACATAAATTATTTTTGCCACTCGACTTTTTTTAAAAATAAATAAAAAAAACATTTTGGAAAAAATTAATTGCACCAAAAAAAAAATAAATCAAAGGGGTTGTTGTTTTGATGACAAAACCAGTAAAATAATTTTTGCGCTTAACAGGAAGAATTTTTGCAAAAAAATGCTATGTCGTATGAAAGGTAGTGAGATGTGTAATTTTAACTTGATTTTATTTTTACAACAAAAACCATTTTTGAGTCATTTTTGAGTTAAAATCAATATTTGGGACTTTTTTTGAAAAAATCATAAAAAATATATGCACTGACCTAACGGTTCAGTTCAAACTATTTTTGTAAAGTGCTTTTATTGAATTTTTGAACAAAAACTTTTGAATGAAATATATTTATGAACAGCGGAAATATTTGCATCGAAAAACCGAATTTCGATTTTCATGACTTTTTTTCTCATTCTTAATTAACAAGGAAAATATTTTATGAAAAAGTCGTTGTACTAAAAATTTCTATAATTTTGCAGATATGTGAGTGTTTTTGATGTAAAAATAACAAAAAATTTTTAAAATTAAATGCACAAAAAACTCCGTTGGCAAAAAGTATTATAATAACAAAATTACCGTTAACTGAAAAATTTCGAAGGGGGCGTTGCAGAAACTATGTATGTAACAATTTAATCCAGAATGAACTCAAAATAATACCTAGTTTGAACGAAACCTGTTGAGCCGTTTATATTTGTATAAAGGCCAAACAAACAAAAAACAAACAAACAGAAAATGAGTTTTATTCCTATGCGATAGTCAATGGTATGATAAAAAATTTTAGCCATAACTTTTGATGAGAAAGAGATATTGATAATTTTTTCACATTAATTATTTTTGTGACTTTACGTTTTTTAAAAAATATTAAAACAACATTTTGGAAAAATTAATTTCGTCCAAAAATATCAAAGGGGTACCCTTGTGGTTTTGATGACAAAATTAGTAAAATAATTTTTGCGCTCAGCTGGAAGAGTTTTTGCAAATAAATGCTAAGTCATATGAAGGGTAGTCAGATGTAAATTATTTACTTGATTTTATTTTTACAACAAAAAATAATTTTTAAGCCATTTTTTGAGTAAAAAATCAGTATTTTTTTGAAAAAAATCATAAAAAATTTAACTGTGACCTAATGGTATAGTTCCAACTATTTTTGAGAAGTATTTTTATTGAACAATTTAAAAAAAAACTTGTATGAAATATTTTTATGAACAGAAGAGATATTTTCATCGAAAGACCGAACTTTGATTTTCATGTCATTTTTTTCTCATTCTTAGGTAACGATTTTTTATGAAAAAGTCGTTGAATTAAAAATTTCTCCAATTTTCAAGATACTGAATGTTTTTGGTGCCAAAATAATAAAATTTTCTATAATGTAATTGGCCAATATTTTTTACAGTAAAACTTATTTATATAACTAAATTTACGTTAGTTAAAAAAAGGCGTAAGAGGCGAGGTCAAAGAAAAAGGACGTTAAAATAAAATCTATGATACACAAAATATGTGTACGAAGTTTGAGGGAAATCCGTCGAGTCGTTTAAATTTGCATTTAGTTCATATTTGTACTACAGTGCCCTCTGCCGTTAAGGTTGGATCAAAGTAGATAGAGCTTAAAGATTTATCGTATCTGGAAACCCCTAATACAAATGTTTGCTCTGATCATAGGAGCGGTTTAGGAGTTTTTGATGTTTTGTAAAAGATTTTTACTGCATTTTTATTGATTTGTGGGCGGTGAAAGGGGATGTGGCAAATTTTTTTTTCTACCTAAACAATCTTATCCTCGAAACAAATCAACTGCCAAATTTTCAGATTAATTAGGTTTATACCTGGTGCACTTTGCTTTACTCCAAGCTCATTCCATAAAAAATGGTCGAAAAATAGTGAGACCACGCCCATTTTTAGCACAGCTGCCGAAAGTAACCATACGAATGGAATTACTAATTTTAGCCTTATGCGACCAAAAAATGTCGGAAATATAGCATTGTCATGTATTTGTCGGTGGTAAAAGGGGCGTGGAAACCTATTTAGAGTACAGTTGCTAACAGTAACTATACAAACTTAATTACCAAATTTGAGTCTAATACGACAAAAACCGTCTTAAATATAGAATTTTGGCATATAATGGGCGTGAAAAGTAGGCGTGGAAAATCTTACACAGCCTAACACTTGATTCAGTGAGAAACAAAAATGGTTTTGAACCATTATTATCTAATTCGGTTCAGTGGTTCTCGTGTGATTGCGGAACATCCGTACGTGTCACAAAGGCTTTTATATAATAGTATAAATGAACAACTCGGGAATTTTATTCGTTTCTGAAAAGTGGGCGAAGTTATAGTTCGACCACGCCCATTTTAGGTTGATTTGCCGAGAGTAACCATACAAACTAAATTACAAAATTTTAGTCCAATGCAACCGAATTCGTCTGAAATATAGCGTTTTTATTACTTTGTGGGCGGTAATAGGGGGTGTGGCAATTTTTATTTATTTATTATTTAAGATATGGGCCTTGGCAACAAATTTTGTAAATTTGATGCCCTTAGGTGTTACCGTTCCTGAGATCTTAAAGGACACCAACACGCACGAGCGATCTTTAAAGGAGTATATGGGAAAATTTTTAAAATGCCATATCTCCGGACAAACTATAACTATTTTGGTGCAAACTTAACATAAACCATCTACAGACCATACCCAACGTAAGCGGAAATTTTCGACCCGTTTTTTCAGTAAGTGGCGACATCAAAATGTACCCTTCTTTAATATGTAAGATTTTGTATATGAATAGTATTTTTTTTTTAACATTTCATTAAAAAAGTAGATTTTCTCATTAGTTATTATATTAATCATTAATTAATAAACCAATTTAAATAAATATACGACTAATTCAAGTAACGTGCCAATAGCCCAAGAAAATGACACGAAAAACAGCCTCTGTGGAAAAAAACATCCGAATAAAATTTTTTCAACGGGATTGTAATTCGCCCGTAATGAAATCCTATTTGTAAGAGAGCTATTCGCGACCAAAGATTCCAAAAATTGTATTTTTCTAAATGGCTCATAAATTCCAATAGCTTTATAACTAATTTACACAATAATCTTAATTTAAAGTGACTGGTGTAACGATAAGGAATTCTCTTTTTTTCCTGATTTCAACTTCAAGCCAAACGCAAGGCTCTGTTCGACTGTAACCCTTCCGAATGGTCTGAAAAATTTGTAGTTTTTAACGATTTTTACATGTTCCAAAATTGACATGTTCTTAACTTCGCGAAGGATGGTGTTAGAAAAATGAATGAATTCTTACTTTTTATTGTCAAAAAGAAGCCGGCCACCGTAATTTCAGAAAATTAGGAAGGCGCACAAACTGAGCCTTGCGTTAGTCTCGGAATGGCTGAAAATAAGAAAAATTTTTAAGAATTCTTGATTGTTCGCCTTTTACTTTATTATAAGACAGAAAATATAAAATTTTAACCCTCGAAAAGGCGCACTATGAGCGTTTTGCTCACACAATTTTTTAATCAATGAAATTTCTATTTTCTATGAATATTTTTGCACACACTATGCTGTCTATCTTTGTTAACGGTTCTTCTCCGCGTCTATGCAAACTATTGCTGAGGTGAGTGCATGATCGGAGCTTAAGGCAGGCGGTTTAAGTTAAAGTGCAGTATTTTGCTCACTACGCGACAAACGACGTAAGTATTTTTCGCTTCATCTTCAAAAAAGAAAATAGTTTTTTAATGCTGAAAGTTTGTATTTTTATCAGTCATATGATATCGCATTTGCCAGGTGTCACTGGCATAAATGCTCAAAGAATTTATAAAGCGAATACTGACAATTTAACTCAGGGAAGGATTTTTTTGAAAGAAGTGGCACTTGAGCTAATAAAATCACATATATCAAATCGGCAAGCGATAAAAACCTTACCTGATGCTTTAAGGAAAACTATGAAGCATATTGTACCAGCTACCGATCCACCTAACCAGCCTGAAATCAACGGTTATTGTGCATTCTGCCCCAGAAGGCGAAATAGGCGCTCCAAAAAGGGTTGTACTTTATGTGACAAATTACTCTGCAATGAACATGTAAAGTATATGTTTCCAACTTGCTTCGAAAGCAATATGAGAAATGATCTCGTCAAAGACTAATTTTTGTTTTTACATTAATTTATGTTGTTATAAATATTTTTACTTAATGAACTGTAATATGAATATGAATATGAATATGAATAACTTTGTTATGTTTTTGTTCAATTAATTAATATATTGCTCTAACTTGAATTCAATAAATACATAAACTTTTGTAACATAAATTATTTAGTAGTATAAATATATTAAAAACAAAATTTGTAACAATTGTAATACACTTAAAAATTACACTAATTCATCATGTGAGCAAAATGCTCACGCGCGACATCGATGCTACTCTACGAGGCGCGCCTTGTCGAGGTTTAACGATTTAGCATTTCAAAAGTCTATTCTTCATCTTAAACGCCTACATAATTTTTTTGTGACAACACAAAAATGTTATTGTATATTAGTGCATATTAATTTATACATAGACCTATCGAAACCGATTTTTTTTTACTCCAAATTAAGATATTGCGGGTCTAATTCAGAAATCGAAGAATATGCTCTACCGCACCTTCGGCGTCAAATAGGTCTCTAGTCAAGTTTGTAGTTTTCTCACTTTGTTACACAGTGTAATTTATTGCGTTTGATTATTTTTTTAAATCCTCTACTGCTTTGTGCTTTTTACTATTGTGTACTCAATTTCCTGATTAATGACATTGCATAAAGTCATCAATTACATATTTATAATAATAAAAGATAATTACTGTATACAATATTTTGATGTCTATTCACTTGCACTAACAATTTTCCGCTTGATAAAATTACTTTATTTAGTTAATGACATACATGAAATATTTTAAACATTATTTTCTCCTTTTTATAACATTTATTTGCGCTCTCTTCCTCACAGCGCTTCACCCACTGTATCGCCAACGATCTCAAACTCCTCCTCGCCCACACCCACACCACCTGCCAGCTCCTCGGTACCACCCATTGGACTTCCGGGCACTGTAGTTGGTCCAGCTGGGGGCAGCAGCTCTTCCAGCAGTGGTGGCGGCGGCCCCAGTTCCTACTTGCACACAAATCACAAGCCGATCACGGGCATTCCCTGTGTTGCGGCCGCCTCGCGTTATACCGCACCCGTGCACATCGATGTGGGCGGAACAATCTACACCAGCTCCCTGGAAACGCTTACAAAGTATCCGGACTCTAAACTGGCGAAGCTGTTCAATGGCTCAATACCGATCGTATTGGATTCATTGAAGCAGCATTATTTCATCGATCGCGATGGCGGCATGTTTCGACATGTATTGAATTTTATGAGAAACTCAAGACTTTTGATAGCGGATGATTTTCCCGATCTGGAGTTGCTGCTGGAGGAGGCACGGTACTTCGAAGTGGAACGTAAGTTGAAATAAATTCAATCTAATGTATGTTACATACCATGCCTAAAGGTCTTGATTTGTTCATTCTTCCCGTAGCCATGATCAAGCAGCTCGAGAGCATGCGCAAGGATCGCGTACGCAACGGTAATTATTTGGTTGCACCGCCCACACCACCGGCTCGCATCAAGTCGAGTCCTCGCATCGGTGCTTCACCGGAATACAACTACGAGGTCGTTGCTCTGCACATCTCACCCGATCTGGGTGAACGCATCATGTTGTCGGCCGAGCGCTCACTGCTCGATGAGGTCTTTCCCGAGGCCAATCAGTCCACACAGACCAGCCGCAGCGGCGTGTCTTGGAATCAGGGTGACTGGCGACAGATCATTCGCTTCCCGCTCAACGGTTACTGCAAGCTGAATTCGGTGCAGGTGCTGACACGGCTACTCAATGCAGGTTTCACCATCGAGGCAAGCACCGGTGGTGGCGTTGAGGGTCAGCAGTTTTCCGAGTATCTGCTGGTGCGCCGCATTCCAATGTGATAGTCGCCATGGTCAACGTTGTTGACGTCGTCATTAGGATCGTTGCGACGTCCACGCATGGATATAGTTTATGTTAGAGTAAATGTTTGAAATGAGAGTGAAAAAGAAAGAAAAAAAAATTAAAAGCAAAATCATTATATATAAGAATCATTAAATAATTTTGTTAAAATGAACTACATTTTTGCTTAAAGCAATGTCCTCCGTTAAAAAGGCTTTCAACGAAGAAGATATTTAGTTAAATTTTTGCGACTATCGCCATTTTTCTTTTAGTTTTTGTGTACTAAAAGCACTGATTTGTTGATAACTCAAATTAAGTTTAATTTTTAGTCGTTTTAGTGATAAGTTGTCCTAGTTTTAAGTTTTGAAAATACCATAAAAATGGCAACAAAAAAGAAAATAATATTAAAAAGAATTACAGTATATAAAAACCATAACTCACAAAAATAAATAAAATAAAAAGAAACACACACACACACACACACTTTAGTAGTAAGCATTATTAATGGCAATTTTATCAGTGTATTCTACAAATACAACATGAACACATAAAAAATAGTAACAAACAATTTTCAACATTCTGTATGGAAACCTGAAGTATAAGATAAAAACTTTAAAATAAAATTAATGGATTTCAAAAAACTTACTATTGTCGTTGTCTTTTATACCTAAAAAGAAAAACTATTTGTTTGAATAATTAATAAACTCAAAAACTTTATACCACTTGAAGAATGAGTAAGTAAAAGCAAGCGTATGTGGGAAAAAATCATAAAACAAATAATAATAACCTTTATAGTAAACGAAAAAAAAAATTAAATCCGAAAATAAAAAATTAAAAAATAGACGTTAAAAAAAAGAAAAAAATTTATATTTAAAAAAAAAATTTATCGACTTTTGTCAAAGTCGCTTTTTCGACTTGCTTCCGATCAACTTAGTTTCTAATGAATTTTGTTGGGAAAATATGACCTTTTTCATTCTGAAAAGTGGTTTTATAAATATAGCTTTCCGTTTTTATCAACAATTTCCTCAATCCTCGAAAATTCGCAAATATTGCTACATTTTTTTTTAAATTACAACCATTTTTTACTAAATCATACATTCATGCCTTTTTCCAAGGGGAGATTTTTGAGATGTGAGCCCAATCTTAGATCCGAAGCTTCTAAAAAAGATCAATTGAAATATAAGCTAGCAAGGAATTACCTTTTCTTTTCTTTTTTTTAAAAAAGATCAAAGAACCAAGTCAAGTGCCTTATACAAACAAGGTTTGGTCTTTGACCTGAAAGGAAAGGGATATATTTATTTAGAGGAATTGATTGGAACCAAACGTGAATTATTGATTAGACAAAACAACCGTGAAAGACAATTTGAATTTGCTTTTAACCGAGGCTAGTGTTATGCCTAAACCTCTGCAAGCATTTCCTGACCTTAGTCGTTCCTGTCCTTTAATTCCACACTTTCCACAATTTAGTTGTGGATTTTTAGATTTCCATAATTCTTAAATGTTGGAAAGAACAAAGAAAGTAAAAATAACCATGCCCATTAACCAAGGATCTCTGGTTTGATAGTCTAGCGCTAGTCTAGCGCTAGTCTAGCGCTAGTCTAGATTACAAAGGCCGACTAGTCCGAAGTTAAAATATCTCCACGACCGTATTTTAGTTTATTCGAAGTCTTGAATGTTGTATTTTTTTTTAATAAAGTCACTTTTATAAGGCGTAGTTTTTATATTTCATTTCTTATATGAAATTAAAGTTTTTTATATCCAAATATTCCACATTTGAAACTCGGAGTCCTTTTTATATATTAAGGCAAATGTGCACAATACCAAGTTTAAACATTATTTTTTGTTTGGAATTTAGGAATTTTCATTTAGGGCAAACGCTTCTTTCTATTGACCCTGCTTATGAAAGGTTTGTGAAGTGGACGTCTTGCAAAGAGTTTGGCATTATGAAGTCGCCGTCGGATGGTTTCAACGCTGACTGAGACGCCGAAAGTTACTTAAACAGGCCATTCCATTTTAGGAGCGATCAGCTTTAAGTCCTTTTTCGATCATAACGCGTTGTTCTTCCGGCTTTTACGTCATCTATTACAGCAGCTTATATGGTTTTTAGTGAAGTCATCTATAAATGTGTATTATGGTTATAAAGTGTTGAATTAAAGGTTATTGTGATTATTTTACCAGGATAAATGCCTTGACGTGTTTTATTTGCGTTACAAATTTATTTATTTATGAACTAGGTTCGTGCACTAAGTTGCTATTTCTATACTGAGAATTTTCGGAACAGAACTTTGTCATTATATTTCTTGTCAGCCTTTTTTTCGGCAACAAATGTGTTAATGGAGGCAAGAAAATCTATTTGGGTTATATTTTTTGAATGGCCTGACAAGATATTTTACTAGCGTCAGTAAAACTTACATAAGGCTATAATATTTATTTTGAAGCACTTCCTTTGCGAGATCCTTTATGATTACATATATAAAAAAAAAGTTTCCCATTTTTAAATATCAACAAAAATTGTGTTTGACAAAACTTTAAATTTTGAAAACTTTGCGTTTGAAAAGTAATTTAAAACAACTTGTGTTAAATGAAAAACTGAGCTTCGATATTGAAACGAAATTTGTAAAGGTTCAATATCAAAGCCATGGCAGAACTAAAGAAGATATATGCATTTCGGACTGCGTTCTCTTTCTCATATCAAAAATTGTCAAAGTCAGCTTTTTGCGAATGAAAACAAAAGGAAATCAATGGCCGCATTCAACGGAGTCAACAGTTGGTAAATGACTGTTGTGTTAAATTTCCTTGAGAAACCTTTGCAATCAAAATATTTGCATAATCTAACAATTATATTATATTATTTTTAACTTTTTCAACGTTTGGAGAATTACACATGCAGATAAAAACATCGCTCACTAAGGTAACGCTACCACAACACTTCACAACAGTTGACTCCGCTGAAATCGGACAATTTTCGCTTTCTCATCGTTTTCAGATTTTCTATAAACTGTAAACTTCGTTTTGAATTTTTGAATTCGGCAGTCTGCCTCTTCAAAAGGCATATACCTTCTTATTCTACCATGATCATAGCTAATGTGTGAAATAAAAAGTTAATTTTTGTATGAGGAATTTTGACGTGTTTGCTTGTTTGATATTGATCAAGTTCAAATTCTGTTTCAATAAATTTTTAAAGCTTATTTCCAATATTGTTTTATGTAATAAAAATTTCATGTGATATTTTTTGATGTTATGAAACCTAAGCATTACCAAAACTCTAAAAACTTTAATTTTTTTTCATTTCATAATTAGATTGTATTAAAGGCATCTTAGATTATATAATGTTAAGTTTTGAAATATCTACATATGTGAAAAAAACCAATCCCGGTATTGCATTTATAAATCACGAAAATCTCAGGATTGTCAAAAGCCCGTTATTTTTTTTATAAAACTGTTTCGGCAAATTGAGGGTTTGCCTGGTCGGCTAACCCTTCAGCTACGCCTCTGAGATGATAATCTCAAAATATCAAAAAATTCAGAGGAAAGTGCAATGCCTCCCTACTATAACCGTTTGAACCCTTACCCGTTATTGCTTTAAAATTAGTTTACTTTAAAATAACAAAAAATATACACATTCACCTTATTCATGACTTGAATATGTGTATGAAATTTGTTTAACAAAATATTTCAGACAAATTGTTACAATTTTTCAAATTTCTACTGGGTCGCCAACATTTGTTACCAAAAAATAAGATTTGAATTTTAATAATTTTTAACCCGCATCCATAGGAACTTTCTATAAACGAAAAGCACTTTGTGCACCAATTTGATGCAGACACAAAAATAATATATAATTCATTGAAATGTTTAAAATTTTTTTTATGCATGATGAATGTTTATTAATTTTAAAATAAGAAAAAACTGCAAATCTTAATTCTAGCAAAAATTTAAAGAAGCAAAAGATTTTAATCAAAACATGCGTGTATTTTCTTAATATATATTTGAGGCAATCGACGGATGCGGGTTTATTCAATTTTTTTTTGTTTTACTTAAAAAATGTCTTATACATATGTTAGCCCATTTCGCTACTCTTTCTTATATTTCTAGCCACTTTCAATAAATCTTGTATTTTTACCCTCATTTTATTACAAAGTCCTGAATTAATTTTTATATTATTTTGTATGTATTAATCTCATGTATAAGAAGATGGCATGATACATAGATATGTACATGTATAAATTATAAAATTAACTATTTTTTAATAAATATGTGTAGTGTATTCATTTTACACGTTTAAAAATTTTTTTTTTTTATATAAATGAAAAAATAAAAAAATTGCCCCCAAGATTTATGCCTGCACCTCTGTCTTCTTGGTCTGGCTACAGGCCTGTATTCTATGATGTGGGGAGGCTAGAATAATAAAATAGGGGCTATTTTCTGTCAAATATAGCTAGTTAACACATTCGTTATATACATTGACTGTAAAAAGATAAAAAATAGATATTTTTACTGCACTGCTATTTTATGAAACTGCATTAGAGATTAGTCTTACCATTATAATTAAAAGAAGGATAATATTTATGTTCTTATAAATAAAATATTCCTTACATATATGTACATGGAACTTAAACTTAAACTTAAAATATTGTATATGTACATTAGAATAGCCATTATTTGTATGGAGAAAAAAAATTTCGTTTGTTTTTCCTTGATAAAATGGTTTATTTTGTATATATTAAAAACGCATAAAACAAGGCTCAAAAAAATTGGACCTTATTAACGCTTGTCTAGTTGAGATAGAAATAAAAAAATTATGTAATTTTGAGTGCCTGGCGAAAATAAAATACTTCATTGGGATGAAAAAAATTTTACGTAATTTTTGGCTTTAGAAAAAATGAAAATTTAAAGATTTTATTTTCATAAAAAATTTATATATTTATGATAATAAAACAAAATAGAAAAAAAAATTATAATAATAAGATTTCCAATTTAAAAATTCATATAAATAAATTATACAATTTGACCAATGTGAAAAATAATTAATGTATTTAAAAACTTTTTTACAAAACAAAAAAAAAAAACCGACTTCAAAACCACTACAAAGTAAAAAATAAGTTGGAACTACTTCTCACATTAATTCTTGGTTAAATTAATTTATATATATTATTAAATTGGAAATCTTATAATTATAATGTTTTTCTATTTTGTTTCATTATGAATATAAAACCATTAATATTTCATTTTTTATGAAGCCAAAAATTACGCCAAACATTTTTCCCCTTTCATAAAAAACTGATACATGGAAAAGACATCATGGATGCAGCAATTCTTCCTATTGGTATGCTAAGTGAAGAAGCGAAAGAAGCAAGAAATAAGGACTACAGAAACTATAGGTTAATGTTTGCTAGGAAATGCAATAGAGTTTCGACAAACACTGATATTTTTCATCGCTTACTGGTTTCATCAGACCCTTTCACTGGTTTCAGCTACCCAAACAGGACTTGAAATGTGATGATGTAGTCAAAGAAATGATAGATGAAGAATAAATAAAGTTTTTTTGTGGAATGATAAAGCAAATATTGAAAAAATCTCATCTTTATTTTTTATGGGTTTAATGGGCGGTGGGCGTGGCCTATTTTCATGAAACTTCATTTTTTTAAACTTTTTGTATTCTAGAAAGTGTATGTACCAAATTTGAAGACTTTTGCTCCTACAGTAAAAATTTTATGCGAAAAAATCGATTTGGATTGTATGAGAGGTGGGCGGTGGGCGTCGCCGATTTTGATGAAATGGCCATTTTTTCTTAATTTAGTCAATATAATGCTCGGTGCCAACTTTAAATGATCTAGGACCACTCCTAACAGTTTTTGCACAAAAATTTATGAAGCGATCCCATAGTGCATCGTGAGTGTTACACATCACTTCAATGTAAGCAATTTTTTGTCATTGATGGTATTTTACCACAATGTGAGAAAATGCAAAATTATTTGTGATTTTAAAAGATATTAAACAGTAGCACATTTTACATCTACTTACTTTTAAAATCTAATGAATTTTTTATCTGAAAAATTTTTTGACAAAAATTGTTCACACTTTTTAAGAACTCTAATGAAAATTATGTCTGCATTCTTCCAACACTTACCGAAAACTAGATCAGTAAGAAACTAGTCAAAAGAAACAGATCACAGTTGTTCATTCACTCATATGTCAAGTGAATAACCCCACATCACCCTACGTATGAGCTGTTCAGAGCACAAGTGGCGTAAGTCCACTATTGATAGTTTTGAGAAAATCCAATATTTAGAAAAATTAATATGATAAATTCAAAGAATGAATAACTCAGTTTTGTTTATAAGCTAGGTCAAAAGCATAAATGGAGCTATTCTTATCGTAAAAAAAAAACTAAATAACACCCAAAAATGATGCAGAATATTGCATATTAGTAAAAAGCTTTGGACTTGCGCCATTGGTCCACTGAACATTTTTAAATTTCCCGTTTCCGCTGTAAGAATCTAATGGGAGATATATTTTAGCAGCAAAGAAAAAGGATGTAAAATATATTCCACTAGTGCATCACGAATTTTTTATCAATTTGGAATCAACAAGACAATTAGGTTTAAAACATAAATTTTCTTAAACGATAACGACGAAAACTTATATTTGTAAAGATTTTTGATAAAGTTTTTCAATTTATTAACACTAGATTTGCGGGTGTTGATTATAAACCTATTTGTACTGAAGTGAGCCAATTTGACTCACACAAAAAAATTAAGCTTTTTGAAAAAAAGAAACCGTTCCAACTAAATTTAAATAAAAGATTTATTATTCAAAATTTCATTGAAAACATTTTTTGCATATAAACTCTGTGTTTGAAATACATTTTCAGCAAACATTTTTATTGCATTTAGCACAAAAGCTTTTACATCTATTTCTCTTGCATAATGCTTCAACTTGACAATTCTTCCGTACTTCAACAGCATGAATTTTTGACATAGGAATGGAAGTGTTCTCGACAAGATTGATGTTCAAGCATCAGCTTTCTTTAGGATTCTGAGAAGAACTTTCTTTATGTGAGCCATAAGTTTCTTGTTCTTAAAGCAATTAAATGTTAAATCATTGTATGAGTCAATTTGGCTCATAGCCGTAAAAACAGGTATACCACATTCGAATATGCGAAATGAGGGGTCGTCGGATGGGGTAACCTCCCTGCAGTGTAATCAACTAGATTTATACCAGTCAACAACTAGTTGGAAATATCCAACAGCTAGTTCGATTTATGTCCTATTCTCATAGAACCGACTGGTACCCTGCAGTGTAATCAACTAGATTTATACCAGTCAACAACTAGTTGGAAATATCCAACAACTAGTTCAATTTATGTCCTATTCTCTTAGAACCGACTGGTATTTTTTACGTGGTGATGTCATTGGAAAAGACAATTGTCTTACTATAGATAAGGTTTTAACTAGTTAACAACTCATTTATTATGTAAAGTAAAGTTCTAGTTGGGTTGTGACTAGTTTTTAACCAATATAGTAATTATCGAATTAAAACTAGTTCATAGGTTCATATTTTTTCAATAGTTCATAGGTTCAAAGAACATATATTTTTACAACAAAATATTAGCTAAAGGCTAAAGTTAAAGCTATTTGATGAAATACCATGTCTATGGTATATATAAACTAAGTTCTAATCTACTACAAAGTTGCAATAAAAACATTTAAAAATGAGAGTATATGTCGCATTAATATAATTCAAGATAGTTTATCAACTACATGTTTTTAAATTAGTTTTTATATGTTTTAATTTGTTTATTATTAGTTTGTTCCAATGGGGTACCCAGCTCCAACTGGTTTTGGAACTGGTTGATTTTAATAATATGTAGTATAGTTTGATTTTGGCTAGTTTTACAACTGGTGTAATGTGACTTGACAAAAACTAGTTGGGTTTAAACTACTTTTGCAACTAGTAAATCGTGACAAAATATAAACTAGTTTGTTTTGACTAGTATAAATACTACTCATGTTTTAATGCTGACTAGTCTTACACTGCAGGGCTATATTTAATTATATTTCATTACGTAACTAAAAACCAACATATGTATTAAAAAAATTATTTCACATTTATATATAAAATTTTTAATGAGTCAAATTAGCTCAGTCCGTAATTCTAGTGTTAATAAATATAACATATTATTACATTCCTACTAAATTGAAACAACTGTGTTTTAGTTAAACTGTGGAACTTTATAAGAATAGTTGCATTCTGGCCTCCTCAATTATTCAGAAAATCACAAACGGATTTTTTAATTGTACTTCTGAAACTAAATTCAGTCATTGCTTACCAAAGAATTCTAAAAATATTTTCCAATAGATTTTTAAAACAGAATGAAGAAAAAAAGAAAAGATTTTAAAAATTTTCAGAGGACAAGTGGCGTAAGTCTATTCATTTTATATCCCCCTTAATAATGAAGATAATCGCTAAGGGGTCAATTTGTCCAACTTCTGGTAAAAATGCTGCCATTCCTCATACAATTTTTTTTTTAAATATCTCCCATTAGATTCTTACAGCGGAAAGGAGAAATTTTAAAAAATATTCAGTGAACCAGTGGCGCAAGTCCACATTTTTTTACTAATATGCAATATTCTGCATCTTTTTGGGAACTACTAAGTTTATTTTTTACAATATGAATAGCTCTATTTATGATTTTGGCCTAGCTTCTTATAAACAAAACTGAGTTCTTCATGCTTGGAAATTATCATAAGAATTTTTCTAAATGTTCAATTTTCTTCAAACTACCAAAAATGTACTTACGCCACTTGTGCTCTGAGCAGCTCATAAATGCTATTATTACTGTATATAAGAAGCAACTATTGTTCTTTCCCAGATAGAAAATCGGTCCGAAAACAGCACGTTCTGCTGCTAAAAACGGAATGAAAACAGTACGTAACGTTTTGAAACAGTAAGGCATCAAATGAAAATCCATTATGATATGGGAAAAATGGTACGCAAAAATACTTGCGGTACAGTAACGGTACAGAAACATACCTTTGAGATGTTTTTAAAATTTGCAATTTTAAAAGCACTGAAGCGGACCGTTTTGTTGTCATCAAAGCATACATTGTGTGTGACATATAAGCATACCGTTTTTATAATATTGAAAAAATAATCTCTGATTATAAATATATAATTAAATAACTTTTATATTATGTGTTTAAATCGTTGAATTAATTAGAATCACCTTTTCCGCAAAAAACCGCAAATAATTTTTGTTTGGAGGCAGAAATCAACTAAACAACGAACGACAACTCCACTTTACAACTGCACTACTACCTTGATTTCAATACTTTCAATACAACAATCGATTCATGTTTTAGTGTTTGTTTTCGAACGAGTGAAAAAGAGAGAGCAAAAAAGAGAAGAACAAACGACACTAGCGCATTAAGCGGATATGATATAAATTTCAATTAAATTTTTGATAATTTTAAATGGGGACCGTCTTAATACCAGCAAATCACATACTGACATTTGTAGTTACGTTTTGCTGGGACAGTCAGTTTCATGCATAGAATAAAGAGATAAGGAAGCGGTGTTTAGCTCACACACAGTGTTTGTGTGAGGAAGTACATCTCTGATTTTGAGCAAGCATTTTTTGACACTTCGTAAATCGAAAAAGTAAACACACCAACCATTCGCGCACTACTACAAATTAAATAAAAAAATTTGTATTTAAGAGTGATTGTCATCGCTTTAAATTATTGAAATAAAGTCTTTAAATATAAAAGAAAATATAAAAATGCGCTGTATAGTTAAAAATTTTCTTTATAATAAGCTGATTTCATTTCACAGGTAAGTGTATTTAAACTAGAACACATTTTCAAAAGAAATATTGTTATTTATATAAAAGTGATTAGTGAAAAGTGAATTTTAATAAGAAATTAATATATTTCTTACCAGAAATATAAGAAAATTGTGTATATTTAGCAAGCATATTTAGCTCCATTTTTCGATTGAGCTTATGTCAAACCTTAAATACCAAGTCAAGGGCGCATTTAATTTCTAAAGGTGACATGCATTTTCAGGGCGCCCTTTTTTATTATATTACAAATATCGCCAAAAGTGCAGTTAACGGCCCACGCGTAAATATTTGTTTCTTAATTAAACGTATTTGGGCCTCTTTTGTCCAAAGAAGCAAATATAAAATGTCAGTCTCTAATGGCTTAGGAGATAAAATTCAAGAGAGTTTAAAAATTCAGTGCAAAATATGAAGTGTGTCGAATAAAGCCCAAAATAACGAATGAGATTTTGCACAAAATAACAAAAAATTATAATAAATATGAAATCCTATTAAATAAAAAGATAATTTTATCCAGAAGTACTGTAAATACATTTAGTTTTTTCCATTAAATTTGAAATTTAACAGATAAGATTATTTGCCCTTGTACGGATGGTTAAAAACAAGCTTGAAATTGTAATTTGTCAATTTTTCATGATATATAGTTTATCTCCTAAACTATTGGAGACTGACAATTTATTTTTACATTTTTGGACTAAGGAGGCTCAAATACGTTTAATAAAAATAAGGTAAAAATTATTTAAGCTTGGGACGTAAGCTGAAATTATTCCCAAATATCATAATGTAGCGAGGGACTTGGTAAGATAGCGAAAGCAACAGTACCAGTTTACTCGCGTAATTGTTTTTTGAATAAGGATCGTACGATTACTTCGTATGCTTTTCGATAAAGAAGAAAATAATATCTTTCCTTTTCAATATCTTTTATCGTTATGAATATTTTGTTTTATAATTTTAAAATATCTCAAATAATTTTTATTGAAATACAATTTATATTATAAAAAGTAAAGTAAGGTATTTAAATATCAAAATAAAATGACAAAAAGTGAAACTTCATAATAACAATAATTACAATCTTTACAATAATATGTTTTTATTTCAGTGTCATCATCGATACGCACAAAGAGAGCCACAAGAGAAAAACTTCGGGTTCTGCAAAAATCAGTAGTAAATAAAACAACAAAAAAAAAAAAAAAATAAAACTTTCCAACTTAACTAAAATTATAGCCAAAATCGGTAGAAGATGTTTATATGGTAGCAGAAAAAGAACTAAACGAAGTTGTTAGATGAAAATAATTCTTTTTTGCATAAAATGTATTATAATATAACTTTATTAAATACGCAACATTCCCTACTTGGAAAACACATTTTAAATCGTCAGAACATTTCACTGTAGTAGTTAAGGTATTAAAAGAAATTTTTTTAAAAACTCGTTACATTAACATAGCAAAAAAATAATGAAGAGCCAACCATTCAGAAAAAACTGCATAAGACTATTCATTTTAAAGACGTATAAACTTATTATATTTTTTATGTTCAACATTTATTTCAATTTATTAATTTATAAAATTATAACATTTTGAAATTATTTAAATAATACATTACATATTGTATAACTTCATGCATGTGCTTTTAATTTAAATGAATTTTTATCAAAATTTTTTAAATCGTTTTAATGTTATTCAGAGTTCACATCTTTTGTTACCTTTTACTTATATGTTTCTTTGTTTACGGGTGAAATAGGCCTCTAGGGGAACCGAACACCCAAAAAAGTCGATAACGCACCAAATTGTGTACCTCAAGGGTGGTGTGGAAATACAATAAAAATATAATAATAAAGATGCATTTAAGAATAACAGTTTACACCTTTCTTTACAATAAACCCGAATGCGGCCCTGTTTGAATGTGTCTGTGTTTGTGTGAACTGACACTAATAAAAAAATACTTCGTTTCTGTTCAACTACAGCGCTTCCTTATATCTTACTTCTATGGTTTCATGGCAAGTTGGGTAATGTTTTAATGTGATGAGTTCTAATCGTTTGAAGTGACATCTGTACTTCAATAGTGTAAGCCTATATGTGAGCAGTACTAGCAAAGCCAACCTCCAAGCGGTGCAGAGCTAAGATACTGTAGGGTTAAGTCTGTGCTTAATTTGAAATGATTCAGATAATTGATTGTTTATACTACTGACCATCTTAGCGCTGCTATAGCTACAGTATTTGTTATGCACATACTTAACCCCAGACTCGAGTTTTGGGCACTTTGTGCCCAAAAGCAACTGTATATGGGGCCTAGTATAAAGAAATGCCAATAAAAATATCGAAATATATAGAAATTTTTATAAAAAAGTTAGCAGTTAAGACAAAAAAGTTTTTTGTGCTATACATTTTGAAGGATGTGAATTCCAAATATGTAATTTTTAATATTTTTATCTGTCTATCTGTACGCTCATCACGTAAAAACAAGATACTGGATGTATTTTCCTCAAACTTGACATGCAGGTTTCTTACTTCTCTGGTAGGAACAGAGGGCACTTTTATCACCAAAAACAGGTTTCTCTTCAATATAACTGCATTAATGCAAAAAATGGAGTTTAAAAACACAGAAAAATGATTTAAAAACAACTTAAGTTACGTTATTTTTATTATTATTATTTAATTATTTAATTAATTATTTAATTATTGGCTATTAAAGGGCTACAAATACCACCTGGACTGTTAACTTGCTAATCGCTTATGGCTACCCTAAAATATGCATTTTTCTTATTCAGTGTATGTTAATGTAAATTAATTTTTGTATATTAATGTTGTTTGACATGTACAACATGCTTTTACCTGGAAAACTATATAAAATTTTAGTACAATGAATTTTTGAATATGTCGTAACATTAAGAAAATTTATGTTGTGACAAAAAAAGTTTCTACATTCAGAGTTTTGCTTTCGGTGCAAATATCTTTTAATGTTTGAATATATTTCATTCAATCTTCTTTTGTCTTAAAGCCCAATTAGCAGTAATAATCGAATACATTTGTTACTGTTACTGTTTTGCTTTACGATATCTAGCAATAACCATAGTAAAGCAAGTTCTCGTATAACACAACGTTATCATTCTATTTCGCTATTTCTCTTCGACGTGTAAGGGATAGTGTTAGTGATTGAATCAAAGAGCAAAATACGAATGAAGCGGAATTAAGATAGCGCTCTCAGAAAAAATTACAAAACTGATCAAAAACGAACCTTTCGTTAGGTTTTTTCATTCCCTAGAAATTTTTGAAAGTCGAATAGCAGAAAAATTTCATTAATATTATAGGATTGATGATTGTTTTTTGTATATTGAAATAAGAAATGTAGGCCATATTATGACATTAATATAAGATAAATAATAAATAAATGAGCCGTTACATTTTAAAGTGGAATAAGTCCACTTATGTGTATATAGAGATATTAAAAGAATTGCGTTTGATAAAATTTAAAACTATGGGCAAATATTAACTGATTTAGAATATGTTTTTCGCATCACTTATGGGCAAAATTTTATCACACAGTAGTTATTTATAAAATAATTAAAGAATATAAAAGATTTTTTAGCCACAAATTGACTTGTACCACTTTCCAATAAAACATACTGACTATTTATTTTTGATAATGGAATAAGTCCATTTTTTTTGGTTAGAATTATACCACTTTAAACAAAATAAGCTCACCTATAAACTAACAGCAAAATAAAGTTGGAATCTTTGTTTTTATAGGATTTGACTTTTTTAAGAAGAGAAAACATGTAACTTAGTTTATCAAGAAATAACTACCTACCAAACTTGACATGTAGGTAGGTACCTTACGTCTCTGGTCGGTGCTTTTTATAACAAAATAAATAAGACACGATTAAGAATAAAATGCTTGCTACAAAACGTAATTGAAGCTATTATTTAACCAGGATCCACATCTGGTTAACATACCTTTATACAAAAGATACCAATGAAACCTAAGGATTTTCCTTAAAATTCAAACGCCTATACTTTTGACATAACCCTTTAAAATAATTTTTTTTATTTACATAAAAGTCTGCTTCGAGATGACTTTTAATTAGGTTTAAGGTGAGTCTTTAATATGGCTGGTGCTGATTTAAGCAAGGAAGTATTTGCGCAAGGACAATCATAGGATGAACTTTCAAATTAGCAATATGCAAAAACAATATATTTTAATATGAAGTATTGTTAAAACAGCTAAAAATATTATTCATCGTGAAATAATTTTAGTTGTGATTGCTTGTATTGGACTTATTCCACTTTAAAAAAAAAATACTTGACGAAATCATGATCCATTAAATGTGTGATTAAAAATATGAAAGGGGAATCCTTATATCTAACTAAAAACAGCATTAACTCATAAATGTTTTAAAAGTGGACTTATTCCACTTTCAAATATAACTGCTGAAATAAAGGAAAAGGGAAAGCTTTCCGAAAATGTTTTTATCTTCAGGAAAAAATTTACTTCAAGGAAAAAATTCTCATATCTAAAAAAATGCTCTCATTTTAAGGCACTGATTTATCAAGATCAAGCAAGTTGTGTTTTTTAGGAAACTATTTTCTATTAAAGCTTAGTATGCTGTAGAAGCGAAAAGAAATCTTTCGTTGGTTAGTACGCTGTTGTATTGAAAAATTGTTCAATGCAGCCAAGTTCACGACCATGATTGGAGAGTTAAAATGTAAAAATTTCGCTGTCTTTTATATGTCGGTACATTTAATTGGGGTGGTACATTTAATTTGACAATCAGCAATACCCTGCAGTCCAAGGCATCTTGCACGAAAATGTCATGATGATTTCTTAAAGAAACTTAATGCATGAGATACATTTGTCGATAGTTCTTTATCAAATCTGTCTTGTTTTCTTTCATCGAAAAAAGAAAGTTTTCAAACAATGCACGAATTTGAAACTTTTATATGAGATTTTTGTCAATGAAATGAATAGACGAACCTGCTTGCTTTGTCAAAGATGAAAAAAAATCGTGCATGATTTATTTAAGATTTTTTTGAGACTTGGTCTACTGGGTAATGTTCAACTAACACATTCAACAAACAAGTTATTGGAAGTATGCGTTAGTGTTGAGTCTGTACCAGAATTTCGCGTGTAGAATTAAATTCCTAAAAAATTTTGTTCCTTAAGCTTAGTATGCTGCAGAAGCGAAAAAAAAATCTTCCGTAAGAAATGCATTGCGTTTTTGACGGCGAAAAGGTAGCAAAATTCTTGTTGGTTAGTATGCTGTTGAACCATGTCATAACCATGATTGGATAGTTAAAATGTCAAAATTTCGCTGTCTTTTATGTGTCGGTACATTTAATTGGCGCGGAAATTTGACATTCAGCAATAATGTTCAACTAACACATTCAACAAACAGGTTATAGTAAATATGTTTTAGTGTTGAGTCTACACCAAAATTTCGCGTGCAGAATTAAATGCCTAAAAATTTTCGTTCCTACAGCATACTAAGCTTTAAACTTAAGCTTAGTATGCTGTAGGTATAACAATTTTTAGGCTTTGATGTTTGGCCTTCTTTTATTTTAAGTCTCGAGCGTTGCCCATACATAATCAGGCAGTGTTGGAAATAAATTATATAAAAGCGAAATTTTGACATTTTAACTCTCCAGTTATGGTTGTGAACTTGGCTGCATTGAAAAAATTTTTCGGTTTAACAGTATACTAACCAACGAAAAAAAATGTCGCTACCTTTTCGCTGTCAAAAATGCAGTAAATTTCTTACGGAAGATATCTTTTCGCTTCTACAGCATACTAAACTTTATCAAGCAAAATATTCTTGTTTTTAGAAGATTATTTACTTAAATCAAGCAAGTTATTATCAAGCAAGTCAGAAAATACCCGCCAGTATCGAAAGTATCAATTGACCCATTCACGCTAGCTACTTCAATAGTTCTATACGCACTAGCTACTTTTTTGACACAAGGTAATGCATAAAAGGGTCAGTTCAATCAACTTCCGTCTCGATTGATTCTTGTTTATTTTTTTTAACGTCTTGACTGACTGAAAAAAGTTATTCTGACGAGCTCATACTTCGAAGTGACTTATTCGAGAAAACATGACACACAAAGCTTTTCAGTTTCGTTGAGCAACATAAATAAAATATCGTTACGAAAAGATATAAATATATTGAATAAAGAATATCAGTAACTCTGTCATGTTTTTTTTTGTTGTGTCAATATCAACTAGCGAAAAAGCTAGCACTTCATGACTAGTGAAATAACTAGGAAATGGGTGTGTAAAAGGTAGCAATTGACCCCTTCCTATGACATGCTCGGGTAAAATTCGCCAGTTGAATACAAAGAAGGTAGATTGAAGTGCAACTAGTACTGGCTACCAAGGGGCTAGTGAAATCACTAGTTTTGTACTAGTGCCATTAACTGCGGGGTAATAGAGCAGAATCACAGACAGTGAATTTATACTGAGGTTTTAGTTTGAAGTTCACTCAATTTACGTTGTACAAGCATTAGGACGATAGAAGAACAAAGCAAAAAAATTATGCTTTTGCCTCAGCAGCTGTTTCATGCGCACCTATAGAAAGGTATAGGCCGCGTGAAAACGAGCACATTATCCGGACGCTTCTACAATGAAACTTGACTGAAAGAACATTCGAAGTCAAACTGAGACCTCCGAACCAATTTAGTCATGATTTAATAACACAACATTTCAAAAAAATCAGAACAGCAATGAAATATTTCCCTCTATCTCAAATGTTATTTACGCTAGGGTTGAGAAGGTCAACTAAGTTTATTTTTGTAAAAATATATGTGGACAATTTTCGACTAATAGGCGGTTTAAATTATCATTGAGCGATGTTTGGCCTTCTTTTATTTTAAGTCTCGAGCGTTGTCCAAATATTATCTGGCAGTGTTGGAAATTAATTATAGTATATTTTTTTTAAAAATTAATTTTTCCAATGAATTCGGCGCTGACCGGATTTTGTTAAGTTAGGAAAAGTTAAAAAGTTCAGTTTTTACTAACTAAGGCTAGAAATTCCAAGCATTAAAACAATAGAAAAAATGCGCATGTCGCACTAAATTTAAATGGTTGCATATCAAAAAAAGCAAAAGTATGCAAACATCACATGAATTTATTTTAAAGTATACAAAAACATGTGTAATTAATATTCCAAAACAGGCACTTTTTGCAAAATATGCAAAACTATGCACTTATTGCAAAATATGCTCTAACTATTGAATGTCATTTTAAAGGAAATTTCATAATTCGTAAAGATAACTTAACAATTTTAATTTTAAGATGTATTTGCATAAGATTCCTATCCCTAGTAATAACATATTTTTTTAGTATTTCTTTAGAAAATCATGATATGTTCAAAATGTACCCCCTTAAATATCTGCTTAAAAATTCGTCGTTACTGAATCATCGTTGAAAGTCGAGTCCAACATAACCGATTAACAGATACGATACTGTTTTCATATTCCACCGAAAACTATGCACTCAGCAAGAAGCAGCAAAGTGAATAGTTGGTTGCTGGGGCAGATAAGTTCGTTGAGGGAAAAAGGGTAAATCAGATATTTCAATGCCATTAATGCATGTGATAAATACAACGAGTCGCTTCAGTTACGCTGCTGTTATTGGTACATTCAGTGACTAAAATTGCGTTGCCTGTTTTTAGGCGCCAGGCAACGTTTTAACCAGGCAAGGTAATGGAAATGCTCGCAAATCCATGCTTTGTCAACAGTTTGTGTGGCGTTTTTGTGACTTTGTCAATAGCAATTAATATTTACAATTGGAGTGCAGCTAAAATTACTTGCTTACATTCTGATATCAGAGTACTTTTATGTTAATGTGAGTGCACGGTGGCATTTTTGGACTGTGTTATTGGTAGGTTTTTTTAAGCCACTACTTACACATGTTTTCAAATATGCCAAAATGTTATTTATAACTGAAATACTAGTTGAAATATCCCATTTAGCTTGTCACCAAGAAGCTTATTACTAAATCAATTTACTGGAAAATAAGCAATCAACAAGCTTTTATTTATTGACTTTAAACTTTTACTAACACTCTTTTTATCAAATTACGCAGGTAAAGACGTTTAAAGTAATACTAAGCTATTAATTACTTTTATATTAAAGTTTTTTAAAATAGGTACACTTTCATTTTAAACTTGCTTATTGTTCACGCCCAATGGTCGTATCGCCATGTGAACATACTTGAGTAGAGAATATGAGTGCCATGTTTTCCATACGATGGGACTGCCGGCAGGATTATAATTTTTCAAGCCATAGCTCTCCTCATAATATATTCCATTTAAATTGCTGAAAATATGTTATAATTTCATTTTGGGACCTTTTCGTTCTGTTTATTAATATGATATTTGCATACCATTGATAGCAGTCTTTATACCACCAGCCGCCAGCTGATGTCACGGCACAGTTCATATCTTCAACCATATCGTTATCCATGTCCTTCGTTGTAAACTTCTGTCCTGCATGGTAATCTAGGGAATCTCCAGCATTACCAGTGAAGCTGCCAAGCACATTCAAGGCATACGATTCACTTTCATCGCCAATAGCGAAACTACTGTATCGAGCCCAAAAAGTTTCATTTCCAAAACTTTCTATTTCTATCCAAAGCTCATGTAATGTGTACCGTGTTAAAGCGTATAATTTTTCCAAACCAATAAAGAAGTCCTCCTGCAAATAGCCGAAACCATGTTGATATTCACTCCAACTGCGATAGAAGTCAACTTTGCCGTTGCTACGACGTTGTATGAGTATCCAAGAGTTACCTTCTGCTTGCGGGTCTTGAATACAGTAAACAAGAAATGGTTCAAGTTTAGAGTTGGGAATTTTTAAGAGATGCGTGCCATTTTTATGACCTTGACAGTTGCTGGGTATGCTTGGTATTAGGTTAGAAGTATCAGTTTGTTTTGCTTGCATTGCTTGTATTGGCTTCGTTGATTCAAGAGCATCACATTGCTTGTCGGTTGCGAAACTACAGCTGTACTCAGTGCTTTTTGGTGTTGCTGCTATCTCTGTCCTCGGTATATCAACTAATGCTGCTTTAAGCTCCTCAAATAGTTGATCAATGCTTTCATATATTATTTTATTAAACAAAGTAACATAATCCAATTTAAAGTTCTTCTTTTCTTACATTATATTTAAGGTGTTTAGCCTATATTTGAGGTTATCAATTCCCGATTGCAATAGTTCAATTTTCTTTACTATTGTTTTTTGCATGTCATCGTTGCATCGTTCAATCAGAGTCTATTCGAAAGCAGCAGGTTACATTGTAGCTTATTTCTGCAAGAAAATTACAAGTGATATGCTCTATTTTACCGTGTTCTCCTGCACTAAATTCGATTTCACCAAAGGCAGAATTGCTACTAGCACAATGATAGAAAGCAGCATCTTTGCCGCTTCGATTCTTGAGAAGCTCTAGAAGAAGTTTGTTTTAAAAGATTCACAAATAAGTTAGGAAAGCAAGCTATTCTTATCAATAATTTTGAATTCAAGCTTCAAAGCAAAATACAAATTTTCCCTGTTTTGCTTCAATATAAAAAATGTACGCTACTGTGCATTATTCTAAATAGTTATCAACCTTTATAGACAAAGTTGAAAAACTGATAGCTGGAGCGCGGGAAGTTTCGGCGCTATATGTTCAATTAATCTTGAATTGTTTTGTTATATGTTGAGTTATGCCTTTTGCTTACACAGAAAAAACAAATTTATTGAACAGCATACGTTAAAATTAATTCATTGATTTTAATGAAAAATTCATTGAATTTTAATGAATTGCTCATAGTTTTTAACGTACTGTTCATTGAAATCAATGAAGTTATATTCTGATATCAATATCATTGATATCAATAAATATCAATGATTTGTTTTCATTATTTTAATGTACTTTTCATTGATATCAATGAAAAGTACATTGATTCCAGTTGTAATTCAAATTTTAACGAACCATACATTGATTTTTAAGAACAGTTCATTGAATTCAATGTTTAGGTCATTAAATGCCATGTATAGTTCATTAAATTCAATGTATAGGTCATTGAATTCAATGTATAGTTCATTGAATTTAATGCATAGTTCATTGATTGTAATGTATAGTTCATTGAATTCAATGTATTGCTCATTGATTTCAATGTATAGTTCATTAAATTCAATGAATCGTTCATTAAATTCGATGTATAATTCATTAAATTCAATGTATAGTTCATTAAATTCAATGCATAATTGTTAAATTCAATGTATTCAGTTCATTTAATTGAATGTATACTAATTTATTCCCTTCCCAATTTTGTTTGAAGTGAAACGCGAAGTTGTGAAGACGTGTGGCAATTGTGTGTGTAAATTTTAGATAAAAGGTGATAACAAATTAAATTAAAAGTGAAGAAAATGTTGTGCTTTGAATGTAATAGAAAATTTAAATCTGTTGAATTACTATTAGTATTAGTAAGTAGTACGAAATATACCTGGTATTTTAAGTGACTGCTGCCATCATTTTCAAAAAATGTTTACATTTCTAAAGGATGAAAACCACATAAAAGATAAAGCTGTGCGGGCAAAGTTGGCAGAAATTGAAGATTTCACTAATTACAAAGGTAAGCTTAATTTTTCTCGAGGCTAAATAAATAAATAGTTATTTTTTCCAATTAATATCTTTCCAGACAGTACTGCTATGAAACTTATTTGGAGCCTTCATGGGTATTTGGTGCCCACTCAAAAAGTATGCATTAAGGACAACTTTGGAAGAAAAACTTTCCTAAAGCATACAATTACCAGTTCCCAAGAGGCATTCATTTTTGTTGGAAGCAGCATCCAGCAAGTCGAGGAGCATATTGAGTTTTTAAAAACTAAAGGCGAAAATATTCAACCATTAATCCTTTCTGTTGGAGAGAAGAATTTCTCCTCATTCCAACAATTTTATGTGTTCATGGATGGTGTAAAATTTCAATTTGCTAGTTTTATTAAAGCCGTAGATGTGTGCTTTAAAATTTTTCAATTATTTCAATTAAAATATCCTGCGGCATGCACTCTCGTGTGGGAGTTTATTGACCTATATTTTTATAAATTTAAAAACTATTCAAAATCTGCAAAAATTTGTATATTAATTGACTCTTTAAAATAAAAAAATATTGTTGAAATTGTAATTATTTCCTTATTTTAAAAACGTTTAGAGAGGGATAAACAAATAATTCGTTGTATTTAATGCATAGGCCATTCATTCCAATGGACTAAATAGATTAAATTTAATGAACTTAATACATTAAATTCAATGAAATAAACATTAAATTCAATTAACTTTACATTAAATTCAATGAACTATACATTGAATTCAATGAACTATAATACATTGAATTCAATGAACTATACATTGAATTCAATATAAGGTTCATTGAACTATACATTAAATTTAATGAACTATACATTGAATTCAATGAACTATACATTGAATTCAATGAACCTTACATTGAATTCAATGAACTTTACATTGAATTCAATGAACTTTTCATTAAATTCAATGAAAAAATCATTAATTTCGGCATTTTTTTAATGAACGTGTTCATTGAATTCAATGAAGTGTACATTGATATTCAAGGAACCATTCATTGAAAATCACTAAGTTTAATGAACTATTCATTAAAGTATGATGAAAATTCATTGAAATCAATGACCAGAGTTCATCGGACCAAAATCAATGAATAATTCATTGAAATTAATGCAGCTTTTCATTAATATAATGTACCTTTTAGGTTCAGTGTAGATATCTGCATTTTAAGTCAATTTTGTTGAACTATGTCATTAATCATGGTATGCTAAAAGTAATCTGAAAATATTAAAAGATGATTCTTATAGTGAAAAATTATTTATGCCATATTGTAATAACTATTGTATTTTATAATTCTGAAAAAAATATTTTTTAAATTTTTTTCTACATTCATACTTTTGTTTATTTTTTCCTCTTAATATATAGTTTAATTATTTCATATCTTGATAATATTAGAACATAAACATTGATATTATAGCAAAAACAAGTTGTTTAGCGTGTATAAACAGAGTAAACGTCAGAATTTGTGTTTTGTTTTGTTTTTTTTTTTATAAAAACTGGTTAAATGGATTCATATCAAACGTTTATCAAATCTTTTGTGCATTAATAATTACTAAAAAAAAATTTATATTTTTGCGTACTGGTCCTATGAAATTGGCATCTCTTGAATCTGGCCTCAGTGTCGTTGACAGTAATTTGCTCAAATGATGACATGAAGAAAAATAACAAAAAATATTCTGTAAATATATGCCATTGGCTATAGCGGGACGAACTGGATTTTTAAAACATCGTGGCGGCTATTTGAAAAAAAAAACAATTTTCCGAAAATATTTTTTGGGTTATTGTTAATCGCATTTTTTGGCGATTTTACATTATAAACAAACGCCCAAATTTTTCGGGCGACTATTCATTTTACGATTTGGGCGAACGTTTGCAGTTTTTTGCGGTTGTTCGTCACGTTTTTGGGCAATTGTACATAATGAACAAACGCCCAAATTTGTTTGGGTGGTTGTTCATTTTGGGTTTGGGCGATTGTAACTCGGGCGATTATTCGCACAGACCCAATCGCCCAAACCCAAAATGAACAATCACCCAAAAAAATTTGGGCGATTGTTCATAATGTACAATTGCCCAAAAAAGTGACGAACAACCGCAAAAAACTGCAAACGTTCGCCCAAAATAAACAAAAGTACGGAAATGAACAATCGTCCAAAAATAAAACGGCTAAAATTTTAAGGCGATTGTTCATTTTGAGCTTGGACAATTGTGCGTTTTGTATTTCGGGTGATTGTTCATAATGAATGTTCGCCCTAATTTGAAAGAAAGAATAATTGCCCAAAATTCTTTTTTTCTATATTTTGAGTCGATTGCGCTCCACTGTACAATAAAAGAGAGTTAATAGTTTGCCTGAAGTAATTAAGTATGAAGGAAAGGTATGTGTGTTTTTTAATGATGTAATGGTTTGCCCTTTTATTTACATTCCGTATAAGGGCAATCATTTGATAATCATTATAATAAAGGGCGTGTTCCGTCGCACAGTGTGTCTTTTTTAATTATGGCGTGCCAAAACTCATATCTCAAAAAGCACCATAGCTGGAGACATAACATTTTGCACGTAGGTTTTTAATACAAAAATAATACCTGTTACCAAAAATTGTCGTGATCGGTTTACTGCCACGCCTACTTCCCATTTAATGGAGAAGTAATGATGGCATAATTTTGGTTGTAAGAACTCTATAGCTATAAAAATAGATTTCTGAGTTTATCTTATATCTAAAATATGTTTTTGTAGAATGGGAGTGATCATGGTACTGCCACGCCTACCTCTTAAACAACTGGAATAGTAGTTTTTGCATAAGTTTGGTTTTATGTATGATATTATGATTAAATTTTGTTTCTCAGTTTATGCTATAGTTAAATAACATTTGGCAAAATATGAGCCTTATAACAAAATTTGTTAATGAAATTGTCAATAACTGAAAAGCAGTTGACAATTTTTATCAAATTTTTTTATTTTTGAGCTTCAAATTTTGTTTTGAAATAAAAAAATTACAACAAACACATAGAAATATTCAAAATACTGGTTAACAGTTTGTTAATTTGCCAGAATAGGGCTGTTACATCTTCTTTTCTTTGGGCGATTGTTCATGACTTGATTGCACATGATGAAAAAACGCCCAATTATTTTAGGTGATTTTTCATTTTTGGGTTTGGGAGATTATAATTTCGGCGACGAAATTTGAAGAGGCTTGGCATAAGTGCCTACGAAGGAGGGGAAATAGCTTGTTGGAAGTTCAATTGCTAGTTGTGCTCGTTATTGTATTACTATTGCTAAATAATTAATAACGTTATTGCTAAATTAAGAGAATCTGATTCGAAAAATGTAAGTTAAACCGACTTTAAATAATTTCTAGTTTCTTTAACACTTTCTTATCAATTTTTAAAAAAACAAATTCATTTAGTAAAAATTAAAAATTATGTAATAAAATAAACAAGTAAGCTAAATGTACAATAAACCCTGATTATCAATTAAAGTTCCTGTCTATAAACCCATTTTATCTTTTGTAACTAAATATTCCAATTTATGTAAAGTCGAATTTTTTTAAAAAAATCAGCAATCATTTTTCTCTGGAGGATTAAAAAAATGTGATTGTTTTATACTTTCAATACCAATGTTTAATAGATAACATTCATGGTATAGTAAAATAATCGATTTTTGAGATTTAAATTTTTTCTTAACCATTTATTTTATTTTTCAATAGCTAGGTATTTCAATATTTTTCAAAAACAGCAATAACTCGAATCATCCTGAACAAATTTTTTTTACAATTTCAAAAAGACTTTTTAGGAGCATAAACCTTTTGCGTTTAATAAAAAATTTGCATCATTGGTTCATCTGCACACAGGATTTTCGGAATGTACTGTCGCCATACGACAACGCTAGGCAAGCTAGGGTACAGGTTTACAAAATAAAATTAATAATACATTTTCTTACATTTGTGTTACAACAAAAGAAATAACTTCTTTGTAATTCTTTGAAAAAAACTAACTCAAGGCTTTGTATGAAAAGGCTTGAAAAATGACAAGCAGAGCCCAAGATCACATTTTCCACAAGCTGCTCTTATTGCTCTCTTGCATCTATCTCCTGTACATCAGCGCTTATTTTCAATTGGACTAACGAGGTGATCAGTTCGATCATAGCGGAGAGTATTTTTAATGGAATCCATGCATTTCTCTAATCGATTGTTAAACAATTTTGGTTCTTGGCCGTTGTGTTGGCAAGAGTATATTGCAATTTCTCGTTTGAATTGCATGAGTGTTTTGTTTTGACCAGCGCTTCGATGAAGAAGCAAGCTATTCTGAATGCTCGCATCGATGACCCAAGTAAAAATGCAATGACATCATTTTTTGCCTCGAAAAGCTATGCGACTTCCTGAAACATTTTGATCAAATCGATCAAAGTCCAGCCATATAGTTGTTGTACTCAGTAACAACGCATGGACGTGGAACAGGTCTTTTTTTGTAGTTCATTAAGGCGGTCTTCTCATTCAAAACCCGTTTTTTGGACCCTTTTTAAAAAAATTCTTATTTGAAAACGCAAAGAATAATTGAAAACTTTTTTATTTATTGTATTACAAAAGGTTCAAAGTAAATAAAAAAATTTTTTTTGCCTCGATACTGTTTGCTGTTCAAAAAGTAATGAGACTTCAAAGTTGGTGGTGAAAAAAAAGGTGTCGTCACGGCGGCCACGATTTCGGGTCTCCGGAGCGTCTGAAATGAAAAAAGGGGTTATAATCAGTATAGATGTAATTCTCGGGTGAACCTCAAGCTTAATTTTGTGATTTTTTTTGACAAAATGGCGGCCATTCAAAAAAAAAAATTTCAATTTCGGGTTTTTTTTTGTAGTTTAGTGTAAAAAAAAAAATAGTAAAAAATTTTTTAAAATTATGGTCGAGGTTCATCTGAGAATGGTGACAATTCTGCGTCGATTCCATTTTGTTTCATGAAAATCGGTTCAGTTGAACTGGAGATATCATGGCCGCCAGTTCGAAAAACGTGGGTTCGAGATAAACGCGTTTAAAGTTTGAAGTAATTTTTTTGGGGAAAAAAAAAATCAAAAATGTTTAAATGCAGTTTTAAAGAGCTGACAGTTCTCCGTCAAATTCACTTTGTGTCATCAAAATCGGTCTGGTAGAACCGGAGAAAGCTTAACTCATAGGTCAAAATACGAGGGTTTCAAAAAAACCCAAAAATTTTTTTTTCAAGAAAAGCAGTTCTGCTGGTATCAAAGTTATTTTTTTGGCAAAAAAAGAAAAAAGTGACAAATTAAAGTACGCAATTAACAAGAGGAGGTAATTCTGCGTCATTAAAGCTTTATTTCATCAAAATTGGTTCAGTAGATGTGAAGAAAACTGGCCAGGTAGTCAAAAAAGGGCCTTTGAAAGAAAATCTAAATATTTCAGATATTTTTTGCTTACAAATATTAGTCGGCGATGCCAGCTCCATACAGGCCACCTTCCTCTTTTTCGTAGAAACTGCTTTCTGCTGCCCTCTCTGCTCTGCGAGCCGTTCTGCCAGCTTTTGATGATGCCGCAGCTCGAGTCTCTGATCGGGTACCCATCAAACCCATAATTTTAAGTATGGGTATAAAACCGTCGTTGAAGAGGCACGTTGCAATGAAATTGGCCACTTCGATGGTGCGTGCGCCTGAGTTGATGTTTTGTAGGATAGTATAGTACAGATTGTTGGGCAAACTTTGTCCGAGGTCCATGAGGCCACAAAACATGGTTAGACCTTTTGGCCCAATCCCTAAAAGCCGCATGGCAACAACCAAGCGTCGATTAATTTCATATGATTTTCCGATCATAGGTGACGAAGGAATATATGTTGTGCGTGGGCAGGCGCAGTTCAAAGCGATTTTAAATCCAACTCCATTTGGGGAGGCTTCTGAGAACTCAATTTTTTGCTAGCATTAGGCACAAATTATCAACGCTGACAACGTGGTAAACACAGAACAGAACTCGAGAATGCAATACTTCAAATTGTTTTTGATTGATACTTCGTCGTCTTCGTTATTCTTGAATTTCTTGGCCGATGTACTGGTATATTCAGAATCCTCTGGTCTAAGATGCTGATTTCCACTAAACCCGCGTTTTTTAGCACGATTCTGACGCTCACTTGGGCGTTTTTTTTTTTTTATTACTTTTCCGATCCATTTTACAAAAATCACAATAAATTTATGAAAAATTTACTTTTCCGTTCACTGAAGCGCACGCGTCTGTTGCTCAACTCGATACAAACTGAACTAAATGATGCTTTCAGTTGAACACCTGGACTCAAAAAATGCTTCAACCCCTAAAATAAGCAGAAATGTGTATTCGTATGTTTGTATGAATATGTGTGCAAACACGTTTTTACCTAACAATAAACATTTTCAACGGAATTCGGTGGTTACTTTATGCCGCTTCGTTCGAAAATGAGTCGAAAAAAAATAGCTCATTTTGACGAAGACCTTGCTTCACAAAAATGGCTGTATCTTCTAAAGTATTTCGAATTTCTAAAAATCCTATTAGGGGCATATTCACAACTACCCAAGCTATAAATAAATGCAAAAAAAAAAGTCGAAAAAAAAGTTGCTCAATAAGAAGACCCCCTTAATGTAACGCGATGCTGTTGATTTTGGTTCGGAACCGAAACAAGTCGACGCAAGAACACCACATCATTATCTACCCATTTAGTCAGGTGAATTCCTGTTTCTTTGATTTCCATACTTTCATAATAGTCCTGAGGTTTTTTTCGTAATTCATTTCTATGGGCAATCGGACAACTTTTAGGGATTCGATTTTCTTGAATTGTTCCTCTAGCGTGAAAGCCTGCGTTTCTCAAATAAACTAGCTACGGTATATTGGTAAAGAGGTTGTCAAAAAAATGAAATTGGAAGTTTTTACATCTTCTATAAAATCGTCTTTCATGCACACAAGGGGTGTAGCGCAAGTTCCGAATCTTTCTTCATATCCGACCTTACCTTCGTTCCGTTCTTACCTTGGTATATTTTAAAGTTTATCATGTATCCTCTAGGTGTAGATAGTGACCAAGCTTTGTAACCAAAACGAATCGGTTTCCCTTTTATAAACTGTTTGCAGCCATGTCGTCCGAATTATGCAGTCAAACTCTCGTCGTATGAGAGATTTTGTTCTGGGTGAAAGTAATTTAACACTTTGGCTTTAATATAGTCGGTTAGTGGACGCACTTTTCATAATGTGTCAGATCTTCCGGAGCTACCTCTAGGCTTACATAAGGATGGCTCAAAGTGGAGCATGAAATGTATCTCTTAGAAACGGTTTCTGCGCATAGCATTAAACACCATAGGAAAATAAAAACGCTGAGAAAGTCCTTACTCCTAATAGTGAGTTTTTCGTAGGGTTTTAGGTGATGCGTAGCATATAAATTTGAACATTTGCATATGTGTTCAAGCAAATCACCATTGAAAAATTTTTCGAACAATTCATGTGGCTTTAAATGACGAAAATTTTCGTAATTTGTTTCGGGGAAGATTGGAAACACTGCCCTTAAATTAACTTTGCGCCACGTAAATTTGCTGTCCTTGTTACGTGGTGGAATGGGAACATTAGACTTTGAAGGGCTAACGCGACATATCCTCTTTGATGAGCTTGGCAAACAATCATCCAGCACATCAGAAAAAATATCTCATTATTAAATCCTTTATCAGAACTAGATTGCAAGCCCTTAAACCTTTCAATTCGGCAACTGTTATCCAAAATAATTTTGCATCCTGATTTAAGCTGTGCTGGGCATAAATTATTGGGTATTCAACCAACATCGTCACCATCATCTTTGCCACTTACATCTCCCGCAATATGAGGTGGCTCAATATACAGTGCTCGCACATTAGTTGGAGCTCCACTCTCGTCATCAGCACACAGATCTTCTAAAACTTCCAAAGCATTTTGCAAGGAGAGCGGTCTTTGAAATATTAAAAACAGAAGAGAAAAACTGTATTCAATCAAAATATTTATACCTAATTAAAAAAAATCGGCTAAGCAAAACAAAAATATCACACCGAAAAACAGTTGCCTAGCCAACCTAGAGTGTCTATTTGAACACACGCAAATTAAACTTAAAGAAAGTTCACAACAAATATTTTTTTAGAATAACACTCTTATAACATATTATACTCTGCATCAAACACTTCTAGAAAAATCACATTTAAATACGCTATTAAAATAATTTGCTTATATTTCAGACATACTTACTTTCCGTGTCATTTTTTTTGGCATTTATAATTTTTCACTCACTTGACGTTGCTCTCGCTCCTACTAACAAACACGTACTAAAGCTCAAATAATTTTTTGTGATAAACTCTACAATTTTGCGTTAAAAATAAGCTTAAAAGTAACGATACCTCTGCAATGGTTTCAATGTCATGGTCATTTAAAAATTATTGTATCGTGCGTTGCCATATGGCAACGACAGGGCGATTCGGGTAAACTAATTTTGCTAAAATTCTCTCAAATTCCTTATTACACGTTCTCGAGATATACCCGATCGTAAATCTCACCCCTCAGCTGCCCCATTAACCCTCCAATTTGTTTCTCCAATCTTTCCTTGAAGGCTATTTGTACAATAAACCTTCATGGTCATCTATTGAAGTTCTTCTACGGTAATTAATTCTTGATAAGACTTTTGTTTCTAGAATTAATTCCTTAAAAATATTTCAGAAGAAAATTCTAGTGGCTTAGAGAGGAAACATAAATAAAAATAGAAATAAAGTCCTACTAGGAGAAGCAGCTGTTAATATTTTCAATTGCCCAGACCCCTTTTTGCCACTCATCATCAAACGATTCAACGAGACAACAATAATTCATGCCCATTGCATGAAAAGTGAAATTTGCTGCAATTTGTTGCTGGTCGATAGTGTTGCTGCATCATCATGTCAGCAATAGTGCAATTTGTACAGGAGCAACAATTTTGATTGCCAACGATTTGTACAAGTCATGTAATACATAAATTTTATTATAGTTCACAGACATCACACACACAAATATACACATACTGGCATTCAAATACATGTGTATGTATGGGCGTGTGAGTTTTTGTGGTTGTTTTGTGATGATGATTTGCTAAATTTATAAACTTTTGGAATTCTTTTTGTGTACTCATCATTTGACAGGGAGAGATTTCAAAGCATAGATTGGTGTCAGACTGGTTCAATATTTGAAATTGACCGCACTTCACAGCAAGTTCTAACGATTTCTGATAAGCGTGTTTGGTATTTTTAGCTAAATTTAGTTTTAACTGCAAACACTCAATTGAAAATTATTTGCGGTTTGCCAATAATTGTTTTGAGTGGCTTTTTGTTACAAATAATGGATACATAAAACAATATTATATTGTTAACATTTATGTGTGGAAAAAAAACTACATTAAAAAATTTATGTTATAAATAGTGCAAAAATAAAAAAAAAATTCAAAAATAAACTTGCAATTGTTGGTGCACTTAGAAAAAAATACTCTTATTTGGTCCAGGCTATTTTGTACCTGTTGAACCTGGTTAGAAGAATTAACCACATCGTATTAAGCTCATCCACGTTACTTTCACCAGGCGGTTCTTGTTAACAGAAATACATGTAGAAAATAGCGGAAAATATGGTGGCTTATAGCGAAAAAAAACAACCTGCCAGATGTCAAATTCTACTCGAAGGATGTATAATTTGTAACAAAGGGTGCTTTGTTTTATATTTTATCTAATTACGTGATCCAAAAAATAAAGTTCCCATGATGAATTTGCTCTAGCTCCCCCTCTAGCACCCACTGTGGGCAAAAAAGTGTTTTTTTTTTCTTAGTTCTGTTTCTTGTGAAAAATTCTAAAATTTTCAAGCAGGTGATTGAGGTAAAAATAGTGTCCGACCGAAACCAGAATTTTGTCCCAAACCGAAACCGAATATTCGGCCGAAACCAAAACGAAACCGAAACCGAAACTGGTTACTAATATGAAAATTTAAGTTTTCACAAATAACTTTTTTTATTAAAAGGAAACAAAAGTACATACTTTCATACACATAAGAAAAAAAATTTAATATAAAAAAGTATTATTTGAATATTAAAGTTTATAATAACTAAAGTTTTATATATGACATTGTTATTTATTATGTTGATTTTCTATGATTTAAATACAAATTCTAAATGTTTGATAGCTTAAAATCGTTTATTGAGCTTTAGGTCAGGTTAGAACAATTAATTTCTCTAACCAATTTTTCCAAAGAATCAACAACAACAACATTTTCAATATGAAAAGGAAAACATAAAAATAGTGAAGTTTTTAATAATTAATTGAAGTTGACTGTAATAATAAATGAGATAATTTTTTTATTTTATTTTTTATTACAAAATCATTGCATACTTAATATCTTCAGTACACACTCAAAATAGTATGCACCTACAATGGACATTTTTATAGAACTACAAAACAAAGTATTTATGTTTTTTTTAAAGGTTTGGTATTATAAAAATAAAAAATATTACGTTTTCTTTTCCTTTATTCCACAGACACAGAATTCGTTCGGAAGTTTAATTATCATTTTTTGGTTTCAGTACCTATAAAACGTTAATATTAATTGAACTAGAGATGATAGAATCAAAAATGATGGTATCGAACGCAGAAATTTAATCAAAATGTATTGCGTTAACACGAGAAATAACCGAAACTAGCCGAAACTGACATAAAGGGCCAAAACATGTAAAAACATGTTAACCTAGCATTTGGTTAAATAAACCTGATTCGATTCGATTTAACCATAAATGCTGGTTAAAACTCGGTTATGATAACCACATTTATCAGTTTCATTAAACCACAAAAACAGGTTAAATTGACCTAAATGGCATGTGGTAATCTTAACCAGACGATTCATGTTGGCAAGTTTTAACCAGAAATTAAGTTAAAATTTTGTTAAACTAACCAGATTTTTTTCCCGGGTGTGACAACTCAAACGTTCTTGAAGCGTACAGAGGCTCAAGAGCAAGCAAAAGATCTAAGGCCATAAACAATGTGCAAAAGTTCTTAAAACAAGGTAACAAGGTAAAACAAGGTAACAGGCAACAAATAAAGCCTCCAACTAGGCTGCATGAAACCAACCAGCTAACCAGCCAACCAACCGAGCAATTGAGCAACTTCGTCAAAGTGGTTGGCAACCAGCTAAAAACTATGCAGCCGATGGCTTCATCACAGCATATCAACTAGGTTGCAAGACAACCAGCCAACAGCGACAGACATACATTTTGGTAAGCAGCACAAACAGGCCAACAGAGGTTCACTAAATGACTAATACACAAACACACAGGTGACAGGTGAATGTGTTGCCAGCAACAGTGATGCATGTGCTGCATGATGCAATTCACTGGCCAACCAATGTCCAGTTGCTGCTAACAAGGACATCATCCAGCGTTGCCACACATAGTTAACTCATATAAATTTTATTGTCCTGAGCTAGAAGCTACTGGAGCTGAGGGTGCGTGTCTGTCAACTATGCTTACAACATTAGAATGAAGCATGCGAGTGCAGCTAAAATGCTACCTAGCATGGTTGGAAAAGCCGAGATGAGTTTGTGTGTGTGTGAGTTTGTCTGTCGCCAGGTAGAATAATGTTTTAATACAGTATAATCTCGATGATCTAGACAGTTAAAAACCAGGCGGTGTCCGAATTATTGCAATGCCCGTATTGCCAAGGCTTACAATAAAATTAAAGCTTATTTAATTGAAACTTAATTGCTTATAATCAATTAAATTTAATTTATCATTAAATAAAAATAGTATTAAATATCAAATAGAAAACGTTTTAGAAAAAATAAATTTATGTTCATTAGATAAAATTTATCTTATAGCTCAAGGGACCTTGATAAGTAGCACCTACCCAGTGAACCAAAACTGTCTTTTTGAGTTTATCTATGAACTTTTTCGGGTAGAAAAATTCATTTTCGGTACTCATAAATTAACCCTTTTGGAATCATTCGTTGGAACTCTGAAAAGCGAACCCTTTTTTTCTTCAGAAGTGAGTAAGTAAAAGCATCATCAATTGTCCAATTTTTTGTTCGAAAAAGCGTTGAAAAAATCTATCGAAAAGTTATTTCTTGGCACTCATAAATTAACCATTTTTAACTCATTCGTCGGACTGAATTGCCTCTCAAAAACGAGCCTTTTTTCGAAAACGAGTTAAAAAATGAACTATAGAAACTTACTTTTTATTAATTAACATTTTTTATGGAATAAATGTTGAATAATTTACTCTTCTCTAGCAAGAACATTGATCATTGTATTAAAAAAAAAATTGACAAAAAATATTTAATGCAAAACGTACCTCAAACTATCACTTTACGCATATTTTTTTTTGATAGAAAATGGTAGAATGTACCTTTAAAGTCATGATTTTAATAATAAAAAAGTGAAATTTTCAAAAAATTTTTTTTTTGTAAGCATATATAGTAAAGTCATTTCTTCAAACTATTTTAACTTTAGACGCGATTTACTCAAAACAACGTTTTTCAAGTGGCATGCAAGATTTAAAGAAAAGTATTTATCCGATCGCTGTGAAATTTTAACACTTTATTCTACACATGGTTATGCTCTAGAATGACCTACGGACGAAAAAATTTGGTATTTAATTTTTCAAGTTATAACAGATTTTTTTGGGGAAAAAATGGTAACTAAATTTTTTTAAAAACGCCGCCATTTTTTTATTTTGCAATTAAGATTTTTATTTTAGGTCTTTCCATGGCCGCTTTGATGCTGATTAAAACCCCGTTTTTTCAGACGTTTCTAAAGCCCGTATGATACTTCATTGTGTTGGCCAATTTTTATTCATTGAAAATGAAACTAGAGCAGTTGAAATAGAGCTAAAGCTGAAATTCAAGAAGTGTGAGTATATACGCATATAGTACGAATTGGACAAAAAAAAATGTGCGACGGATAGCATTTTCAATGCATTGTTTTTGACGTTTCTCTCAATTCATTCGTCGTTAAGTTTCGATCAGTTTTGATCAAATATTAAGTGTCAAAATCAAGCTTGAGCTCTTTCTTCCGCAGCCAAGAAGAACAGAGAGATGAAATAGTCACGTTGCGGAGATGTAAAAAAGTGGCACGATGCATGTTTTCATCCTTTTCCAACAATATATATCTGTCTAGCTCACGCGCCACTTGTTTTCAGATTTTGAAATTGGACCTAACGATGAAGTTTCATACGGGCTTAAGGACAGTAATCCTGCATGCCGTGATTATTTGGTGTGTTATTAAAAAAATGTAGCTGACTTGGGGTTAAAAAAATTAAAAAAATATTTGGGTATACTATGATATCAATAAATCATTTGCTTGAAGTTAAATTAAGATATTTCTTATTTTAGTATTATTAATTAATATTTTGTCTTTTGTTTTGATTAATTTGAATGTACTACATTCCCTTACTGTATTATTTTATCCCGCATCACTACCATCTAATTATTTATCATTTCAATATAAAGTAATGTAATGTGCGATGATAATGGTACTGGGAGTGGTAATTGAAATGGTAATTTTGAATTTATAATAGAATTAAAGGGATCCGAGCAATAAGGTTCTAACTCACATTTAAATCAAAATTGAGTTTTGTATGCAAATAAAAATGTCAGCAACCTTTTTTATATGTGTACCGAGGATGAAGTTCTTATCTTTATTCATTTGCGAGTTAGAAGCGTTAATTTTTTTTCCGGAACATAACTAAGTCTTAAGTCTTTGGTAATAAAGAGCTAACCTACATAAAAAACGTTCTTAGGCGTCAGTCTAGATCACATCTTTTACATTTCTTACCTTTATAATGCAGGATCTTCCAAAATTGAGTTTCTTTTTGAAATGAAACATATATTTAAATGGAAATTTATCATCTGTTTATTGATATTTGATGAAGAGGGTCTACCATTTAGTAATGATAAATGATATATTCCAAAAGTCCTCCCCGTACACGTCTTTAATATGCAAGCTAAGTTAATATCAAATTAATTTTAGAATAAATGTATTTGTTTGAGGATATATAAGTAAACGAAAGTTAGAGAAATCATTTCGTTTTAACTCAAATTCGACTTTAATAGTTGAAAACCACAAAAAAAAAATAGAATTTCCGTTAAAAATAGCAGACTACATGATTTAAACGAGAAGTGTCTCGATTTTTAAGGTAAATAAAAAGCGTGGTGTCTGAATTACAAAGTAAGATACAATAACAAAAAATTGTGCGTCCTGTGGTGCGTTTATGTTACCATTCTTTAACACTTTTTTCTGAACTGCTTGAATTTGTGACGTCACTATGAGTGAGTTGAGAAGAGTATTTTCTACTACCTGAGAAGTTCTCGCTAGCATTATAGTAGTTTAATTTTGTAATATGCGATTGAGAACTGATGTTGTTTGTTTGATTTTTTAATATGTTTTATTTTGACATTAATATTTTATATTTATTTACGTAAAACCGTTTTATTTATATAGATAATCAATACAACAAGTCAATAGTATGGAAAAAATAGCTTTCTTAGCCATAACTTTTGATTGGAAAGATACATTATTGTAATATTTTTACATCAACTATTTTGCACATATATACTTGAATTTTTTGAAAAAAATATAAAAAAAAACATTTTGGAAAAAATAAATTTCGGGAAAAAATCATGGGGTACCCTTGTTGTTCTGATGACAAAAATACTAAAACAATTTGTACGCAAAATAGGAACACTTTTTGCTAGTGAATCTATACCATATGAGAGGCAGTCAAAAATTATATGTTTACTTGTTTTAATTTTTACAACAAAAACTTTTTTGGAAAATAGAAAAAAAAATAAACAATGACCTAACGGTAAAGTTCTTTGCTATTTTTGTTAAGTGCTTTTATTGAACCTTAAAACAAAAATAATTTTAATGAAATTTATTTTAAAATAGCGGAGATATTTCTATAGCAACCCAGCAGCGGATTTGCCAGTGGCTACCATAGAACTAATACAGAATAAATTACCAGGTAAGGAAGCATTACTTTTTTCAAAAAGTAATGCGTCTGCATATAGCAGAAGTAATTAACTCATACCTGTAATGTAGCATACAAGGAAAAGTAATGCAGTGATTTTGCAAATATAAAATCAAATCAAATTGTCGTGATGAAAAGAAAAAGTATTATTGAAAGAATAAAAAAGAGCGCCTTACTCTTTTTACTCTTCAAAATATGTTTCTTTATAAATAAGCTTATTCTTTATATTTACTTTAGAAGCCAGTAAGAGGGAAGGATATGACGAAATGCGTTTCATTAAAGAGGTGCGTCATTTATTTAAGTTGTTCAAAAACGCACATTTCAAAAAAGTTTGCATCACAAATAAAGCTAAGCGCCAATCCATGGAGTTGGAAAAATCCTGAAAGCAACAAATTGAATCAAACATTTTTATATAAAAAAAAATCATTTGTATTAGTATAACATATGTAACATACATATTTATAAGCAAACATTTACAAAAATAAATAAATGAAATTCAAATTTAAAATGTCTTAAGCGGAATTTACATATCACCTTCAGAAAGTTTTCTGCAAAAATTTAAATTATTCTAGTCCAATCAAAGAGCATGTAGCAATTTTTAGTTGCTCTCTCATTGAGTGTGGAGAGGGATAAAGCTCAAAAACTTACAATAAAATACTTATAGAACTTGCTGAACGTGGTCAGTTATTCCGCCTTTACACTTTCCTTTCAATGAGATACAAATAAAGTGATTGCCTGCTTTCTGTAGAATAACTCTGTAGAATAACTTAATACAAGTAGTATGTTACTCTATAACTTCTAGGTAATGCTGAAGGGAGGCGATCACTTACCTCCTATCTCATTCAATGTTAAATGTAAGGCCTTTTATGCATAGTAAGGTAATATAGTCGGAAGTAGTGGTCATTAAAAGGTAATTGATGCTTCATATATTCGGAATATATTCCATCCGCTACTGGGAAGTCAAAACATTGATTTTGGTGTCGTTTTTTTCTCATTCTTAGGTAACGATGTTTTGTGAAACGATGTTGTTGACCTAAAAATTTCTATAAATAAATTTCCGTGCCACCATTTTGATGATACTGGTTCTTTATGAACTCGTTAGCTTGGCTATTATCACGTATGTATATTAAAGGTGACCTTATTTTTTCTAAATTACTTTTCTTGAAATAGATGGCTGAAAAATCATTTCTTTTGATGTAAAAAATAAAAATATCAAATTGTAAGCAATTGGAAATTATTTACCCGATCATCAAAGCAATTTAAATTTAAAATTGAAAAACATTTTTTTGACTTTTTGCACTTTGTTTGTTATTTAATTGTCCCTAAAAATGAGATGTAAAACTTAACAATCATATAAAAATTGCTAGAGTTGTTATATTTTGCTTTTTAAAAAAAGTTCTTTTTTTTCTTGTTGTAGCAAAAAAAAATCTTAAAAATTCATTTTTAAAACATTGCAATAAAATGCTGTTGAAATGTTTTCTGAAATAACATTTAATTCAAATACAAAAAGTTATGTGATTACGTTGAATAACTTGGTAGTTAGGAAATTGTTTACAAGAAGTTTAACATTTTGTAAATTTCGAGTTTGGGTATTTTTACGAACAAAATCCTAAAAAATCCAAAAACGCTGAATTTAAAAAAAGACTTAACGGGTGACTCTGGCATAGTCTTAAGCTATTTTGTGCAAACAACTACAAAAACCAAAATTCGGATGAAAAAGTTATAGCTGTTGAAACTTGATTTTTTTTCAAAAATTCTTAAAGTTCCTGTTTTTGGCATTTAAAAAAAAAAAAAAAATAATCATAAAAAATCGATGAAACTATTCTTCGATTTCAAAATGACTTCAAAATTTTGAAAAAATATTTTAGATATTCCTTAAAAAAAAATTTCAGACCCTGGTTTTAGGATAAAAAATATTAAAAAAATCCCAAAAATTAACAAATTTAATTTTTTACCACTGCCGTTGGTGTCGAAAGGATTTTTGAGGATTTTTTTCGTAAAAATACCCAAACTCGAAATTTACAAAATGTTGCACTTCTAGTAAAAAATTTCCTAACGACCAAGTTATTCAAAGTAATCACATAATTTTTTGTATTTGAATGAAGTGTTTTTTCAGAAAACATTTCAACAGCATTTTATTGCAATGTTTTCAAAAATGAATTTTTAATGCGCGAGTAATATGTAATATGAAAATTTAACTATCGAGTAATATGTTAAAAATCAAAAAACATGTTCATATTTTTTTTCAATTTCAAATTAAAATCGCTTTGATGGTCTGGTACATAATTTCCGATTACTTACAATTTAATATTTTTATTATTTTTAAATCAGAGGGAAAGATTTTCCAGCCATCCATCTTAAGAAAATTTCTTTTAAAAAATCACCCTTTTGCTAAGGTCATCCTAAATGTATATAGGCATCATATCTACTACCACCGAATTCCAGGACTAGTTCATGGCATAATTACCCAGGTAGACTTATTGGGATGAATATAATGCTGCCATTTCTTGAAGTAAAAATCTGCTAGTTTTATATTGTAATAAGTCCTAATTTGCAAACAGCAAAGTTACGGCATTTATTCTCATCGACTTTTTATTCATTGGAAAGGGAGAAGAAGCATAACAATGCATTTTATAAAAATTTAAACATATCGCTTTAACGTTCGAGCAAATTCGCCAAATCCAATAAAATTGCAATGCCACGGCAGTGCAATTTTATATTTAAAAAAAAAAATTTATTAGTTATTAAACATTAACAAAAAATAAACTAAAAAGTTTGGCATTTCTATATATTATTCTGTTTTCATATGGTTTTATCCTTTGTCCGATTAAAAAAAGTCCAAATATTTTTTCCCACAAAATTATTGAATGCAAAAGGTGGCAGTATTGACGCTGAGTTTGACACTTTATGGGTATGGGTTTCTAGGAACTTTACTCAAATAAGTCTACCTTGGTAATTATATGGCCCAGTCTTACCTTATAAATTTATCAATCAAAGCAAATTCTCAATCACAAATGTCAAATTGTCACGTGACCACGAAAACCTCAATTGGTGAGTTTCATGACATACATAAACATTTGTTTTCTACCGGTAGAGTTTAGCAGAGTGGTTGAGTATGACGTCACGACCAGTAGAGAATTTTTCAACTGAGTTACATAAATGCACTACTGGTTTCCAGGTTGTCCGAATTAGCAAGTGCCCAAGTTATCGAGATTAGACTGTATCTTAAAGAACTGAGTGTGCATCAAAAGCTCAAATATTTTCACAAATCACTATACACAAAAATGTAGAAATGCGCAGAAATATTTGGCAGACAATTTTAAAAATGCAGCTTAAAACATTTTTGTAATAGAAAATTATACAAGCTGTCTAAAACATGTCAGTCAAAAACATGTTATTTCGGTCATTCAAAGTGACCAAGAGTTGGATAAACTACATGCTATGAATAAAGATGTCATGTTGTAAAAATTGTTTGCAAAGCAGATATTTTTTTGTATATAAGTTATTATTAACTCATGACTTTAACAGATCCTGAAGCAACACATTTTTGAAGAACTTTGGAACGAAAAATAAAGGTTAAAAATTGTTATACGAATTATACAAAAATGAGATTCAATTATTCAGAATGGCTTAAATAAATCTTCTTTAGACTTCCAATTAAAGCAGTGTCTGGAATGGAAAAAAATATAAAATTTATGTAGGTCGCAATTTCAAAAAATTGCTGTGCGAAATTTAATTACTCTATTGTCACAAATCAGAAATTATTTTGTTATTATCTCTCGTTTCCAACCTAAGCTCCAAGTGGCATTCAACAATGCTGCTAGATATATGATGCACAATCCAAAGATTTGTCCATATTTCTTTAAGAAGTAAAGATTTTCTTGGCTGTAGCTTAGAACAATATATAAATAATCGTAATGTTATTTTTTTACATAGACTTTTCTTACACAACGCCCTGGGTATACTTATGATAAGTTACAACTTAGTTGAATTCATACGATCAACAAACTTTATGGTTCCTTGACACAACTATCTAAACAGCGCTCAGAGGAGTATTTGTATGAACAACCTGGCCAAAAGTCGTAAGCACAAATCTTAGTAGGAACGTTAAAAAATATTTTATTTTAAGAGTACGATATATTCAACTCATAATATTTATTTATTTATTCATTCATCTACTGGGACGTTGCCCTTACAGATATAGTTCTTAGTCTAACTTAATCTAACATATTCCGTAAAAATTAACAAATCGAGTAATAAATTCTTAAATATTTCTCTATTTATACTGAAATCTAAATGACTAGCAACAGAATTACACAGGTATAAGCATTGAGAGATAACCTCATTCTGGCAAAAATTAGATTTATGGGGAAAAATGTAAAATAAAGGTCTTTCCCTGAGTCCTCTTATAGGTGCATACAAAGGTATGAGTCCCAACAGATCAGGACTTTGGATTTTACCATCTAAAATGTCTTTAATAAATAAAATACAACAGCTTTTTCTTCTTAGCTCTAACGATTGGAGACCAAGAAGTTTGCAGCGAACATCATATGTAGGCATTTCTTGATATGTGTACATATTACGCAAAGCGAATCTAGAGAACCTTTTTTGAACTCGCTCGACTCTGTGAACATCTACAGCATAAGAAGGGCTCCAAATAATGCAAGAATATTCCAAAATTGATCTGACCAAGCTCGAAAAAATAGATTTTACCGTATAAGGGTCAGAGAACTCTTTACAATTTCTTTTGATAAAACCTAGCTGTGAGTTAGCCTTGGCAGTTACATAATCTCTATGAGTTTTGAATGAGAGTTTGGGATCAAAGTAAATGCCCAGATCTTTCACAACGGATGATCTTTGGAAAAAACTGACGGTATTATATGAATAATCGTACAAAATTACGTCATTTTTGCGACAAAAAGTTAAAATATGACACTTGGAGAAATTCAGCTTTAAGCCATTGACCTCACACCATAAAAGGAGGAAGTTAATATCTGTTTGAAATTTATAGCAATCCAAAGTATTTTCTATGACTAAAAACAATTTCAAGTCATCAGCATATAGCAAACTTTTACAGAATTTAAAACTCTTAGGAATGTCGTTTATGTATATTATGAATAAGAGTGGTCCTAAGTGGCTTCCCTGTGGAATACCAGAGATAGCTTGAACCATGCTGGAGTAACAGGTATCAATCTTGACGAATAGTTTTCTATTTGTAAGGTAAGAACTCATCCATTTTAAAAAGTTGGAGTGAATTCCTAGCTTACTCAGTTTAGAAATCAGAAACTTGTGACTCAAACTGTCAAAAGCTTTAACAAAATCAGTGTAAAGAACGTCCACTTGGAAGCCCTTTGCAATGGCGTGCATGCAAAAGTTTGAAAAAATAGCAAGGTTAGTGCAAGTGGATCTAGCAGCAAAAAAACCATGTTGCTCCGGTGTGATAAAGTTTTTTACTTCCAAAAAAAGTTTATTGGCAATTAGCTTGTCTAGCAGTTTTGGAATGGCTGAAAGCTTAACTATAGGCCTGTAGTTTTCAATAAGAAACTTTTGGCCAGATTTAAAAATTGGGGATATAAAGGCTAATTTCCACTCATCTAAAAAGATTCCGCTGGAGAGAGACTTATTGAAAATTAATGTTAAAGCAGCGCAAAGAGAGCTTGCGCACGATTTCAGAATTAAAGGTGGCAATAAATCGTATCCACAGCCCTTAGTGCTATCTAAACAATTAAGAGCTTTAAAAACTTCATTTTCAGTAATCTCCATATTACCAATATTTAAAATTTCGGTAATATGAGAGCAATTATTAGAGCCAGAAATCTCGTTGCTGTTATCGAAAACTGATCCAAAAAATTTTGCAAATAATTCACAAATTTCTTGGTTATTATATAATTGAGAACTTGAGAAAATTAAGCTAAAAAATAAACTAAAAAATAAATGCTGGAAACATCCGTTTAATGTCAGTTTAAAACAACGTTATACTAGTATTTGTAAAAATTTAAATATTGAAATAAAATCTTGTAGAAATCATTACTATCAAAACTAGATTCTAATTGCACAAGGTAACCCAAAAAAAGAATGGAAAGTTGTTAATAACATTTTAAATCGTAATGTAGCCAATCACGCGGATTCGTTCGTTTTAAATAATGGATCTAATATCGTTACTGATATAAAGCAAATTTCAAATGATTTCAATAATCATTTTGCAACGTCTAGGCAGCTTCTATTTCCGGAGGAAGCATGCATAAGCTCTTCTTCCAATTTAGAACACTTTTCTAATGACAGTTTTTATTTTGAGCCGATTTCTGGTCTTGAGCTACTAAGAATAATCAAATCCTTAAAAAACTCGAACTCTGGTGGCATTGATGAGATTTCAAACAATATTCTGAAAAATATTGCACTAAATATAATTGATATTTTAAAACATATATTTAACTTAAGTGTCCAATCTGGAATATTTCCTGACCAACTCAAAGACGCAATTGTTATTCCGCTTTTTAAAACAGGTTGCAGGAGAGATACTAATAATTACAGACCTATTTGTTTGTTATCTTCAATTTCAAAAATTTTTGTAAAAGCCCTTAAGGCGAGGATTTTAGCTTTTCTGAACAGACAACATTTTTTCAGTTCTTGTCAGTACGGATTTAGAACTTGTCTCTCAACTGAAGACGCACTACTTGATTTCTGTATATCGATTTACAAAGGTCTTGATGATAAGAAAAATTGTGCTGGCCTCTTTGTTGATATAACAAAGGCTTTTGACATGGTTGATCACAATATTCTTCTGAAAAAACTGCATAATGCTGCCTTTCGTGGCTTTATTTACAATTGGCTTATGTCCTTTTTGAATTGCAGAAAGCAGAGAGTAAAAATTTGTAGCGAACTAAGTGACTCTAAATGTATAAATATAGGAGTTCCCCAAGGCTCTGTACTTGGTCCGGTTCTATTCCTAGTTTATATTAATTATCTTTTTTCTCTAAATTTTGCTGGTAAAGTTACTGCTTTTGACGATGATCTAGCCATTGGGTATGCATCAGTTAACCCCCTTAACTTAATTGCAGATAAAAATCATGACGTTTATTTACTGAGAGTTTGGTTTGCAAAACATAAGTTACTTGTTAGCAGGAAGACTAAACTAATGTATTTTAGCTTATGTAATATAGTATCGCCGGAAATTGATATAATTTTTCATGGTTATGATTGTTGTCGATTTAGATTAACATCGGATACGAGTCATGACATAGGTTCAACCTATAACAGTAAAATTCCTTGCAGTAATAATTGCTTTGTTGTCGAAAGAGTTCCTTGCTATAAATATTTAGGAGTAATGGTTGATGAACATCTTACCTGGACCGTACACATTTCATTGTTGAAGAAATATCTTTTTTCTTCATTACGATGCTTTTATAAACTAAGACAATTTTTGTTTTGAAAGTACATTAATTAAAATATACTACGGGATTTTTCATTCTAGATTACAATATGGTGTGAGTTGCTGGGGAGGTGCTTATCTGAATAATATACGTCCCCTGTTAATATTACAAAAGTCTGCCGTTAGAATAATCTGTAAAGTAAATCGCTTGACTGCATCTATTAGTCTATTTAGGCGTCTAAAGATCTTACCATTAAGACATCTTTATTATTTTAAAGTTCTAAAAATATTTTTTAAAAGAAGTGGGTATATGCAGAATCCCATATATGGTAATTACAACTTAAGAACGAACCAAAATTCTACCGTGACTGTTCCAGTTTTTCGCACAACCCACTATCGTAACTTTTTTTCGATTTTATCTTATAGACTTTACAATAGACTCCCTGCAAGTATACGCCTTGAAAGAAATTTGAGTACTTTCTTAAGAAAAATAAAATTGTGGATCTTTGAGTTAGATCACTCGGAGGTTGAATTTTTGTTGCGCTCCATTAGCTAATTTTTGTTTGTTCTTTATTTTTTAGACAGAAATAATTTTTGTTCTCTTCAAAAAATAATTGTTAATTTTTAAAACTTTTTTTAATGATATTGTTTGATTCAATTCACCCCAGAAAACACTTTTTATGTTAACACAATTAATTTAGTTTTATATATTTATTGAAGTGGCATTTAACACTATTTATTCTAATACTAAATGTCAATACTATTCTTATAAGTAATAATTGTTCTAGTGATTGTATTTTTAATAATCTTGTCAAAACTTTTTTACTATGAGAATAAAGAATAATAATAATAATAATAATAAAAATTTAAGTGATTAGTTCTAGCAAATAAAAAAAAATTAATATGGATGTGGATGAGGAATGAATAGGACACTGTATTATTAATTTAAAGCTTGCATCATTTAATTTTTTATGATATTGTAAAAGCATATAAAATATGAGAAAAATTTAAATATGCTCTTCAAAGAAAGGTATTTTTGAATGTATGCACCACTCGATCCTGTTTTCATTTTAATGGAATTGTAAAAATTTGATATTTCTGCAATAAATTTTGTCAAATTTAGACCCCGCAATACAGCGCATTGCGGGCAATACTGTGCAATACAGCCCATCGAACAGATTTGCACGCTACGACAAATCTTGGAGAAGACTCAAGACAAACAAGTCGACACCCACCATCTTTTTGTCGACTACAAAGCCACCTTCGACAGACCAATAAGGAAGCACCTGTACTCCACCATGTCTGAGTTCGGTATTCCTGCAAAACTAATACGACTTTGCAGAATGACACTGAACAACACCAGTAGCGCAGTTAAAATCGGGAAGGATCTCTCCCCACCATTTGTTACCAAACAAGGTTTCAGACAAGGTGATTCCTTATCGTGCGACTTTTTCAACCTAATGATGGAAAAGATCATCTGAGCTGCTAATCTGAGACGTAGTGGCACAATATTCTACAAGAGTGTTATGTTGCTTGCGTATGCTGATGACATCGATATCATTGGCTATAATACGTACGAAGTCAGTGCAGCATTTTCCAGATTAGAAAGAGAGTCAAGTCGAATGGGTCTTGCAGTGAATGCAGATAAGACGAAATACTTAGTGTCAACAAACAAACAGTGCCAGCGTCTTGGAACCCACGTTACCGTTGACAATACCTCCTTCGAGGTTGTGAAGGACTTCGTTTATCTGGGATCCAGCATAAACTCAACCAACGACATCAGCATTAAGATCAAACGAAGAATAACTCTTGCCAACAGGTGTTACTTTGGGCTCAGTAGGCAATTACGAAGCAGAGCTTTCTCTCGACGAACGAAAATTACTCTCTATAAGTCGCTCATCATGTCCTTCCTACTTTATGCATCACAAACCTGGACGCTGAGCAGTTCAGATGAAAAGACTTTAGGAGCATTCGAGAGAAAGATTCTTCGTAAGATCTACGGACCAATCTGCGTCAATGGCGAGTACCGAATACGGTGGAATGATGAAGAGTGTGACCTGTACGCTGACATCGACATAGTCAAGCGCATTAAAATCGATCGGCTTCGCTGGCTTGGTCATGTTCAGCGCATGAAAGACGATGCTCCAGTGAAGAAAACATTCATTTCGGTACCCAGCGGCGGTCAACGCAAAAGAAGACGACCGCATCTTCGTTGGAAAGACCAAGTGAGGACAACCTGACGAAGCTTGGAATTTCCAACTGGAGCAAGCAAGCGAAAGAGAAAAATGGCTGGCGCAAATTCTTAGATGAGACCAAGACCGACATACGCTTGTAGCGCCAACTAAGTAAGTAAGTAATACAGCGCATTCCGATTTATATAGCTTTAAAGGATCTGTGAATTTTTTTTTTCATTTAAGTGCTTGGCTACTTTTTATTTTTTTTCTAGTACTTCTGAAAAATGTCGGTTCTATGACTAGAGAGTCGCTTTACTTAATTATTAAGCAATGTCCCCAAAGTTCATTGAAGTAATTTTTTGAAGAAAAACTAATAAAAAATAAAGTGTCCAGCTAGTCAGCAAGGTGCGTTAAGCCGTTCCTTAGCAAAATTGAAATCAAATTTAAAACTAAAATGAGCTAAAGCAAAAAAATGGACCGCTTTTTAAGCAAAAATAAAATTGACTTACACACAGAAAAACTTTGCATAATGAAATCATTGTGATACATAGTTGATTTAATTTGACATGATCTTATATTTCATTGTGGCAGCAACATAAAAATCATTATGGATTCATTTAAATATTTTTGAATCATGTAAAAAAAGCTCGCATGATAGTATTAATTTTGCAGAGTAGAATCATAATGATTTGATTTAAAATGCAACTACTTATTTTTTTTTTTAAATTATTATAACTTATAATAAGATGTAAGTTACACTAAAAGAAACTTAATTTTACTAAATGTGTCAATATACATCAAAAATTCATCTTTTTTGTTTGAAATCTTTAAAATGTTTTGATATAATTTTTTGCATCAAGATTAAGCAATACAGAGTAAAGAATTACCAATTCAAAAGCAACTGATTTATTAGCAAAATAAGTAAACATTTGATTAAAATAACTTTTAAATAACAGCCAAAATTTTATCAACTAACAATGATAAACTAAAACATTTCCCAAAAACCGAAATGTGTCAAAATCAGTGACAGAGCAAAAACAAAGCATACAAACAACCGAAAGACAATAATTATCAGAATCAAAGTCAGATACAGTTACAGATTCAGTTTCAGATACAGATGCTCAACTCAGCATAAGTTACAATAAAATAAAAACAATGTCATTCATTAAGACAGTGATAAGTTTTACTTCATTTATAAGCAGTTACACATGTTCACAACATCACCCACTCGAGTAGTTTTCCGCACCAGACAAACAAACCACTTCCACTTTCTTGCACAAAAGTTGTCTTAGGAATGAGTATGAAATGAATAAATGATTGAAGTTTAATTTGGACGAAGGACTACTAGCTCAAATATGTGCGCAGGAAATTGCAATTATGGTAAAACAACAATAAGGAAAAAAGTGACGAAAGGCTATGAACAGACCTTACGATGGTAATCCGTTGTATAGTAGCTATATAGTTTTCTTATCATGCAAGCATAAAAGTAACATAAACTTGATATTATCGTAAGCGGCATAAATTAAGACACAGTAGGTTAGACACGTAGATGGAAGCAGGGTTGGAAGGACGTCAAAGCGGACTGTGACTCGCAAAGATTCAAGGATGTCCTGCATGAAGTTGGCTCGAGCTAATAAACTTGCAAACTAGGTCACGCTCGTGCCGGATTAAAGTTAACAAAAAGTAGTGTCCTTTCTCTAGGGCAGCAGCAGCAACTCAGGATGTATGCACATAGCGGATATAGTGGCACTTCCGGTTTCGCAGCGCTGAAACTTTTTTATTGTCAAGAGTTATTGTTGTGTATACTACATAACTAACTATATATTTATTGTTGCTTTAGCTGTGTGTACATAAAAATAAAAAGATGCCCTCAACAGTTTATTGGGAAGTGTTGCTTTTTGCGTGGGCCAAATTGATGTTGCTTGTTTGTGTTGTTCGGTCTTGGTTTGCACTTCAGCGCCCTTGCTTATGTCAGGGTCTCGTTTTTTTATTCAACACTTTCCCTAAATTATGCTTATATTTATTTATTCGGTTGCTTGTTTGTTTGTTTTGTTTTTATTATTATTTTTTTCTTATCATTTCGTTTTATATCCTTTCTAAGGTTTAAGTAAGGTTTCATTACTTTTTTCTGTTTTCTTCATTCTTAACTAGTTTCATCTTTGTTTATGTCTATAATAATTTTTTTTGTACATTCAGTTTTATGCTTGTTTGATGTTTTATGACATTTTATTTTAATGTTTTTCCTTCTTATGCATCATAACGCACACTTCGGACATAGAGCGAAATTTTGTTGTTATGGCGGTGGTTGTGTGTGTGAGTTTGTGTATGAGTGAGTACACTGAACATTGGCTGCCGTGACATAGTGTGATGTATCGCATCACATAGGGAGCATTGCCGAGGTTAGTAGAGGAAAAAAATGTCTTGAGGTTTTTGAAAGTGCATTTTCTTATTTTGAAAATTTTAGACCGGATGAAAATTTGAACTTTGCCGTCTAAAAAAAATTTTAAAAACAATTGTTGCATATATCTATTAAGGCGCCTCACGAAAAAGAGTTGTTCGGCACAGTTGCTCAAGATAACTCTTGGCTAATGATATAATGATTCTCCAAATATTTCAACGCTAGCAATAGCCATCCGTGAGCTGGAATGTTTTGAAATAACCTCTAAAAATCGAATTTTTTTGTAACTATATTGGCTAGTGTAAAAGTTGTAAAAAATAAACTGTCAGAAATTACAGCCCGAAAAAGACTCTTTTAAAAAAATTCAAATGTTTGCATTCGTATTAAAGATAATGCTGTTTTTTAAGCATTTTTCTAAAATTTATTTTCATTAAAATTCAAAAAACATAATTATTTCTAATGCGATCCCCTCTTTCAAGATATCGTTGGAAAGGTTTTGAGTGCTCGCATTGATTCCTAGTCAAAATAACTTAAATTGATATATATTAAAACAAAAATATTAATTATAAAATAAACACCTACTGAAAAAATATTGTAAGAAATAAAAAAAAAAAATAAAGAAATGAAGTTATTTGAATTTTGAAAGTTTTTATATGGAAATAATATAAAAAATATCAAAAATATGCATGAAAAACACCGTTATCTTTCATCTGATTTCAAATTTTTGATGCAGATTGGAACAGCTTTTTCCGGCTTTTAGTTTCTGCCAGTTAATTTTTTTACAATTATATTTTAATATTTTAAAATTTTTGACCAATATTTTAACAAAAAACTCGCTTTTAAGAGGTTATTGCAAACCATTTCAGCTCACGGATGGCTATCGGTAGAGTCGAAATATTCGGGGAATCATCACAACATAAACCAAGGATTATTTTGAGCATTTGTGCCGAAAAACTTTTTTTTGTTTCTATGGAGCGTTAGGCGCTTTACTATCTGTATACAAATCGGAAAAAAATTACCAACATGTGCTTGAATCAAAAAAAAAAAAAAAAAAAAATTAATAAAGATAATAATTAATAAAGATAATAAAGATAATATCTTTTTCGAATACGTGTTATTTTATAATTTTTTTTTAATTTAAAATTAAATCAACCTATTTCCTTAAAATACTAGTGAACTATTTATACATTTTTTAAAATTTATTTCTATATTTTTTTTTATTAAAAGTTGGCTGTGATATGCATTTCAACGTTATCAAAACCAGTCCGTTATGACGAGAAATTTTCGGTACAACTTTATTATATTTATAAAAATTTTTAAAATACACTGTGCGGCACGAAAATCTATTTATAATAATTTCAATGTTTTTCACTTAATTTTAATATGAGGAATATCGTGGTAACATCCGTTTTTCCACTTTACCGAAGACTTTAGTGCAAATTTTTTTTAATCAGTTGTTTTTTTAATTTTTTAATTTTTATTTTTTTTAATTAATAAGCGACATATGACTTGCCCGCTTACAGAGGTTCAAAGCAAAAAAAGTTACTCATACGCAATGTTGTTTGAATTTTTTTCGTTTGACTTTTTGTAAGAATCACTCGATAAGATCCACTGAAAGCTATTTTTTCATATTCATTTATTCAACAAAGTTGTTGGCCAGAGTTATAGAAAGAACTTTGCGCAAAAAACCAAAATGAAAATCCTAACGGTTCAAGAGTTATCAACATGAAAATGAGTGCATATCTTGAGTAATTTCTGATATATCTTAAAAAAGAAAATTTTGTTCTAAAATGTTCGGTAAAGTGGTAAAACAAATGTCACCACGAGATTCGTTATACCAAAGTTAAGTGAAAAACATTTAAGTCAAATACGGAGAAAAAAAGATACAAAAGTGCACAATGAAAACATTTGATATAAAAACGAACATGAATTAAAAAGGAAAGGCAAAAAAATTACTTGAAATTTTCGGTAAAACTTTTTCATATGAAAATCATAAAAATCTTTCGCGAAAATATTTAATATAAAAAACCTGTAGTGGAATTTCCAAACTCGTTAACGACAATTTTCGATATTATCGTTAGCGAAAATTGTAATTTTCTATGAACGTGGGACGACCACAGAAACCGATAACTACAACGATTATTATCGTTAAATTTTTGGGAATTCCACTACGTAACTTTCGTAACTACATCTAGATGGCTCTCATCACGTAACTTTCAAAACGATCATCGTTCAAACGATACCATTTGGCGACATCGTCTGCAATCAGATTCATATAAAGGCCTAACAAAAATAGACGAGTTGCCACGTAACGAGTGAAGACGAAAATGTTCGCTTAGATGCAATTAAATATTGCTGTCTAAAATGAGCAAACGTAAGCGCATCGAAACTCAACGAAATAATTTGATAGACATCTTTCTCTCTCTCTCAGAGAGTTTGTCGCAGGTCGATTCACTGACATGCAAGACTTTCAGCAAAGTTTCTGTAGTTCTTTGTCATATTCAATATTGCCAGACGCAAAACTACTTTTCTTTGAAAATTAAAATATTAAAATATTCCAATTTTTTACTTAAGAAATTCCATTCTGGCAATTCCGCGCAAAAAGATTCAGCAAGAAAATTGAAATAAATTTAACCCAGTCAAAGAAAGTGCAGCAAGTTTTTGATACTCTCTATCCGAGAGTGTTAAAAAATAAAGCGAAAAAACTTCATCGAAGTAGCGCACGAAGTAGAGTGCGCTATTTTTAATTAACATTTTTTCCTTCCTTCAATTTACTTTTTAGCCCATTCATATTCTAAATAATTCAAATAAATATTAATTATTTCACTAAGCTTGTTTATATTTTCCACAATTTCAATCATATTTGTTTAATGATTGCCTCAAATGCACGTATTAACAAATAAAAAAGCGCTCGATTTTGACAACCGATTAGCTGGTCAGTTGAGGAACTTCTCTCGTTTTGGGTTAAAATTCAAAACAGCGGTAGCGAGTGCAGACATTAGGGCTGTTGACATTTTAAACCGCTCATCAAATCGTTTGCCAAATACATGGGAATTCGATGGAAATTTCACGTTGTTCTATTGGATTTAACAAACGATTTGATGAGTGTGAACAGGGCAATTCGGCAAGGTGCAATCGTCTCGTTTCGTATATTTTGGTTAACCCTAATGTCAATCGCTATAGTCTTTTTGTTTCATGTTTATGACGTTTGCTGGCATGGCATTAAACTTTGAAATTAAGAATGAGTATAGTAGAATTGTATAAAATAGACGAAATAACCTTTTTAATAACGCACTTTTTATGAAAATCTCATTGAAATTGACTGAGCTACGTTGTCTCAAAATACACTCAACTCTTTTTTTACGTGGTATTTTTGAAGTGAAAACTTCTTTAGGTGCGTTGAATGATTTCGGTAGAGGGTAAATCTTTGGTTTGCGTCATTGTATTTTTCCGTGTAACTCTCGTCATCAATACAGACAGCAAAGATAACAAGATGGGAAACTTAGAAAACATAAGCAAGCAACCATCAATAAGTTCCTCTGCTGACGCATCGTTCTTTCCCCTCCCTTTGCTCCGCTGCGAAACATTAGCTGCATTCCCGTTGCACTGGATCAGATCAAATCTCAGTAAAACAACGTTAGTTCAACTTTATATCAATTTGTCATCAGTCTTGAAACAGCTGTTTTAAGAACAATAACAAAAGAAAACAACAATACTTTGGTATTGTCCATTGGTACGCCCATTGAGCGGTGAAACGTCAAAACAGGAAAATGAATAGTTTTTAGATTTGCCAGCTATGTTCGTTTTGATAAAAAATGCTTGAAACTTGGCAGCATTTTAAGATCAGAAATAGAGCTAGAAATCGAGCTGGTTTTAATTTTTGTTTTTGTTTTGTGAATAAAATAGAGCCGCGCTCTAGATCAACAACCACGGGAATGCAGCTATTGAATGTTACTGTTTTTTTCAATGTATATGTAGAGCTAGCTGTAGGCTAAAATAAAATAAATTTAAAATTTTTGATATTTAATACCTCTTTTAATGCCTCTTGCTACCAGGACCTTGAGATCTTGCTTCCAGGCAATCAAAAAACAGCAAGTAAAGTGCTGTTTATTTTCCGCCGCCAATTCGGTTCATCCCCTCTAACGTTGCGCAACCAATGTGATACTGCTCTTCTCTGTTCATCGTTGTAGTAGATTTTCTTGGTAATTGTTATTGTAAATGTAGTTTAGGTCAGCTACAGATCTACATATGCATTGACAGAAAAACAGTAAATATCCTTCATGATTTCTTTATGAAGGAACGATTTGCCAGCAGATAAACTTATTGATGGTTGCTTGCTGCCATAGTAGAATCAGACAAGGTAGTGTTAGGGCTGAATGTGTTCTCTTTCTAAGAGACCATAACTGTCAAACTCATCCATTTTGATATATTTTCCAATACTTGCTATCATATTGCATTCTCATTGGTTGCAGATTTTGTATGAAATGTCAACTTCGTTTTGACAGTTTCGGTCACCGGCTCTCCACCCTAACACTACCTTGTGTAATTTTGCTATGCTTGCTGCATTTGCTGAGCGCCTGGTAGCCAAAATCCAAGAGCGTGTATTTGAGTTTCATGACCAACATAAAAACATTTGTAGTTTTATAAATGTCGCCAGCATATTCTCTGACTGGGACCATGTATAATGGGAAATAGGTAGGAGTGACATTTCGTGGTTCGACCATCGAATGTCAAGCAAAAGAAAACAAAATAGAGAACGTGTGTCACACACATTGGCCGCATTGAGAGGAATTGCAAAGGTTTCTCACTCAAATTTAAAAAAAAAAGATGCCAACTATTATTTCTGCTGAAAGCTGCCAATGTGTGTGACACGAGCACTTTTATTGTTTTCTTTTGTTTGAAATTGCAGCTCATGCGAAAAAAGTTGTCAAGGCTACCTAATAATAATTTTATCATGAGTGGGACTGCATCGTCCAAAATGTTTTGTTTCTTATTTCAGCTACCATAAGTCTATAGCAATTTTTTTAAAAATATAATGCTATGATTAATGACGCAAACAGTGAAAATAATCTAAATGAAATTCAATGAAATGTATGTAAACACAAATTTTATGTATGTGTGTATTATTATGTATTTTAAGTGCATATTAATTATTTCAATAAGTTTAATTTATATTTTTGTTTACGTTTTACTTTGTTTTTTTATATTAAAACCCATAATTTAAAATAAAATGAAGTGATAAAAGATGAAAATAATGTGCATTAATGATGAACCGGATGTACGGATGATCCGAATCGGGGGCAGAAAATGTACTGCACTTTGCTTGCTATGTTTTCTGTTTTCCTTGTAGCAAGATCTCAAATGCAGCCATTAAAAGAGACTTCAAGACCCATCAAACAAAATATCATATATAAAAAAAGTAAATTTATTTTATTTTAGCTACAGCTCTACATATACATTGAAAGAAAAAATTAAATATCCTTTTTGAGGATTATTTTTCATTCAATAGTGCTCCCTGTATTTTATTTGTATATCAGCAATATTCAACTCAAATGTAATAATATAGTTTGGTGTAATTATAAAATAAAAATGCTATGCTGAATAAAAAATACTTTGAAAGAAATAATCAAAGGTTGAGGGGGTGAAAATATAAAATTTTCTTCCGATTAGCATGAAAATTCTTATAAAGCAGTAAGGCGGTCCGTGGCAGGACAAAGTCTTCCAGGGAATACTAATGTATTACATATATGTTTTCGCATCGGTCAGCAGTCCCCTCACTGCTATACTTTTTTTTGCATGATTTTGAAATAACACAGTTCACTAACAAATTTTTTTTTTATGAATTTTTCGGTTTTGCACGAAAAAAAATTTTTATTCACTAACAATTTTAATGCTGTATTCAAATGTAATCGGTTTATGCCCACACGTGTGTGTTACTGACTTTAACATTTTTTCGAGCACTAGTTTACATTTACAAGTTTCGGGGAACACCCAATTTCTATTGGCTTTTTAATGTTGTACTCTTACTTCTTTTTATTAATAAAAATTAATTATTTCTGTTTAATGGAATTGTAAATTATATTGAAATTATTACTTTTTTTGCACAGTTCTTTGAGAAAAAAATTTAAATGTTTTTCAACTTGCACGATTTTTCAAAGTCTTGAAACACATCTAAATCTTAATCTTAATTTACCATATAATGCTTGTATTTTTTTACACGGATTGTTTTTTCAGGTTTTACTTTTACTAACGTATCTACCGTGTAAAAACGAGTAAAGTGTAGACCCTATTTTCTAGAAATAATCGTTTAATGGTTGCACAAATACTGATTTCTTTTAATGTTTTTGTTGAGAAATGGGAACCTAATTTTAACTGAGTATAATGAAGGAATCCATTTCCAAAAAGTAATTTTGGAAAGGGTGGATATTCCATTTTTCTAAGCCATTGGAATCTTTAATTCCCTTATTTTATTTTGTAAAACGAACGCAGTCACTTGCGTTAGATTTTTCATCTGGCAATATATTATATATAAAGATATTTTATATATATATATAGATATATTATATATACATATATAGATATATTATATATATATATATATATATATATTTTATATATCTGGCAATGAAAGTTAAATTTCAGTCAGAGAGAGAGGGTTTGTTCTAGCTCATATGGGAATGGAATTGCCAGACAAGAAACCCCAAGTAAGGTGATTGCGTACATTTTACAAAATAAGACCATAAACATCTTTTAACAGATATCTAAAAAAAATAGCGAATTTAATATTCAAAATAATTTTCTAATTTGATGCATTTCAAAGATATTATTTAAAGACATACATTTCTTCATAAAGGAAACTTATGAAATAAGTAGGGATGTCTCTAAAAATAGGTTTAACAATATTTAACTCTAACTGAAATTTATCATAGTCCCTCTACTTTTTATATTGAAATTATTTAAAAAGATAATTACATAAAAATTAAACAATTAGACAATTTCTATAAAAAATATTATTTAAAAAAAAAGTATGCTGTAGCAACTTATCCTGGTTTTAGGGCGAGTTGTAACAGTCATACGGACATGCAGTTACACAAACGAATAACGAATAACGAGTAGCGTTTATCAGAAATGTTGTTATTTTTATTAAACATTTTTTATAAGAAATTAACAAAACATTTACAGTAAAAAGTTAATTATTGCTAGTTAAAGCGTGATTCACAGACCATTTTCAGCACGCCAGCAATATTTTTTATAAACGGACTTTTTCAATCTATCCGCTCTACACTCTCAATAACAGAAAAACAACTTGTTTGTAAAAGTTTTTCAGTTTTGACATTGTAATGCAGAACTGTAAGCGAGATGTGACAAAATCTGATTTGTTTTGTTAAGCTATCAATAAATTATTTTCATTGTTAAAGCAACAGATTGAGTTAGTAAGCAATTGTTTATCTAGATCGTATTTTCTAACAGAAAGTTTTGCAGCATAGTGTATTTATGAAAATTCTACTTATTATTTATGTTTGAACTTAATAAAATTTGAATGCATAAAATCGTTAAAGTTTTAAAAAACAATAATTTTGAAATTTTTACATGATTTTAATTGTGAGCTGTTTAGGTCAAGTAAGTTTGAAGAAGGCAACAACAACAACAACTCCGTATAGACTAACAGCCCTATTCTGGCAGCTTAACTAAGCTCACCACATTAACAAAATAGTTAATATTAACAATTTGTTAAGGTTTCGTATTCTGCTGCAAATTTAAAAGCTCTTTTCCTTACAATTTTGTTAATAACAGAAAGAGTCTTAACAACGAATGAAATGTATGTGCTTAGATGGAAAATTGTTGTGAAAATAATAAAAAAATACAAATTAAAATATAATATTGAGTTTAAATACATTAAACTGAAAAATGGAGGAATTTTTTACTTATTTTAAGTGTTGATAATGAAATCTTACAGTAGCCGTGGCAAATTTTTCAAGCGCTTGCAAAGTCACAAGCTGCACTCGAAGCATCTGTTTATATAGCGCATCTCTTCTTTCAATAGGCATATCGATTTTCACCATGCATGGTGAACTTTAAAAGCTTTTTAAGCTTTTATGTTGTTAATGATTTTTAAGAATACCAACATTTACATAACATAACAAGCAGCTTAACAAGAGCTCCTTAACTATTTCTTGTTAAGTTAACAACCAGAATAGGGCTGTAAATCACACAGTAGACTAGAAATAACCGTTTCGGAAATAATTTTGAAAGGCTGTCATATCTTGTGTTCTCAGGCGTATATCCTCTCTCGTTTTTGTTGCGCATTGAGCATAGAAAGAAGTTTTGTTAAATTTTTTTTGGTCTCTCCTATTTTGTCGTAAGCAGAATACCTACTCTTTTCTGTATTTAATAAATAATCGGTAACGTCATTGGTCCATTTATCACTAGAAAGAAACTGCTGCTTTCTAAGGTGATCATTCTGTCAAAAACCAAAATTACATTGCATTAAAAAACTACCGGGAACTAATCATTAGAAAAGCCCGCTAAAAAAAGTTACGGAAAGTACTTCTTTGACAGTAGGTTTGAGTCAATTTTTGTATGAGAGAACTGCCAGACCCAGTTTTTACCAGTGTTTCTTGTTTGAATTCTTAAAATTAGTGACACAATTTCGTCCAACTAGGTTGTTAAGAAAGTTTAAGCTATATGAAGTTTTACTTCAAATATGCTGAAGTTCAAACTGTATCTAATCCTAAGCTTGCCTCATTTTGCCCCTTGTTCTTGTTATGAATATATTATGAACTGAAAGTGAATTGTGAACAGTTCAGTTTTGAAATGGGATATTTATATTCGTTAATTCAATTTTATTAGAACGTCATTAAACACATTTTTATTCCGTTTTATAATCAATTGTTCCTGAAATATAATTTCCTTTCACTGTTCTTCCACTCTTCTTCGATCTCTTATTCATTTGTCCCTAACAACGTTAGCAACAGAAATAAAAGTTATTTCATAATAATAAACCGGACCATGTCAAAAAGGAACAGTACAGTAAGTCAAGACCTCTTTGGTTGCAGCAACAATAATAAAAACATTTATTGTTTTGCCGGCGTTACAAAAATTCGGTTATTACATGACCTCAATTGCTGCAAGTATACTCCCCCAACGGAATACTAAATTTCCGTTACATCTGAGTTATTTGACTTTGAACTCCTCCCCCCCCCCCCCACTTACACAACTTACATGTTGTAACGTGGCATGAGCTTAACAAGAGTGGCTGCTTGCCAACAGCTTCAACAGAATCTAACGGATTCAGATAGCAGCTAATGTTGACTAGCGAAAGTTTTGCTTGCAAAATTTTTATGACTTTTTGAGCCGTGCTTCCGACCAACCTTATAAATTATGTTGTCTCATCCTTGTGAAAATAGTCAGTGAGTTGTTATTGTTACTTTTTTTTTGCTGCTATGGGTTTTGTTGTCGTTGTTGCTGGCTCTTTCAATTTTCCCGCATCGGTCGTTGTCTCAATGAATTGATTTTATGATCATACCCATAAGTCTAAGTTTTATGACCTCTGGCCTGTTTCTGTGTCACAGTGTCAGTCGTAGCGCGTTACGCACTTGTAAATCATATTTACAGCGACACACAAAAACTCAAGAAAAATGGTGAGTAAAATCGAAATGAAAAAAAGAATAAAATTAAGCCCTAGGCTATGACTAAGTTTGAGGGTTGCCACTTATTGTTTGTATGGCAGCGTATTGCGCCATCTAAAGGTCACTAATTGAATTATATGCTGGAGCACTTTAACTTTTTCTGATCGAATTATATTATTTTTATGTCTATTTTTCTTTGATGTTCAAAATGAGGGTATATTTTTTAAAAAATTTGATGGTCGCACAAACAATGGTACGACAGTTGCTTGAGGCTGTATTTTATAGAATAAATATTAAGATAACGTTGAATCTTTCAAAGGCTTATTTGACTTTACATGCAACTATTTTATTAACTAAAAAAATAGAAATCTAAGTGATGTAAATTATGGACAACGCTTTCATAAGCAAAACAAAATGAGCAATCTATTAATAATTTTAGATAAAAAAAGGTTCATATCCATAACTTCCGCTAAATTTACACATTCATAGCTATAGAAAATTATTTTTCGAAAAATGCCAAGCTTTCTTAAAAAATTTTTATTCTGCCAAATAACTTCAAAACTTCTGCGAATTCCGTAACTACATATATCTTTTTTAAATCTAACAAAAAAGCTACATTTAAAATTTGATGTTAATCGAATGGAAAAATATTTGAGTTATGGAACAAGCTAATGTAAAAAATAAGTATTTGAAAACAATGTTAAATTTTTGGATTATAAAATAATATTAACATAAAAAATAAATCAAAAAACGCCCAAAGATTGAAAATGAAAAAAAACAAGAACAAGGAAAAATCTCACAAACGGAAAAAAACCAAAAAATAGAAAACGAAATTTTGCTCAAAATGTGGTCAAATCGTTCATTCTAACGTCCATTTACAATTTCTCAACTTTTTTTTATTCGAAAAATCGTCCAATTTGGATTTGAAAACCCTACAAAAAGCAACTTTTTAATGTAATATTTGTAAATATCAAAGTGGTCCCAATTAAAAAATTTTATTTTTGTTAACGCCATAGGCTTAGAAAACTTGTTACTAGTATGTGTTTTGCTTTTTTTAAAGTTGTACTTTAAAATGAGCTACCAAACATAAAAATCGGAAAAAAGTAATAAAGTTGTGATATTTAACTTTTCGAAAAAATTTCAGTTTAATTTTCTTGCTGAAAATATCATTAAAATCCAAATTTTAAAAATATTTGTTGAAATATTTTCTGAAACTTGTGTAAAGTGACTTCAATACTTTTAAAAAATATTTCTGTTTTTAATAAAAAATAATTTTTGAATTTCAGGGCTGCCAATATATTTGACCCTGGCCTGCCGATATATTTGTTTAAGGTTAAAAACTACTAAAAATCTTCAAAAACACATTTAATTTTTAACCCATTGGATATCAAAAGCGCCTTACAGTCTGAAATAAGAACATTTCACAAAAAATATTTTTTATTTAAATTATGCAAGTAATATTTATTGAGAAATATAGTTTTTCGATTTTTTATGATTTTTTTGTGTTCGAAATGCCTGAAACTGGCACCTTGAGGATTTTTGAAAAAAATGATGTTTCAATAGCTATAACTTTTTTGTCGCATTTTGATTTAAGTAATTTTTTACACAAAATATCTTAACACTACGATATAGCCACTCGTGATGTCATTTTTTAAACTTTGCATTGTTGTGGATTTTTTACGTAAAAATACCCAAACTTGAAATTTTCAAAATGTTACATTTCTAGTAAAAAAGTTCATTACGAAAAAGTTATTCAACGTAATCACATAATTTTTTGTTGCGATACCATAGAATTTAGGAAGGGAGTAATCAAATGCAACTTTTGTGTAGGATATTCTTAAAGTGGCAGAAACTGTAAAAAAGATGTGATATTAAATCTGAAGCAAGTGTTATGCCTTGACCTCAGTCAAATCAAGTTACTAAGCGTTTCTCTTCAAAAGCTTTTGGGTGAAAGTCAAACGCGCTACCACTAGACTATTGAGGCCGCCCTTAAACTGAAACTAAGCAAACATACAAAATGTCTTTATCATATGAGCACTCCCTTTGAAGAAAAAATTGTGGCATGCGTCAACAAATTCTTTTGCTACTGTTCTGTAGAATTTTATTTTTGAAGTGGCAGCAGCAATAAATTGTGAAGCGAGGTATATTTGTTTTTGTTTATGACCGCGAGCTAAAATCACAACAAAGCAAAATGTAGCAAAACGCTACCATTCTGTTTCGGTCTCTCTCTTCGGCCGGCCAGCGGTAGTGCTTGTGTTTGAATCGAAGAGCCACACATGGAATAGAAGGAGATAGAGTTTGCGGAGCTTGTGCTTTTGGAGTGCTACGTATAAGGCACGGGTTTTCCATTCAATGTATCATAATGAGAATAAAAAATTTAAAATTTTAAGTTTGAACTTATTTTCTCATGCCCATTAGGGGCCAAGACTTTGTGACATTGTAACACAAGGGAAAAGGGTGTATATGTTATACCAAAAATGTGTGAAGCATTATATTGATGTCCCCTTATAAATATAACTTGACGTAAAACTCTTTAATAACAAATTCAGAAAATGTAAGAAAAATCCAAAAATTCTATAAAATAAAAATTTGTCGTGAGCTCAAAGATAGAGAAGCGATGGGATGTCAAGACTTTGTGAAAACGTTTTAGAATAAAAGAGGGGGTTTAAAATGGGTAAAAAAACGTGTGACAAATTATATGGACCACCTCTTGGAAAAAAGTAGCTATGTTCAATGCTCCAATTTTAAATATGTTGTAATTAATTTCAAAGTTAAAACTGGTCTCCTGTTATTTACTTTACTTAAATGGATGTTATTGGTTGAAATTAACATTAAACAACACAACAAACATAAAGGGTCCGCCAAATAACTTTTTTTTTTTTTTTAAATTCTATAAAAAAACTACTGGATATTTTCTCAAATTTCTTTTTTTATTTGAAAGTACAAATCCTTCCGGTTAGTAAAGGAAAATAATTTCATTCAAATGGCTGCCTCGGCTGGCCATGCAGTAGCCTACACGATCGGACCAATTTTTAAGCACATTATTGATTGTGTGCAGCTGTATGGCTTCACGAATATTGTCCTTTAAAGCGTCAATTGTCTCTGGCTTGTCGGCGTAACACTTATCTTTGAGGGCACCCCACAAATAATAGTCCAACGGTGTCAAATCGCGGCTCCGAGGTGGCCAAACGACATCAACTCTGCGGCTGATAATGCGATCTTCAAAAACAAGGCGCAAAACATCGAGTGTAGCTTCGGTTGTGTGGCACGTAGCGCAGTCCTGTTGAAACCAAATGTTGCCAATATCCTCCTCTTCAATTTTTGTGAACAAAAATTCGTTCAACATGGCCCGATGCAGCGGCTTTTCAATGTATGCGTGCGGGTTTTCTGTGCCCCAAATGTGACAATTTTGCTTGTTTACATACCCGCCAATATCAAAATGAGCTTCATCTGAAAAGATGATTTTTTTTTGGCAAAATCGGCATCTTCTGTAAGTCGATCGCAGGCCCACTTAGCGAAGCGAAAACGCATTGGATGGTCAGTTGGCTTCAACTCCTGAACCAATTGGACTTTGTATGGCGTCATACCAAGTTCTTTATGCAAAATTCGTCTCAATGATGTCTCCGAAATGTTCAATTGTTGAGAACGACCGTGAATTGATGTTGATGGCGCTTCACGCACACTTTCTGCCACAGCAGCAATATTCTCGGGTCTACGCACTGCTTTTGGCTTTTCACGCTTTGGGTTATCGATGAGGATGGCAGTTTCTTTCACTTTTTTCACAAGATATTCTGCAACATTACCATGATTTTCAAAGTAATGTCGCAATATTTCCTAGCGTTGTTCAAGTGTATTTCAGACCCATTATGAAACATGGAAGTTTCTGAAGCAATACTTGGTTTTTGTGTAGCAAAAGGCTTAACCTCATTCGGGGCATTTCATTTATTATGTCACCAGTGCTCAATATTTTCTTGTCGGACGAATTGCGCTTTTGGGAGTACATGCTAAGCAGGTCCCTTGTGCTTTTTGGCTTGAATCTCGCTCTTCAGCTAAAGCCGACTACACAAGTTAGGTTTTATACCCATTTTGCAAAGGGTCACAGCAACGAAAATCTGCTGAAGATAGTAGCCTTTTAGTAAAGTAACCATGTATTGGACATCGTGAAATCTAAGTAATCATAAAACAGTAGCATGAACCATCTTTTGCTTCGCAAACGTATTTTATACATACCCATGAGCTGTTAAGAAGATAAACGCCACCCATATGGCGATTTTTCTCTTCGACCAAATTTCGAACGTCTGTTTCAGGTTTTTGCCCAGCAAAGTTTGAAGCTAGGTTGACAACTTTGTTGTCCTTCAATGCGACAGTAGAGACATCGATCCAATTGACGTCGGCTACGTATAGTTCTGAATAGCCTCGTTCTTTTTTCATTACTATCTTTTCTGATGACAGCTTTTAAACTGGTATTTTATTTCTTCTCATAATACCGAGATCAAGGTTGTGGCACTTGAGAGCGAGCTCGGTAGAACTGTCAGAATGGATGAAAATAAATCAAAAATTGTCAAAATGAATGCGTAGAACAAAGAAGATCACAGATGACAGTTTAAGAAAATGCGGAAAAGAGCTCATTTCTCTCTAATACCACAACCTTATAAATTAACCTTTATCGATACTGAGAATTCTTGTTTTTTGGCCAGATTTATAATCCTGATTCAGAATTCATGTTAAAACAATGAGAAAAAAATTTCAAATTTAATATAGCGACACTTTCAAGGTGAGGTTCATTGTATTTGACATCAGTGGCGAAAGGGTTAAAACGTCAGTAAATCATTCATTCGAAAAATTGTCCATCTATAAAAAAAAATAGATTCAAACGGTTGTCTCTCTCAAATTTTTCTATCATAATTCTTTTTCTATAACTCAAATTGCTATTTAATCAACTTAGTTCTGAGCGTTTCTTCTTTCACACAGAAACATTTCATCAAATAAAGTTAAAAAGAATTTAATTATGTCGCTGTTGAAAAAATATTCTTTGTTTGCGCCCTCAGTCTCAACTTCTGTCAGTTTGAGAGAATTTACAAACTTTTCTCGAATGACAGTCACAACACTGTCTGCGATAACTAATAAATGTTCAATTTAGAAAAATTTGTAATGAGTTTAAAAATATGTAATATAATTCGATGTGCTTAACTTTTGCAGAATAAGAAAATGTTACTTATTTGATGGGCAGAGTGACAGACAATGTTTGCTTGTATGTTTGTGTTTTTAACAATTCTTAACTATATATATATATATATATATATATAAACAGCGAAATATTTGATGAGCAGCCATCTTAAATGGTTCAGTGCGAGCTTATAAGCCGCAAAAACATAGCACGTCTTTATTATATTTTTTATAAAATATTTTAAAAATGTGTGAACTCAATACAGTAACATTTAATGTCATACAAAATTTTTAAATTATGTATAGGTATCTAGTCTTTGTTTGTATGCAAGAAGATGGTCTATTATCGTTCGCAGCGTGACAGCCATTCAAACGCATTCCCCAAGTACTCAAATTCTGCGCATAATATTTTTTGACTAACATCAACATCAAAATAAAAGTATCTTTAATATCAAAAGTTCAACTAACAAAGTTCGATAAAGTAATTGAATGCGCGCAAAACGCCAAGATATATGAACCCGCAGTCGAAGCCGTTGAACATGCCAACTGTGAATTCGAATAACTATCTGGCAAAAGATTCTTACTGACATCGATATGAGTTTTGCTTCACTAAATTTGTGTGTATGCGTCTTTCTGTTGCTATTTTTACAAAATCCAACAAATGTGCAAACTTCCATGCCTTCTATTTTATTTTTTTGCTAAATTTGCATCCTTGCGTCCTTTCAGCACAATATTTTTTCATGTGTCATAATATGTTGATATATGTATGAATTTTTAACACCCCAAAATATTTCGGTTACTATTTTATGCGGTTGTTTTCTTTATTTTTATGTTGGCAAGTTGAAATGTGCTGAAATTTTGACTATTTATGATGACATTTAAGAAAAAACCACACAAAAAAAGTAGGAAGGTTTTCATTTATAATTTGCAAGGAGCTGAATTTGGTATTATTATTTACTTTATTTAAGGCAGGTGTTAGGTTCTCGTTACATTATTTAAGTTTATATTTTTAGTTTTAACAAATACTCGTGAGTTTTCAAAACTTGAAAGAAATAGTCTGATTTTGTGCATTATTTGGGTACCTTCGTAACTGTTTAATTTTTTGCTTTCTTATTTTATTGAGGTATTTTTTTTTTAAAAATTATAATTAAATTTGGATTATTTTAAATTAATTTGGTTTCTTTAAATCAAAATGCATATACTTTTTTGATGTTAAAGCATAGTACTCTGTTCAGTTTCATGTGAAATTCCACTCAAATCTCCATACAAAAAGTGACAGCTGCGAAACAAGCGTGAAAATTTTCACACATGTTCGTCAGAGCAGTACTCTGTTCCGCTCCATGAAATTATCGCAACATGTTTCTGAGCAACATTTTTTCACGACAATTTAATTGTACTGCCTATTTATTTTGAAGTGAGAAGAGAGAGATCATATGAAATCTTCCAACTTATTCTATGAGTCTCTCTGAGAAACGTTGCCATAGGAATTCCTCGCAACAAACTTTAAGTCAGAAATTTCACGCAACAAATAAATAGATGTTGCCAGCGAAATTTCATGCAAACGAACAGAGTTCTAGGATTAAAATCTAATAGAACATTTTTAAAAATTTGTTTTACAAATGTTTTAA